>JAZHRO010000002.1:80207500-81407500 GCA_037157565.1 Thalassia testudinum
AAGTGAGAAGCTTTCTGGTCACCCCACTGTAGCCACCGTGTCGCGTAGACTCATGTGAACAGTGGCTACAGTGGTCGACCGCGTCGCGCAATCCGGTGTGGCCGGTGCTGTGAGTGAGGCCGGCTCATGGCTGGCGCGCAAGGGAGAAGGCTTGCGTCGGCCAGTTGCGAGCGTAGAGAGCTCACGACAGAGAACGCGGGGCTGGAGGGCAAGGGCGCCTGTAGCTTGCGCGGAAGCTTGCAGGTGCTGTTGGGGAGCTTGGGGTGCTTGGCCAGCCGCTGCAGAGGTGTGCAGAGGCCGGTTGCGGGCGGAAGTGAGCGTGCGTCAGAGCGAAGAAGCGGAGGGTGAGGGCACCTGTAGACGGCGCGGAAGGGGCTGCTGCTGTTGCAGGGCATGCGAAGCTTTTGAGCTTCAGACCTTGAAGCTGCTCCAATGGCAGAAGGTGCTGGAACGGAAAAAAAGCTAGAAAAGAGCCACCACGCCCACCGGCTCTTTGAAGAGATGGGCGGTGGTGGTCTCACTGTGGTGGTGTGCACCACAGTAAGGGCTCCTGCCTGGTGGGTGTCTCCGAGGAGGGCTGACGTATGGAGGGGAATGGAGGAGAGGACGACTTGGAAGGAGATGGAGCTACAGGTGGTTTTTTTTTGGCTGGGACCAGGCTTCTTTTGAAGGTGGAAGCTGTGGCTTTTTATAAAGGGAGAAGGCATGGCTGGGAATGGCAATTGCAGGGAAGGGCTGGAATGGCTTGGTAGGGAGAGGCAGCTGCAGGGAAGAGCACCTACAGGGAATGGCGCGCAAGGAAGAAATTGCTCCATGCAGCCGCGGGGAGAAAGATTTAAAAGTCAAATGGAAATAAAAATAGAGATGGGAATTTTGCAAAGATGCACTTGAGGAAAAATGTAAAATGCAAGGCCACTTATTTCATTCTCTTCCCTTCTCAATTAAACGCATGTATGCATATATTTTTACAAATGCGATTATAAAACCCTAATATGCATTGGTAATGCTAGGAAATAGCACAAGAAGGCACTATTGCAGGTGTATTTTTGTGGTGCAATCATACCCCCATACCTATCTTTTGCTAGTCCCTAGCAAAATAGTATTTAGAAATGATCTTAAGCTGAAGATTTTCTTCTGAGGCGATATAGGTGTGTTTATTGTAGGATATTGTGAGAACCAATTGTAGAGAAGACTACCTGTACTTTAAGTCTCACATGATATAGATCATCTCTTGACTAACCAGGACTCTTGATATTTAAACCTTAAGTACGATTTCCAGGATCCAGGAGGTTTTTGCCGTACTCGAGAGCTCAAGAGGTTATGGCTTGTGCTTAGTGAAGGATCAAGACTGACCAAATGAACATTAAGACTCAAGCCCAAGGTTTCACGAATCTTTAAGTACAGGTTGGTCCCAGCTTCAACTCGTGTTTTCGGATTGACCCTTAAGAAGATGACAAAAAACTCAACTCCCATTTTCTGATTTTTGTGGCTCAAAGGAAAACAAGGTATTTGAAACCTGCCCTGAAGAACTTCTTGTAGGGCGAAGATTTTACAGACATTTGTGAGATATACTAACTTGTTTGTAACTTTTTTTTTTTTGAAACACATGTCAGTATATCTCTTACATCATTATTTGGAGGAGCACACTTTTCTTTTTGGTGGGAGAGTTTCTTTTTGGTAGAAAGAGTTTCTCCTAAACACAAGACTAAAACCTGGGATAAAAAGTCTACCTGCACGCACAGGTAAGGACTCCACCTTCCCTAATGAACACTAGGGTTGGATCTTATGTTCACCTAGTCTTTCCTGATATGTGTAGTGTGAACCAAGTTTACTTAAGCTCTTAAGTAAAAGCAAACCAACGGATCCTGTATTGGTGTCTCAGGTATAAGAATACGTCCTTAGTTAGGAGAGGTTCCGATCTATCTTGTCAATGCTTAAGTGAATTAAGCCAAGCCTGAGCGAATCAAGCTTCTGTGGCCTGGAAAGTCTTCAAAACAGAGGTTGAATATCCATAAACACTTATTGTATTTTTTGTTTCAACTTTTAGATCATTACTAAACACCATTTATTTAGATATATATATATATTTTTTTCTTTTTCTTGCATACTTATAAATAGGTGGGAACTGTATGATACCATAAAATACCCAGATCCTATGGATGCCTATCCACCCCCCCATGCCAAACAATGCTATGTCCTCATATGCATGCAGGGAAAGGAAGAGAAAGGACGAAAGATCGGGTAACGAGTGCTGAGGTTTAGGGTATACAGTAGGGTGGTAGGGTGGGTGGATGGTGGGTGGTGAAAGGTCAGGCATTTCATTGGACGAGAGTGTCCCAAGCGGAACAGAAAACAAGTCGGGAAGAAGAAGTTGGCCCTCAGATTGGCCAAGAAGAGGGGCTCTTTGGATAGATGGATCCAAAAGGGAAAAGCCCCAGTGAGTAGGATATGGGCTCAAGGTCCCAGTGTGGAGTTGCAAATCCGCCTGATTTGGCGGGAAAGAAAGGGCAATCCGGTCTTCAAGAGTGTGGACTGGCGGTGAGCAGCCCGGATATGACTCAGACCACGAGGTATGGGAAGCAGAGAAAACCTCGTCAGAAGTCTGGTCAGGAGAAGGTACGGGACAAGGGAGGGATAGGGGAACGTCACAGTATGTGTTGATCAGGCAATCGTCAAGTAATCCGCAGCAGTCTGAATAGGTCCCAATTAGTCCGATACACACGCTGACGGTCATGTCCTCGTCAGACGTGTCATCCTTGATGCCATTGCAATCAAAGTTCTTGGCTGCCTTGAAGATGTTAAATCTGAGCTTTTCAGATCCAACGGCAATCTCAATACAGCCCGACTCGCAATTGATAAGGGCACGGGCTGTGGCCAAGAAAGGTCGACCAAGGATGATCGGACAATCAGAAAGTGAGCTAGGAACTTCCATATCTAAAACAAGAAAGTCAACAGGAAAACAGAGACTGTTGACCCTAACCACCACATCTTCCACCACAACCTTTGGGATTTTGACAGAACGATCTGCCAACTGTAACGTGACAGGGGTGGGTTTCAGATTTCCTAAGGAAAATTTTTCGAGCATGATGGTTGGTATAAGATTTATGGAAGATCCTAGATCAAGCAGGGCACGGTTAAAACTGCAGCCTTGGATGCTATAGGAAATCAGTGGTGTGCCCGGATCTTTTTGCTTCGGTGGTAGGTTTGACAGTATAGCACAACTCGCATGAGGCGAGAGAACCATCGGATTCTTAGTTTTCTTTGACTGTCGCTTGGGTGTTGTGTAGTCTTTGAAAAATCGGGCAACAGTAGGTATGTGATCAATAGCCTCAAGCAGTGGTACCTTGATTGCTACATCCCTGAACAAATTATGCAGGTTATCAAAGGCCTACGTGTCTTTCTTCTTGCCTTTTGGCAGCCTCAGTAGAGCCTCAGGGAATGGGACTGATTTTGGCAACAATTTGGGTGTATCGTCCTCTCGCGAATGTGGTGCGCATCCCGAATGAGAGGGCAATGAAGAAGACAGGCCAGGATCAGGTTGAGGCGGATCGACAGTCTGCTTACCACTCTTCGTAGTGATAGCATTGGACGATGCGGGTCCAGTGGGATCATACGGCAGAGGAGGGTTCGCAATGGGGACATAAGAGTGCGGTGCTGCAGCGGGATTAGCCTGAAATCCCAGTGGAATGCTCGGAGCCTGCAGAATTTGATGAACCTGTCCCTGAGAAGGTTGTACCTGTGGTTGAGGACCACAGGGTACGAAATTTCGTGGGTTTGGAATAGGTTGGGCTGGAAGAGTGCCCTGAGATCGAGTCGCCATGCGTAGTTGACTGATCTCAACATTCTGCTGTGCCAATTGGTGTTAAAGAGAGGTCATGTTCTCTTCATAACGCTTTGACATATCCGTCATCATTCGCATCAATTTGTTAAGAGGACTTGATGCGTGTTCTGCTTGCAGTATGCAAGGGCCTGATGGCGGATTCGCCATAGGATTAGATTAGGCCCTTGGGATGACGAGTGCGGATGGTCGCATTGGTCCATCTGCAGGGTTTTGGCACTGCGGGTTGTTGGACCATGCGAAGTTCGGATGATTGCACCATCCTGGGTTATACGTGGTAGAGAACGGGTTGTTCCCCAGGGCGCAAGCATCTTCTTTGCCAGAAGACGCGTCTGCATGTAAGTATGCATCTGAGCACACGAAGGCTTGGTCCTCTGTGTCAAAATACTGGCTCGTAGAAGCTAGTTCCATATGACTTACCGAGTCACTCGGCACGACACTCAGTAAGGAAGGTCTAACGGGGTTTCTTGGGATAAGCCTGGTGTTGGAAGAAGTGGGATTGTGATGAAGTGGAGAAGAGGTGGTGTTTGCCATAGAACGGGCGGGGTTGGCCAGAAGTTCGTCCAGCTTGTGCACGACGGAGACTTCATCCAGTTTTTGTGCAATAAGACTTAGATCAGTTGATGAATGGGAGGGTCCCGTGTCAACTTCGTGGACATTTCGGGGCTGGCTGGTACGATTAAAGGTGACAATGGAAGCATTGTTCATCGAGTTTTCACTCATATTTTCAAACAGTTCAAATGCTCCATTCTCGTCTTTATTCATAAAGTTCCCTTCGCAGGAAGCGTCTGCAATCTGCTTCAAAGTCTCATTTAGCCCGTAGTAGAAAATCTGGGCTATATGCCACTTAGGCAGACCGTGGTACGGACACTTCCTGAGGAGGTCATTATACCTCTCCCATGCCTCATGAAATTGTTCGCCGTTTTGTTGCTTAAAAGAGGTGATAGCACGACGAAGCGCATTGGTTCGCCCAATTGGGAAGAACTTATTGAGAAACGTTGTTCGCATCTCTTCCCAAGAGTGGATGGTTCTCATAAGGGTGCGTAGCCACTGCGACGCTTTATCCCGTAATGAAAACAGGACATTTTCATGAGGACTATAGGTAACCCGACATTTCTTGGTTTAACCATTTCAGCCAGTCGGGTTAGGTCTTTCAAGTGGAGAAAAGAATCTTCACTTGCAAGACCATGGAAGCGAAAATTTATTAGGCCAATTATATTTGGTTTCAATTCAAAGTCGTCCCCACCCATGGGGACCCAAATTTGTCTTATTGTCTCTGTAGCAGCGGGATTCTGATAAGAGCTAAGAGACCTAGGCTCCTCCCGTTAGGGAGGGTTCTGCATTTCCTCCATTGTTTCCTGAATGGCTTCCATTTGCTCATTATACATTTCCATTTGGGCTTGGAGGCGGGTTATGGGATCTAAGGCTCCACCACCTGGTGGGTTCTGAGGGCGGTTTCCTCCCTCGAGATTTGGGGGTGGGCGTGCAGCCATGTTTGTGGAGGAGGAGGACGATTCGGCTTGCTTTCTAGATTTAACAGGCAATTCAAATAGTTCAGGGTTTTGTGACCTCCTCCGAAACATGCACTACCGCAGGAAGAATTGGGGGGATAAGAAGGGAAAAGAGATGAGAGAAATGATGCTGCAAAGGTACACTTGATTACAAATCAATACAGTCAAGTTCCTAACCTCTACAGTGTGCCCTTAGACCTAAAGATCTAAGTTACCTACGATCACGAACTACGGAACCGAATGCGAGCACCACGGAACCACCGGGCCAGATTGAAAGGCCGTTTACCCCAGTCTTAGACACCCGATAGCACGCAGGAACTCTCACTAGCACGTAGCCGCTACACGCAGGTAGTTAGACCTCCAATCCTTAAGAAGGGTCAAGTTACTACCAATTTTAGTTAAAGGCTTAGGTCAAGTGCTTTTGGAATGTGAAGGGCGTTGTTTAAAGGTAATGCCCAAGTGATTGATTTTCAGAGTGTGTAAAACAAGCATGCAACGGGGAAATCTCCCCGAATTGAAGTTTTTAATTGGTGAATGGTTTTTAGAGTTCAGCCTTAAGTAGTATGAATTTTAGGATTTTGCTGAATTACCAATTCAACCAATCTCTGGATTTTTGTGAGAATACAGGTTTTCTTTCTAAGCCCAACAAACCCTTCTTCAATATCAGTTAGTTAATGCATGCTAAAATGCAATGGGCTACCCTAAATAGAGATTTCTATGTGTGGATGCACAAATCAGTTTTAGATTTATGTGAAAGGGAGCCAAAGCACTTCAATTCAAGTGCTCCCAATCACCAGAATGATTTCCACACACAAGGCTCAACCAACAGATAAAGAAACTAAAGTTGTTGGTGTTGAAATACTCGAGATCGAATCTGAGGCAAGTTGAAAAGTCGTGGTGGGGTTGGAATCAACTCAATTCCAAGTCTCCCCACCAAAAATGTGATCCCGAATGGTAGATAAGTGAGGCAAAAGAGGGGTGCAATCAATCTTTTTGTGTTTGCCTCAAAGAATACTTCACATGGCGAATAATAAATCCCAGGGCGGTGGGAGTGAAGACAATCAATCAAACAAGTGAATTTTAATCCACTTGCCCCAAGAGATCCCAAGAAGTTTTTCTAGTTTTTAGTTTTTAATTTTTTTTTTATTAAGGTGACAAGTTAACCCTAGTTGCTAAGAAAAGAAGACCTACTTGTTCGGCAACGTGTGCGAAGCTCCAATGCAGTGTCGATGTCTTCATGCTCTCGTTCCTGCCTTGGATCTGCCCACATCTTCGACTTCGTCTGCCTGCCTTCTCCTTGCACCAGGTTCACCTGCACATCAAAAACAGAGATACCCATGAAGAGAGAAGAGAAAAATTGAAAGAAATTGAATAGAAACTTACTTAAAGGCACACTTCCCCGGCAACGGCGCCAGAAAAGAGTATGATGTCGAGCCCGGATAGGTTGTTAATATGATGATTTTATCGTTGAAGTGTCTATAGTGGTTAACCTAAATCGGACCTAACCATCTCTTTACAAAAGTTTTTAAGTTGGCCTAATTGATTTTATCTTGTCACTTTTAGGTTCAGGGTCGAACTCAGGGAAGTGGGGTACAAGTCAAGTTTCTACGCCTTTCCTACAACAAGTCTCTTCCGTTTGTTTATTGTGTTTTTGGTGTTTTTCTTATTTAGATTTTTTTAGGTAATCTTTGTCCTTGAGGCACACCCTCAAAATTGGGTTCTTGGTTTTGAGCCAAAACAGGGTTCTAAAATAGGTCTTGCTATTCGCAAGACGGAGTACCTGCAAGTCGAAGATTATCTTTTCTCTTTTATATATTTTTTTATCTTTTTTTCTAACGGGAAAGCGAAACAGAAATAAAGTAAATATAGTATATACATATATAGGTATATATTATATATGTATAAAGGGGTGGGGGTGGAGGCGGAGATGGAGTGTAGCACAGTGTCGGGTCGATCGTCGTCTAGAAAGACGCAACCGATAGGACGAGGTGCCGCGTGTAAGGTGTAGGATGGATGGTGGAAGATGAATGCGAACACGCTTTTTGTACGCATGTAGCGGGAAATATCAGCAACTGGTACAGATATTCCCACGATACAGTGTATGGTAAATAATATGAAAATATATATATGTATATATGTAAATATGTCTATATGTATATATATATATATATGGTTATAAATATATAGGTATATATATATGTATGTATAAGTATATAGTAATATATGTATATATAGATATATGTAGCTATATGTATATATAGTTATATATATATGTGTGTGTGTGTGTGTGTGTGTATGTATGTATGTATGTATATATATAATACTATATAGATGTATATGTATATATATATATATATATATATATGTATATAGGTATATGTATCTAGATATGTATATATATGTATATATGTATATATAGTTATATAGATATATATATGTATATATGTATGTATATATAGGTAGGTGTGTGTGTATATATATATATATGTATGTATGTATGTATGTATGTATACTAATACATAAGTATATAGGTACTACTATATGTATAAATATAAGTATATATATATATATGTATATAAATATATGTATATCAATATATATAAGTCTACGTGTATATATATATATATATATATATATATATATATATATATATATGTTTATAATAGTGTATATGTGTGTGTGGGTGTGTGGAAGTGTTAGTGTAGGTGTGTGTGTGCATCGGTGTAGAGAGTGAGAGAGTGTTGTGAGAGAGAGAGAGAGGGAGGGAGAGGAGAGAGCAGCCGCTCTGCTGGAGTGAAAGGGCGCTGTTAAGGCGTCTGGGTGCGAAGGGCGTCGTTTGGGGCTTCCACGCGCGTACGCGCAGGCGCATCTGCGCAGAGAGGAGTGCGCGAGAGAGGGGAGTGGAGAGGAACTCGCAGCGCACAGCGCTATGCAGAGAGGAGTATGCGGGCACACGCGGGCGAGTGGGGCGGGCTGGCAGACGCGCGGGAGAGTGCGGGCGACGCGGGCGGAGACGTGAAGGCAGGCGTGCGCATGGGCGAGGGCCGGTTGCAACGCGCCGGGTGATCGGGAAAGTCAGAAGCTTTCCAGTCACCCCACTGTAGCCACAGTGTCACGCAGACTCGCGTGAATAGTGGCTACAGTGGTCGGCTACGTCGCGCAACCAGGAGTGGGCGGTGCTGTGAGTGAGGCTGGCTCACGACTGGCGCACGAGGGAGAAGGCCTGCGCCAGCCGGTTGCGAGCGCAGAGAGCTCGTGACAGAGAGCACAGGGCTAGAGGGCAAGGGCGCCTGCAGCTTGCACGGAAGCTTGCAGGTGCTGCTGGGGAGCTTGGGGTGCTTGGCCGGCCGCTGCAGAGGTGCGCAGAGGCCGGTTGCGGGCAGAAGCGAGCGTGCGTCAGAGCGAAGAAGCGGAGGGCGAGGGCGCTTACAAGCGCGCGCGGAAGGGGCCGCTGCTGCTGCTACTTTGCCGCTGCTGCTGGGCGTGCGAAGCTTTTGAGCTTTAGACCTTGAAGCTGCTCCAATGGCAGAAGGTGCTGGAACGGAAAAAAAGCTAGAAAAGAGCCACCACGCCCACCGGCTCTTTGAAGAGCTGGGCGGGGGTGGTCTCACTATGGTGGTGTGCACCACAGTGAGGGCTCCTACCCGCCGGGTGTCTCCGAGGAGGGCCGGCATATGGAGGGGAATGGAGGAGAGGATGGCCTGGAAGGAGATGGAGCTGCCGGTGGTTTTTTTTTGGCTGGGACCAGGCTTCTTTTGAAGGTGGAAGCCGTGGCTTTTTATAAAGGGAGAAGGCATGGCTGGGAATGGCAGCTGCAAGGAAGGGCTGGAATGGCCTGGCAGGGAGAGGCAGCCGCAGGGAAGAGCAGCTGCAGGGAATGGCGCGTGAGGAAGAAATTGCTCCATGCAGCCGCAGGGAGAAAGATTTAAAAATCAAATGGAAATAAAAATAGAGATGGGAATTTTGCTAAGATGCACTTGAGAAAAAATGTAAAATGCAAGGCCACTTATTTCATTCTCCTCCCTTCTCAATTAAATGCATGCATGCATGTATTTTTACAAATGCAATTATAAAACCCTAATATGCATTGGTAATGTTAGGAAATAGCACAAGAAGGCACTATTGCAGGTGTATTTTTGTGGTGCAATCAGAATCCCCTGATGGTTATGTAGGAGCTTTTATCAACTTTATCAGACCAAATTGGGCTAGTTATGGCTCATGATGGTGTACCCATCACTAACCTAGACCAAATCAAGTCTAGTGGTTAACTGTGAGCTTGGTCACCTTGTGGACTACTCACCATCTACTAAATTGAAGAAAAAGGTTAAAAAGTCATGAAAGTATATCAAATAACCTATATTTGTCTTGAAACTACTGTGTGATTTCAACCTCTTACCAAACCTGGTGACTAAGCCTTCGGGGTAGTGTCAAATGACCACGACTAGGGGGTACAAAGGAACCATTGGCGAAAGTCAAAGGAAGAATCTTCCTGTTAGTCCCCTCGTAGCCAGACTGATCGGGTTAGTTTGAGAGGCAGGGATTATCTTCAGTCAGTTTCTTAACAAATTTCTTCAGAAATTCAAACCTGAATGAAAAATCTGGTTAGGACCAATCTGATTAACAAGGCCTTAGCCTTGTTTTGCTTGACTACACCAACCCTTTGAGTTAGTGTATGAAAGGAAGAAGGTCATTAAGACCTAAACTTGTTGGACCTTGGGACCCAAACCCAAGGTGGTAAAGGCAACTCTTGCCTGAACCTTCTTCCCAACAATTTCCTCTCGATTAACTGAGATGGCTAATCCTGGTCTTGGAGCTGGTCAGGGCCCTGAGAATCAAGACCCAATGGCTCGTCTGGAAGCCATGGTCGAGGAGTCTAACCAAAGATATGAGTAGAGCATTGACAGGATCCTCACAATGCTAAACAGGATGCAGCATCCACCACGTGGAGAACAACTGTGGGACTTCTATAATCCAGCGGCGATGATTATAGCACCTCAAGTTTGGATTCCCACAGGCGGAGATGCATTAGAGTTAAAGACGAATATCATAAGTCTAATTCAGACTCACTTCCATGGAAACTCGAATGAGGATCCCTTCCAACACATCGAAGATCTGAGTCGAATTGCAGAGTCAGTTCAACCTAGAAATGTAGACATTGGAATTGTTCTCATGAAGCTTTTTCCTTTCTCTCTCAAGGACAAAGCTTCCTATTGGCTCAAGACTATCGGGAGGTCGATTGGAGCCTGGGAGGAATTACATCATGAATTCCTCCAAAAGGTCTTCCCGATTGGTCGAACAAATGCTATGAGGGGTGCAATCACGACCTTTTCCTAAGGCCTTGGAGAGAAACTGCAAGACGCCTAGGACAGATTCCATGATCTTCTCAGGAAGTGCTCACTCCATGGTGTACCAAGATGGCACCTTGCACAAGTCTTACGATGGGCTGGATGACATACATCGGTACCTGGCCGATGCATCTAACGGAGAGAATTTCCTCTCGAAGGATGAGACAGCGCATTCGAACTATTTGAATACTTAGTAGAGAACTCAATGAATGCTGCCTCTATGAACCAATTCCAGCAACCTGGATAGCAATGAGTTAATGTCCACGAAGCTCATGCCGAATCTGCCCGAGTTGATATAAACATTATCACCAAGAAGCTAGACAAAGTGGATTTGCTCGATCAAAAGCTCAATGAATTAATGCAAGCAAGATCTGGGTTTCCTACCAGTACAACTGCATCACACTCCTCTATTGCATCCTGAGACCCTCTTGCTCATGAACATCTTTTCAGTCGGGATGTGATCTTTCCTTACCTCAACTCAGTTAATTAAGTTAATTTTACTTAATTATAAGTAGAGAAAAGTCAATTACGTTAACTCGAAATTGTGTCATTTAGTAGTATAGGGTCGAATTAACCTAACATTTTAGAAATTATTTACTGGTTGAGTCCAGGTCATTCGCTACGAGGTATAATTCATTCTAAATTCACTAGTTATCTTTTATTTTTCTTTATAAATATAGGAGGTATATTTAAGTTAATCATAGAAGAATGAATTTTGCCAAAAATTGATTTATATGAAATAACATGCAAAATTTCATATGAACTCTCATTTTCAATATTAAAAACATATATATTCTTTATTTATTTCAAATGATTTAAGGCAAAGAAGAATTTATTTAGTCAATATATGCCTTAATACAACAATTAAGAACAAAAAGAAATTAAAATATCACAAGAAAAATCAATTTCTTTTCCTTATATCTTCTTCAGCCTTTCTTTCTTTTCTCTTCTTCTCTTTAGCTTCTTTTCCTTTTATTTCTTAATCCTTTATTTTTTTCTCTTTCTCTTTCTATTTTTCTCTTATTCTCTTTTTCTCTTGATCTCTTTCTTTCTTCTTTTCTTTTTATCTTCCTACCTTCTTCCTCTCCTTTATTCTTCTTTAGTATTTCCTTAGTGCCTTCCTGTTCACTTCTTCTTTCCTTTATTACGAGCTTCCTCACTTACTTAGCCTTTCATTCTTTCTCTTTTCCTTAAGCTTCTTCAGCATCTACTTCCTTCAGCCATTACTTCCTTCGACACTTAGCCTTCACAGTTTCTTCATTCTCTTTTCTTTCTCTTTCAGCTGAGCTGGGTTAATTTTCTTCTCAACCAAAAATTTATTTTTAATTTGCGGCGAGGTCCTTTCGAGGATACACACCACCCTGAGATCAGGGTGGGACTAGACCCTACTCGGTCCTCGCCTAATTTCATTAGGGTTCATTTTTTGTTTTTTTCTTTCTTAAGCCAAACCAGCCCTCTATTGAGCCGAACCGACTCAACCGCCTCCCAGGCCTCGCCCTCCCAAGGCCATCGCACACACACGCCCACTCAGGAGCACACTCGCAGGGGCACTCGCCCACACACACACACGTTATGCTCAGAAGATTGGGTTTTCTTTTTGCGCCGAGCACTGACGACTGAATCGGCTATACAACAAATTAGTTTTTTTCCCAAGCGCCCGCTCAAAAGTTTCCGATGTGGGACTTAGTTCTCCCCCTCCAGACCTGACTTCAAGTGAAGGTTTCTCCCTACTCAAAGATCCAAATCAAGCGATTCAAAGCTTGATGGAAAGCTCTAAGGTGGCTCTACATGATTCCAGGGTCAATTTGAGGTTTAGATGATGATTTCCTCTTCGATTTGATAGGTGAAGTTAGGGGGTTCCTACAGGTTAAGTATTGCCTGGAAATGAAATTTAACTTACTATGTCTTCAGAGTAGTTCTTTTAACTTATCTAAGGGTCTGAATAGGTCATACAGGTAATTCCGCAGCTGCTTGTGTGGGTTTTAAGCTCTCAAAAGCTTCAGGAAACATAGGGTAGCTTCGACACTTCTCTGAAAGCTCAGAGAGCAAAATTTCTAACTCTGATATGTGCAACAGACAACTAAGGTCATTTCTAATCAATTGGAATAGATTCTAAGGATTGTTATAAGCTTGTCTGGGTAGGATTCATGATCAAAACTCATCCAAATGACACTGCCATCAGTTTAGGTTCGAAAACAACCCAAACTGGCAGGTTTGCAATTCCAAACAAATTAACTCCCAAAGCTCAACCAATTCTTTCTAAAATCATTCAAATGAATCTCAAAAACACTTCAGACTCATTAAGTCATCAGATTGAGTCCAGAATCAGAGAATCAAACTCAATTTTTACTTCGAAGCTTAAAATTTGACTTTCTGATTAAAGCCTTTTCTCAAGAAATTAGAACCTCAAACAGCATCTTCTTAATCCCAGGAATATGCTTAGACCCTAAAATAGATGTTTTGGTTGAAGATTCTAGGGTTTCAGGCTCATCGCCTGAGATTGAAAAGGTGTTTGTTTGTCAGAGCAAATGGGAGGTTCCTACACTAATTTGAGGATATGAATAGCTTCAGTGCTCAGCATTGAAGCTTCCAAACACCTTTAATATGGCTTTTAGTTTTCTGTACAAGCTTCTCCAACTCTACCGGAGTTGGAGAAGAAGAATACCTATCTCAAGCTCCAGTCATAAAAATCTCAATTTAATGTCTCAACATGATCAGTAAACCTCAAATTATTGATCTGGAGCTTCACACTCTATTCTACAGGTTGAAGATTATATTTTGATTCGTCGGAGCTCGCTGGAGCTCCGGTGAGTCCAGAAAAAGAGAATTTTATGTACAGAATGGAGAATTGCACCATTTTTGATCTAAAAAGGATCTTGAGGTTGTAAGGAACCTCAAGATCACATTTAATTCCTCATTATCTCATTAGATGTAAGATTTAACAATAAATTCAGTTTGAATGAAAATTGAGTTAGTTGAGGCACGGGACTTGGTTTCCCACTCAATTGAGTGGTTGAGACAAGTCAAAGAGTAATTGCGATCTTAAATATATAATTAATTTAAGGTTTTAACTACTCCTGAGCCACCATTGACAGCGAGCTCAGGAGCTTAAATAGAATTAGGTTTTTAGGTTATATGTGATATTTATACAAATTAAAGTGTCGAACAGGATCCTTAGATTATGAATAGGTGATGGAGGACCCTATGGAGGTGGATATAAGCTCAGTTCTGCCACCGTGGACAGTAACAGTAACTGTTGAAGGTGAAGGTGAATTAGGCGAATCAGTGATAGCATTAGTGTTTTAATGAATTAGAAATGGTCATGAGTGATAGAGGAAGGTGGACAGTGGCTTAAAAAGATGAAATCAGATCTCCAGCAGGCTCAAGGAACTCACTGGAGTCGAAGAAGATGAAGTCTGTAATCTGCAATTAAGCTAAGCTAACTAACTAACTACCTAAACTACTCCTGCTCCTACTCCTACCTACTGTTACCTGGATGAAGGGGTCAAAGGGACTCCGTCGACGGCTCATGACGGAGGACGAAATCAGAGGGAATGAGAAGAATCTCCGGCGGGCGAATTTGGATGGAGCAACGGATCTCCTTGGTCGTCACCTTTGTCCAGAGATGCGACTAACCTTGGTGAAGCACCTCAGCTGATCAAGATGGATGGAAGAAGTCGGAGGATTGTGTGGAAGATCGCAAGAGTTACAGACGAATAGCCTATTGGGTCAGCTCAGTGTTAGAAGAAGGAAGGGAGCCAACTTACAGAAATCGAGGGGGTGGGGGTCTATTTATAGCTGACTGATGAAGAGGGCAGCGGAGTCTGGACAAAGAAGAAGCTTGGGGAGGTTAACCTCCGGCATCGTCTCTGATGACGATGAGGTTAACTCCCACCTAAAATTAGGATTTCAGAGTAATCCAAACCGATGGATGAAGATGGGATAGTGAGCGCAAGCTCCAAGAGCTTGGAGAAGAAAGAATGATGTCAGCAGGGCGTTGATCGAGCGGTGGAATCACCTTCTATCATCAGCCATTCAATCAGCTGAAGAAGAAGAAGAAGATGATAGGGACCTATGTGCAATGAAACCTTAGGACCTATATGAAAATTAAGGACCCCATTGCAGTGAATAGTAAGGACCTAAATGTAAACCCAGGTTTTAAAGGTTTATTTTAACTTAGATCTTTTTCAACTTTTTATATATGTTAGTAAATAAGATAATTATTATGTTTTCACCTTGAATTTACATTTTTGACCTTTTTAAGTTAATTTATTAAATTAAGTAAAGTTACTTAAGTTATTATGTACTTATGTATACATTATGTTTAAGTTACTTAACTTATTAATTATGGGAATGACTAATATGATCTCAAGTCCAATTATTAATTAGATTGTTAATTATATTAATTGAATGATAAAATATCATTTTTAACTTATTTTAAGGTCCTTTACTATATATCCCTTATTTTATAATTAACCCTTATATATCCATATCCTTAGCTAATTAACTAGGAAGACTAGTTAATTAGGGGTAATTAGAGATCATGATGAGTCTCTCATCAGGATGTTTCTTCTCCATCTCTACCAGATCCTGCGTGTCAGGAAACCATGAATAATCTGGACATGGCGTCGTACAATCAGCGTTACAGACTACATGACAATTCAAGTGCGTATTCTTTTGATGAATTTGCATCTAAGACATCCTCAGCCTACGAAGATGTCAGTTCTATCCAAGGTTATGGGTGTAAAAAGCTATATTCTAAGACGTATAATCCTGGTTGGTGCTAGCATCCTAACTTCTAGTCCAGTAACTCACAGAGACCAAATCCACACTACTAGACCAGACAATACGGGAATGCGCAGAACACATACCCAAGACAGCAACCATTCCCATTGCAGCAACAAACACGTTCTATTTATTAGTCACTTCGCCAAGCTACCAACTACCCTCCAAAATAAGCCGACCCTTTGGAGTCACTGAAGGAGGAATTGCAGGAGTCAATCCAGAAATAGACTCATGACAACCTGCAAATTATGAAAGTTATGGCTGACCAAATACAGGACAGACAAATTACATAGAATCAAATGATGTAGAAGAATAGATCACAGGGAGCCTTGCCGTCCCAACCTGTCCTAAACCCAAGGTATGTGCAAAATCAAGGCGCCCTGCCTAGATTCCAAGCACCACAAAGGCAGGCATATGCTATTCTACAAGCACCTCCTACACCACCTAGTTATGGGCAAGGTCCGCCACCTTTATTGCAAAACCCCGCATATTCTGTTCCTTCCGCTCCTCCCCACCTCATGTGTTGGTGCTAGAGCACCACGATCATTTGTTTTGATGATAACAAAACACGTGTTATTTAACATTTGCAATTTGAGTCCTAGATTTCAGGTCAATTGCAAATGAAGACGTGTTTAGACGGAACTCGAGCTCGCATCCAGGACGGATTGGAGGAGCTTGACGGAAAATAGAGGAGGTTCGCGTGGAGCGAAAGATTGGAGATGGAAGACAAGAAGAATAGGATAGATTCTTTTTTATCCTTTCATGTATCTCTTGTATTTATTTTCTTGCTCTTTATTTTCCTTAGACATTATGTTAAAGAGCCTCAAAGAACCCTAACAGTAGTCCTAGGAATACCTGCACAACCCTAGGATACGTAGGTTTTCTGTAGAACACTTAGAAAACCAATATAGGGTTAAAACTGACTTTCCAGACGTCTAATTCACGAATCAGACGTCTGATAAAGGATTTTAAGACGTCTGACTGTTGTTTCAGACGTCTGATAACTGTTAGGCAGGACATAGTTAGTTCTGTCTGATGAATTCAGACGTCCAGACCTTATACCAGACGTCTTAGGAGACGTCTGATGACTTTGCCAGACGTCCAGTTAGTGGACCGTTGGCTGGCTTAGAAGACACTCAAGAATATGACCGTTAGAGCCTTATCAGACGTCCATAGGACTTCACAGACATCTGATAAATGACCGTTTTGCCTCGGCTGACCCAAAATCTCTTCTTAGAGATTTTCTAGCCGTTGCAACGTTTGGAAATCAATTCCCACGGTAAAAGTAGGTTTCCAGACGTCCAGACTTAGTGCCAGACGTCCTCTATGTCGTCTGATGGACTTGTACAAAAACCCTGTTTAGATCTGATTCAAGTCAGGGAGAAACCCGCATAGAATCAGACGTCTGACCTTGGAATCAGACGTCTTAAAGTGGCCTTCCAGACGTCTGATGCCAGAGTTAGACGTCTGATAACCCTGTGAAGTGTAATCATTGTCCTGATTTCGTCCTGATTCTCTTGAGCTTTGCACCCAACGGCTATGGAAGCTTTTCCAAGCCTTCCAAAGCCTTCCTAAGGCCTCTATAAATAGAGGGGAACCTTTGTAAACAAATATACACAAGAGACACACTTAGAAAAACAAGACACACACCTTGCAATACACTTTCAAACCTTTTGTGTCCAAAGAAAAGACTCTCTTGCTCTCCAAGCTCAAGCTCCATTTTTCTTGAGAGCATTCAACCGTTGCGCACCCGCTCTCCCGCCGTAGATAACGAGAGCGACGTAGCGCCGTCGCGTGGCACACGCACCGCGTCATCATCGACGCACTCCTTGCAAAGGGGAGTTTCCTATTTCCTATAGAAGCTAGGTTTAATTTTGTTGGCTCTATAGGACTGTTGTTTTATTTTATCTTTGTATTTTGGTTGGGTATTCGCTTTGCGAATTCCCTTCTCCTTCGTGGGACAAAATCCTTCTCGTGGAGAGAAGGGGTTGAGGAACGCTACCCTCGTACTTGTAGCGTGGTTGTATTGAGGTTGAATCACCCTCGTTCAAAGTGATTCGGTTAGTGGATTTGATCAACTTGGTTGATCGGAAAATCCTAACTCGAGAGGGTTAGGTGGTGGTTTTCACCCGGTTTGGGTTTCCACCTAAAAATTACTTGTGTACATTGTGTGATTGCTTATTTTTGTGATATTGCTTTATATATTCAATTCCGCAATTTTATTACGTCACCCCTCCTGGTAGGGACGAACCTTCAATTGGTATCAGAGCAGGTCTCGCGAAATCGGCGTTACAAACCGGCGAGGATCTAGATCATGGAGGGAAGCATAGCCGCAGTCAGAATCTCCGAAGGGCAATCCACCGTCCGACCACCCTATTTCGACGGGAGGGACTTCGGATATTGGAAGTTGAGGATGAAGACGTGGCTTCAAGCCACGGACTTCGCTCTATGGGGACGTTGCGAAGCCTCATACGAGATCCCGGAGCGACCGGATGCAGGCTACTCGCAGCTGCAGATTCAAGATCTCTCACTCAACGCAAAGGCAATGAATGCCTTGTATTGCGCGTTGAGTCCGGAAGAGTTCGAGAAAATCCAAGAGTGCACCACCGCCCACGAGATATGGAGGAGGTTGGAAGGCACTCATGAGGATTCCAGCTCGGAGGAAGAACAAGAAGAAAAGACCATAGAAGAAGAAACCGCTTGCTTCGGTTTCATGGCCAGGGGAAGCGACAGCGAAAGCGAAAGCGACTCAGACAACGAGGTAAATCTCGATCTTCAAGAAGCATTTAATGAACTTTTTGAGATTAGTAAATCACTTAGGGTAGAAAATAAAGGCATTAAAAAGAACCTTAGTTTTCTTAGAAATGAAAATGATAGGTTAGAAAAACAACTCAAGGACATAGAAACTAGTCCTAAGGATAATAACCTATTATTAGAAAATCAAGACCTCATCAATGAAAATAATAAATTGATTGAGGAAAATGATAGTCTAAAAATAGAAATTTCTGATTTAAAGACTAAGATGAATACTATAGAAAGAGAAATTGCATGTCTTAGGGAAAGCTCTAACAAACTAATCAACAAAGTAGATGATTTTTATAGCCCTAAGGTTGAGAAAGGATCTCCATCAAGGAGACCTTCTAACAAATCCGGATCCAAGCCCACTTGGATACCAAAGAAAAAATTAGAATCTTGTTTTGTAGGGTTCAGGGATGACTACAACATAAAGGACTGGACCTACAAGCTCAAGGCTGGTCAACTTAAGTTGGGAGAACCAATGAGTAGACCAAGGAGGAGAAGAAGAAGACCGACGAGACGGCGAACAAACGACGGACCCGCCGCACGTCGACCACCAGATTGGAGACCGGCGCCGATGCCCGGGCCTCCAAGCTACGGATGGGAGCCCCATCCGATGTGGCATCCACCACCACCATTCGGGCCATTTTATTGGCCATGGTAGGTGAGGTAAAAATTCTTAACCCTATCCTTTTTATAAGCATTTAGATAGGGGGAGTTAAAAATGATGAGCTTATTGTCAATTTTTAAGGGGGAGATACAAGTTAGCTAAATTTCCTTTAGTAAGGGGGAGAAAAATAATAGCTATCTTGTTGTTATAAAAAGGGGGAGGACATTACCTTTGTTAAAAATAAATAGAAGAGCATGTTTTAAGGGGGAGTAATAGGAAATATAAAATCAATCAAACCTTTTTGATAATGTCAAAAAGGGGGAGGATTTTTATGCATTATTATTTACGGTTTTGTCATCATCAAAAAGGGGGAGATTGTTGGTGCTAGAGCACCACGATCATTTGTTTTGATGATAACAAAACACGTGTTATTTAACATTTGCAATTTGAGTCCTAGATTTCAGGTCAATTGCAAATGAAGACGTGTTTAGACGGAACTCGAGCTCGCATCCAGGACGGATTGGAGGAGCTTGACGGAAAATAGAGGAGGTTCGCGTGGAGCGAAAGATTGGAGATGGAAGACAAGAAGAATAGGATAGATTCTTTTTTATCCTTTCATGTATCTCTTGTATTTATTTTCTTGCTCCTTATTTTCCTTAGACATTATGTTAAAGAGCCTCAAAGAACCCTAACAGTAGTCCTAGGAATACCTGCACAACCCTAGGATACGTAGGTTTTCTGTAGAGCACTTAGAAAACCAATATAGGGTTAAAACTGACTTTCCAGACGTCTAATTCATGAATCAGACGTCTGATAAAGGATTTTAAGACGTCTGACTGTTGTTTCAGACGTCTGATAACTGTTAGGCTGGACATAGTTAGTTCTGTCTGATGAATTCAGACGTCCAGACCTTATACCAGACGTCTTAGGAGACGTCTGATGACTTTGCCAGACGTCCAGTTAGTGGACCGTTGGCTGGCTTAGAAGACACTCAAGAATATGACCGTTAGAGCCTTATCAGACGTCCATAGGACTTCACAGACGTCTGATAAATGATCGTTTTGCCTCGGCTGACCCAAAATCTCTTCTCAGAGATTTTCTAGCCGTTGCAACGTTTGGAAATCAATTCCCACGGTAAAAGTAGGTTTCCAGACGTCCAGACTTAGTGCCAGACGTCCTCTATGTCGTCTGATGGACTTGTACAAAAACCCTGTTTAGATCTGATTCAAGTCAGGGAGAAACCCGCATAGAATCAGACGTCTGACCTTGGAATCAGACGTCTTAAAGTGGCCTTCCAGACGTCTGATGCCAGAGTTAGACGTCTGATAACCCTGTGAAGTGTAATCATTGTCCTGATTTCGTCCTGATTCTCTTGGGCTTTGCACCCAACGGCTATGGAAGCTTTTCCAAGCCTTCCAAAGCCTTCCTAAGGCCTCTATAAATAGAGGGGAAACAAATATACACAAGAGACACACTTAGAAAAACAAGACACACACCTTGCAATACACTTTCAAACCTTTTGTGTCCAAAGAAAAGACTCTCTTGCTCTCCAAGCTCAAGCTCCATTTTTCTTGAGAGCATTCAACCGTTGCGCACCCGCTCTCCCGCCGTAGATAACGAGAGCGACGTAGCGCCGTCGCGTGGCACACGCACCGCGTCATCATCGACGCACTCCTTGCAAAGGGGAGTTTCCTATTTCCTATAGAAGCTAGGTTTAATTTTGTTGGCTCTATAGGACTGTTGTTTTATTTTATCTTTGTATTTTGGTTGGGTATTCGCTTTGCGAATTCCCTTCTCCTTCGTGGGACAAAATCCTTCTCGTGGAGAGAAGGGGTTGAGGAACGCTACCCTCGTACTTGTAGCGTGGTTGTATTGAGGTTGAATCACCCTCGTTCAAAGTGATTCGGTTAGTGGATTTGATCAACTTGGTTGATCGGAAAATCCTAACTCGAGAGGGTTAGGTGGTGGTTTTCACCCGGTTTGGGTTTCCACCTAAAAATTACTTGTGTACATTGTGTGATTGCTTATTTTTGTGATATTGCTTTATATATTCAATTCCGCAATTTTATTACGTCACCCCTCCTGGTAGGGACGAACCTTCAATTGGTATCAGAGCAGGTCTCGCGAAATCGGCGTTACAAACCGGCGAGGATCTAGATCATGGAGGGAAGCATAGCCGCAGTCAGAATCTCCGAAGGGCAATCCACCGTCCGACCACCCTATTTCGACGGGAGGGACTTCGGATATTGGAAGTTGAGGATGAAGACGTGGCTTCAAGCCACGGACTTCGCTCTATGGGGACGTTGCGAAGCCTCATACGAGATCCCGGAGCGACCGGATGCAGGCTACTCGCAGCTGCAGATTCAAGATCTCTCACTCAACGCAAAGGCAATGAATGCCTTGTATTGCGCGTTGAGTCCGGAAGAGTTCGAGAAAATCCAAGAGTGCACCACCGCCCACGAGATATGGAGGAGGTTGGAAGGCACTCATGAGGATTCCAGCTCGGAGGAAGAACAAGAAGAAAAGACCATAGAAGAAGAAACCGCTTGCTTCGGTTTCATGGCCAGGGGAAGCGACAGCGAAAGCGAAAGCGACTCAGACAACGAGGTAAATCTCGATCTTCAAGAAGCATTTAATGAACTTTTTGAGATTAGTAAATCACTTAGGGTAGAAAATAAAGGCATTAAAAAGAACCTTAGTTTTCTTAGAAATGAAAATGATAGGTTAGAAAAACAACTCAAGGACATAGAAACTAGTCCTAAGGATAATAACCTATTATTAGAAAATCAAGACCTCATCAATGAAAATAATAAATTGATTGAGGAAAATGATAGTCTAAAAATAGAAATTTCTGATTTAAAGACTAAGATGAATACTATAGAAAGAGAAATTGCATGTCTTAGGGAAAGCTCTAACAAACTAATCAACAAAGTAGATGATTTTTATAGCCCTAAGGTTGAGAAAGGATCTCCATCAAGGAGACCTTCTAACAAATCCGGATCCAAGCCCACTTGGATACCAAAGAAAAAATTAGAATCTTGTTTTGTAGGGTTCAGGGATGACTACAACATAAAGGACTGGACCTACAAGCTCAAGGCTGGTCAACTTAAGTTGGGAGAACCAATGAGTAGACCAAGGAGGAGAAGAAGAAGACCGACGAGACGGCGAACAAACGACGGACCCGCCGCACGTCGACCACCAGATTGGAGACCGGCGCCGATGCCCGGGCCTCCAAGCTACGGATGGGAGCCCCATCCGATGTGGCATCCACCACCACCATTCGGGCCATTTTATTGGCCATGGTAGGTGAGGTAAAAATTCTTAACCCTATCCTTTTTATAAGCATTTAGATAGGGGGAGTTAAAAATGATGAGCTTATTGTCAATTTTTAAGGGGGAGATACAAGTTAGCTAAATTTCCTTTAGTAAGGGGGAGAAAAATAATAGCTATCTTGTTGTTATAAAAAGGGGGAGGACATTACCTTTGTTAAAAATAAATAGAAGAGCATGTTTTAAGGGGGAGTAATAGGAAATATAAAATCAATCAAACCTTTTTGATAATGTCAAAAAGGGGGAGGATTTTTATGCATTATTATTTACGGTTTTGTCATCATCAAAAAGGGGGAGATTGTTGGTGCTAGAGCACCACGATCATTTGTTTTGATGATAACAAAACACGTGTTATTTAACATTTGCAATTTGAGTCCTAGATTTCAGGTCAATTGCAAATGAAGACGTGTTTAGACGGAACTCGAGCTCGCATCCAGGACGGATTGGAGGAGCTTGACGGAAAATAGAGGAGGTTCGCGTGGAGCGAAAGATTGGAGATGGAAGACAAGAAGAATAGGATAGATTCTTTTTTATCCTTTCATGTATCTCTTGTATTTATTTTCTTGCTCCTTATTTTCCTTAGACATTATGTTAAAGAGCCTCAAAGAACCCTAACAGTAGTCCTAGGAATACCTGCACAACCCTAGGATACGTAGGTTTTCTGTAGAGCACTTAGAAAACCAATATAGGGTTAAAACTGACTTTCCAGACGTCTAATTCATGAATCAGACGTCTGATAAAGGATTTTAAGACGTCTGACTGTTGTTTCAGACGTCTGATAACTGTTAGGCTGGACATAGTTAGTTCTGTCTGATGAATTCAGACGTCCAGACCTTATACCAGACGTCTTAGGAGACGTCTGATGACTTTGCCAGACGTCCAGTTAGTGGACCGTTGGCTGGCTTAGAAGACACTCAAGAATATGACCGTTAGAGCCTTATCAGACGTCCATAGGACTTCACAGACGTCTGATAAATGATCGTTTTGCCTCGGCTGACCCAAAATCTCTTCTCAGAGATTTTCTAGCCGTTGCAACGTTTGGAAATCAATTCCCACGGTAAAAGTAGGTTTCCAGACGTCCAGACTTAGTGCCAGACGTCCTCTATGTCGTCTGATGGACTTGTACAAAAACCCTGTTTAGATCTGATTCAAGTCAGGGAGAAACCCGCATAGAATCAGACGTCTGACCTTGGAATCAGACGTCTTAAAGTGGCCTTCCAGACGTCTGATGCCAGAGTTAGACGTCTGATAACCCTGTGAAGTGTAATCATTGTCCTGATTTCGTCCTGATTCTCTTGGGCTTTGCACCCAACGGCTATGGAAGCTTTTCCAAGCCTTCCAAAGCCTTCCTAAGGCCTCTATAAATAGAGGGGAAACAAATATACACAAGAGACACACTTAGAAAAACAAGACACACACCTTGCAATACACTTTCAAACCTTTTGTGTCCAAAGAAAAGACTCTCTTGCTCTCCAAGCTCAAGCTCCATTTTTCTTGAGAGCATTCAACCGTTGCGCACCCGCTCTCCCGCCGTAGATAACGAGAGCGACGTAGCGCCGTCGCGTGGCACACGCACCGCGTCATCATCGACGCACTCCTTGCAAAGGGGAGTTTCCTATTTCCTATAGAAGCTAGGTTTAATTTTGTTGGCTCTATAGGACTGTTGTTTTATTTTATCTTTGTATTTTGGTTGGGTATTCGCTTTGCGAATTCCCTTCTCCTTCGTGGGACAAAATCCTTCTCGTGGAGAGAAGGGGTTGAGGAACGCTACCCTCGTACTTGTAGCGTGGTTGTATTGAGGTTGAATCACCCTCGTTCAAAGTGATTCGGTTAGTGGATTTGATCAACTTGGTTGATCGGAAAATCCTAACTCGAGAGGGTTAGGTGGTGGTTTTCACCCGGTTTGGGTTTCCACCTAAAAATTACTTGTGTACATTGTGTGATTGCTTATTTTTGTGATATTGCTTTATATATTCAATTCCGCAATTTTATTACGTCACCCCTCCTGGTAGGGACGAACCTTCAATTGGTATCAGAGCAGGTCTCGCGAAATCGGCGTTACAAACCGGCGAGGATCTAGATCATGGAGGGAAGCATAGCCGCAGTCAGAATCTCCGAAGGGCAATCCACCGTCCGACCACCCTATTTCGACGGGAGGGACTTCGGATATTGGAAGTTGAGGATGAAGACGTGGCTTCAAGCCACGGACTTCGCTCTATGGGGACGTTGCGAAGCCTCATACGAGATCCCGGAGCGACCGGATGCAGGCTACTCGCAGCTGCAGATTCAAGATCTCTCACTCAACGCAAAGGCAATGAATGCCTTGTATTGCGCGTTGAGTCCGGAAGAGTTCGAGAAAATCCAAGAGTGCACCACCGCCCACGAGATATGGAGGAGGTTGGAAGGCACTCATGAGGATTCCAGCTCGGAGGAAGAACAAGAAGAAAAGACCATAGAAGAAGAAACCGCTTGCTTCGGTTTCATGGCCAGGGGAAGCGACAGCGAAAGCGAAAGCGACTCAGACAACGAGGTAAATCTCGATCTTCAAGAAGCATTTAATGAACTTTTTGAGATTAGTAAATCACTTAGGGTAGAAAATAAAGGCATTAAAAAGAACCTTAGTTTTCTTAGAAATGAAAATGATAGGTTAGAAAAACAACTCAAGGACATAGAAACTAGTCCTAAGGATAATAACCTATTATTAGAAAATCAAGACCTCATCAATGAAAATAATAAATTGATTGAGGAAAATGATAGTCTAAAAATAGAAATTTCTGATTTAAAGACTAAGATGAATACTATAGAAAGAGAAATTGCATGTCTTAGGGAAAGCTCTAACAAACTAATCAACAAAGTAGATGATTTTTATAGCCCTAAGGTTGAGAAAGGATCTCCATCAAGGAGACCTTCTAACAAATCCGGATCCAAGCCCACTTGGATACCAAAGAAAAAATTAGAATCTTGTTTTGTAGGGTTCAGGGATGACTACAACATAAAGGACTGGACCTACAAGCTCAAGGCTGGTCAACTTAAGTTGGGAGAACCAATGAGTAGACCAAGGAGGAGAAGAAGAAGACCGACGAGACGGCGAACAAACGACGGACCCGCCGCACGTCGACCACCAGATTGGAGACCGGCGCCGATGCCCGGGCCTCCAAGCTACGGATGGGAGCCCCATCCGATGTGGCATCCACCACCACCATTCGGGCCATTTTATTGGCCATGGTAGGTGAGGTAAAAATTCTTAACCCTATCCTTTTTATAAGCATTTAGATAGGGGGAGTTAAAAATGATGAGCTTATTGTCAATTTTTAAGGGGGAGATACAAGTTAGCTAAATTTCCTTTAGTAAGGGGGAGAAAAATAATAGCTATCTTGTTGTTATAAAAAGGGGGAGGACATTACCTTTGTTAAAAATAAATAGAAGAGCATGTTTTAAGGGGGAGTAATAGGAAATATAAAATCAATCAAACCTTTTTGATAATGTCAAAAAGGGGGAGGATTTTTATGCATTATTATTTACGGTTTTGTCATCATCAAAAAGGGGGAGATTGTTGGTGCTAGAGCACCACGATCATTTGTTTTGATGATAACAAAACACGTGTTATTTAACATTTGCAATTTGAGTCCTAGATTTCAGGTCAATTGCAAATGAAGACGTGTTTAGACGGAACTCGAGCTCGCATCCAGGACGGATTGGAGGAGCTTGACGGAAAATAGAGGAGGTTCGCGTGGAGCGAAAGATTGGAGATGGAAGACAAGAAGAATAGGATAGATTCTTTTTTATCCTTTCATGTATCTCTTGTATTTATTTTCTTGGTCCTTATTTTCCTTAGACATTATGTTAAAGAGCCTCAAAGAACCCTAACAGTAGTCCTAGGAATACCTGCACAACCCTAGGATACGTAGGTTTTCTGTAGAGCACTTAGAAAACCAATATAGGGTTAAAACTGACTTTCCAGACGTCTAATTCATGAATCAGACGTCTGATAAAGGATTTTAAGACGTCTGACTGTTGTTTCAGACGTCTGATAACTGTTAGGCTGGACATAGTTAGTTCTGTCTGATGAATTCAGACGTCCAGACCTTATACCAGACGTCTTAGGAGACGTCTGATGACTTTGCCAGACGTCCAGTTAGTGGACCGTTGGCTGGCTTAGAAGACACTCAAGAATATGACCGTTAGAGCCTTATCAGACGTCCATAGGACTTCACAGACGTCTGATAAATGATCGTTTTGCCTCGGCTGACCCAAAATCTCTTCTCAGAGATTTTCTAGCCGTTGCAACGTTTGGAAATCAATTCCCACGGTAAAAGTAGGTTTCCAGACGTCCAGACTTAGTGCCAGACGTCCTCTATGTCGTCTGATGGACTTGTACAAAAACCCTGTTTAGATCTGATTCAAGTCAGGGAGAAACCCGCATAGAATCAGACGTCTGACCTTGGAATCAGACGTCTTAAAGTGGCCTTCCAGACGTCTGATGCCAGAGTTAGACGTCTGATAACCCTGTGAAGTGTAATCATTGTCCTGATTTCGTCCTGATTCTCTTGGGCTTTGCACCCAACGGCTATGGAAGCTTTTCCAAGCCTTCCAAAGCCTTCCTAAGGCCTCTATAAATAGAGGGGAAACAAATATACACAAGAGACACACTTAGAAAAACAAGACACACACCTTGCAATACACTTTCAAACCTTTTGTGTCCAAAGAAAAGACTCTCTTGCTCTCCAAGCTCAAGCTCCATTTTTCTTGAGAGCATTCAACCGTTGCGCACCCGCTCTCCCGCCGTAGATAACGAGAGCGACGTAGCGCCGTCGCGTGGCACACGCACCGCGTCATCATCGACGCACTCCTTGCAAAGGGGAGTTTCCTATTTCCTATAGAAGCTAGGTTTAATTTTGTTGGCTCTATAGGACTGTTGTTTTATTTTATCTTTGTATTTTGGTTGGGTATTCGCTTTGCGAATTCCCTTCTCCTTCGTGGGACAAAATCCTTCTCGTGGAGAGAAGGGGTTGAGGAACGCTACCCTCGTACTTGTAGCGTGGTTGTATTGAGGTTGAATCACCCTCGTTCAAAGTGATTCGGTTAGTGGATTTGATCAACTTGGTTGATCGGAAAATCCTAACTCGAGAGGGTTAGGTGGTGGTTTTCACCCGGTTTGGGTTTCCACCTAAAAATTACTTGTGTACATTGTGTGATTGCTTATTTTTGTGATATTGCTTTATATATTCAATTCCGCAATTTTATTACGTCACCCCTCCTGGTAGGGACGAACCTTCAATTGGTATCAGAGCAGGTCTCGCGAAATCGGCGTTACAAACCGGCGAGGATCTAGATCATGGAGGGAAGCATAGCCGCAGTCAGAATCTCCGAAGGGCAATCCACCGTCCGACCACCCTATTTCGACGGGAGGGACTTCGGATATTGGAAGTTGAGGATGAAGACGTGGCTTCAAGCCACGGACTTCGCTCTATGGGGACGTTGCGAAGCCTCATACGAGATCCCGGAGCGACCGGATGCAGGCTACTCGCAGCTGCAGATTCAAGATCTCTCACTCAACGCAAAGGCAATGAATGCCTTGTATTGCGCGTTGAGTCCGGAAGAGTTCGAGAAAATCCAAGAGTGCACCACCGCCCACGAGATATGGAGGAGGTTGGAAGGCACTCATGAGGATTCCAGCTCGGAGGAAGAACAAGAAGAAAAGACCATAGAAGAAGAAACCGCTTGCTTCGGTTTCATGGCCAGAGGAAGCGACAGCGAAAGCGAAAGCGACTCAGACAACGAGGTAAATCTCGATCTTCAAGAAGCATTTAATGAACTTTTTGAGATTAGTAAATCACTTAGGGTAGAAAATAAAGGCATTAAAAAGAACCTTAGTTTTCTTAGAAATGAAAATGATAGGTTAGAAAAACAACTCAAGGACATAGAAACTAGTCCTAAGGATAATAACCTATTATTAGAAAATCAAGACCTCATCAATGAAAATAATAAATTGATTGAGGAAAATGATAGTCTAAAAATAGAAATTTCTGATTTAAAGACTAAGATGAATACTATAGAAAGAGAAATTGCATGTCTTAGGGAAAGCTCTAACAAACTAATCAACAAAGTAGATGATTTTTATAGCCCTAAGGTTGAGAAAGGATCTCCATCAAGGAGACCTTCTAACAAATCCGGATCCAAGCCCACTTGGATACCAAAGAAAAAATTAGAATCTTGTTTTGTAGGGTTCAGGGATGACTACAACATAAAGGACTGGACCTACAAGCTCAAGGCTGGTCAACTTAAGTTGGGAGAACCAATGAGTAGACCAAGGAGGAGAAGAAGAAGACCGACGAGACGGCGAACAAACGACGGACCCGCCGCACGTCGACCACCAGATTGGAGACCGGCGCCGATGCCCGGGCCTCCAAGCTACGGATGGGAGCCCCATCCGATGTGGCATCCACCACCACCATTCGGGCCATTTTATTGGCCATGGTAGGTGAGGTAAAAATTCTTAACCCTATCCTTTTTATAAGCATTTAGATAGGGGGAGTTAAAAATGATGAGCTTATTGTCAATTTTTAAGGGGGAGATACAAGTTAGCTAAATTTCCTTTAGTAAGGGGGAGAAAAATAATAGCTATCTTGTTGTTATAAAAAGGGGGAGGACATTACCTTTGTTAAAAATAAATAGAAGAGCATGTTTTAAGGGGGAGTAATAGGAAATATAAAATCAATCAAACCTTTTTGATAATGTCAAAAAGGGGGAGGATTTTTATGCATTATTATTTACGGTTTTGTCATCATCAAAAAGGGGGAGATTGTTGGTGCTAGAGCACCACGATCATTTGTTTTGATGATAACAAAACACGTGTTATTTAACATTTGCAATTTGAGTCCTAGATTTCAGGTCAATTGCAAATGAAGATGTGTTTAGACGGAACTCGAGCTCGCATCCAGGACGGATTGGAGGAGCTTGACGGAAAATAGAGGAGGTTCGCGTGGAGCGAAAGATTGGAGATGGAAGACAAGAAGAATAGGATAGATTCTTTTTTATCCTTTCATGTATCTCTTGTATTTATTTTCTTGCTCCTTATTTTCCTTAGACATTATGTTAAAGAGCCTCAAAGAACCCTAACAGTAGTCCTAGGAATACCTGCACAACCCTAGGATACGTAGGTTTTCTGTAGAACACTTAGAAAACCAATATAGGGTTAAAACTGACTTTCCAGACGTCTAATTCATGAATCAGACGTCTGATAAAGGATTTTAAGACGTCTGACTGTTGTTTCAGACGTCTGATAACTGTTAGGCTGGACATAGTTAGTTCTGTCTGATGAATTCAGACGTCCAGACCTTATACCAGACGTCTTAGGAGACGTCTGATGACTTTGCCAGACGTCCAGTTAGTGGACCGTTGGCTGGCTTAGAAGACACTCAAGAATATGACCGTTAGAGCCTTATCAGACGTCCATAAGACTTCACAGACGTCTGATAAATGATCGTTTTGCCTCGGCTGACCCAAAATCTCTTCTCAGAGATTTTCTAGCCGTTGCAACGTTTGGAAATCAATTCCCACGGTAAAAGTAGGTTTCCAGACGTCCAGACTTAGTGCCAGACGTCCTCTATGTCGTCTGATGGACTTGTACAAAAACCCTGTTTAGATCTGATTCAAGTCAGGGAGAAACCCGCATAGAATCAGACGTCTGACCTTGGAATCAGACGTCTTAAAGTGGCCTTCCAGACGTCTGATGCCAGAGTTAGACGTCTGATAACCCTGTGAAGTGTAATCATTGTCCTGATTTCGTCCTGATTCTCTTGGGCTTTGCACCCAACGGCTATGGAAGCTTTTCCAAGCCTTCCAAAGCCTTCCTAAGGCCTCTATAAATAGAGGGGAAACAAATATACACAAGAGACACACTTAGAAAAACAAGACACACACCTTGCAATACACTTTCAAACCTTTTGTGTCCAAAGAAAAGACTCTCTTGCTCTCCAAGCTCAAGCTCCATTTTTCTTGAGAGCATTCAACCGTTGCGCACCCGCTCTCCCGCCGTAGATAACGAGAGCGACGTAGCGCCGTCGCGTGGCACACGCACCGCGTCATCATCGACGCACTCCTTGCAAAGGGGAGTTTCCTATTTCCTATAGAAGCTAGGTTTAATTTTGTTGGCTCTATAGGACTGTTGTTTTATTTTATCTTTGTATTTTGGTTGGGTATTCGCTTTGAGAATTCCCTTCTCCTTCGTGGGACAAAATCCTTCTCGTGGAGAGAAGGGGTTGAGGAACGCTACCCTCGTACTTGTAGCGTGGTTGTATTGAGGTTGAATCACCCTCGTTCAAAGTGATTCGGTTAGTGGATTTGATCAACTTGGTTGATCGGAAAATCCTAACTCGAGAGGGTTAGGTGGTGGTTTTCACCCGGTTTGGGTTTCCACCTAAAAATTACTTGTGTACATTGTGTGATTGCTTATTTTTGTGATATTGCTTTATATATTCAATTCCGCAATTTTATTACGTCACCCCTCCTGGTAGGGACGAACCTTCAATTGGTATCAGAGCAGGTCTCGCGAAATCGGCGTTACAAACCGGCGAGGATCTAGATCATGGAGGGAAGCATAGCCGCAGTCAGAATCTCCGAAGGGCAATCCACCGTCCGACCACCCTATTTCGACGGGAGGGACTTCGGATATTGGAAGTTGAGGATGAAGACGTGGCTTCAAGCCACGGACTTCGCTCTATGGGGACGTTGCGAAGCCTCATACGAGATCCCGGAGCGACCGGATGCAGGCTACTCGCAGCTGCAGATTCAAGATCTCTCACTCAACGCAAAGGCAATGAATGCCTTGTATTGCGCGTTGAGTCCGGAAGAGTTCGAGAAAATCCAAGAGTGCACCACCGCCCACGAGATATGGAGGAGGTTGGAAGGCACTCATGAGGATTCCAGCTCGGAGGAAGAACAAGAAGAAAAGACCATAGAAGAAGAAACCGCTTGCTTCGGTTTCATGGCCAGAGGAAGCGACAGCGAAAGCGAAAGCGACTCAGACAACGAGGTAAATCTCGATCTTCAAGAAGCATTTAATGAACTTTTTGAGATTAGTAAATCACTTAGGGTAGAAAATAAAGGCATTAAAAAGAACCTTAGTTTTCTTAGAAATGAAAATGATAGGTTAGAAAAACAACTCAAGGACATAGAAACTAGTCCTAAGGATAATAACCTATTATTAGAAAATCAAGACCTCATCAATGAAAATAATAAATTGATTGAGGAAAATGATAGTCTAAAAATAGAAATTTCTGATTTAAAGACTAAGATGAATACTATAGAAAGAGAAATTGCATGTCTTAGGGAAAGCTCTAACAAACTAATCAACAAAGTAGATGATTTTTATAGCCCTAAGGTTGAGAAAGGATCTCCATCAAGGAGACCTTCTAACAAATCCGGATCCAAGCCCACTTGGATACCAAAGAAAAAATTAGAATCTTGTTTTGTAGGGTTCAGGGATGACTACAACATAAAGGACTGGACCTACAAGCTCAAGGCTGGTCAACTTAAGTTGGGAGAACCAATGAGTAGACCAAGGAGGAGAAGAAGAAGACCGACGAGACGGCGAACAAACGACGGACCCGCCGCACGTCGACCACCAGATTGGAGACCGGCGCCGATGCCCGGGCCTCCAAGCTACGGATGGGAGCCCCATCCGATGTGGCATCCACCACCACCATTCGGGCCATTTTATTGGCCATGGTAGGTGAGGTAAAAATTCTTAACCCTATCCTTTTTATAAGCATTTAGATAGGGGGAGTTAAAAATGATGAGCTTATTGTCAATTTTTAAGGGGGAGATACAAGTTAGCTAAATTTCCTTTAGTAAGGGGGAGAAAAATAATAGCTATCTTGTTGTTATAAAAAGGGGGAGGACATTACCTTTGTTAAAAATAAATAGAAGAGCATGTTTTAAGGGGGAGTAATAGGAAATATAAAATCAATCAAACCTTTTTGATAATGTCAAAAAGGGGGAGGATTTTTATGCATTATTATTTACGGTTTTGTCATCATCAAAAAGGGGGAGATTGTTGGTGCTAGAGCACCACGATCATTTGTTTTGATGATAACAAAACACGTGTTATTTAACATTTGCAATTTGAGTCCTAGATTTCAGGTCAATTGCAAATGAAGACGTGTTTAGACGGAACTCGAGCTCGCATCCAGGACGGATTGGAGGAGCTTGACGGAAAATAGAGGAGGTTCGCGTGGAGCGAAAGATTGGAGATGGAAGACAAGAAGAATAGGATAGATTCTTTTTTATCCTTTCATGTATCTCTTGTATTTATTTTCTTGCTCTTTATTTTCCTTAGACATTATGTTAAAGAGCCTCAAAGAACCCTAACAGTAGTCCTAGGAATACCTGCACAACCCTAGGATACGTAGGTTTTCTGTAGAACACTTAGAAAACCAATATAGGGTTAAAACTGACTTTCCAGACGTCTAATTCACGAATCAGATGTTTGATAAAGGATTTTAAGACGTCTGACTGTTGTTTCAGACGTCTGATAACTGTTAGGCTGGACATAGTTAGTTCTGTCTGATGAATTCAGACGTCCAGACCTTATACCAGACGTCTTAGGAGACGTCTGATGACTTTGCCAGACGTCCAGTTAGTGGACCGTTGGCTGGCTTAGAAGAAACTCAAGAATATGACCGTTAGAGCCTTATCAGACGTCCATAGGACTTCACAGACGTCTGATAAATGACCGTTTTGCCTCGGCTGACCCAAAATCTCTTCTCAGAGATTTTCTAGCCGTTGCAACGTTTGGAAATCAATTCCCACGGTAAAAGTAGGTTTCCAGACGTCCAGACTTAGTGCCAGACGTCCTCTATGTCGTCTGATGGACTTGTACAAAAACCCTGTTTAGATCTGATTCAAGTCAGGGAGAAACCCGCATAGAATCAGACGTCTGACCTTGGAATCAGACGTCTTAAAGTGGCCTTCCAGACGTCTGATGCCAGAGTTAGACGTCTGATAACCCTGTGAAGTGTAATCATTGTCCTGATTTCGTCCTGATTCTCTTGGGCTTTGCACCCAACGGCTATGGAAGCTTTTCCAAGCCTTCCAAAGCCTTCCTAAGGCCTCTATAAATAGAGGGGAACCTTTGTAAACAAATATACACAAGAGACACACTTAGAAAAACAAGACACACACCTTGCAATACACTTTCAAACCTTTTGTGTCCAAAGAAAAGACTCTCTTGCTCTCCAAGCTCAAGCTCCATTTTTCTTGAGAGCATTCAACCGTTGCGCACCCGCTCTCCCGCCGTAGATAACGAGAGCGACGTAGCGCCGTCGCGTGGCACACGCACCGCGTCATCATCGACGCACTCCTTGCAAAGGGGAGTTTCCTATTTCCTATAGAAGCTAGGTTTAATTTTGTTGGCTCTATAGGACTGTTGTTTTATTTTATCTTTGTATTTTGGTTGGGTATTCGCTTTGCGAATTCCCGTCTCCTTCGTGGGACAAAATCCTTCTCGTGGCTAGAAGGGGTTGAGGAACGCTACCCTCGTACTTGTAGCGTGGTTGTATTGAGGTTGAATCACCCTCGTTCAAAGTGATTCGGTTAGTGGATTTGATCAACTTGGTTGATCGGAAAATCCTAACTCGAGAGGGTTAGGTGGTGGTTTTCACCCGGTTTGGGTTTCCACCTAAAAATTACTTGTGTACATTGTGTGATTGCTTATTTTTGTGATATTGCTTTATATATTCAATTCCGCAATTTTATTACGTCACCCCTCCTGGTAGGGACGAACCTTCATCATGGACAGCACGCTGATGCAAAGGCTGCCACTTTGAGGAGCGGAAAGACTACACAGGACCCACTACCTAAGCAAGCGGGTCATGACTTTTCACGCCCTTCACTGCAGGATGGTTCGACTCCATCTTAATCTCAGGAGCCATCTATGGTTGATAAGGGTAAGAGGCCACTTGACCCTAAGATTCCCATCCCTTTTCCTGAGGCTTTGACATTGAATATAGCACGGAAAGAGGATACTCGAAATTTCAAGGACCTGAAATCAATGTTTAAGGAAGTACATATTCAGGTCCCTCTCCTCGAGGCCATTGATCACATTCCCGCTATTTCTAGGTTCTTTAAGGACTATTGTACTCCGAAGCGATAGCTAAAAAATGGACGACAGGCGATACTATCAAAGGAAGATAGCGCTGTGATTCTAGCCAACTTACCGCCTAAGAAGAATGACCCTGGTACCCCACTCATTTCCTGCTTTTTGTAGGATTCTCCATTTGATCGGGCCCTTCTTGATCTGGGTTCATCCATCAACTTGACTCTGACTGCCGTACATGATCGATTTCGATTTGGGGAGTTAAAACCCACCTCGGTTATGATTCAACTGGTTGATAGATCAGTAAAAACATCGAGGGGGTGGTTGAGAACATGATTATAAAAGTCCGCGGATTTTTCTTTCCCGCAGAATTTTTCGTTCTCGATATGGAGGTTCCTGCTGATCTCCGCAATGCACCTATTATTCTAGGTCACCCATTTCTAGCAATAGCCTGAGCAAACATTGACTGTGCATCCGGGTGTATGGAGATTTCCCTAGGTGATGAAAGACTTAGACTTGACATATTCAAGGCATCAAGGAACTTCGATTGTGATTGCATCAAGGAGGATGGTGAAGACAAAGAATCAGCTTTTGTGGTAACATTGGGCTCCTTTGTGACAACCCAATGTCTCATTCGTCTGCACTATCAAGGTTCTTAGATCTTGATCCACACAGGATTGAGGCAAATGACGTACACATTTCATCCCACGGATCTGATTGTCCATGGTGTTCATTTGATCATAACACCCCTAATCTTGATTATCTTATCCAACCAAGCAATGATCTACTTCCATCAAGACAGGATTACATGATCTCTGCAAGCGAATTTTCCGTCAGTTAGGATCATCAGATTTCCACTATTGATTCTACTCCTCCTATTCAAACTCCCACTCCCACCCTTGATTCTGATCTGCTCATGATTGAACTAAAGCCCTTACCTGACTCACTCAAATACGTGTTTTTGGGTGAAAGTGAGACATACCCAGTGATCATTAGTGCTCACTTAACCCAAGAGCAGGAGCATCAATTGATTTCTATATTACAAGACCATAGGGCTGCCATAGGATGGAGTATTACCGACCTCCGCGATGTTCGCCCCTTGTATTACACTCATCATATCTACACGGACGAGGGGGTGAAACCTTCGAGACAACCTCAGAGGCGCCTAAACCCTAATATGCCCAAGGTTGTTAAGAAGGAGATCATCAAATGGCTGGATGTAGACATCATCTATCCAATTTCCGATAGCCAGTGGGTATTCAGATCGTGCCCAAAGAGGTAGGACTCAATGTAATCAAGAACGAAATGGGTGAATCCATCCAGACTCGCACCACTACTTCATGTCGAGTTTTCATTGATTACAAGAAACTGAACACGACTATCAAAAAGGATCATTTTCCTTTACCTTTTATTGATCAGATCTTAGAAAGGTTAGCCGGACGTAGTTTCTTCTACTTTTTGGATGGATACTCTGTGTACAACCAAGTTGTGATTAATCCGGAAGATCAAGACAAGACAATTTTTACTTGTCCCTTTAGAACATTCGCTTTCAAGTGAATGCCCTTCGACCTCTGTAACGCACCAGCAACATTTCAGTAGTACATGATGGTCATCTTCTCTGACATGATCGGGGACTACGTAGAAGTGTTCTCCATTTTCAGAGACGATTTCTCATCTTGTCTTGATAACCTCACGAAGATCCTGAGGAGGTGCATAGATGTTAACCTAGTACTTTCATGGGAAAAAAGTCATTTTATGGTGAGGGATGTCATTGTACTAGGTCATAGGATCTTTTCTAATGGACTCGAGGTCGATCGAGCTAAGTCCAAAATCATTTCTCGATTACCTCTGCCTGGCTCGGTAAAACAAATCAGATCATTCTTAGGGCATGTTGGATTCTATTGAAGATTCATTCGAGATTTCTCAAAAATTGCTCGTCCATTTACAAATCTTTTGGTAGTCGACACCCCTTTTTACTTTGATTCCTCGTGTCTTAGTGCTTTCGAGACCTTATGAAGCACTATTTTGAATGCACCTATTCTCCTTCCTCCCGATTGGTCTCTCGACTTCGAGATGATGTATGATGTTCCGACTGAGCTTTTGGAGCTGTTCTACGCCAACGCTGGGAGCACCATCCATCCATAATATACTACGCTAGCAAAATGTTGAATGAGGCTCAGTGTAACTATACGGTTACTGAGAAAGAGTTGCTAGCCATAGTATTCGGGTTGGAGAAGTTTAGATCATACCTACTTGGGTCAAAAGTGACTATCTTCACTGGCCATTCCACCCTTCGACATTTGTTCACAAAGAAGGATGCCAAACCCAGACTTATCAGATGGATCCTTCTTTTGTAGTAGTTTGATGTCGAGATCCACGACAAAGTCGAAGCTCATACTGTTGTGGCAGATCACTTGTCTCGGCTAGACATAGAACACATCCCATACTCCCCACCTATCTCTGATCAATTCCTGGATGAGTCTCTTTGGCTATTGCAAACTATCTCGTCGAGTTTCCTTGGTACGTCAATATTGCAAACTATCTCATCGTAGGCAAGCTGCCTGCAGGATTATCCAAGGATCAAAAACTCAGGTTTATTTCAGAGGCTAAGTTTTGTTTCTAGGATGACCCACTGCTCTTTCGCATTGGGGCTGATCAGATCATCAGAAGATACGTCCCAGACTTAGAAATCTCAAGTGTGTTATCCTTCTGCCACAACGATGCCTGTGGGGGTCATTTCTTGGGACAAAAAATTGCTGCAAAGATTTTATAATCTGGATTCTTCTGGCCAACCATTTTCAAAGACACACGCGAGTTTGCCAAATGCTGTAAGCAATGTCAGTCGATCGATTCTATAACCTGAAGAGACATGATACCTCTCTAACCTATTCTGGTCGTAGAAGTATTCGACGTCTGGGGCATCGACTTTATGGGCCCTTTCCCAAACTTGCACAGCTTTGAGTACATACTTCTCACAGTTGATTGTCTCAAAGTGGGTTGAAGCTATCTCGGCAAGACAGGCTGATCATAAAAACGTTATATCCTTCGTACGGGAATCTATTTTCGTGAGATTCGAAGTCCCCCGCGCTCTGATTAGCGACGGGGGCAGTCACTTCATCCATGCCCATTTCAGATCTCTTTTGAATAAATACAGGGTACATCACTGTATTGCTACCTCGTATCACCCACAACCAATGGGCAGGCTAAAGTTTCTAACCATCAAATCAAGCTCATTCTCCAAAAGACAGTTAGACCTGATAGAAAGGACTGGTCCAATCGATTAATCAACGCACTTTGGGCATATCGGACCACGTACACGGCCCTACTTGGAATGTCACCATACCGCATGGTGAATGGAAAGGCCTGTCACCTTCCTGTAGAGCGGAAGCACCGTGCCTTTTGGGTGGTGTAGAAATGTAATTTTAACTCGATACAGGAGGTTATGAAAGAAAGCTCCAACTAAGCGAGTTAGAAGAGATTCGACGGGAAGCCTACGAGATTGCAAAGATTTATATAGATAAGACTAAGGCTTCTCATGACTGACACATCCGAAGGAAGGAGTTCACGCCTAACCAGCAGGTCTGGTTATTTGATTCCAGGATCAAATTCTTTGCGAGAAAACCCAAGTCCAAGTGGACTGGGCCGTATCTGGTGATCCACTGATATCCTAACGGGGCGGTCCAAATTATGGACCCAAAATCTAGGCAGGTATTTATGGTAAATGGCAAGTAGCTCAAGCCATTTTTAGCCCAGGAACCTCCTACTGACGAAATGATACATCTTCTCAAGGACGTGTGACCGACGTTTCACCCAGCTGGAGGCGTTAAACTCAGCACTTATACATATATACATATCCTTTAAACATAGCATATTTCATTTTGGCATAATATTCTACATGTTGTGATTACCATTGTAGTGTTGGCATGAGCTAAATGACAAGACAGGAGTCGTTCCAAGTGATTTCTATCCACTTACACCCTGCTTTATTTCAATTTCTTCTATTCATGCATGCGGACATGAAAGAACTTAGGCATGGGGGGTAGTACATATAAACTGAAAATTTTCTGCCAACACCTGGGGGGAATAGATCATTTTATCAAGAGGTTTTATTAGGGATTTATTCTTTAGTAGATTCCTGAAGTTAGAATCAAGTACAATTTCACGTGCAATGGATGTAATGCGAAGATTGATAGACATCTCTAGTTTGTCGAGAAGAAGCATTGCTTCTTCTCCTAAACCCTTGGACAGTAATCAGGGAGTCTGGTGAACCATCTTCTAGTAGATCCACCAAAAACATGTGTGAAGTGAGAGTAGAGAGTCTGCTGGTGCTCTAAGACTTGTATAAGGTAGCTTTGAAATATCGACTCATCTTTGTAAATGAAACCACAACTGGATCAGGTAGCACTCCACGAATAGCTAGTGAGAATAAGATTTGCATGTAACGTTATCATGTCTTTTCTCATTTTCATTGTATCCTTTAGACTATCAATTAAGTTGAATACATCCAAAATGTTATCCATAACATTCTTCTCAATATGCATCACATCAAGATTATGTGGAATAGTTAAATCTTTTCAATACGGGAGTTCCATGAAGAAAATGCTCTTCTTCTTAAAACATGTATGTTTCAAAGCTATTTGATCTTTCTTGAACAGATGACCTAATCGTATGTTGCCAAGTTGTTGCAATTTCTCCATTATTTGCAAACTTAACAACTTTATTGAATTTGAACTTAGCTTATTCCTCGGATTCTTAGAAGAATACCGACAAGTTTTACCGTCGAACTTGTCCTTAAACACTGTTGTTTGCCATCTATGCTCAACTGGAAGGAATCTATGGTGTCCCAAATAACAGAACTTGTTGCTTTCAAGTAGTCGAAGATGATGAGTATCATACATACATATTGGATAAGCAGACTTTCCCTTTGTACTCTATTCCGACAAATTTTGCATATGCGGGGAAGTCATTGATGGTCCACAATAATGCAGCATGCATATTAAAGAATTCTTTTCTGTGTACATTATATGTACGAATGCTGTTACACCACAACAGTTTCAGTTCATCTATCAATGGTTGAAGATAAATGTCAATTGCATTTCTTAGCTACTTTGGATAAGCAGACTTTCCCTTTGTACTCCATCCCGACAAATTTGCATATGTGGGGAAGTCATTAATGGTCCACAATAATGTAGCATGCATATTAAAGAATTCTTTTCTTTATGCATCATATGTACAAATACCGTTACACCACAACAGTTTCAGTTTAGCTATCAATGGTTGAAGATAAACGTCAATTGCATTTCCTGGCTGCTTTGGACCGGGGGTGAGGAGGGTCAACATCATAAACGACGATCGCATACAAAGCCATGTAGATAAGTTATAATTTACCATCACGACTTGCCAAATTGAATAGGATGGGTACATGTTCTTGAAAGGATTAAACCCATTGCTTGCAAGACCCAATTTAACATTTCTTTCATCCTCTGCAAATGTTAAATGAGTGCTGTTAAACATTTTCCACTCTTCTGAATCTACGGGATGACGAATGCAACCATCTCATGACATGTTATCTTTATGCCATATCATCAAATTTATAGTTCTACTTGAAATAAAAAGGTGTTGAAGCCTATGAATCAAAGGAAAGTAACGTAGAACCTTCTCCGGCTGTTTTTTGGCCCTTGTATTTAGTGAATTTTATACTTTAAATCTCTCAACACCATACTGTAGATAACTAGTCAACTCTACATATTCATTTTTGTATAACACAATCATTTGGACATGCATCAATTTTCTCACAATTTAAACCAAGTCCACGAATCTACTTCTTTGCTTCATAGTATGTCTTTGGATAAACTTTCGAATCATTTAAAAGCCCTCCAATGAATTCAAGCATCTCTAACATCAATTAAGAGGTCGCTCTATTCATAACCTTCATCCGAAATAACTTTAAAAGAAATGGCAACTTAGAAATGGACGTGATATCGGGAGCAATAGGTTCATCCACTACCCTAATAGCATCATAAAACTAATTACAAGCTTTCTCACTAGTCGGATCTTCAAGTCCTGCTCTCGTCTCATCAAGCATTTCATCGATGTCATCAGCTTCAATATCAACAATTGTCTCATTGAAATCTATCGGAGATCGTCTGACTTCCTCTGTAAGATCCTCTCTATGAGCAATCCACTTAGTATAATGCTGCCACTAACTATTGCAAATCGTGTGCTCGTATACAGTGTTCCTATCATGTAAATATCCATTCAAGCACCTCCTATATGGGCAAAATATCATGTCAAACTTGTCTCCTCATCTGAATGACTTCCTATCGTCATGAAATGCTCAATCAAGGAACTCTCTCACTCCATTCTTGTATTGAGAGTAATCCGAGTTCCTCAAACTAATCTAAGACTTATCTATGATAATCTACAAAAATGAAATAAAACCACATAATAATTATGATCTGATTTTATAACAGTGTTTGTATTTTGATTAGGGTTTTCACTTAATAGTCCATCCTTGAAGATTTGATCACAACGTTACTTGTTACATGTAATTGATGTCTGGAGAAATTTCGGCAGCATCTCCTCACACTTCTCTAGTATACCCCCCAAGACTAACCTTAACTACATTCCCAATAACTCTCATTTAAGGGTGCATTAGGAATGTAGATAAGATCAATTGGTATATCGGAGAAGAGCGAAAAGATACTACCGAAATTTCTCCAGACATCGGTTTCATGTAACAAGTAACTCAAAGTTGTGATCAAATTTTCAAGGTTTATTCAGAACTTCTCTGAACAAAAGACGACTCTTATGGCGTGCTATAAAAATAAAGCTTCGTGAATGCAAGTGATGTATACAAACACTTTGCATTATCCATATAACATGATTATAAGTGTCAACGGGCAAGTATTTTGACACGATTATCCCCTCCCAAAACCTGTAACTTAGGGTTAGAATGCTTATTGTTTGGCCTCAGGTGTATCTAGATTTGTGCAAGTGTGTGTATCTATAAATTTATTAAAATAATAAAATTTGCAATAAAAAAAATGTTATATATACAAAATAAAAATAGATTCTTACTTCCTTTCCCTCCTCTCCCATCTCTCCTACCTCCTTATCTTATCACTTCTTTTCTACTCTTTTTCTCTCTTCTCCCTACCCTTTCCCTCATCCTTCCCTTTCTTTATATTCTTCTTTATGCATCTCTCTCCCTCTTCTTCCTCTCCTGTCTAATTATTTATCCTCTCTTTCCCTCTCTTCTCCCTATCCTTCCTCTCCTCCTTTCCTTCATTAATTCATATTCTTCTATATTCATCTCTTTCCCTCTTCTTCCTCTCCTACTCCATCTCCTTTCACTTTCCCTCTCTTCTCTCATTACTTCTTCCAAACTTCTTAAATTCATAAAAATTTTCATAGAATTTTCCCTATAATATAAGTTTCTAACCATAATAAATTAACATAGAATACAATTAAATAAGCATTCAGAAGAAAGTAGGTACACCCCATAATCAATCAAACAAATTTAATTTACTAAATCAAGTGGGCACACCCCCCATTCATAAAAATAATTCATTCACAAATCATAAATTAATCAAGTGGGTACACCCCACATTCCAAACCTAAGTGGGTACACCCTACGTTTTAAACCTAATTAAGTGGATATACCCCACATTTATTCACAAATTAATTAAGACAGCTTAATTTGATACCTCAACGAATCGTGTGAATTGAAGAGAAGGTGTCTGATGGTGTAAGATACCTAAATCAAATTACAAAAATTTATAAGGAAAAAAATTTAAAAAATTACATAAATTTAAACACATTTTACATTTAATTAATGTACTATATAGTTTTATTAACCTAAAAATTTAATATTTGCTGTGGGAGGAGGAGGGGGGGGAGGGAGGGTTGGTTGGAGGAGGTGGTAGGGGGTGGAGATGACAGGGGGAGGAGGAGATGGCGAGGCGGAGGAGGAGGAGATGGTGTGGGAGGGGGCGGATTGGGTCGAGGTTGGCGGCTACACAAGTGGAGGAGGGTGGCGGCTGCGTGGGTGGAGGAGGAGGGCGACGAGGGGAGGGGGCTGGAGGAGGAGGATGGCCATGGGAGGAGGGGGGGTGCTTACCGACTAGGAGGGGGCAATGCAGCCGGAGGAAGTTCTGCTGGCCTCGAGGAAGAAGAGAGGGAAAGGAAGGTGAGGGTTTAGGGGATCGGGTGTTGTTGGGTTAATAGTGCACATTTAATGACGATTTTGTATAAAATGGTCATTTAATGTTGGGTTAGGGTGCCACTTCTCGCACCCAAAAAAAATTTGTGAAATATATATACGATGGTTTGTGTGAAACCGTGATTTTGGTGATTTATACTACGATTTAAAAACCATTGTGTATATTATTCCCTATGTACGACGATTATATTAATAACCATCGTTTATAACGCATCATGAGACACCACGGGTTTAATGAAAACCATCATCTATATCATCAATAAGACGGTATAAAAAATGTCGAATATATATTTTGCTATAGTCGCTATAAAAGTGTCGCTAAAGCTTATTTTTCTTGTAGTGATTTACAACAAATACAATGATGTTGATCTCAAACTAATTTACATATAACTTTATGGTCATAATACAAGATCCTTTGGTAATACAATTCATGTTAAATGTCATTGCTCTAAATACTATATGTTTGTCTATGTTACAATTACAATACATTTGTATTACAAATTCAGTCGTATTTGTTATTTACATTTTATTATTATGTGTAATACAAATTTGATATTCATTGCTGAAGTATGCTTCCTATTTTATTACAAAACACGTAGCGATTGTTATATCTCACATGCTTATACATTACAAAGATATTTATTTCACACTACTTTCTATTAGAAGATATTTTCATTAATTTAAATATTTTCTTATTTTAAACAATCGAACGTAGATATTCTTTGGATCTTTTTAATTTTTTTTGCAATGTATATCATTTAAGTTTGTTAATTAGTAATTTTCATGTCATTTTTGTATTACCACTACTTTCATCGTGTTACTAATTAATTCACTATCTATTTATAAAATATATGCTTAAATTAATTGTAATTGCATCATACTCTTTAGAAATTTTTTAATATTAATGTGTCAATTTTTTTTCGATAACTTCCATTAATATTGATATATTATAAAATCACCTTTATTTCTTTATGTGAAATTAATTTTGATCATGTGATTTTTATCTAATAATTCTCACATAGTACTTACTTAATAATTTTAAGTATTATGCTTAAAGGATAACACCCTTTTATATATATATATGCTTTCATCTCCGCATCACAATAAATTATCAATCTTTTTTATATATATTTGGCTGTTGTGATAGTATTGTAGCTATTACTCTCGATTCTTTTGACTTCCTTTTCTTTCATAGTTTGATACAGTGAACATTTGTATTGTGTATTTTTTTTATAGTTTTTGAGTTTTGATCTATCTGTTTACTGTTATTTTTATTTTATTTTTCTGACATATTATTTGTCACGTACATCTATTTTAAATTTTACCTTTATCATCAACTTTATCATCTTATATTTTTTTTTATTAAAGATCAATATTAAGCATACTTTTACGAGAGTGTGAAATAATATATATACAAAATTAGGTTATATAAATTTAATATAAGATATCGATTGGAAATCAAAATATACCACACGATATGTTTTGATTTTAAATATATTAGTTGAAAATAAAAATGTATCGGCATATTTTGTTGCATTGAAATGTTTATTTACTTTCAATTAGTATATTCTAATTTTCAACTAGTACGTTTCGGTGAAAAATTAAAATGCACCTGTGTGTTCTGATAGAAAATGAAAGTACATTGGTTGAAGATCAAAATGCACCGATATATTTTGTTAAATGGTGATGCTTACTTATTTTATACCTTGTATTTTATTTTTTAACCAGTATTTTTCAATGGAAAATTAAAATACATCAGTTAAAAATTAAAATATATCGATATATTTAATTAATTGAGTGAGGATGTTTTATATATATTATAAACAACTGTTAAATAAATATTATGCATATTAATTGTGTTATTATTTATTTATTTATAATTTTTCTGTGATCCTTGTTCTCTCTATGTCATACGTTCATATTGTAATAATTTTTCTCTTATATTCTTTTGATTTATGTACTTTCTCAACAAGTGCAGATTCAAAATTAGTCCACTTATAAATTAGGAGGAACCCAAAAATAATTTTAAGAAGGTACAGATTAAAATGAATGGACTCTTTATCACATTCATTTTTGTTTATAAAGTACAAAAAAAATTGTTTTTCTAAACTTTTATATTTATGTGCTGTTCAATTTCTTAAATATTGAAATTTGGTTATAGAAATATAAGTTCAAATGCTTTTCCTAAAATATTTCTCTATATATTATGTTAAGAAAAATTTAAAAATATTCAGCGTTGAAATATATAATTTGATAATTGGAGGATGTGAAGCCAGTAGAATAAGCTATTGAATTTTGGTTGGGAAAAATTGAATTTTTGAAATGGGAAAAACCAACATTTACAATTTGGGTGTATATCTACAAAATGAAGCCAAAAAAAAAAAAAAAAAGGACTCAAAGGTGTGGGATGGAAAAATGGCGGGACGGTGTGCGTGTGTGGAGAGAGAGGGAGATGTGACGATACGTACAGGCCCGACGACGGTTTCAGGACGAGGAGTATTTTGTGGTCATTTGCATACGAGTTCCCAAAATATGTTCTATTTTATAATAAGTATACCATTTCAATCCGTTTTAATGGACATTTGTAATGGAGAACCTCAAACATTCCCTGTACGTAATTATGCTCGAGTCCAGGAACATGCCCCCGTTGCCTCCGTCAGAGCTTACAAACAAACTAATTCGTATACCTACAACCACCTGTACACATTCTTTCACATTCATTCATGCTCCATTTGCATATACACATAACAAAACGCTGCTATAAATCTAATCACACATTTGCACATAAATATTCTAAAACAAGAAATGATTAACTAACATGTCTCTCCTCGAAACCAAATATAAAACAGTGGACGAGGTGAATGAAGCAACTCGTTGAACCCTTAGGAATGGGATTAATTCCTAAACAATCAGAGGCAAAAATTGATTAACATTACACACCAATACATACAAATATTACGCACTAACACATGCAAATTGATCTACGTAGAAATGTTACGCGCGTAAGTTACACACACCATTGAGAAAGAATGGGAACGCACGGGATTGATGGGAGGGCAGTGGGAGTAGACAGGATCGTAATTCGTAAGGAGGGGGCGGTAGGTAATGGAGGGCAACGGTGAGTGGGATTCAAGAGGGTGCTGTGTGGTTGGGAAGAGGGGTTAACAGGGTGGAGGAGGTTGGCAAGTGGGGTAAAGTTGGGGAGGGAGGGGTTGCGGTGGTAGTGGTGGTGGTGGTATCATTAGGCAGAGAAAGGTAGGGCGACAGAAAGGGAAAACTGAGCTTTGCAGGGGGGGCGTGGCAGGGGGAGAAGAAGTGGATGAGGTGTTGGGTGACCAAGTAACAGTAAGGGTGGTGGTGCGTACCGGCTGGAGGAAGTGAATGGTGGGGAGCGGCAATAGTAGAAGAGAGTGAAAAAGGAGGAACAGGGAAAAGGAGGAGAAGGAAATAGTGGCAAGGAGGAGGAGGAAAAAGGAGGGTTACCGGAGGAGGCCGGGCGAGGGTGGAGTGGCGTTGTCAACGGTGGGGGTCGTCGTCGGAGGGCGGTGTGGTAGTATTGCAGTTGTTGGAAGTGTATGGTAGTATATTTAGTAATCTTTGACCCCATTATAATTATTTTCAGATCACGTAAACCTTTTCGATGGCTTTCAAACTACCAATCTGCAGAGAACTTATTGGTTACGATTAATGAAAACCGTCGACAAAAACGTTTTTCTTAGAGGGTTAGAGGCCGCCGGTACATGTATATCAAATGCCAGAGGTCTGCAACCGATGGAAAATTGACTTTTGCCAGGGAAAAACTACCGGCATATGGTCCAACTACGTCGGCTGTTTAAAGGCGTCTTAAAATCTAATTTACTTAGAGATTTAACTTCTTCTTCTTTTAAAGGCTAATCTCATTTGTTAATTTAAATTTAACAACTTTAATATGAATTTATCTAACATCAATTTGAGATAATTTAGAAGATTTCTTGACATTTAGATGACATTTAATAAGGAAAATTATTAGAATGAATAAAAATTAAAATTAAGAGATGAAGTAATTAATAAATTTTATTTTATGAGAGTATTTGGTTAAATTTATTATTTTATCAAAGGAATGAGAGAATTTTATTCCGTTTGAAATTTTTATTTTATGAATTAAGTTAACAGAATTAGGAGAAAATTAGTTGAAAAGAAATAAAAAAAAGGTAGAATTGTTTAATTTTAAAATTACATCTCCAATTTTAGAATTATGTAATTTCAAAATTAGAGATATCAAACATAAAATTAGACACGAAATTTATATTTATTCCACTAACCATGACTTTAAGAATTTTCTTGTCAGTAAGATTTGAGGATGGTTTTCCTATTTTGAAGTCTTTGTTGAATTTTTTTTTTTTTTTTGGAGAAAGTATCTATTTTGAGGATGATTTTGCTATTTTGTTGAAATAATTCTATGAGCCAGCGATTCCTAGCCAACACTAGACCAAGCTAGGCTGTTTTTTAAAGTTGGCCGACTCATGGTTGGACCCAATCTAAACATTGAGCATGCAGATCTCATGATAGAGTAGAGTCCATTGAAAGGATCGGAGATTTTTTTCCGTTTCAGCTGCGAATTTTAATAAGTTACTGTGGTTTAAATTTCTAAACGAGTTGCAAGAAAATTTAAGCATAAGAATATCTGAATCTTTTATTGGAAGTATACAGTCATAGAGATGTTATGAAGGTATAAGGTTATTTATATACTCTTGATTGTATTTATCCTATGTAATTGAAAGCTCCTTGGCTTGCTGTATGGACTCTATATAATTTTCAAACCATACCCATTTCCTATTTTCATTTGAAGAAAATAATAGCATAAAAGAATTCGACGATGAGCGGGGGCAACGCTGACGCACACCTCTCTCCATATCTATCCCACCCTCAACAAGCACTAAACATGAGTCTCCCCTCTCTTGTAAGGGTGCCCTTCCCCACCGAGGTGGTGACATTAGTATTGTTATCTTTAACCACTTCTTCTTCCTCTTTCTTCGTTATGTTCCTGGTCATTGGATTGCCTTTTAGTGTTGTCATTTAGTAGGTCCTTTATTCTCTTTCTTTGTTATGTTTTTATCTTTGTTGTGTAGTATTTGTATGTTCTTAGTTGAGTTTTTAAGGTTTAGTTTACTTGGAGGGTTACCCCTCAAAAAAGAGTTAATCTCCATTTATTTGACTACTTAATCCCTCATTTACTAACTTGAGTTTAGCAACTTTAACACGGGTTTATCTAACACCAGTTTCAACTGGTGTTAGCAGAGCCCGTGTTAAAATTCTACACCACTTATGTTTCTGATATCTCTCGTGTTTTATATATCTAACACTACTACCAAATAAACACCATAAGGGTTAACACTATAACTTAACACCAATTCAAATAAACACAAACTGGTGTTAATACCATACCGTAAGTAAACACAATTAAGGATTAACACCAATTTCACATTTCTTAACACTACTTTCATAATCCCTCAAGTAAACTAAGCCTAAGGGTTTACATCATTTCTTGCATTTATCCTGTTGCATTTAATACTCTTTGCAGCGACCAACTAACTCATTGTTTGCATTTTTCACATCAAGCACCATTCATTACATCTTGCATGTTATGACCTTGTTTCAAGCTTATTTCTAGATTAAGTGTGTCAAGACGAATTTGTCAACATTTGTTACGTGCAAATGAGGTTAACGTAACTTAAAATTAAAAATACGTGAGTTTTAGTCAAACTTGATCAACTCTTAGATAAATTTACTTGAAAGGTATCATATATGATACCTTTAGATTCTCCCGTCATAAGCTTTTCAATAGTTCATATTTTACAGAAATTTGAGTTGCATAGAAAAAGTTATGCATGAAACATCTTTGATGAGGATGTAAAATAATGTGAATGGAAAACAGAGGGTCTCGGAGGTTATTTTTTTTGAAATATGAGTTTAGAACCATTTTAAAGCTAATCATATCATTTCAAACCTATCAATACTTGTTAGGTCAGAACACCTTGTAAACTAAGGAAAATGTGTGTTTTTCATTAAACCCTCGATCAAACTTTTTCAAAATGGGGTCATGTATGGTATGATTGAATTCTTCTCATTGTAAGCTTTGAAAAGGTACTTATTTTACACGAATCCAATGTGTATAGCTCAAGTTACGTAAAAGAACAAGACGAACATGATTAGGCCTACACCAAGGGGTATTTTCATCAAGTTTAGCCACTCCTAACCTTAATACATGTCCCTAAGCCTATTTAAGACCTTACTTTGAGTTTGAGGACGTCATTTTCACTCTTATCTCGCATACATCTTAAGGGAGAAGAGAGAAAAGAGGAAAGAAGGAGAAAACAAGAGTGAGAGAGAGAGGACATTCATGCGCAAGCAACACGTAGTGTGTGTACGGGGAGAGTGCAGGAGCATGTAACATGCACATGGGCACGTGGGTGCGTAAGAGTGCAAGGCGAGCACTTGACGCGTCAGACAGGTGTGCGGGTAGGCATGTGAGGTGCGTGAGTAGTGAGGTTAGGATCCCTTTGCATATTTTGAGTGGCTCGGGAGCCTTCTCAGACTTCATTTTGTGAAATATGTTTTAGCAGTTTCAAAATTGCTTTTAACTCCTGTACATGACATGAAAATTGAGAAAATTTATTCCATGCTTATGATAATCTTTTCATACCACAGCAATGTTGGATCAATGCATCGGGGCATGCACAAGGTTCGAGGCAACACAACTAGCGTGACTTCGACCTATTCTTTCAGAGTCATTGTGACCTCCGGTGACCATAAGTAGAGTAGCCCCACCTTCAAGTTTTGCCCCTTGTTAATTGTCAGGATGTTTCGAATAGATATCCCACATGTGATGTGCATTTACCTTCCTTTTGTTAAGTATGGGATGTATTGGTAGTCTATTTTTGGTACTTGAATAATTGAGCAAATGCCTATAACTGCTTGAGAATAAATAGAACTTAATAGCTTGATTAACTATATGTTGATTTGATGGATCCATAAATATGAAGTCATGATTATGAAAATCTAAAGTGATGAACATTACTATATGTTTATCCTACTATATATTGGATAAGGATGGTTATTGAATAAATAGTTGGTGATGTACATTAATATTAAAAAATATGTGAATTCATTTAATTGATCAACTAATGAAATAATGACAATATATCTACTATATTTTATAGCATAGTGAATGGCTAGAAATGATGAATGGATTGGTTGAAGGTAAATATGGAAACTCATGAGATTAGTTAAACAGTTAGTTTCATGTCTAGTGTCAACAACATGACCGGCTATACCGTACTTAAAAGCAGAGACTAAATCAGGGAGTGAGCTAACCTCCCAATGACTTTTCGATAAGGTTGTTTAGCCAACCAGGTAGCTAGGTGCAAGTGGGTATGTATTACTTACTATGAGAAGCCTGTTACTATTTTCTTTCATACCTTGTAGTGGAGATGACTAACTATGTGCTAGTGCGGAGTAGCGCCCTGCATACATATCCAATGAGCTCATAGTCATCACTTCACCTATTCTGGGAACCCAGGGTGATTAAATAACTAATGGGGTAGGTGCGAGTCATTCTCCTAACCAAGAGAGTGTCTTGTATTGACCACGTTGTTTGGAATATTGCAACAACATCTCTTCATGCCTTCTGAGGAAGTTGATTATGGGTTAATTAGTGGCAACCAAAATAGCAAGAAGTAACGAAAAGTCTAGAAATTGAGTAATAAGTAAATAATTAAAGAATTAATATGAATAAATATCCGCTCCTCTTGATTCTTATAGTTTTCCTATAGTTCTATTTGATATTATGCCTCTATTATGCTACTCTATTTAACTTTTGTTGGCTTCTCCTTTTGAACTCCATACTCAAGTTTGGTGAGTAGCAATCAGGTTTCATGGCTATGGGAGGAGACAGTGTGGGTTTGAGTTCTGCATTGTAGTTGGTTGGTAAGACTTCTTAGTTACTGATAGTTGGCTCTTTTCTTTATGTTACATTTACTACTATTTTCTTCAGACATGTTCTCTGTTCCCTTATATGATGGCTATGGATGATGATTGATGTTAGACATTTATTCTAGTTTTGAATCTTTCTTATTTAATATGTACTATATATATGTGATGTTGTGCACTATGCATGCATTTTGCTTTATGTTTATATGTTGAATGACCAAGATCTTCAAAGATTTCAAAAATTGATTCGAGTCCTTACTAGGGTGGAGGTTCAGGTCATAACATTGCATCTACCTTTTTCCTCATTAGTGAAGGTTGTGATTGAAGTTGTGATGGGGTTTTCAAATGATTCAAAATTAGGAATTTCAGAATCGGAATCCCACTCCCCACCCTCGATTTTGGATGTCTCTTCCACCAAATCACTTTCCTCAAGAAGATTAGAATTGGATTTAGCAACATCGACCCTAAGTTTCTCATCAAAAATCTCAAATTTCTCCATAGGCACCAATTTGTAAGGAAATGGCAAAATATACCTTGCTCCCTCCTCCCCATTGCACACCACTACCACCACCCTCCCCCTCCTCACTATGCATGACCAGTCACTGCCACCACAGTGAGGAGGAGGGAGCAGGGGAAGAGTGGCAGTGGTGGGTGGTGGTCACGTGCTACGGGGAAGGAGGGTGGTGGTGGTGGGTGGTGGTGGTGGTCGTGTCAAGAGAGGAGGGATGAAGGGAAGGGTGGATATGGTGGGCATGTGCAGTAAGATGAAGGAAGTGGGTGGTGGTAGTAAGTGGTGGGTGGTGGTGGTGTGCAATGAGGATGGAGGGAGTAGGGGGAGAGTCGTGGTAATGGTGTGCAGCAAGGATGGAGGGAGCAGGGGGAGAGCTGCAGTGATGGTGTGTAGCAGGGAGTAGGGAGTAGGGGGAGGGTGGTGGTGGTGGGTGGTGGAGGTGAGGAGCAGGGGAAGAGGGAGGTGGAGTGGGTAAAGGAAGAAGAAATGGAAGGTAGGAAATAGAAAGAAAATAAGTTTTAAAGGTAGAAAAATAAATTTTCATTACTTTTAGGTCTAACAACATTAAAGTTAATGGTGTTAACTAATTGAGTGGTAATTATACAAATGACATGACTCTTACAATGTCATTTAAAGCAATATTAGGAAGTAGATGGAAAGAAAGTAATGTTCAAAGATTTTAGTAGCATTTATATAAAAATCTCTTTAATTTAAAAATAAAATTGAGAGTAGAAAATAAAATTTAATTTCTTTTAAGTCTAACACTGATAAAGTTGATGATGCTAACTAACTGAGTGGCAATTACAAAAATGACATCACTTTTTCGATGACATTTAAAGCAACATTGGGAAGTAAATGGTAAGAAAATAATTTTTGAGGATTTCAATAACATATATGTAAAAATCCCAATAATATTTAATTTCTTTATAGTAGGAAAACCAACGAAATCATTATTAGTTTTATCACGTCAATAATGAAGCATTTAAGATTTGTGATTCATGGCACTGCATTTTCCTAATGTATTATAAATACTCATAACACACCGGAAGGCTTATATAAGTTTGAGGTTAAATTCCCAAATATGCTATCCTCTCTATCAAGGGTTACAAATGTTTATATTCTCCTTGTATCATTGGGGCGAGAACAAAGATTAACTTCATTCTAAAATGACTATCTTCTTTTCTTTCATGTATGGGTCTGACCAAGATCTATATGATCATATATGGAATTTCGTACATCAATATATGCAGAGTAAGTTTCTATCTTCTGATCCACTATGTACACCTATAATAGTAGATCTTTGTGATCCTTCAAAAGAATATGTGTCTTCTGTGCTCTCATATATACACTAGCTTTCTAGTCTTCAACACCATTGTGGGTGCATTAACTATTGGTCTACCAAATGTGTATAGTCAAGTATAGAGATGCATATCTGTCTCAAGTTTAAGAATACTCCTTCTCCATTAAAATGATAAGAGAACTTTCTTCATCTCCGTCTTGTTGAGACAACCCCTTTGACTTAACTTATGTGAAAGTCTTGAATCTTCATTCCTATGTAGAAGAGGCCATTTGTCAGGCAACAACCTCTTGAGAAGATTGCCATATCTTCTTAAATTGGAGATAATCATACGATTCTTGATGACTTATTAAATCCCTCAATTCATACCATCTAAATCTTCGATATATCCAACATGACTATAATATATTCTCCTACTTGTATTAAGGTACCTTATTGTAACGACCCAATTCCCGAGTCCCTACGAGACACGAGAACCGGACCGACTCGACTAAACCCAAGACCTGGTCGTCCAACGAGGAAGTAACCAAAAAAGCAGTAAAATAAACCACATTCAACATGAATATAACTAACAGAATACAGCAATAAGGAAAGAAACTACTACAGTATGTACCACCACAACAGTAGAACAACATTCATAACATAATATGAACTGCAGGTAAAGAAAAGTACAGCGGAAACAAGAACTACTCACTACAGTGGAACCGAAAAGAGGTACAAGAGAACAGTAGTAACTCTACTGGACCCTACTCGGCCCAGTGTCCTCTGTAGCCGCTGACCCTGGCTGCTCAACACCTGGTCCTGAAAGGTAACGAGTGTAACACGTCAGCAAAACACTGAGTAGAGTGGAAGCTAAACTAAAGAAACAGTAAAGTGTACAGTAGCTGTTTTAATTTTCTTTCTTCCTTTATTTACGTCTTTCTATTGTTTCACAATTTATCTATTTCTCAGATCCTTCACTTGATCTCGAATGTTCCTCGTGGGAACGATCTTGATTGCAGTCTTTTCCGAATAGTAGAAGTAGCACATGGTGTTCTCCTGGCTGGGAGAGTCCCCCGTGGTGATCCTACTCTCAGTCAACCACCCCAAGGTCACTGACAGACGTAACGGTGACTACGGCACGCGTGGTAAACACACGGGTAACTAACCCGCACTGGCAAGCGGTCAATCGTTTCCGTTAACAGGTGTGCCCAAAGCACAGCACGGAACCAGTACAGGGCAGAGCCCTCTCAGTAACAGGGGTCCAACCCCTCCACAGTAACCAAACAGGGGCCTTGCCCCTCCACAGTCCGCACACCCTCGCCTGCCTACCCTGGTTTGCCCCAGTGGGCCTAACAAGTCGGTGTAGGAGGCTAGCAGAACCCCAAGGCCCGTGGGGTAGCTAGTACCTCCCTACACTAGTATCTCTCCTCGGTACTACGTACACGAGGGCCAGCAAGTCGGTACAGAGTGGCCAGTCCTAACCCTAGGTCCCTGGGGCGGCTAGCTCCGCTCTGCACTAAACAGGGGGACAGTCGCTCTCCTTGGTACTCCGTACTCAAGGGCCAACTCACTTCCCCAATTCTATTCCATTCACTTTCCAGGAGTTCTACTCCTAATTCCCCGTAGGGTTCCAGCTCTTTAACTCAGCGCATTCCGGTTTCACCTTTCCAGTTTCACGTTCATACATCCCATATTCTTAATCATGTTCATTTATTCATAACAGGCAGCTGTTAATTCAATCCACAGGCAGCTATTGTTTCCTTTCCACATTTTCCAGGACTTCAGTATTCATACATTCCACTAGTTTTCCCGTCCTAGGATTCATGCCATATCCTAGAATCTATCATACAATCTAGTTTTCCAGCCCTAGGATTCATGCAACACCCTAGGATCTACCATTCAATCTATTTCTCATTCCTAGGATTCATGCAAAGTCCTAGGTTCTATTTATGGTTTCATGATTTAACAGATTATACTTAAAGCCACTCTACCGGTTACAACAGGCGAACTGGGGGTGTGGTATGGAATCCCTCGTGCCTCCGCAACCCCCGAGACTGCAACGGAATGGGGTCCTATCACAAGGATCAAACACAAAGAATTTCTCAAAACAGTATACAGCTACTGTAGACGGGTAGAGGATGTAATTCCGAAAAGAACGCAACTCGAAACGCGGAAAACGGAACCCGAACGGGCCCTAAACGGGTCGAAAACGGTGAAATAGTGTAAAATCAGACGTCTGGAACTTCTTCCAGACGTCTTAAAAAGTGGATCAGGGAATTACCTCTCTCTGCGTGGGCTCTCAGACGTCCAGAAGCCTGCGGGGGCGTCTGGCCTAGTTCCCAGACGTCCGATGGTCACCCCGGACGTCTGGAAGTCGTTCCCGTCGTCTGTCACTACAGCCAGACGTCTGATTCACGTTGGATGCGAATCTCAGAGCCTGCGTGTACCCATTTCCTCTCTCTCTTAGTACAGTCAGTCGAAGAAGAGGAAGAAGACGGAATAACTCACCTTTCAAACGTCTGGACAGTCCTCCAGACGTCGCCCACGTCGCCTGTCTAGACTCACAGATGTCTGATTCTGGAAAATTTTCTGAAATCAGGGCGCCACTCGCCCTTCGCTCGCGACACACGGCCGCGCTGCGAGTGCTCCGCCTACTGCTCGAGCTGCAGCAGGCCTCCCGTGCCACTCCGCGCCCGCTGCGCCCCCGCCGGCCGACTCCCACTGCCCCGGCAGGCTCGAGCCCTCATGGCCGACGCCTCCTCCCCCGCGCAGCACCTCCTCCCGCACCCACCGTAGCTATCGCCGCCGCCGCTCACTCGCGCCCGCTCTCGCGCACCGAATGGAAGGAGAAGAGGAAGGGGGCGGAGGTGATGAGAGTGAGGGGGAGGACGTGGCCTTCTAAGGCCGCGCGAGGAGGAGAGAGAGAGCGCGACAGAGGGCGCAGGAGGGAGAGGGAAAAAGAAGAGGCGGAGCAGGTCTGCGCGTGCAGGGGCGCAGACGCAACGGTGTGCGCCACAGAAAAATGAATCCCAGACGTCTGGTACGACATCTGGGACACCTCCCAGACGTCTTAAAAGACGTTTGAAAGTACGGTTCGTAACACTTATTAACCACATTAGTGTGTCTATGTGATTTAATATTTAGATTCAAATTATTGATCAAGTGATTTCCAGTCAGGTTTTACCAAGGGTACACAATTCCAATAGAAGAAACAAGAGCTTGGAAGAAAATTGAGCATTGCTTCTAGGAGTTCTATCATCATATCTTCACTACTTAGATTGGGCAAGCCAAAATCCCCTCATCTTTTAGTAGTGTTGATTGTTTTACATCAGAGGACTTAGAGATTTTCATCTATCCCACATGCTGTAGAGATAAAAAGTGCTCTTTTTCACATGGAAGAATGCAAGAGCTCGAGACTATATGGCTTTCCCTTGTTGTTTTATTACAAATGCTGGTCACATCTTAGCTAAGAGGTGATTAGTTACGTTCAAGGTTGCTTTAAGTCTAACACCAAGCTAGTTCAAATGAGCAAAACTTATTTGGCTTTGATTCTTAAGGTATGGAATCCCATCGAGCCTAAAGATTACTGCCCCACCGGTCTTACATCTACTCTATATAAGCTTGTTGCTAAAGTAGTTGCTAGGCATATTAAAAGTGTGCTTCAAAGGTTCATTTTTGCTAATCAATCTGAATTCTTAATAGGTCACCGAATTGTGAGTAATATGGTGTAAGCCAAAGAGGTTCTTCACAGTATGCATGAAAGCAATGAAGAGAAAAGAAGGTACAATGGCTGTCAAGCTTGACATGGTGGAAGCCTTCACTCGACTTGACTAGAGGTTTATCCACTCTTGCTTGCATTAGCTACATTTTCCCAGTCATTTAGTTTCTCTCATCATGTCTTGCATTTCCTCAGTGTCTTCTAAAGTGTTAGTGAATGGAAACACTACCAATGTTATTTATTCTTCTTGTGGTGTTAGGCAAGGCTATCTTTTTTCTCCCAATTTATTTATTTTGTGCTTTGAATTCCTTTCCCGATCTCTATCCATATCATTTCAGTCTCAAATTATTTCTAGCTACAAAATCTCTTGCCACTTAAACCCCTTCCCGCCACCCCCAACACCCCCCCGCGACCCTCCTTACCCATTTAATGTTTGCAAATGACACCTTGCTTTTTGGCAAAGCATCTTTGCAAGAAGCTAGGGCACTTAAATCTATTTTGTAGGCTTATAAGGAATGCTTTGGTTAAAAGGTTAATTACTCGAAATCCTGTGCCTTCTTCAGTAAAGAAGTCAAGGAAGAAGATCAAAGAAGCATCTAGTAGGCAATCCAATTATGGGAACATGAGGGCAAAAGGCTTTAAAGGAGCTGGTGATCTCAAAGTGCAAAAAGAAATTAACTGGGTGGAAGGGCAACACCCTCTCCCAAGTTGGTAGAGGAGTTCTCATACAAACCTCCTTATTAAAGATTCCTAATCATCATATGTTCATCCATTTATTCTTGTGGAAGCTCTCAATGGGGGTGGATGAGATAGCATGTGATTTTTGGTGGGTGTACGAGGATGAAAAAAGGCACTTCCACTTCTTACCCAAATCTTGGTCCCCAATTTGTCTTTCTAAGCAGCTTTGTGGACTGGGGTTCAGAAGCATGGAGCTTACAAATCAAGCCTTTATTATGAAGATAGTTGGAGACTTCTCTCTAAGGAGTGGGGACTATGGCAAAACCTTTTAAAGCGGAAATATTTTTTTGATGCAGCATTCTACAACTATCGGCCAAGAGCTAGTGATTCCCCATTCATGAAAGCCTTATTTTCGATAAGGGAGACAAGTTATTTGTAGGGTTGAGTTTGTTTGTTGGTAATGGAGAGAAGTGAATGTCTGGAGAGATGGTTGGATTAGGGGAAATTGATGGGCCTATATTCCCCTTGAACACGAATGCTAACTTTCCCAATTCTGTCATGGAGGAGGGATGAGCTAGGTGGAATGCTGCTAAAATAAATCAAGTATTTTTGGGGAATTTACTACTGCAATCAAATCAGTCTCTATTCATTAGGGCAGAAATGATGAAAATATTTGGAGAAATAATCCTAAGAGTTTGTTCTCTATAAAATTTTCCTATCAATCACTGCTGAGATCATCTGGTAGAGATCAAGCCTACACCCTAGAAGTGGTTTAATAGAGAAAGAGGATATAGAAGTCGAAAATTGCATCCAAAACAAAAATTTTCCTATGGAAGCTTTATCCATGAAGGATTTACTCTTACAGCAAATTTGAGTTGAGGAGGCTTGTGACTTCTGTAAATCTGGCAAGGAGAGTGTGAGCCAATTGTTTAAATGTTGCCCTTTTATGAGAGTAGTGTGGTTTATCTTTGGCGTTAGAATTGACTACACAATTGAAGACTAGTCAGATGCTTACTGGTTGATATCCAAGAGATTAAAAGATGGATATGGAGATGGTCATTCCCCATTCCATGTAGTCCATGCGGTATGGTGATCGCAAAAATGCGTGATTTGTAAAAGTTGAGAATTAAGTCGTTACAACACGCAATTTGGATCGCTTTTAAATTTGTAAAAATCAAGTACTTGGGAAAGTATTTGGGCCGTCCCAAGGGAGGTAGGAATGTTTTTGAAATCACTTGCTTGAAATTTGGAAGTGAACTCTCTTTTTGGGTTTTGAAATATGTATATTTTTTTTAGGGTTTTGAATGAGGGCAACATGATTGTGGAGAAAATAGGAATTTGAAACTACGAGAAATCAAAGCAACAAGTGCCTTGATTCTCCAACTCACTTTAAGCAAGGGAGGCTTGGAATAATGGAGAAACAAGTCACAATAAAGAAATCACAAGCTAACTAAAAAAATTGTAGAGGAAAGCTTTTCTTGATAAAGAAGTGTTTTACATAAAAGGATGGAGAACTCACAACTGAGAGGGGTTCTCACTTGTAATCTCCAAAAGCTAACACTACAATGCAATAAAAAAAAATGACAAAAGTAGAAGAAGGCTTAGTGATAATGAAGATGCTGCTGCCCGGAGTTCCTACTCTAGTTTTGGTTGCCCCAGAACCAAAAGAGATTCCTCTCTCCTAGACATCCTCCTTGTGGCAAACCCTAGGTAGGTGTGCCTCCTCCTAGCAAGCCTAGATGGCTTGCTTCCTGGCTTCTCCTTGGGTGGGCATGAACTACCCTTGGCTCACCTCCTATGGATGTCCTCTTTGCTTGTCCTTCCTCCTTGGTTTGGTGATGACACAAGGAAGAAGAAGAAGTTGAAGCACCAAGGAGATAGAGTGTCTCCTTGATCTTCTTCCTCCTCTCCTTGCTTCTTTGGACATTGGTAATGGTGGAATATAGGTGGAAAAAAATGTAACCAAGGATGGATTTTATGCTGGTGGTTAAGGGGGGTATATTGGAAGGGATGGGGTTAGTTGGCCTGGGATAAGATGGAAGGCTAGGATGGGTTTTGGATGGTGGTTAGGTGATCTAAGGGCTAGAAAAGGTGGCTCCAAATGAAGGGGTTTAAAGGGGGTGTAGGTGGCTTTAGGATGGATGGTTAGGATGGGTTTCTAGGGTGGTTAATTGATCCTAAGGCCAACATAAGTTGGCGCCAATTGTAGGGTTGCTTAGGTGGGTAGTTGAGGGTTGGAGAGACACTTTAAGTTGGTGCCAAAAATGGTCTTTTAGAAGGGGTCCTAGGTGGTGCCAACATTGGAGGATGGAGATGGTTTAAGTGATGATGTTACGACCTGATTCTCAAATCCCTACAGGACCCGAGATTGGCTCGCCTCGACTAATCCCATGACTTAATCGTCCAACAAGAAATAACCAAAAGCAGGAAAGCAAACCACATTCACATATGCAATATAACTAAGTAGAAGAAACATACAAAGCAGTAGAGGAAAATAAATCTGCTGTTTCAGTACATACTACCACAATAACAATAATAACGGAAAGTAGAAAGTAAACAGTAATAGCAGAATAGTAACTAAAAGTCCATTACTTACTACAACAGCAGAGAAAAGGAAAAGGAAGTACTGAAGAAAACTATGGCTGGGTTCGACTGGGCCCAGCACCCTCCACAGTCGGAAGCTTGGGCTGCTCAACTCCTGATCCTGAATAGTGTTATGAAAAGACAGAGTCAGCGAACACTGATTAGAGTGGTATCTATATTATCTAAGTACAAAATAGTAAAAGCAATAGGTTTAATTCTCATTTCTATTTATCTATTTTATATATTTCCATTTCACCCATTTCTCAAAGTATTCAGATGTTTTTCGATTTTGCCTGTTTCTCGTGGGAACGATCTTGATTGTAGTCTTTTCCATAGAATAGAAGGTACACATGGTGCTCTCCTGGTTGGGAGAGTCCCCCGTGGTAGTCCTACACCCAGTCAACCACCCCGAGGTCACTGTCAAGACGTAGCGGTGACAATGACACACGTGATAAGTACATGGCTAGCTATCTCGCACTGACACGCGGTCAGTCATTTCCGCTAGTGGGTACACCAAAGTACAACATAGAACAATATAGGGCCTTGCCCTCTCAGAGCAGGGGTCTCGCCCCTCAGAACCAAACAGGGGTCTCGCCCCTCCACAGTCTGCGCACCCTCGTTTGACTACCCCGGTTTGCCCAGAGGGCCTAACAAGTCCGTGTAGGGTGGCTAGCTGAACCCCAGGCCCCGTAGGGTGACTAGCTCCCTCCCTACACTAGTAGCTCACCTCGGTACCACGTACACGAGGGCCAACAAGAGTCGGTGTAGAGTGGTTGATCCTAACCTCGGGTCTCAACCCAAGGGAGGCTAGCTCCGCTCTACACAAAAGGGGACAATTGGTCTCCTTGGTACCACGTACTCAAGGGCTAGCACACTTCCCATCTACATTCCAGGTTTCCGTCCATCCACAGGAGTTCTAGTCCTAATTCCCCGTAGGGTTCATGCTCATGTTCACCTCATTTATTCTGATCCAGATTTCACCTTTCATAATTCATTTCTCATCCATATACAGTCAGCTCGTGTTTCCATAATTCGATTCTCAATACATGCAACTAGTGATTTCACAGGTAATTGTTCATTAAACACAGCCAGTTTATATTCTAACAGGCAACTCACAATTTTATTACAGGCAATTTCTAGCAGTTTACCTCAATCATGTATGCAAGTACATTATACAGCACAAACAGTTCATTCATTTCTCTACCCTAGGGTTCATGCCACATGCTAGGGTTCCATTCGGCTATTTCCACAAGCATATTCTTATTTAAATATTATTAACGAAATTAAACTACTCTACCAGGCAACACGGGAGTAATGGGGGCTTGAACTGTAGACCCAGGTGTCTCTGCGAGCTCCAACCACGTAGCAGGCTGAAACCCTATACCAGGGAATACATCACAAAAGGAGAGTTCAGAACATTGTACAACAGACTCTAATACATAGAGGAACTCACGAGGAAAGTACAGGTATTTCATTTGCTTAAAACAGATCCCGATCGAACCCTAAACAAGTCAAAAATGTGCTTACTGTTCAAAATCAAACGTCTGGGAATAATCCCAGATGTCTTAAAAGGCGTCAGATCTTACCTTATATTCCTACGGTATCCTGACGTGCCTTCGTGTGTGTGTGTTAAGAGGTGTCGTTATAGTTGCACTTGATACGTCGATTTTAAAAGAAGTAAACGGAGGTGAGTCCGAGTGTCGATCTCAGGGAGGCGTGGAAATCGGATTTTGTTTACCACTTGTTGTCACGAAAAAGGCGGAGTTTTGCTTGCGAAAGAGACGGTTTTGAAAAGCGAGAGATAGAGAGAGTTTAGGGTTAGAAAGCTCTTGGTTTTGATCATGCACTTTAAACAGAAATTAAAATGGCAACTAAATGGAAAATAATTTCATTAAACATGCATTCATAGTTCATGGTTTACAATATTAAATACATGCTTCAACAAAAGTAAATGAAAGCTTAAAAGAGAGAGAGAGAGGTAGAGAGAGAGTGGAGAGCGACGAGGCAGCCACGGCGGTGGAGGAGGCTCCGTCGGTGGCTCGTCGTCTCCGGCGATTACAAGAGTGCCTAAGACTAGCTAGGAGAGGAGTGGAGTAGTTGCAAGTGGGAGAGGATGCCTTGAATGGTGGTAGAAGGGGGTTTAAATAGAGTTAAGGGCTTCCTAAAAGAAGAATGTGCTTTAGCGACATCCAGAACGTCGCTAAAACCACTTCCAGATACGTCGGTGAAGGCCTTCTGCCGCCGGTCAGCCGCCCGCCCCTCTCTCTTTTCAGGCGCGATCCGTGGATGTCGAACGAGAGCCGTCCGATTGATGATCGGACGGCTGAGATCCTCCCGCGCCTGCGCTAGGATCGCGCTTCAGGCGCGCGTGCGCGCTCGCGTTTCCGCCCGACGTGCGCGCGCGCGTGGGAGGTGGGGCACTGTCGTCGCGTCGCGTGGCGCAATCCTAGCCGCTCGCTTCTGATCGCGCGGCTCAATTTTGCCGCGCCCTTCGCCCGCAAGTGATTTCCGCTCCGCGCGATTCGAACGCGCGTCGCCGCGACGCGGGCGTGCGCACTAACCGTTGCGCCACACCCGCGCTTTGTCGCGGCGACCGCGGGCGAGCGTGCGGATCTCGGCCGTTCGATCGAAGATCAACGGCCGAGATGCGTCCTTGGCTGGCTTGGGGGCGTGCGAGCGGCGGGGGCGGGGCGACGTGGCGCGTTCTAGGCCGTTGATCTCCAGATCAACGGTCAGGATTTCTTGGGCCCATTGTGGGAGCTCCGGATGTCGGATTTGGCCGATTTTGAGTCCGTTAGACTCCGTTCGTCGTCCTGAATCCATCCGTGCGGTCCGATTGCTCATCTGAGGCCTGCTTTGACAAATGCTTTACACAAATGGCCATTAATATAGTTTATAAGCAATCTTGGTACTTGATGCATGCAATGCTCCTATTCTACTTTATGTTGTGCCTTTTATTCTAAAGATGGGCCATATTCAACCTAATTACTACCCCCTTGCGTGGTGTTATCATATCCTCAGACGTCCAGACCTTCTCTGCGATCGTCTGAAGGCAGTTCCAGATGTCACACAATGCCTCTTGTCATCTGAATGCACCTCCGGACGTCTGGTGATGTAATCAGACATCCAAAAATGCGTGGAAAAGAGTTCCACGTGCCTTCCTAAGGGCCTTTACCTGCATACGAATCTGCAGGTCCAAAATCAAGCCCGACCAGCTTCTGCGGTGAGGCCTACATGGCTGTAACCGCGGAAAAGAACGTACCTTGTGGTGTAAGTACTTTCAGACGTCTGGTCTCAGACATGGACGTCCAGCAACCGCCTCGATCATTTGGTCGACTCTCCAGATGTCTAATATTGGAAAAATCCCAGTATCAGCAACTCCTCGCAGCTAGCTTCGCTCGCTCGCCTCGTGCCACAACAGCTCCAACCACTGTAGAGGGCCGGGAGGCCGCCTCCCTAGGCCCACTCCTCCTCACGCACGTGCTCGCCGGTGGCTGTGCAAGCTCCACCGAGCTTCCAACGAAGCTCCTCCAACCTTAGGCCTCCTCCTCCTGAAGCGCTCTCCTCATTCCTCCCTCTCGCTCTCCCTCACTCGCCCCCTCTCGCCTCTCCCGCACAAGCACTGAAGGTGGTGGTGGTTGGTGTGTGGAGTGGGGAGGAGATAGGAGGGAGGTTTATATAAGACAGTGAGGGGTTTAGGGTTTGGGGAAGGTGAGGAAGAGAGAGAGAAAGGAGCGGTTCTGCGCATCGCCTGCGCGTGGAGCGTAGTGTGCAGTACAAAAATTTCATTTTCAGACATCCGGGAACGGGTCCAAACGTTTGGACAGACGTCTGACTGAGACTCTAGACGTCTTAAAAGGCTAGAAAGTAACGGGTCCTTACAAATGAGATGTAGGGCTAGGATGGGGGTTCATTTTGGCGCCCAGATGGGGAGTTCTAGAAGGGGTAGTTGGCGCCAACATTGGTGGCTTTTGGAGGTGGTGGTGTGAAAGGTCATGGAGGTTGGTGGCACCAACTATGGTGGAGTAGATAGCTTGCTTAGGTGGTGGACTTGGAGTCGAGTTAGGGTGGAGTTAGGTTAGGGTTTAGGTAGGTGGTGGATGGCCATGTAGTGAATATTTTAGCTAAGCTAGCTAAGCTAGCTTAGCTAGTAGGTGAGTAGAGGAGGAGGTAAGAGGAAGTTAGGGTTTTAGGAAGAGAAGCTGAGGAAGAACTATCTAGAACTGCACTGGAGCTGGTGGCTGGTGAGGAGAACAATAAGGAGTTACTTTAGTTGGCTTAGCTTGCTAGTTCTTTGCTAGTTGCTAAGCTAAGCTAAAGTAAGTTGGCTTATGTTGAATTGAGCTGAGGTGAGGTAGGTCTGATCTTCCCAGAGATAACCTAACTAGCTAGAGTAGCTAGCTTAGGTTAAATAGCTTAGCTCAACTAGGTTGAGCTAAATGGAATCTCCAAGAGCTAGACTTAAGCTGGCCTGAGCTAGTTGAGGTCATCTTCAGCTGACTTAAGTTGAGTGGAGCTAGAAGTAGCTGGACCTGAGTTGAGGTGAACTCCTATCAACTTAGTTGAGCTAGCTAGAGCTCCCAGTGAACTGATTGGAGCTAAGAGAAGCTAGATTCAACTAAGTTGAGCTGAATCTGAGTTGACTTGAGCTAGGTTAAGCTAAGTTAAGCTACCCTGAGCTGGCATCCAACTAATATGAGCTGAATGGAGCTTAAGAGAGCTAACCCTAACCTAAGTGGGCTGATATCCAACTATGATGAGCTGGATTTAGCTGAGTCTCAACTGGATTGAGTTTCTTCTTCACCTGTTGCCTTCCTGAATGTTAGGATTTTCGGGGTCTGGCTATCTGTTCATACCTAACACTCAAGTAAATGTGTCAAAAATAACAAAAATAATGTAATGCATGTCTAACCTAAGTGATGCCTAAATGTAGCCCAGAAACTCATTTGCGGCGTTAAAAACCTAAGAGCTAGAACTGTTTTAGGACATAAGAATAATGATAAACTGACATTTATCATATGCTTACATATTTATGAAGTTACAAAAGGCAGGATCTCTCCATATGCTCTTGCAGTCATGTTCAGAGCCATAGCAATGGCCAATTTTTATTTTGGGCATTCAACTAACGAGAAATTTCTCCTGCACTCTGAGATAAGTGGTGCTACACAAAGCTAGTGGCTGAATGAGCCCCCCTAGAGTTGTTCAGATTCAAGTTGATGTAGTAGTATACTCCACCCATATGGCAGCAGCAGTTGTGACTGTGGACGAGGATGGGAAGGTTCTTGCCGCCAATGTAATGAAGGTTGATACATCTTTTCCTAATGAAGCTGAGACTTTAGCGATGTCTCGTTTGCCTTGAGCTCAACCTACTTTAAAGGAGTTGTCTTTGAGTAATGTAGCCTCCTCAATAAGCCAAAAAAAAAAAATGGTGGGTGGGGGTAGGTAAAACAAAAATGGTTAGAGAGTTCCCTTGGGTTAAAAAGAAAAAAAGAACTTCTAAATTAACCATGTACAATTTGACTTGATATATTACTTCGGTTTGAGCTTCACGACTAAAACAGGTCGCAATGAATTTTTTGAGTTAAAAGGCTTGTTTATCTGTAAGAAAAAGGAACAATCCAAACATCCAATATATATATATCCATTCAAATTCCATTGATGGAAGGGTTCTAATCAGTCAGGTGTAGGAATCAAAAAGTTCGTAGTCCACTTTCGTTTGCATCAATGTACTTTTTCAGTTGAGGGTTTCACATGTCACACTTTGGGAGATCTCACGGGCTTCACCTCTGCCAATCCCTACACGGCTACACGGCACGTCCATGCTAATTCCTCACATTTCCCTTTGTTCATTTTGCCAAGTTGGCAATCTCTCCCCACCTAGAGGCACCTCCTTTTCCTTGAATAAACAGCGAACAAAAATCGCTGTCTTCCATCATTCCAAATAGGCATCAGGAAAAGAACGAAGAGAAGACTTACGGTAAAAAAGTAAGGTCCGTGACATTTCAATAATCGATCCATACTAATCAATGCTGATGATTCCCATTGAAAGTTGAAATTAATACATTTGAAGTGCTTGTCTTTTACAAGAATCGCTGCAAAGATTCCTTCATATTTTACTATTTGGGCAAGAGGGGGCTCCTTAAAACGAATCCCTCGACTATTATAGGCCAAGCAACTATTAATTAAACAGGTACCACTGAGACTTCCATCAGCAATCAACACATACTTAGCTTATATGTGATACTGCTTCCCATTATTCATTCCTCTTTACCCTACTGTATAACCTCCCATTAACCACCTAATGATAGATAGCTCCTTCTCTCTTATTTCACATATAAAAAGCTATGATTTTTTTTTTTTTTTTTATTACGGTAAGCTTTGAATCCGATCTTTGAGAACCGACTGCTCAACTACTTGACCACTAGTCGTTCAGATGAAATCCTCACATATGCACATGCCATCGCATATTATCGTAATAAAACTTTCCCAATCTTTGACAAACTACCTCCATGATCAGGGGATTTCTGTATGAAATGCTCAAGAAAAAGAGGGACAAACCATTCTTAGTTGAAACACCAAGATATTAGAAAAGAGGAACCCATGCAGCAGAAATCCCCTAATTAATTCTGCCCACAGTAAACATGCTTATTTGGCTCCACTCCAATCAAACGAAATCGTGCATCATCTCCCCCACCCTAGATACCACCAAACAAGAGAAAGAAAAGGTTCACATGATAAACATAGCATGCACCTACACATGAAAATAACAGATTACTCTTACACACTGCCAGAGCTTCCCGTCAGTCCTCTTGATCCCCCAAAATACTACAAATAGTGAACACAACCACAACCAACACCTCAGACCCATCCCCTCCACAGCTGAGAGTACTTTACACTGCACCACCCTCCCCCTGACAAGATCAAGACAACCCCCTCCATCTAAGCTCCAATGCAGAGAGACAGGGAGAGAGAGCAACATGGTCATTGGAAATAAAAATGGATCAGCTATACCAGAACTCAGCCTTCTTCACCTTGGAGATGCTCTCAAGGACACTAAGAGGGGAGATGTGCCCCATCACAGTAACCCTCTTGGTCTCCAGATCTATGCTGAATGATGTCACCCCTGCAACATGGCTTAACAATTGTTATTATTGTAATTGCTGTGAACTGTTTTTTTTTATTAAAAAATTGGAATTGGCAGGGAATCAAGCATGTTCAGACGGGCTTTCAAATATTTATTATGATACTGAATATGGTTGTGGAAAGTGCAGTAGTACCTTCCATTTTGGAGATGTGCTTCTTCACTTTTCCAGCACAGCCTTGGCAGTGTATTGAAACTCTCATAACAACCACCTGCCCCCACACCAGCAAAAAGAGCAGAGGACAACAATGAGGGCTGTCCAGGCAAGAGAAGCTCAAATGGCTTACAATAATCCTCAATCAATTGCTATCATTATCATCATTAATAATAATCCTTAATCAATTGCTATCATCATCATCATCATCATCAATATACAATCTTTGATCAATGCCGATCCTTAAAACTGAAGGCGTGCACTTGGTAAACAAAAATTCCCTCGATGATCAACTCTTCCGGCCATCAATATTTGAATAGAGAATAATGTCTGGTTAAGGACATTAGACCTGAACCACAGATTTTTGCCTATTCAGGGAAAACCCAAGAAAATCCTCATTGTAGACAAAGAAAAACACACCTGATGATGGGCAACTCATTTGCATCTGATTGTCCCTGAGAAGGATAACATTAAACCCGGATCCTTGACATGGAAAGGCCAACCGACAACTATTAGATTGCTCGGTGGGTTATGAGTTTTAGCAACATACATGCATTTGGGAGGGTATGTAACCAACCCAAGTAGAAGGATGGTAATTATTACGCAAGTTACCCTAGAAACCCCACTAATCTAACACATAATTGCCTTTGATACCGTTCTCCGTAGGGAATAGGATAAGATAACTGGAGTAATATTAAGCTATCCAATGTAAACATGTTCTTTCCATTTGGACAGAGGTAGGTATCAGATGGATGAACAAATTTACGATGGCGTTTCGTTGAATAAATAGGAAATATTAATGATGATTTAAATGCCTCATATCCAGGGAAAAATAAGCGGAGCCCTAACCATATTCCACCTGCTAGGTGAAATAAATTTAATCTAGTTATAACTCCGAAAATCATTTCCCAAAGTTAACTTTAAGCTGACTTTGCTTAAGGAATAAGGACATCACATGATAAAATATGGGGTGGTATAAGTTGTGTTAGTGTCTGTTTTGTTTAAGGGAATGGAATGAGTAGTGTCTTAGAAAAATTGATTTGCTGATGCCATATTAATTGATAACATTTAATATTAATTTATAAGAATAAGATGGATTAATGATGCATTGTATTGAGCATATTTAATATATGTATATTATATTAAAATAGATATATTTTAATATATACTTACATTGATGTAATGAAGTGAGATAAATTAATGTGAGAGAGCAAGAAAATTGGTATTCTACTCCAATTCATCGGATATCCCTCGAGTAAACGAATCTTCCAAGGAGCACAAACTGGTCATTGTACAGTGTGCACACGACGTCCTGCGGTTGCTCCCACATACAAACAAAGAAATCAGGGAATGTGTAGAGCCCACTGGTCTTAAGTGCCAAGCGGCAGATCTGCACCCACATCACTGCGTCTCAAGTTGCACCAACATACTTAGTTGGCAGGAAATTAACCAACTAAAGCACGACTTCATGCTATATATCTAAGATCGATGTTACGTACACACACACACACACACACAGATATACATATATATAAACCTGGAAGAGATCTCCATTGGCGGCTGCAGGGGGCAGAGGAGCAGCAGCGGCAGGGAGCTTCTTGACAGCAACGGCCTTTTGGGTCCTCTCCCTCTTGGGAGGAGTGGTGAGGGGGGCGACGTTGGAGGCCCCATGCAGTCTCTTCTCCCCTTTGGGCACGTCGAGCTCCTCGAGGAGGCGCGAGTATCTTAGTGGGTGGTTGAGGTGGAGGGCGGTGCGGGACAGGCGGCGAGGGAGGACCACTGCGCGGGTCGTGCCAGTGGTGGTGGGTATGCAGACGGCTGTGGAGGCCTCTGATCGGCAAAAGAGCCCCGGCACTCTTTTCACCTTCATGGTGGTGGTGGTGGTGGTGGTCGAGAAAGGGGAGGTGTATAAGAGGGGAGGGCGGTTGTGGTGTGCCGCATGGAGGTGGGGAGTTAACGTGGAACGGCGAGTGGGACGGGGGAAGGCTTGGAGAAAGGTTCACGTGAGGGTCGCGGGTTGCACTGGATGTCGCGGGTGTCCGCGAGTAAGTTGACCGCTTGCGGGTGGCTGTGGCCCTGTGGGGGATGTTCTTTCTACTAGCAACGCTTTGCCGAGGGATTTTTACACAGACATCCCTGCAGAATAATTGACACAACGTGCATGCTTTTTCCTGGTTGTTTGCCTGTTCGTTTATATCTGCACCCCTGCCCAGTCCTTTGCAAGAGTACGCTTGAGTTAAGTCGTAGAAATTTTTTTTGCTATTTTTCGATCAAATAGAATAAACAAATAAGCAGTCATTCTCTTCTCAGTGCTCAATCAATGCCAACTTTGCCTTCCATCTTCTCCGCTGGGAATCAGGATAGTTTTAGCCACTTGTAATGTCAAAATTAATTTACATGATAAAGTGTTAGTATTTTACTTTTTCGTTTTTGAATTAATTTGATAGGATTTGACATTGTTTATGATGAGAATAATATCCCAATTAACCTTAACTTCGTCGAAAATGGCTCACATGCACTTAATGTCTGACATAATATTGATTGGGCATAAATGTAAAATTAAGCAACATTCTAAGAGTATTATGCAGTTATGATAAATGGAGGGTTGTTTGTGTACTTTGTTCATATTTACATGCGTGTAATTTTCCTTGGAAGAGGGAGAAGGAAACCCGAAAAAGAAAGGGTGCAAAACAAAAAAAAGAAGGAAATTCTTGTGGGATTGTGAATAGAAATGATATTTGGATGGGGGTACCTTTACATTTTAAGAGTATCATTGATACTTCCCATAGAAATGAATATTTTACGCATTCTAGTGAATGGGAAGGGCTTGACCTGAGTGTGAACCTACTAGATCAATCGAACCACTGCAAAATACGTATAGATGTAAACTTTTCCTTCACAAATCTTTTGGTGGCCATCCACGGCTCATCAAATAGCATCATCTATGAGAAGCATCAACAGAAACGCTATCGCTCTTTCGGACATCCCGTTGTTGGGAGGAGGCACCCTTCAGACGCCCTACCTCAACCCCCATAAGCAAGAAATTTTGTGGTGGTCTTAACCACTTGTGGCCCCACTCACGGCTCCTTCCTCCTCAGGGGAAGCAGGGTCGAGATTTGGTGTCTCCACACCCCAACGACACTCTCGTCATACTGATCACAATAAAGGGAAGCAAGCGCACCTTGGTTGATGGCTCGAAGCGAACCCTTTTCCCCATAGCATAGGCTAGGGAGGAGAGATACGAAGCTGAGGTTGGCGGCCTTGGGCGTACGCTCCTGTGCGTACCACTTGCCCACTTGAGTAGGGGGTAAAGTTAGCTTCTCACTATAAGAGCTCAAAAAGCTAGTCAAGGCCTGACGTGGAGGGAAGGTGCACCCCAACCATGCCTTTGGGAGCCACCCCCAAGTGAGGTTGACACACAGCTACCTGCGAGTGAGAGAATATCCTATGGATCACAACTAAACACTAGAGGGGAGGGATGGATAATATTGCTTTAAAATATATGCATAGATCAAAAAATAAAGCACTAAAGATTCATGCACAGAGTACACCTGATTTATAGTAGAAACCCAATTCGGGTGAAAACCACTACCTAAGCCTCTCAGCTTAGGATTTTTCCGACTACTCCAAGCTAGTCAATCCACTAGACGTATCACTTGAACAAGGGTGGCACAACCTTTTACAACCACTTCTCTTTTTATTCTGAAGAGAAGCAACAACAACAACCACGGATCTACCCAACAAATTTGGGATCCGTAAATCAAAACAACAAAATAGAATAACAAGAATAACTTCTATGGAACCTCAATAAAGGATCAAACCGATTTTTCGTAGAGGTTAGAGGCGTCGTGCTTTTGAAGAACATGAAGAATGAGGTGCGAAAGCCTTTGGAATAAGCACGAGAAGCTCTATTTTTGAATGGTTTTTCTATTTGAAAGTTATGAAAAGATGGGTTGCATACGACTTCTATATATATTAAAAGTTTTACCTGAATAGGAAATTAAATTGATCGATCAATTAAGGTTTAATTGGTCGATCAAAAGGTAATTTGGTTAATCAATTAAGATGATTGGTCGATCACTAATTGATCGGTCAATTAACTTGGTTGGTTGATCAAAAAGATATTTCTCAACTTCTTAAAATGTGCTGATTTGATCGGTTAATGAAGTTGGTTGATCAATTAAGGTGATTTAGTCAATCAATTAGCTAGTTTGGTCGATCAATAACGCTAAAAGCTTGGTTTGAAAAGATACGTGAAAAAATCTAGTTTTGAGTTTTATTTGAGGTTCCTTACAATAATGTCGTAGGCTCAAATAAAGATAAAAAGACACACATCAGCAACTATCTGCACTTGGCTTGAAAGACGCTTTAATGCTTTAATTCGAGATAGTCCTGAAATGTTAGTCTAGTAATAAGCATAATTTTGGTGTATCAAAATAGAGGTGCTTACATTCTCCCTCTTTTTGATGACAACAAAATTATAATTATGAAATTGAAAAGTAGTTTTACATAATATCTCCCTCTTTTTGTTTCAGCAAAAAGTAAAACATGCTGCTATTGTTTTTTCATTTAACTCTCCCTTAAACATGTAATTCAAGAAAGATAAATTTAAACATGCATTGACTAAGAGAGTAATCATTTAATTGAGAGAGATAATCTTCATGCATAAATAAAGAGTCTAGATAAGCAATGCATAGGATATAAATGTTCTGTGAAAAATTAAGTTATACATACCAAAATAAAGATAAAAAGACACACATTCATTAGGCAAGTTAATTAAGTTCTTTTAATCTTGATAAACCTAGTGAATGTCAAATTTGATTAAACTTTTCTTTTGGTAATGGTTTTGTGAATATATCTGTTAGTTGATTTTCTGTGTTAATAAATTCTAAATTGATATCCCCTTTAAGACATAATTTCTAAGAAAGTGATGTCTAACATCTATATGTTTAGTCCTAGAGTGTTGTACTGGATTTTTGGATAGATTAATGGCACTTGTGTTGTCACACAAAATTTTGTTATTCTTATAAGATAAGCTAAAGTCTTGTAATGTCTGTTTCATCCACAATAATTGTGAACAAGCTAAAGATGCTGCTACATATTCTGCTTTAGTTGTGGATAGTGGTATACTATTTTGCTTTCTAGAGAACCAAGAGACTAGAGAATTTTCGAGAAATTGACAAGTTTCACTAGTACTCTTACGGTCTGTGAAACTACCTGCATAGTTAGCAACACAAAAGGAATATAATTCCAATGTGTCTGACTTCGGATAAAAAAGTCCTAAGTCTTGTGTGTTGTTTAGATATCTAAGTATTCTTTTAACAGTATTTAGATGTATTTCTTTAGAGTTTACTTGAAAGCAAGCACACAAACAAGTACAAAATAGAATGTCAGGTCTACTTGCAATTAAATATAATAGAGATCCTATCATGCTTCTATATAGTTTTTGATCTACTGATTTACCTGTGTCATCAGTTTTCAATTGGGTAGAAGCTACCATCAGTGTTTCTTTACCTTTAACTTTGTCCATCGAGAATTTCTTTAGTATCTCTGCTGTGTATTTTGTTTGAGATATGAAGATTCTAGAGAATAGTTAATCAATTTGAAGTCTGAGAAAGAACCGAAGTTCTCACATCATATTCATCTCAAACTGATCCTACATTACCTTTGCAAAGTCTTAGAATAACAGATCATTAATATCACCGAAAATAATATCATCAACATATATTTGAATTATCATTAATCATATCATTTTCTTTTTTTTGGTAAATAAGGTTGTATCTATTTGACCAATTTTAAATTCATTGTCAATTAGATATGTTTTTAATCTATCATACCAAGCTCGAGGAGCTTATTTTAGACCATATAATGCTTTGTTTAATTTGTATTCGTGTTCTGGATGATTTGGATCTTCAAATCCTAGAGGTTGTTTAATAAAGACTTCCTCCGTGATGAATCCATTTAGAAAGGCACTTTTAACATCCATTTGGAAGAGTTTGAATTCCATATGGGCTGCAAAAGCTAGCAACATTCTAACAAATTCTAGTCAAGCAACAGGTGCATATGTTTCATCAAAATCTATTCCTTCTTCTTGATTCTATCATTGAGCCACAAGTCTAGCTTTGCTACATTTCCTGATTCATCAAGTTTGTTCCTAAAAGCCCACTTGGTTCCTATAATGGTTTGTGATTCAGGCTTTGAAACAAGTTCGCATACTTGATTTCTCTTAAATTGATTTAGCTCACCTTCCATAGCAATAATCCAATAGTTGTCTGAGAAAGCTTCCTTAATATATTTAGGTTCTAATTGAGAAACAAAGGCTGTAAAGGCTAGTGTGTTAAGGGAAGATCTGGTTTGAACTCCTTTTGACAATTCTCCTATTACCAGTTCTTTAAGATGATCTTTCACAAAAGAGATATCTTTGGGTAGTTCATTAGAAATCTTCTCCTCTGTAATGTTTGATGGATCATATACTAGGTCATCATCATCAATCGTAGAAGATTTAGGTTGAACTAATGTTTCATCAAATGATTCATGCATGGTTTTCTCAACAACAAAGTTCTTCTTATTAAAGATCCTATAGGTTTTACTTCTGGTTGAATAACCTAAGAAAATCCCTTTCGAGCTTTTAGCATTGAACTTATCAAGATTATCTTTAGTGTTAAGTATAAAACGTTGACATCTGAAAATCTTGAAGTAGAAAATTCTAGGTGTTCTTCCATGATAGTGTTCAAAAGGTGTCTTCTTAGGATTAGTCTAATCAAGGTTCTATTCTGGATATAGCAAGCAGTGTTTACAACCTCAACCCAAAAATATTGAGGCAGCTTTGACTCGCACAGCATTGTGCAGGCACACTCTTGCAAAGTCCTATTTTTCCTCTCAACTACATCATTTTGAGGTGCAGCTCTAGGGAGGGCAAACTCAAGTTTAATTTCATATTGATCGCAAAAATTCGAAAAAGATTCATTTTCAAATTCTCCACCATGATCACTTCTTATCCTAATTACCTCAGATCGTTTCTCATTTAGTAATCTTTTAACTAGTTTGTTAAAGGCATTTATGGTTAAGTACTTACTTTTTAAGAAAGATACCCAAGTAAATCTAAAGAAGTCGTCAATTATGACTAAACAGTATCTGCACCTACTTAGGCTTTTGGATTTGGTTGGTCCGAACAAGTTTAAGTGAAGTAGCTCCAAGGGTTGAGAAGTGCTAACCATCCTTTTTGGTTTAAAAGGATTTTTGGTTTGTTTACCAACTTGACAAGAATCGCAAACTTTACTTTTCTTGAAGTTAATCTTTGGCAGATTATTGACAAGTTCATGTTTCACAAGTTTACTAATGTTGCCCATGTGAACATGACCTAGTCGTTTATACCAAAATGTTGCTTCTTCGTCAGATACAACTAGACATTCAAGACTGTCGTATTTGTTGAAGTTTATAGTGTAAATGTCTTTATGTCTATTTCCTTTAAAAATAATTTGTTTTGGTTCTTTATTACGAATTAAAAACCTTTTGATGTGAATGTAATTGTATTCCCTTTATCACATATTTAGCTTACAGTTAACAGATTATGTTTTAAACCTTTAACTAAATGCACATTATCAAAAGAGGTATAAGAGTTACCAATTTGGCCAGTACCAATAATACGACCCTTGTGGTTGTTCCCAAATGTGACCGTACCACGTTCCTGACGACTGAGCTGCATGAATAGGTCTTCCTCGCCGGTCATGTGCTTGGAACAGCTGTTGTCCATTATCTACCTTCTTTCTTCTCTTTCCTGTCATTGGTTTGTGATTGGGAGGTTTTGTTTGATAGAGTTGCTTCAGTGTTCCATTGATTTGTTGGAAAGTCCACTTCTTATAATCTGCAGAACCTACAAAACAAGATCGCAAAATACCTTTTGGTACCCATTTTTGTTTGAGTCTACAGTGGTTAGTTCACGTTGCCTACTTTGGCAAGCTATCTTTCTCTTTGTTCTGGCTAGAACTAGATGCTTCATGGTTATTCTTTGGTATATAGCCTAACCCAAATTTTGTGATGCTTTGGGTTTGTGTTCCTAACAATTTATGCAAGTTTCTACTTCCATTTGTGAATTTAGTTAGGTCATTTAACATAATAGCAGAGTTTTCTTTTAGTTTGTCTATATCTACTTTTAAGTTGTTTATCTATGATTTTAATGTAATGATCTCAACAGATAACTCTTTGTTTTGATTTTCAAGTACTTTTTGTGCTTTCTTTACCTAATGCTTTTACTAGGTTTTGTTTTCTAATTTTAATGATTTTGCTATATCATGTATCTCAAAGAATGCTTCTAATAATTCATCTTGGGTAAAGGAGGTACCTCATCTTCTAGTGCCATAAGACCTAGAAGAGCTTCTTCTCCCGAGGTTTCTTCTTCCTCTAAACTTGAGTTTGACTCATCCCAAGTTGCAGCAAAACCTTTCTTCTTTCTGTCTTTTCTGAAGTGCTTCTTCTTCTTATCTGATTCCTTCCTGAGAAGCGGACAATCCTTCTTGATGTGTCCCTTTCTCTTGCAGTTGTAACAGATGACTACATTGTTCTTGGTTTCTTCTTTCTTCTTCCTCCAATTCTTCTTATCCTTGAGGAACTTCCTGAATTTTCTAGACAGGAGTGCTATATCTTCCTCTTCTTCTCCTCTTGCAGTTTCTTCAAATTCTTGAATGGCTTCAAGGATTATAGCTTTCTTCTTTATTCCTTCGTCTTCATATTCCTTCATGTGTTGAAGTTGAACTTTGTAGGCCATAAGGCTTTCGATAAGATCGTCTAGTTTTAGGGTAGACAGATCTTTCGATTCCTGTATGGCAGTAGTCTTAGTCTCCTAATCACTAGTGAGTGATTGAAGTATCTTTCTTACCAAGGCTTCATTTTTTATCTCCTGATCTAGGTTTCTTAGAGAGTTTATGATGTCCGTAAACCTCATGAACATCTCCTTGATTGACTCGCCTTTCTTTATCTTGAAAAGCTTGTAATTCTGCGTTAGTAAATTTACTCAAGTTTCTTTTACCTTAGTTGTCCCCTCATGGGTGACTTCGAGGATGCTCCAGATCTCGTAGGCTATGATAACACCACACAAGGGGGTAGTAATTAGGTTGAATATGGCCCATCTTTAGAATAAAAGGCACAACATAAGTAGAATAGGAGCATTGCATGCATCAAGTACCAAGATGCTTATAAACTGTATTAATGGCCATTTGTGTAAAGCATTTGTCAAAGCAGGCCTCAGATGAGCAATCAGACCGCACGGATGGATTCAGAACGACGAACGGAGTCCAATGGACTCAAAATCGGCCAAATCCGACATCCAAAACTCCCACAATGGGCCCAAGAAATTTTGACCGTTGATCTGGAGATCAACGGCCCAGAGAGCACCACGTCAGCCCGCCCCCACCGCTCGCACACCCTCAGCCGGCCAAGGACAAATCTCGACCGTTGATCTTCGATCGAACGACCGAGATCTGCATGCTCGCCCGCGGTCGCCGCGACAAAGCGTGGGCATGGCGCAACGGTTAGCGGGCACTCCCACATTGCAGCGACGCGTGTTCGAGCTGCGCGGAGCAGAAATCGAAGGCGAGCGAAGGGCGCTGAAAAATTGGGGAAGAGATCTTGGGAAAGTGGGTCTTTATGATCTCGCCACGCGGCGCGACGACAGCCCACGAGTGCCCACGCACGCGCGCATGCCTGGCGGAAATGCGCGCGCACATGCCTGGCGGAAATGCGCGCGCACATGCCCACCCAAGGCGCGATCTCAGCGCGGGCACAGAGGGCTCTCAGCTGTCCGATCGAAGATCGGACGGCTCTCGATCAGCGGCCACGGATCGCGCGGAGAGGAAGACCGGGGCGGGCAGCTGACCGGCGGCAAGAGGGCTTCACCGACATTTATAGAAGCGGTTTTAGCGACGCTCTGGATGTTGCTAAAGCCCATTCTTCTTTTAGGAAGCCCTTAACTCTATTTAAACCCCCTTCTACCACCATTCAATGCATACTCTCCTACTTGCAACTACTCCACTCCTCTCTTAGCTAGCTTTAGGCACTTTTGTAATCGTCGGAGATGACGAGCCGCCGACGGAGCCTCCTCCATCGCCGTGGCTGCCTCGTCGCTCTCCACTCTCTCTCTATCTCTCTCTCTCTCTTTTAAGCTTTCACTTACTTTTGTTGAAGCATGTATTTAATGTTGTAAACTATGAACTATGAATGCATGTTTAATGAAACTACTTTTCGTTCAATCGTCATTTTAATTCCTGTTCAAAGTGCATGATCAAAACCAAGAGCTTTCTAACCCTAAACTTTCTCTCTCTCGCTCTCGCTTTTCAAAACCGTCTCTTTCGCAAGCAAAACTCCGCCTATTTCGTGACAACAAGTGGTAAACAAAATCCGATTTCCACGCCTCCCTGAGACTGACACTCGAACTCACCTCCGTTTACTTCTTTTAAAATCGACGTATCAAGTGCGACTATAACGACACCTCTTAACACATACGCACAAGAGCACATCAGTTTTTGGCGCCGTTGTCGGGGAGGCAACGGATTTGTCTTATCACCTCCATTCCACATTCATTCTCACATCGTCTAATGCCATGTTTTCCTTTTTACTTGATGGTTGCAGGAATTCGACGCATGGACGGCGAAGCGACGCATCCGACAGTAGCAAGGGAGTAGGCGCCTCGAGGATCGATAGTGAGTAACCTGTCTCTCATTGTTTGCTTGCTTGAAAAAGCTAAAAAAATTATAAAAACTGAAAAAAATTGGCGTGGTGTATGATTTCTTGACCCACATCCATAACACATCACCTCACAAAAAAATGTACACTTTAACATTCTGAACAAATTCTTGGAGTGTTCTTTTCTTTTTCTTGAGTGGTGTTTGCGAAGCCACCGTGAATTGACCTGGGCCACACTACTCAACCCTAAAACTGACTCATCTAATAGAAGCTGCATGATCATCAGGATGAGTACACTAGGGCTTTAGAGCCTCTACAAAAGAAAAGGAAATCTACTTTCACCAAGTTGTATGCAGAACTTGACGTGCCCACTGAAACTTGTTTGAAAACATTAAGACACGTCAACCCTAAAAATGTACTAAAGTAAGGATGAAACACTAAAAGACACCACATCTTAACAAATCCTTGCTTGAAAACCATGTTTTGCTAGAAGCACACACTTTGCAAGTGGAAAATTAAGAGGCACCACCCCAATCAACGCCTCATCACATCACCCTAAGCACAAGCACTATCCTAACCCTTTAAAACTGAGTAGACGTGCCCTAGGCAGGACTGAGTTAAGTCTCAAAAGGTGAGGTTTTGTTTGCTAGGCACTTGGCTTTCATTCCCTTGGTAGAATCTGGTGACTAGGCTGCGGGGCAGTGTCAAACGACCGCGGTTGTGGGGTCTATGGAATCGGAGGCGCAAGCCAAAGGAAGAACCTTCCCTGCAATCCCCTCATAATCAACCTGGCCAGATTAGCCTTGGGAAAGGGAGTCCAGTGCTTACGGACTTAATCACCCTTTGTGAGATTTCTAGGTCTCCTAAGGAATACACCATAAGGATTAGGCTTGTGTGCTTGATTGAAACACATTTCTCGCATCTGTCGCCCTCCGCATCCCCTCCTGTTCTTCTCTAGTGTATGCATGGGAGGCGCTCACTGCATCCTGAGTTGTGTGTTTTGGGGCAGGAATCTAGGCTACGTAATTCTATTGAAAACATGGCTGAACCTAGGGTAGATGAGGCTGAAGATCAACCCCCACCAGACTATATGGCCATCATCCAAGCTCAAATCAATGCTAACCATCGACTTCAGCAACAACAAATCCACACCATCATGCAAGCCATACAACTGTTACAGAACCCGCAAGAACAACCGCCACCTTTCCACGACATACCAGGACAACCACCACTTGATTACCGCCATTTCAGGACCAGCCAAGACCTCTCCGTGATTTCTATAATCCCTCTGCTATTAAAGTCGAGCCACACCTTAGGATCCCCGAGGGGGGAGATGATTTTGAGTTGAAGCCAAACGTCTTAAGTTTGATCCAGAGCCACTTTCATGGGAGCTCAAATGAGGACCCCTTTCAACACCTAGAGGATCTCGACCGCATAGCACGAACGGTGAAACCTAGGAACATTAGCCTTGACACTGTTCTAATCAAGATGTTCCCTTTCTCATTAAGAGACAAGGCTTCTCATTGGCTTAGAACCCTAGGTAGACCCATCACCACCTGGGAAGAACTGAGGCATGCATTTTTAAAGAAATTCTTCCTCGTAGGAAAGACCAATGCCCTCAGAAGAGCTATCACTACCTTCACACTCCAGGGTGGAGAACAATTTCATGAGGCGTGGGAAAGATTTAATGAACTTTTGAGGAAATGCCCACACCATGAAGTCCAAAGGTGGCAATTGGCCCAGATCTTTTACCACGGTCTGGACAGCAACTTACGGAATTTTGTCAATGCCTCATGCGGGGGAAACTTCCTAAACAAAGATGAGGAGAGCGTGTTTGAGCTCTTTGAGTCTATGAGCGAGAATTCGCTCAACAATGCCTCCATGAACCAGTTTAACAGGTCCAGTCAACCTCGTGGCGGGATTTATGAGGTGCAAGCAAATTCTGGAATGGTTGACATGGACATCATTGCCAAAAAGTTGGATCGAGTGGAATTGGTGGACAAAAAGATTGATGAGCTACTGAATCAGACCAGGAACCCCTTGCAGACTTTCTCCCTAGCAAAGGGAGCACATAATGTTGACCTGGTCCAGCCCTTCACCCAACTGAACCTGGAACAACCCCCGACCACGTTCTAGGGAGGGACCTTTGCTCCCTCGACCCTTGATTACTCCCTTCCCTCTTCATCAACATCGGCTATCTTAGAAGATGTGCAAGCCGTCCAAGGTTATGCGAAACCTGACCCTTTCTCCAACACTTACAACACCGGTTGGCGTAATCACCCCAACTTTGGTTGGACAAACCAGAAACCACCGCAATTCCAAAACCAGCCCTGGCCAAACCAGCAGCCACACTTGCTCCCCTATCAGCAAGGACCACCAGTTAGACCCCAATATAACCAGAATAAGGTGGCCCCTCCCCCACAAAACCAAATGGATACCTTAATAATGATGATGGCTGACATGAACCAGAAACATTAGGAAGAAATGGCCTTGGTAAAGGGACAGTTAAGCCAACTCTTGGACTGTAAACAGCAAGGATCTCTACCTTCCCAACCACAACCGAACCCGCGAAACATAATTAACAGAGGCCCCAATTCGCAAGGGTTCCAAGGCAATCTCGGGCAGGCTCACATGGTCCAGCCAGCCCCACAAACACCTCCTGGGTTTGGCACTTCTTCATCCTCATCTTCGCAAGGATCACCCCATGGTCCCAATGCCTCTGCAAATGCTGTGACCTTGAGAAGCGGCACCAAAACCCAGGATCCCAAATGGCCGACTCTCCCCGAGACTTTACCTGTTGAAATACCCGACTCAGAAGAGGCACCAACCAAGGACCCAGACATGGAACCAGTCCACATTCAGACACCCTACCCTAAGGAGCTGTTGGAGATTTTTAAGCAAGTACAGATTAATATTCCGCTCCTAGAAGCCGTCAAACACATCCCCACTTACGCCAAGTTCTTAAAGGATGCCTGTACACCCAAGCGTAAGCTGAGACCTCAAGCACCTAGGAAGGTTGTGCTCTCTGAGCAAGCGAGTTCCGTGATATCAAGCAACCTTCCACTCAAACGAACTGACCCAGGAGCGCCCCTGATTTCCTGCAATATCGGGGACATGACATTTGATAGAGCGCTCCTGGACCTAGGTGCTTCTATCAATCTAATTCCAACAACCCTGTACCACCAATTTGGTTTTGGGGAGCTGGCACCAACCCCTGTCACCATCCAGCTGGCAGATAGATCAGTGAAAACCCTGAAGGGGGTTGTCGAGGACGTAATTGTACGGATTAAGGACTTCTATTTCCCAGTCGACTTTTTGGTGCTCGACATGGAGGTCCCTGAAAAATTACAGAACGCACCCATAATCTTAGGCAGACCTTTCTTAGCTACGGCTAAAGCAAACATCGACTGCGACACGGGATGTATGGAAATCGCCTTTGGAGACAGGAAAATGCAATTGGATATCTTCCGAGCGACAAAGTCTTTTGATTGCGATTACATTGAGGATCATGATCTCGTGGAAACTTTAATCGAAGAATGCCTTACCCTCAGTTCTGTCTCAGACCACCAAACCTGTAGTTTTGACCCATCACCATCATTACCTATGGACCTCTGTAAGGCTGAGTATCATCACATGATACCATTTGAAGAGATCGATGTTGATCAACTACCGCCCTTTCCATTCCCATCGACTGTGGTCCCACCCGCACCTGAACTTAAACCATTGCCCGAGAATCTCAAGTGCGTCTTCTTGGGACCTAACCAGACCTTCCCAGTGATTATTAATTCCCATCTAACCAAGGATCAGGAACTAAGGTTGACTGCAACTCTTTCAGAACATCGGGCCGCCATTGGTTGGACCATCTCGGATCTAAAAGGAATTAGCCCCACCTATTGCACCCACAAGATTTACCTGGAAGACGGGGCCCGACCTTCCCGCCAGATGCAGAGACGGTTAAACCCTAACATGCGGGAGGTCGTTAAAAAAGAAATTATCAAGTGGCTTGACGCCGACATCATCTACCCTATCTCTGATAGCCCCTGGCTGAGTCCCACTCAAGTGGTTCCAAAGAAGGCTGGGCTCATCGTTGTCACTAATGATCATGGCGAATCCATCCCCACCCACACCACCACCGCATGACGGGTGTGTATTGATTATAGGAAGCTTAATGAAGCCACTAAGAAGGACCACTTCCCCTTTCCATTCATTGACCAAATCCTTGAAAGATTGGTAGGGTAGAAGTATTTTTGCTTCCTGGATGGATATTCAGGATATAACCAAGTTGTAATTGCTCTGGAAGATCAGGAAAAGACCACATTCACTTGCCCGTATGGCACGTTTGTATTCCGTCGAATGCCGTTCGGGTTATGCAACGCACTTGCGACCTTCCAGCGTTGCATGCTAGCCATTTTTTCAGAAATGGTGGGTGAATACTTGGAGGTCTTTATGGATGATTTCTCTGTATTCGGGAATTCATTCGACCATTGTTTGAGCAACTTGGAGAAAATCCTGAAACGATGTATCGAGGTTAACTTGGTGTTAAGTTGGGAAAAGAGCCATTTTATGGTTCAAGAAGGAATTGTCCTCGGACACATCGTTTCGCATAGGGGCATCGAGGTAGATTGAGCTAAGGTTGATTTAATTTCCAAACTTCCTCCACCTAGTTCGGTCCGGCAGATTCGCTCTTTCCTAGGACATGTTGGCTTCTACCGAAGGTTCATCAAAGACTTTTCCAAACTTTCCAAACCCTTGACCGACCTTCTAGCCAACGACGCCACTTTCCACATGTCTCCTGATTGCATCCAGGCTTATCACACCCTCTGGGACTTAGTCTCCACGGCACCTGTACTTCAACCCCCAAACTGGTCCCAGGATTTTGAGATTATGTGTGACGCATCAGATTTTGCCATAGGCGCTGTCCTGGGACAAAGGCAAGACAAGAAACCCGTGGTGATCTACTACGCGAGCAAAACGTTGGACGAGGCCCAACGTAATTATACGGTCACAGAAAAAGAGTTGCTCGCTGTAGTCTTTGGATTGGAAAAATTCTGATCATACTTGCTGGGATCCCACGTGACTATCTACACCGACCATTCAGCCATCCGGCACCTGTTGGCCAAAAAGGACGCAAAACCCAGGCTCATCAGATGGATCCTGCTTTTGCAAGAATTTGACCTGGAAATCCGAGACAAGGCCGGATCGAAAAATGTGGTGGTTGACCACCTATCAAGACTTCATCCAGACCACATTGGACCCTCCCTACCTCTATTTGATACCTTCCCTGATGAACACATCCTAGCCATGCAAGACAAGAAAATGCCATGGTATGCTGACTATGTCAACTACCTGGTTATAGGACAAACCCCGCACAGCTGGTCCAGACAGCAACGGGACAGGTTCTTGGCTGAGGCCAAGCACTATTTCTGGGATGATCCCATGCTGTTTCGCCTCTGTGCTGATCAGATCATCAGGAGGTGCATCCCCGAAGATGAAGTTCAGAGTGTGCTTTCCTTTTGTCATGACCAAGAGTGTGGCGGCCATTTCTCTGGCAAGAAAACAGCTGCAAAAGTTTTGCAGTTTGGATTTTATTGGCCGTCCCTATTTAAGGATGCACACATCTTTGCCAAGACTTGCTCACGATGCCAAACACTGGGGACCATGACCAAGAAAGATATGATGCCCCTTCAGCCCATTTTGATTGTTGAAATCTTCGACGTTTGGGGTATCGATTTTATGGGCCCCTTTCCACCATCCAACGGCTTCGAGTACATTCTGGTCTCGGTAGACTACGTTTCTAAATGGATTGAAGCTGTCGCCACTCGACGATGCGATCACAAGACGGTCATGGACTTTGTGAAGAAGAACATCTTTTCCCGGTTTGGAATACCCAAGGCCATGATCAGTGATGGTGGAAGCCATTTTATCCATTCCCAATTCCGTGCCCTACTTAGAAAATACAGGGTAAACCACCGCATTGCTACCCCGTATCATCCACAAACAAATGGATAGACTGAGGTCTCAAACAGACAAATCAAGAACATTTTACAGAAGACTGTGAGACCTGACAGGAAAGACTGGTCCACACGACTTGATGATGCCCTGTGGGCATACAGGACCGCTTTTAAGACCTCGATAGGCATGTCACCTTATCGCTTGGTCTTTGGCAAAGCTTGCCATCTCCCTGTCGAATTGGAACATCGGGCTTACTGGGCTGTCAAGCAATGTAACATGGATCCCCAGTTAGCCGGTGCGCAAAGGACGCTTCAATTATCTGAGCTCGAAGAAATTTGTCGGGACGCCTTTGACAATAATTGGCTATATAAGGAGAAAATGAAAGCCGTCCACGACCGACTCATTCATAGAAAAACCTTTGAGCCAAACCAACAAGTCTGGCTATTTGATGCACGCCTGAAACTCTTCCCAGGGAAACTTAGGTCCAAATGGACGGGACCATTTCGGGTGGTCAAGCCCTATTCTAATGGGGCGGTTGAAATCGCTGATCTTAACATTGGGCACACTTTTACAGTTAATGGTCAAAGATTGAAGCATTTCCTGGCCCAGGTACCCCCCAAGGAAAGTTTCACCCTCGTTGAGGGCTGACACCAAGCACCGCCCAGCTGGAGGTGTTAAAGTCAGCGCTTCCAGGGAGGCAACCCAGAGGATTCAGACTGATCTGGTAGTTTACGTCACTCAGGTACTATTTTTTTGAACCCTTTTGCATCCATGTATTTGCCAATGAGGACATTGTCCAACATAAGCATGGGGGGAATGGTAAATTGCATAATCCTGAGCTTAATTAATCAGTCTGAATTAATTAATTAATTTAAAAAAAATGATGAAGTTAGGAAGAAAACTTAGGCATTAGAAACTTGTCAATAGTGGGAAATAATACAAAAAGAACTTAAACACCTAGACTTTTCAGGCCTTCAGGCTTAATCAGCTCTGGTGTCCGTTAAAATATGGATTTAGCGGCAAATTCTTGCAACTTTAAGCTATTCTAATCCACCTACTAAATAAGGTAATAAGTATACGATTTATCAACTCACCCTCTAACTCAGGAAAACTTTGAGTCTAAGCATCTGCACACATTTTTGCACAGACTCACTTCTCGAAGATTTTGACAGAAATTGGGTAGCTAATGAACTCTCTAGGGTGGTATGGCTGGCAAGTTGTCGTGGGTAACAGCCCATTCGCAGGTTGTCCAGAACCCAGCCACAGGCCATTTCCTTTTCGCTGCCTCTACGTACATTTGAGATCAGGGAAGCCACCTACGGAAAAAAAAAAGAAGAAGAAAAGAAAATAAACCACACTTCACCGCACAAGTATGGTTGGCAAGTGATTGTCCAGAGCCCAGCTTAATAATTGCACAAAAAAGGCCAAAACACCTAAGGAAGAAGCGGGGAAGTAGTACAAGCCGGGGAGATATACACTGGAAAATCCTTGTGTTGACCCCAAGTAAAACGAACGTAGGGAGAAAGCTACCAATCGAACAAATACACCTTCAGGCAAAAAAAAAAAAAAATTTTCTTTTTCGGTCACCTAGAGGCGTAGAAACTCGAAGTCTGTCTCAATTACCATTAAGTGAGTCTATCACAACATTCACACCAAGATGCTTAACACTTAGGGTTTTGACCGAGTTTTGGGTGGGTTGGGTAGCCGTAAAAAGTTACCAACCCACACTAAATTCCGAAAATTCTAAAAAAAACATATATATATATATATACATACGTATACATATGTATAGTTATATATACAAAGCAAGGATTTGGGCGATTCGTATTTTGGCAGACACCCGGGCGCTGCTTAGTCTTTGTAGATTAAGATCTTCGTATATTTCCTCTTATTGACAAATAACGAAATGCCTAAGCAATTACTTCTTGAATTCCCCAAGGAAATAAAGGCTAGAATAAACCTTGCTAGGGACTAGCAAGGAGTAAGCATGGGGGTATGATAACACCACACAAGGGGGTAGTAATTAGGTTGAATATGGCCCATCTTTAGAATAAAAGGCACAACATAAGTAGAATAGGAGCATTGCATGCATCAAGTACCAAGATTGCTTATAAATTGTATTAATGGCCATTTGTGTAAAGCATTTGTCAAAGCAGGCCTCAGATGAGCAATCAGACCGCACGGATGGATTCAGAATGACGAATGAAGTCCAACGGACTCAAGATCGGCCAAATCCGACATCCGAACCTCCCACAATGGGCCAAAGAAATTCTAACCGTTGATCTGGAGATCAACGGTCCAGAGAGCGCCACGTCAGCCCGCCCCCACTGCTCGCCCACCCTCAACCGGCCAAGGACAAATCTCGGCCGTTGTTCTTCTATCGAACGGCCGAGATCCGCGTGCTCGCCCGCGGTCGCCGTGACAAAGCGCGGGCGTGGCGCAACTGTTAGCGCGCACTCCCGCATCGCAGCGACGCGTGTTCGAGCCGCGCGAAGCAGAAATCAAAGGCGAGCGAAGGGCGCGGAAAAATTGGGGAAGAGATCTTGGGAAAGTGGGTCTTTATGATCTCGCCACGCGGTGCGACGAGAGCCCACGAGCGCCCACGCGCGCACGCACGCCGGGCGGAAACGTGCCCGCACACGCGCACCCAAGGCACGATCTCAGCGCGGGCGCAGAAGGCTCTCAGCCGTCCGATCGAAGATCGGACGGCTCTCGATCAGCGGCCACGGATCGCGCGGAGAAGAAGACCGGGGCGGGCAGCTGACCGGCAGCAAGAGGGCTTCACCGACGTTTATAGAAGCAATTTTAGCGACGCTCTGGATGTCGCTAAAGACCATTCTTCTTTTAGGAAGCCCTTAACTCTATTTAAACCCCCTTCTACCACCATTCAATGCATACTCTCCTACTTGCAACTACTCCACTCCTTTCTTAGCTAGCTTTAGGCACTTTTGTAATCGCCGGAGACGACGAGCCGCTGACGGAGCCTCCTCCACCGCCGTGGCTACCTCGTCGCTCTCCACTCTCTCTCTATCTCTCTCTCTCTTTTAAGCTTTCATTTACTTTTGTTGAAGCATGTATTTAATGTTGTAAACTATGAACTATGAATGCATGTTTAATGAAACTACTTTCCGTTCAATCGTCATTTTAATTCTTGTTCAAAGTGCATGATCAAAACCAAGAGCTTTCTAACCCTAAACTTTCTCTCTCTCGCTCTCGCTTTTCAAAACCGTCTCTTTCGCCAGCAAAACTCCGCCTATTTTGTGACAACAAGTGGTAAACAAAATCCGATTTCCACGCCTCCCTGAGACCGACACTCGGACTCACCTCCGTTTACTTCTTTTAAAATCGACGTATCAAGTGCGACTATAATGACACCTCTTAACACATACGCACAAGAGCACGTCAGGCTATCTTGCAAGCAAAGATGAGGTTGAATTCTGCTCTCAAAACCTTGCAGAAGATTGCATTCATGGCTTTAGCATTGTGGGTTGCCGTCTTCTTTTGATCTGGTGTCACTACCACTCCTTCCTTGATGTCAGGATGAGTGTACATGTAGGCGATGACATCCCATACCTCAAAGTCCATGGATTCTGAGAAGATTTGCATCCTAGCCTTTTAGTATCCGTAGTTCATCCCATCAAAGAGAGGAGGACGAATAGCAAATTGCCCCTCAGCGTATGTGTCGATAGATGACTTTGATATCTTCTAGACAACTAGGCTCTGATATCAAGTGTGAGTGGAAGAATATCCTGTGGATCGCAACTAAATAATAGAGGGGAGGGGTGAATAGTATTGCTTTAAAATATATGTACAGATAAAGAAATAAAGCACCAAAGATTCATGCACAGAGTACACCTGATTTATAGTGGAAACCCAATCTGGGTGAAAACCACTACCTAAGCCTCCCAGCTCAGGATTTTTTCGACTAGTCCAAGCTAGTCAATCCACTGGACGTACCACTTGAATGAGGGTGGCACACCTCTTACAACCACTTCCCTTTTTATCCTTAAGAGAAGCAAAAACAACAATCACGGATCTGCCCAATAAACTTAGGATCCATAAATCAAAACAACAAAATGGAATAATAAGAATAACTTCTATGGAACCTCAATAAAGGATCAAACCGATTTTTCGTAGGGGTTTGAGGTGTTGTGCTTTTGAAGAACGTGAAGAATGGGGTGTGAAAGCCTTTGGAATAAGCACGGGAAGATCTATTTTTGAATGGTTTTTCTATTTGAAAGTTATGAAAAGATGAGCTGTGTACGATCTCTATTTATACTAAAAGTTTTGCCTGAATAGGAAATTAAATTGGTCGATCAATTGAGGTTAATTGGTTGATTGAAAGGCAATTTGGTACGTCAATTAAGATGATTGATCAATCACTAATAGATCGATCAATTAACTTGGTTGGTCAATCAAAATGATATTTCTCAACTTCCTAAAATGGGCGAAGTTGGTTGGTCGATCAAGGTGATTTGATCGATCAATTAGCTAGTTTGGTTGATCAATAACCCTAAAAGCTTGGTTTGAAAAGATACACGAAAAAAACCCATTTTTGAGTTTTATTTGAGGTTTCTTACAATAAGGTCCTAGACTCAAATAAATATAAAAAGACACACATCAGCAACTATCTACACTTTGCTTGAAAGATTCTTTATGCTTTAATCCGAGATAGTCCTGAAATGTTAGTCTAGCAATAAGTATAATTTTGGTGTATCAAAATAGAGGTGCTTACACTACCCTGTTAGAACTTTGCCAAGCATCGAAGGGTTAAAGACAACCCTGAAAGGTTGTAGGAGGTCAGGCACTAGAAAACTGAGCCCTTCTGATCCCACTCAGATCAATTCGAGCTCAGCACTTTGATGAGAGCCTCATCATGAGCCATAACTAGCTCATTTTGACCCAATAAAGAGAATAAAAGCTCCTACATAACCTAGAAGAAGGCCTAAATGAAGGAATAAGTATTCTGGGAAGAAAACATGAAATAAAGGTTAAAACTGTAATTTTACCATTGCAGTACATAAATGAGATTTCTCAGAGGCAAAACATAGGTCAAATGGTCTAAATAAGATAAAAAGTGGGTTGATTCAATCAGACATGGGTTTATGTGCAATCTAGGAATTAAATGACATTTGATAACCCTAAAACAGACCCGCTTAAATCAACAAGGTTTCGATCAGGATAAAAATCAAGTAAACCCTCTAAAAATCATGGAAAAATATCCCCTAGGGTTTAGAACACTTAATTTGACCTTTTGAACCCAGTTTGACCTAGATTAGGGTCCTAACTCATTAATTGACCTAATTTAGGTTTTTATACAAAATGTTCAGTCAAACGTGGTCAAACCTAAAATCCAACTTCACCACTAGATTCCTTAGGTCAAAATTAGGTTTGTACCAAAATTTGGACCTAAGGGGAGGTCATCTTGACCTACTTTGCAATTTAGTACACCCAAATCATAATTTGGTCCCTATCTTTTGAAAATCATCGCAAAGAGCCCCCTAACTTCCTCGCCACCTTTGCAGTCAGGTCCTTCTGCCATTATTGGGGAAGATTCTTCTTCGGCGAGGTTGACAGGGGGGATACGCTCAAATTCCTCAGAGATCTCCCAGAATTGGAAGGGAGATTCTCTGAGGAATTCCCTTCTATCTAAGCCCGATCTTGATCGTTGATTTCTTTCCAAACTCTCGTGCGAACGCACGAGAATTTTGGGTATCGACCACCTTCCTTCTCCGGCAAGACATCTGTAGCCAAAAGCTGCCCTCCACGCACTAGAAAGTTCGGCCAGCACCTATAAAAGAACCCCCAAACCTGGCCGCTCAATTTCAGACTTGTCTTGGCCGTAGAATCATCCAAATTTCTTCTCTCCTCTCTCCGGCCAAGGAACCCGCAAGCTCCGGCGACTACCTCTCCTCCTTCTTGTCGCTCTGTTGCCATACCAGTAGTAGAGTCTACTTCACCTCATCCTCCCGCGTCGTGCCGCACCAAGCGCACGTTTCCTCAACCTCTTCCTCATCGCCATCATCTCCCTCAGGGTTATCTTCTCCGACGACGGCAACTACGAGCCATCTGACTTCGCTGCCCCCGCTCTCTCCTAACAGTCCATATAAGTCCCCCATCTTCCTCTCTTTCATTTCCTCACTATATTTCACTCAATCGACCCCTTGACCGTCCTGTCCACCGCCACCTTCCTCATCTCCGACCACCCTCCGGCGAGATGCCCCCGTCGCTCCGCAGCCCCACACGTCTCGCCAACCATCACATAACCTCCGCCTCATCTCACTTAACACCCTCCACTCATCCACAGCCCCGCCACACCACCACAGCAACCCCCCGAACATACCCACCCGTCCGGCCACAGAGCGACCTAGGCACTCATGCCTAGGCCACCCCGCAGCCTGCCACATAGCTGATCACCTTGGCCGTGACATGGCGAAGGTCCCCCGGTGATCTGATTAGGCCGCGAGGCCATTTTTGTGTCTGACAGGTTCCCAGCCCCTGCCGCCATTGACGACGACTCGACGAAGCTCCAAGCTCGCTCCAGGCTTTAGGACCGCAAGGCTCCAGGTGCTGCGGATTTGGGGAAGCATTGAGAAGTTATCTGACCCAGCAAGCAAAGCCAACAGAGCCTGCAGTTGAGGAATTGAAGGTGCGATCGGCTGCGGGTGCGCGAAGAACAGCAGTGGGCTTTAGTCCCACATCGATAAGCCAAGATGCACTGACACCCTTTAAATTTCTTTTGTGAAATAGCCTCTTCGCCTCCAATTACACTTGGGGTGAGGTCCCTCACCCATTACACTACGCCTCGTCCGTGGTTTCACCTCACGGATCTGGCGCGACCTGACCCGACCTGTCCCAAGCACACCTCGCGCATCACCCTCACGCTGGTGCGCCTGGTCATGGGTGCGCGATCCAACTCGTTTAACTAGCTCTGGGAGAGCATGCTGAGAGTGGTTTACACAGAGAGATAGAGAGATGCGCGGGTAGAGGGATAGGTTTTGCTGCGCCTAGTGTGTGCAGGACACAGGTACTTCACCACTACAAGAAAGAAGGAAGGGAGTTCTGCAGCCAAGGCAAAGAAGAAGAAACGCAAAAAGGGAAACAGAAGAAAAAAGGAAGGAGGCTCTAAAAGAAAGGAAGGAGAGAGGCAAGGCAATGAAGGAAGCAGAACCAAGGAAGACTAAAGAAGAAGACAAAGGGCAGACAAAGACTCAGGAAGGCAAAGGCAAAGAAAGAAGAACGTCAGACCTTCGTAGGAAGAAAAGAAATAGAGGGAGAGAAAAGGAGCTTCATTTTAAGACATCTGATACAAATATCAGACGTCCAATCTTTGTTTTCCCTGAGCAATTTCTTTTTATAACTCTCATTGAAGTCGGATATACTTATTTTCATTTAAAAGGTTGTGTTCTCAAGTTTTGAAAGTACTTAGATTGCTTCCTGTGTTCGACCTCGGATACTTCGGTCTTTGAGTTATAAAATCTTTATTTGTTTTCGCGGAAATTTCGTCTATATTACAACGCATTAGTTATTAAAACACGATCTAGCCGCGTAAACATCAAAGCATAAAGGCCTCGTGAAGCGACAATTCCCCGGCACCTCGAGTCAAACCGTTTGGCTCGAGAGCTCAGGCATGACGTCATTAGGCACGTGCCAAAGCACCTAGCGAGGCTCTAAGCAAAGTCATAAGGATCGTAAAGCGAGGCAACTCCTTCCGTTCCTATGGTAGGTTAGCTGAGAGACACGGCAGTAACACTAGTCTTGAAGAAGGCGAGCAGACCTTTGGGTGGGCATGCCCCAGTGCACGTCTGCGGGAGCGGCTCCTTCCACAAGCGAAGGGTCACCTTCCCCAAGATAGTAGTCAGCCCGCTGAAGGTCACTATGATGGGTCTCGCCAAATAGAGAAGTAGTTCCTCGAACACACTCCCTTGGCCGCAAATCAAGTGGGTGTGCTTGAAGGGAATTGACCTACTGAAGGTCGCTATTACGGACCCCGCTACGCAAGATGGAAGTCCTTAGGGAAATGCGCTCCCCTAGCCATGAACCAGGCAAACATGCTTGAAGGGAGCCGGACCAAGGGCAAGGACCCACTACCCCTAAGACCCTCCAAGTGAAAGGAGAGAAGACTTATGGAGGGCCTAGAAGACCACCTTGAGAAGGAGCTCTAGTGATTGCAGGCAGTTGTCGTGGTCTTCCTTACCGACCTAGGGTTAGGCCAATCGGTGCCCTGCCCAAGTAAGAAGGTGGTGCCACCTCGGCTCCTCGTCTGACGGATACTGCCACCAAATCCTGGCTGCAACGCTTGTGTTACCGAAGGCCCTCTCCTCTTGTCGCCTGAGCACGTTAGCACGACGGTCAAGGCAACCTCAAGATCAATGTCGCCCCAAGCAAATGAGCTAATTCCTTCTGAATTGGTTCTCCCAGGTACCTCCCCTCAATCCTCGATTAAGGTGAAAATGGCATAATCAAGCACACAGTGTTCTAGGTAGCAGCCTCCCTACCTGATCCAATGAAGCACCCGAGCTTGCTTCGACGAAGCTCCCCTTGTCAGGGCAACTATGATCCAAACCCTTTGGAGAGTACCCTCCGCCTGGCCATGGACCAGGCGAAAATCTCGGTTGGGACATCCACATTATCTGAGGTCCTCGCCTTCGGCCAACTGGGCACATCAGCATAGAGGTCGAGGTAACCTCTAGAAGCGACGTCGCCTGAGTTCCAGCCAAAGGGAAAGAGTGGCCCTCCTTTGCCCAATTTTGACGAGGACAGGCACCTCAAGTAGGTGACAACATTTAAGGTGGGTAGGTTGACGGTAGCGCTAGGCAGCCTACCCGATTGACCCCCAGTATATGCTCACCACCGGATCCTCCTGATACGTTCCTAGCCTCATCAAAGGATGAGAACCATGCACGGCAACCTGGCTCAAGCCCCTCAGGGCTAAACAGGAGCGACCCAAGTGGCCCACACAAAAATGGCCAGCCCCCTCAAGGGCGGCCCACGCTGAATGCCCAATACGCATGTATTCCTCGTGGTCGAAAGGGCAACCCCATCGACCCCAGCTTCAGCGTGTGAGGCCTTCGCTTCATAGGAGTTGACGACTAATCTTGTCCTAGCAAAGACAAAGGCTTGTTTCCCATGATGGACGACCTTCACCAACGAAGGGTAGCGCTCATTCTGCACTCAGCAACCTCTTAAGGCTGCCAGGCCACCTCTTAAGGTAGAACGAAACTCGGGCAGACGCACCTGACGTTCCCTCGTATTGTCACCTCTTAAGGCCGATAAGTCATCTCATAAAGCTGACCAACCACATTTTAGGGTCAATTGAAACTCGGGCGGACGTGCCCGACATTCCCTTGTATTGTCGCTTCTTAAGGCAGACAAGTGATTGCACAACAAAAATACACCAGTAATTATGCCATCTTGTGTTATTTCCTAGCACTGCCACTGCATTTTATGTAGCTATAGTTACATTTGTAAATAGACACATGCATTCACTTTTAAAGAGGGGAAGAGAGTATGAATAATTGGCCATCTAATTAACATCTTCATCAAGTGCTGCATTGCAATTTCACCATTTTCATTTTTTTATTTTTACTTTGAATTCTTCTCTCTCGCACGGCTACAAGGCATGGGGCATGCGCCTCTTCGCGCCACTCCTCTGCCAACAGCATGGCAAGAGGTGTGTGATGCCAGCAGCATGGCTGTGGCATGCTTCCTCTTCTTTAAAAGGCCTTGCCCTCTCCCTTGCGCCAGAGGCCCGGCTACACACTCACCTTCAGACACTTTCCTCCACCATCAGGCTAACCTCCTCCCCTCTCCCTCTCCATACGCAGTATCTCTTCTCACTGAAGAGACACACTGTGGGCAGGAGAAAAAACACAGTGGTCCCACAACCTCCACTGTGAGTTCCACCATCGCCCAGCTCTTTTGTGAGTAGGTGGGCGTGGTGGTTTCACCATTTGATTTCATCGCTGACCGCCCTCACCGCCATTGCCAGAGCTTCAAGCTCAGAAGCTCCAGCAGCAACAATGCCAGCCCGCAGCACTGCCAGCCATTGCGCACGCTCTTGCAGGCCCTGCGCAAGCTCTTCTCGCGTGCGCAAGCGCTTCCCAGCGTGCAAAGCACGTGAAACCAGCTGCTACCGGTCGGCAGACCATGCGCGCACTATAGCACACTGTAGTGCACGGTCTGTGAGACACTGTAGCCATCGGCTCGCTTCTCACTTAGCAGGTGGCAGCGCACTCTCTCTCCTCGCCCGCTACCTGCGCCAGCCGGTCGCCCGCACTCGCCCACGCCTGCTCCCTCCCGCAGCGGTGTGCGCTACGCTACGCAGTGTGTTGCGCTGCACTCTCTCGCTCGCGCCCGCACTCGTCTGCGCCTGCGCGCCCACGCGCAACCCTTGTGCACCTGCGCACATCTTGCTCGCCAGACGACGCTCTTGCCCACCAGACGACTTAACTTCTCCCTCTCTCTCACACTCACTCGCCAGTGCACACACATACACCCACTTGTACACGCACTTGTACTCTCTCACACACACTTGTACACACACACGCACCCTTATATACTCACGCCTACACACATATATATTTATATATTACTCACATATATACATAAATATATATCTACATATATATATATCTATATACATAGATACTTATACAAATATATCTATATACATATATCTATATACATATATAACTATATATATATATACATATATAATTATAAATAAATAAATATATATATATATATATGTTTACATATCTATATATATATATACACACAACTACATATATACCTATATAGTTATAGCTATATATATATATATATATATATTTTACATACACATCACTTACCAGTATCCATACGCCCATGCACTAGTCAATCCACCGCGCATCATATCGCGGGAATATCTGCACCAGTTGCTGATATTCCCCGATATCCGCACAAAGTAAGCTCCTCCATACACACTCCCACACATCTTCCTCACACTCCACACTGCACTCTGTCTTGTTGGTTGCGTCTTACTAGGCGTGGATCAACTTGACACTGTGCTACACTCCATTTTCACTTCCACCTCCACCCCTATATATAATATATACGTATATATATATACAAAAACTGTGTCTATTATATATCTATACATATATTAAGCGAAGTATTCCCTTCTTTGCCAGCAACCTACCTTGTTTTTATTTATCTTTTGTTTCTTGCTATTAAAAAGAAAAAAAAAGTAAAAGAGAATAGATAATTTTTGTCTTGCAGGTACTTGGTCTTGCGAATAATAGGACCAATTTTTTGGAAACCCTAATTTGGCTCAAAGCCAAGAACTTGATTTTGAGGGTGTGCCTCAAGGATAATATTATCAACAGAAAAAAAATCTTAAATAGAAAAATCAAAAAACATAATAAACACACGGAAGAGATACATTTTAGGAAAGGCGTAGAAACTCTTTGACCTTTAATTCCCGCCTCCCTGAGATCGACCTTGGGCCTAAAAGTGACCAAGATAAAATTAAGTAGGCCAGGTAAAAAAAATTTGTTAAAGATGGTTAGACTCGATTTAGGTTAGCCCACTGTAATAACTTCAACGATAATTTCACCATATTAACACAACCTATTCGAGTTCTACCACGCTCTTTTTGACACCGTTGCCGGGGAGGTGCGCATTGAGGTAAGTTTCTACTCCATTCCTTTGATTTCCTTTTCTCACACCCTTCTCTTCATGGGTTTTTGTTTGCCGGTGTGCAGGTAAACCAATTGCAAGGAAGAGGCAAGCAGAGGAAGTCAGAGACGTGGGAAGATCCAAGGTGGGAGCGAGAGCGTAAAGTCGCCGGCGCCGCACTGGAACTTCGCCCATGTTGCTAAATAGGTAGGTCTCTCTCTCTTAGCAACCTAGGTAAACTTGTCACCTAAATAAAAAAAAATCTAAAAACACTTCTTGGGAATTTCTTAGGGCAAGTGGATTAAAAACCACTTGATTGATTGTTTGCTATCACCCCCACCACCCCTTGATTTCCCGCCAAACTTCGCATAGCGAAAATCCAAGAATCTTGATTCTTGGATCTTTCGTCGTGTGAAGTGTTATTTGAGGCAAGTTTAAATTGATTAATTGTCATCCCTCCTTGCCTCAGTTGTTTACATTTTTGGGATCACATTTTTGGTGGGGAGACTTGGAATTGAGTTGATTCCAACCCCACCATAACCTTTCACCTGCCTAAGATTTGATCCCGAATATTTCAACCCTAAAATTTTAATTTTCTTTACATTATCTTATGGTTGAGCCCTTTGTGTGGAATATCATTTTTGGTGATTGGGAGCACTTGAATTGAAGTGCTTTGGCTCCCTTTCACATTGACCTAAAATTGACTCATGCATCCACATATAGAAATTTCCACCTAGGGAAGCCTATTGCATTTTTAGCATGCATTAACTAATTCACATTGAAGAAGGGTTTGTTGGGCATAGAAGAACTTGTGTTTTCTCAAAACCTAGAGATTGGTTGAATTGGTAACTCAACGAAATCTTAAAATCCATACTACTTAAGGCTAAAAATTCTAAAAATCATTCACCAACTAAAACTTCAATTCGGGGAGATTTCCCCGTTGCATGCTTGGTTTACACACTTTTAAAATCAACGCACTTGGGCATTATCCGTATATAACGCCCTTCACATTCCTGGAGCACTTGATCCTAAGCCTTTAAATAAAACTGGTAGCAACTTGACCCTTATTAAGGATTGGAGGTCTAACTATCTGCGTGTAGCACCTACGTGCTGGTGCAGGTTCCCACGTGCTATCGGGTGTCTAAGACTAAGGTAAACGGCCTTTCAATCTGGTCCGGTGGTTCCGCGGTGCTCTTATTTTGTTCTGTAGGTTGTGATAGTAGGTAACTTAGATCTTTAGGTCTAAGGGCACATTGTAGAGGTTAGGACTTTGATTGCCTTGATTTTTCATAAAGTGTACCTTTGCGGCGTCATTTCTCTCATCCCCGTTTCCCCTCTTATCTCCTCAATTCTTCCTGCGGTAGTGCATGTTTGGGAGGAGGTCACAAATCCCTGAATTGTTTGAACTGTCTGATAATTTTAGAAGGATAGAAATTGATTCGTCATCTTCCTCCACAAACATGGCTGCACGCCCACCCCCAAATCCCGAGGGAGGAAACCGCCCCCTCAAATCCCACTAGGTGGTGGTGGAGCCGTAGACCCCATAACCCGCCTCCAAGCCCAAATGGAAATGTATAACGAGTAGATTGAAGCCATTAGGGAAACCTTGGAGGGAATGCAGAACCCTCCCAAATGGGAGGAGCCTAGGTCTCTTAGCATTTATCAAAATCCCACTGCTACAGAGACCATAGGACAAATTCGGGTCCACATGGGAGGGGACAATTTTGAATTGAAACCCAATGTAATTGGCCTAATTAACTTTCACTTCCATGGTCTTGCAAGTGAAGATCCTTTTCTCCATTTGGAAGACTTAACTCGATTGGCTGAAACGGTTAAACCAAGAAACACCGGGTTATCAATTGTCCCCATGAAAATGTTCCCATTTTTGTTGCGGGATAAAGCGTTGCAGTGGTTACGCACCCTTGGGAGAACCATCCATTCTTGGGAAGAGATGTGAACAACATTTCTTAAGAAATTCTTCCCAATCAGGCGAACCAATGCGCTTCACCGTGCTATAACTTCCTTCACGCAACAAAACGGTGAGCAGTTTCATGAGGCTTGGGAGAGGTATAATGACCTCCTTCGGAAGTGTCCGCACCACAGTCTACCTAAGTGGCATATAACCCAGATTTTCTATTATGGGCTAACTGAGACTTTGAAGCAGATTGCAGATGCTTCCTGCGGAGGGAATTTTATGAATAAAGATGAGAATGGAGCATTTGAATTATTTGAAAACATGAGTGAAAATTCAATGAACAATGCCTCCATTGTCACCTTTAATCGTACCAGCCTGCCCCATAATGTTCACGAAGTTGACACAGGACCCTCCCATTCATCCACAGATCTTAATCTTATCGCACAAAAATTGGATGAAGTTTCCATCGTGCACAAGAAGCTAGATGAGCTTCTGGCCAATCCTGCCTGTTCTATGGCAAACACCTCCACCTCACCACTTTGTCACAATCCTAATCTTTCTAACGCCAGGCTTATTCCCAAAAGCCCCGTGAGATCTTCCTTACCGAATGTCGCGCTGATCAATTCGGTAAGTAATGTGGAACTGGCTTCTACAAGCCAGTATTTTGACACGGAGGACCAAGCCTCCGTGTGCTCGGATGCATATCTACATGCGGACTCGTCTTCTGGCTTAGAAGACGCTTGTGCCCTGGGGAACAACCCGTTCTCTGCTACTTATAACCCAGGGTGGCGAAATCATCCTAACTTCACATGGTCCAGTCACCCGCAGCGCCAAAACCCCGCAGATGTACCAATGCGACCGTCCGCACTCGTCATCCCAAGGACCCAGTCTAATCCTGTGGCAAATCCGCCATCGGGTCCTTGCATACCGCAAACAGATCACTCATCAAGTCCTCTTGATAAACTGATGCGAATGGTGACGGAAATGTCTAAGCGCCATGAAGAGAACATGACCTCTCTTCAGCACCAATTGGCGCAGCAGAATGCTGAGATTAGTCCACTCGCATAGCGACTCGATCTCAGGGCACTCTTCCAGCCCAACTTGTTCCCAACCCGTGAAATTTTGTACCCCGTGGTCCTCAACCATAGGTACGACCTGCTCAGGGGCAGGTTCATCAGATTCTGCAGGCTCCGAGCATTCCATCAGGATTTCAGGCTAATCCCGAAGCAACTACACCTCACCCTTATGTCCCTATTGTGAACTCTCCTCCGCCTTATGATCCCACTAGACCTGCGACGTCCAATGTGATTACTATGAGGAGCGGTAAGCAAACCGTCAATCCGCCTCTACTTGATCCTGGCCCATCTTTTTCATCGCCCTCTCATTCGGGATGCGGACTGCATTCTCGTGAGGACGATATACCCAAACTAGTGCCAGAATCAGTCCCATTCCCTAAGGCTCTACTGAGGGAGCCAAAAGGAAAGAAAAAGGATGCGCATGCCTTTGATAACCTGCGTAACTTATTCAGGGATGTTGAAATCAAGGTACCCCTGTTAGAGGCTATCGACCACATACCTATTGTTGCCCGATTTTCCAAAGACTAGACTACACCCAGGCGACAGTCAAAGAAAATAAAGAATCCGGTGGTTCTCTCGCCTCGTGCGAGTTGTGCTATACTGTCAAATCTACCACCAAAGTAGAAAGATTCGGGCACACCGCTTATTTCTTGTAGCATCCATGGTTGCAATTTTAACTGTGCTTTGCTTGACCTAGGATCTTCCATTAATCTTATACCAACCATCATGCTCAAGAAATTTGCCTTAGGAAATCTGAAACCCACCCCTGTCACGTTACAGTTGGCAGATCGTTCTGTCAAAATACCAAAGGGTGTGGTGGAAGACGTGCTGGTTAGGGTCAACAATCTCTGTTTTCCTGTTGACTTTCTTATTTTAGATATGGAATTCCTAGCTCACTTTCTGATTGTCCGGTTATCCTTGGTCGACCTTTCTTGGCCACAGCCCTTGCCCATATCGACTGCGAGTCGGGCTGCATTGAAATTGCCGTTGGCTCTGAGAAACTCAAGCTAAACATCTTCAAGGCAGCCAAGAACTTTGATTGTGATTGCATCGAGGATGACATGTCTGACGAGGACATGGTTGTTAGCGTGTGTATCGGACTAATAGGGACCTATTCTGACTGCTGTGGATTGCTTTTGAACACAGACCATTGCCTAACCGACACATATTGTGACATTCCCCCATCCCTCCCTTTACCTGTACCTTCTCCTGACCAGACTTCTGACGAGGTTTTCTCCGCTTCCCATACCTCATGGTCTGAGTCATATTGGGTCTACTCACCGCCGATCCACACTCTTGAAGACCGGATTGCTCTTTCTTTCTCACCAAATCAGGCGGAATTGCAACTCCACACTGGGACCTTGAGCCCACATACTGCTCACTGGGGCTATCCCTTTTTGGATCCATCAATCCAAGATGCCCCTCTTCTTGGCCAATCTGAGGGCCAACTTCTTCCTCCTGCCTTGTTTTCTTCTGATCCGCTTGGGACACTCTCGTCCCAAGAAATTCCAGATCTTTCACCATCCTCTCCCGAGTTGAAAGAGCTGCTTGATATGCTTAAGTATGTTTTCTTGGGACCAAATGAAACGCTCCCCGTAATTATTAGTTCAAAATTGACCAGGGAACAAGAGTGCAAACTAACAAAGGTCCTTATAGAACACAAGGCAGCCATTGGATGGTCCTTATCGGACTTAACTGGCATTAGCCCCTCCTACTGCACTCACCGTATATATATAGAGGAGGAGGCTTGACCTTCCCGTGAGATGCAGCGACGTCTCAACCCTAACATGCGGGAGGTCGTTAAAAAGGAAATTATTAAGTGGCTGGATGCGGGTATAATCTACCCGATCAGCAATAGCCCCTGGGTGAGCCCGATTCATGTCATGCCCAAAAAGGCGGGACTCACCATCTGTGTCAATGACAGGGGCGAATCTATCCCTACACGCACTCCTACATCTTAGAGAGTGTGTGCAGACTATAGGAAACCGAATACTGCAACTAAGAAAGATCATTTTCCACTCCCTTTTATTGACCAAATCTTGGAGTGATTAGTGGGAAATAAATTTTTCTATTTCCTGGATGGATTCTCTGGATATAACCAGGTGGCAATTGACCCCCGAGACCAAGAGAAAACCACATTTACCTGCCCCTTCGGCACCTTCGCATTCAGAAGGATGTCTTTCGAACTTTGTAGCGCGCCAGCAACTTTCCAGAGATGTATGCTGGCGATATTCCATGACATGGTGGGTGACTTTCTTGAGGTCTTCATGGGTGACTTTTCGGTCTTTGGACCCTCTTTTCATGACTGTCTTGCCAACCTGACCTGTATCCTTCAGAGATGTATTGATGTAAACCTCATGTTTTCTTAGGAAAAAAGTCATTTTATGGTGCATGAGGGAATTGTTCTCGAGCATATCATCTCTGATAGAGGTATTGAGGTTGACAGAGCCAAGCTTGATGTAATTGCTGATTTACCTATGCCTAGCTCTGTCAGACAAATCCGCTCCTTCTTGGGACACGTCGGTTTCTATAGGAGATTCATCAAAGACTTCTCCAAGATTTCTAGACCTTTAACTCATCTCCTATCGATCGAGGTACCCTTTGATATGGGCCCCGACTGCATACGAGCATTCACACAGTTGCGTGATGCTGTCACCAAGGCCCCTGTTCTCCAGCCACCTGACTGGTCCCTCAACTTTGAACTCATGTGTGATGCTTCCGACCTTGTAGTCAGAGCCATCCGGGGACAGAGATGCAATAGACACCCCTTCGTGGTGTACTACGCCAGTAAGACGTTGGACGAGGCCCAGCGTAATTATACAACCACTGAGAAAGAACTACTGGCGGTCGTCTTTGGGCTGGAGAAATTCCTCTCTTACCTTTTGTGCTCGCATGTTATTGTATTCACTGACCACGCGACCATTCGCCATCTCATGCATAAGAAGGATGCCAAGCCTAGACTAATTCATTGGATCCTTCTGCTCCAAGAATTTGACATGGAGATCTGCGATAAGGCCGAAGCCCAGAATGTTGTGGTTGATCATCTCTCGAGACTGGACCCTGACTACATTGGACTTACGCTGCCGATCAATGAGGTTTTTCCCGATGAGCACTTATTGGCAATTAATGTGGCAAGTGGACCTTGGTATGCCAACATTGCCAATTACCTCGCTTCTGGTTCCCTTCCACGTGGTTGGCTTAAAAACCAGCGCGAGCATCAAATTGCAGAAGCAAAGTACTATTTCTGGGATAATCCACAACTTTTTCGAATAGGTGTCGACCAGATCATCCGTTGCTATATTCCTGACAGCGAATTCCCCAGTGTGCTATCCTTCTGCCACGATCAGGCCTGCGGAGGCCATTTCTCTGGGAGGAAAACTATAGCCAAGGTATTGTAGTGCGGTTTCTTTTGGCCCTCCCTTCACCAGGATGCACACAATTATGCCAAACATTGCACTAGGTGCCAGTCGTTAGGGTCAATGTCACGTCATGACATGATGCCCTTACAACCCATCCTAGCTGCTGAAATCTTTGACATTTGGGGAATCGATTTCATGGGTCCCTTTCCTCCTTCCAACGGCTTCGAGTACATCCTTGTGGCTATTGATTATGCTTCCAAATGGATCGAGGTTATTCCCACGTGCCATGCTGACCATGTCATATCTACTCAATTTGTCAAAAACCACATTTTTGCACGCTTTGGGATCCCTCGAGCCATTATCTCAGATGGAGGAAGTCATTTTACCCATACTTCTTTTCGGGCACTTCTGAGGAAATATGGAGTCCACCATTCTATCGCATCTCCGTATCATTCTCAGACAAACGGCCAGGCTGAGGTGTCGAACCGACAAATCAAGCAAATTCTCCAGAAAACAGTTCGGCCTGATCGTAAGGATTGGTTTAACAAGCTGATTGACACACTTTGGGTGTATCGGACCGCCTTCAAGGCTCCCTTAGGTATGTCTCCTTATAGAATCGTTTACGGGAAGCTTTGTTATTTGCTCGTGGAGCTGGAGCATCGAGCTTATTGGGCAGTTCGCCAATGTAACCTCGACCCAGACCTCTGTGGTCGAGAAAGGAAACTCCAACTCCAAGAGCTGGAAGAGCTCTGTCGTGAAGCCTATGATTCTGCCTTAACTTTCAAGAAATGCACTAAGGCTTTTCACGACAGCCGAATTTGGCGAAAGGAATTTGAGCCATCTCAGCAAGTTTGGCTTTACAATGCCCAACTCAAATTCTTTCCAGGGAAATTGAAGTCCAAATGGACCGGTCCCTTCTTGGTCTCGAGACCATTTCCCAACGGGGCTGTTGAAATTGAAGATCCCAAATCTGGGCATAAATTTACGATCAATGGGCAGCGTTTAAAATCCTATCTTACTCATGAACCTGCCCCCGTTGGTGAAAATGTTGCCCTACTAGAGGGTAACTAATTTCGTGCCTCATTCTGAGTCTAGCTGGGGACGTTAAATTCAGCGCAAATTGGGAGGCACCCCAGCAACACTCCTCCACTGTCACGTACACACTTCCATGTCACTTCACTTCGCACCTTTTCACTTCACCACCCACCCTACCACCCTACTATATACCTTGCACCTCAGCTCTCGTTCCCCGATCTTTGGACCTTCCTCTACCCTGCATGCATATGAGGACATAGCATCATTTGGCATGGGGGGGTGGATAGGCATCCATAGGATCTGGATATTATATGGTATCATGCAGCTTCCATTATACATATCCATCTATAAATATATACATAGCTAAAAAAAAAAAAGTTATTTAGTAATGATCTGAAGGCTGAAACAAAAATACAATAAGTATTTATGGATATTCAACCGCTGTTTTGAAGACTTTCCAAGCTAAACAAGCTTGATTCACTTAGGCTCGTCTTAATTCACTTGAGCATTGATAAGATAGATCAGAATCTCTCCTAACTAAGGACGTATTCTTGTTCTTGAGACACCAGTACAGGATTCGTTGGTTTGCTTCTACTCGAGAGCTTAAGTAATCCTGGTTCACACTACACATATCAAGAAAGACCAGGTGAACATAAGATCAACCCTAGTGTTCATTAGGGAAGGTGGAGTCCTTACCTGTGCGTGCAGGTAGACTTTTTATCCCAGGTTTTAGTCTTGTATCTAGGAGAATCTCTTTCCACCAAAAAGGTACTCTCCCACCAAAAATGTGTGCTCTTCCAAATAAAGATGTAAGAGATATACTGACACCTGTTTCAAAAAAAAAAGAAAAAATAGAGAGAAAATCTATGCAAATAAGTTAGTATATCTTTCAAATGTTTGTAAATTCTCTTCTCCAAAAGGTTTTTCAGGGCACGTCATAAAAACCCTATTTCTACCATATATTCCTTGAGCCACTAAAGCAATAAAATGGGAGTTGAGTTTTCCATCATAAGGGTCAATCTGAAGACATGAGCTGAAACTGGGATCAACTTGCACTTAAAAATTCATGAAACCCTGGGCTTGAGCCTTAATGTTCATCTGGTCAGTCTTGATCCTTCACTATGCACAAACCATAATCTCTTGAGCTCTTAAGTATGGCAAAAACCTTCTAAGTCCTGGAAATCATACTTAAGGTTTAAATATCAAGAGTCTAGGTTAGTCGAGAGATGGTCTATGTCATATAAGACTTAAAGTACTGGTAGTCTTCTCTGTAATTAGTTCTCACAATATCCAACAGATAAACACACCCATGTCGCCTCAGAAGAAAATCTTCAGCTTAAGATCATTTCTAAATATAATACAAAATGTTTTGCTAGGGACTAGCAAAAGATAGGCATGGAGGTATGATTGCACAGCAAAAATACACCAGTAATTATGCCATCTTATGTTATTTCCTAGTACTGCCACTGCATTTTATGTAGCTATAGTTACATTTGTAAATAGACACATGCATGCATTTTTAAAAGGGGAGAGAGTATGAATAATTGGCCATCTAATTAACATCTTCATCAAGTGCTGCATTGCAATTTCACCCCTTTCATTTTTTATTTTTACTTTGAATTCTTCTCTCTCGCCCGGCTGCAGGGCATGGGGCATGCGCCTCTTCACGCCACTCCTCTGCCAACAGCATGGCAAGAGGTGTGTGATGCCAGCAACATGGCTGTGGCATGCTTCCTCTTCTTTAAAAGGCCTTGCCCTCTCCGTTGCGCCAGAGGCCCGAATACACACTCACCTTCAGACGCTTTCCTCCACCATCAAGACAACCTCCTCCCATCTCCCTCTCCATACACAGTATCTCTTCTCACTGAAGAGACACACTACGGGCAGGAGAAAACTCACAGTGGTCCCACAACCTCCACTATGAGTTCCACCACCACCCAGCTCTTTCGTGAGCAGGTGGGCGTGGTGGTTTCACCATTTGATTTCATCGCTGACTGCCCTCATCGCCATTGCCAGAGCTTCAAGCTCAGAAGCTCCAGCAGTAGCAACGCCGGCCCGCAGCACCGCCAGCCACTACGCACGCTCCTGCAGGCCCTGCGCAAGCTCTTCCCACGCGCGCAGGCACTTCCCAGCATGCAAGGCATGCGAAATCGGCCGCTATCAGTCGACAGACCGCGCGCGCACTGTAGCGTGCGGTCTGCACGACATTGTAGCCACCGGATCGCTTCTCACTTAGCCGGTGGCAGCGCGCTCTCTCTCCTCGCCCACTACCCGCGCCAGCTGGTTGCCCGCGCCTACTCTCGCCTGCAGCGTTGTGTGCTACGCTACACAGTGCGCTGCGCTGCACTCTCTTGCCCGCGCCGGCAGTCGTCTGCGCCTGCGCGCCCGCGCGCAGCCCTTGTGCGCCTGCGCATGTCCTGCCTGCCAGATGGTGCTCTTACCCGGCAGACGACTTAACTTCTCCCTCTCTCTCACACTCACTCACCAGCGCACACACATACACCCACTTGTACACGCACTTGTACTCTCTCACTCACACTTGTACACACACACATGCACCCTTATATACTCACGCCTACACACATATATATATTTATATATCACTCACATATATACATAAATATATATCTATATATATATATATATATATATATATATATACACACACATATAGATACTTATACAAATATATCTATATACATATATCTATATGCATATCTATATACATATATAACTATATATATATATATACATATATAGTTATAAATAAAAAAATAAATAAATATATATATATATATTTACATATCTATATATATATATACACAACTACATATATACCTATATATTTATAGCTCTATCTATACATATATATATATATATTTTACATACACATCACCTACCCATATCCATATGCCCGTGCACTAGTTAATCCACCATGCATCATATTGCGGGAATATCTGCACCAGTTGCTGATATTCCCCGATATCTGCGCAAAGCAAGCTCCTCCATACACAATCCCACACATCCACCCCACACTCCACGCTGCTCTCCGTCTTGTTGGTTGCGTCTTACTAGGTGTGGATCAACTTGACATTGTGCTACACTTCATTTCCACTTCCACCTCCAACCCTATAAATAATATATACGTATATATATATACTGTGTCTATTATATATCTATACATATATTAAGCTAAGTATTCCCCTCTTTGCCAGCAACCTACCTTGTTTTTATTTATCTTTTGTTTCTTGCTATTAAAAAGAAAAAAAAAGTAAAAGAGAAAAGATAATTTTTGTCTTGCAGGTACTCGGTCTTGCGAATAATAGGACCAATTTTTTGAAAATCCTAATTTGGCTCAAAGCCAAGAACTTGATTTTGAGGGTGTGCCTTGAGGACAATATTATCAACAAAAAAAAAATCTTAAATAGTAAAATCAAAAACATAATAAATGCACGGAAGAGATACATTTTAGGAAAGACGTAGAAACTCCTTGACCTTTAATTCTCGCCTCCCTGAGATCGACCCTAGGCCTAAAAGTGACCAAGATAAAATTAAGTAGGCGAGGTAAAAAAATTTTTGTGAAAGATGGTTAGACTCGATTTAGGTTAACCCACTATAATAACTTCAATGATAATTTCTCCATATTAACACAACCTATTCGAGTTCTACCACGCTTTTTCATATAACAAGCCGCCTCTTAAGGCTAGCTGAAACTTGAGCAGACACACTCGATGTTCCCTCGTATTGCCGCCTCTTAAGGCCAACAAGCTACCTCTTAAGGTCTGCTGAAACTCGAGTAGTCGCACCTGACATTTCCTCGTATTGTCGCCTCTTAAGGCTGACAAGCCACCTCATAAGGCTGGTAGGCCACCTCTCAAGGTCGGCCAGAACTCGGGCGAACGCGCCAAGCATTCACTCGTATTGTCACCTCTTAAGGTTGAGAAGCTGCCTCATAAGGTCGGCAAGCCACCTCTCAAGGTCGGCTGGAACTCGGGCGGACGCGCTCGTCATTCCCTCATATTATCACCTCTTAAGGTCGACAAGCCACCTCTTAAGGCCGGTAGACCACTTTTGAAGTTCGACCGAAACTTGGGCGGACATGCCTGGCGTTCCTTCGTATTGTCGCCTCTTAAGGCCAGCAGGACACCTCTCAAGGTCGGTGGGAACTTGGGCGGACGCCCCTGGCGTTCCCTCGTATTGTCACATCTTAAGGCTGACGGGCCACCTCTTAAGGTAGGATGGAACTCTGGCGGACACACCCAACATTCCCTAGTATTGTCCCCTCATAAGGCCGATAAGTTGCCTCTTAAGGCCGGCAGGTTGGTCAGAACTTGAGCGGACTCGCCCGACATTCCCTTGTATTGTCACCTCTTAAGGCCGATAGGCCACATCTTAAGCATGGTCAGAATTGGGGCCCCCACGCCCCACGTTCCAACGAATATAATAATAGCTCCCCAGGTTGGTAAGAACTCAGGCCCATGCGCCCTAAAGTTCTGTACACACTGATACCGCCCAATGGCAGGATTCCAATCACCCTACTCTTAGAAGCATTGTTAACAAGAACAGATCTCAAGAATCTGGGCCACTTGGCCTAATAATAGTGTACCAGCCACCAAGGCTGGTAGGAACTGGGGCTTTAGCATCCCACGTTTTGGACGGCATGATGCAGCGTCACATTACAACAACGATGGTTGCTTGGGCCCTTGTGCACTGAGCCCCTCGTAGCGTCTGCTCGGACACCGGCCTAAGAAAATCTAAGTACCGGCTCTCGGTTCCTGTTGTTACCTTCCGAGGTCGGCTTCCCTTCATTGCCACCTAATAAGGTGGGGTCTTATTTGTGGGGTCGACCCTTACAAATCTCCCCTTGTGCTCTCCCTATCAAGGGATGCAACTAAGTAGGGTAACAGGTGATGGTATCACACCCCATGACCACATTGACAAAGTCGCCCCTTCTCTACATAAAGCAAGGGCGAGCCCAATAGCAAAAGGGCTACGTCCAAAAATGGTCGGGCTAACGACCACCTTTACGGACGTAGGCAACCACCTAACAACCAACTTCTAGGCCCTTATCTCTGTAAGAAGTTGAGGTAATGGATCACGATTGAACAATCGAATCTGAGCTAGTCCTCACAGGAATTTAGTCGGGCTCTTCAATTGCGGCTACTCAATCCTACCCTGACGACACTACCCAGCTCGTCTAGGCAAAGGGTTCGCCCATTCAGGCGATTATGACTCAGCCAAAGAGCCTAGGGCTGAGGCAAGGAACCTTCTCCAAGCTGATTCTGTTAAACCCTTGTATCGGGCATAGCTCTCAAAGAAGGCAGTGACCCTAAACAAGGCACACCCACAAGCTCCACCACCACTTAGCCTACCTCAAGGCTCCCTTGCAGCGATAGGCGCCAAAGGACTCATGCGATGGGCACCATTGCCCAACCCTCATACAGGACACGCGGAGAGTACTACCAAAATCAATCCTACCTTGACCAATGAATTTCCCATGAAATTCAGGCGAGTAGCTCTCAAACAAAAGGGCAAGCCCAAATATGAGGAATTCCAGGGCCCCTTTGTCTACAATAGAAAGATAGGTGGGTAACTACATAGTCAAGGAAGCCATAGCTCCTTGGCCCTCTGGCACCCGGAAAAAAGGCCCGAGTGGTACAGGTGGAATCTGAGTACCCATCTCCACTCTGCCTTGGCAAACCCCATCTGACCGGGGCAACCCACTTAAAAGCTGGCAAGACAAGCAGGGATTTCCTACCCCCTCCTTTTGCTTCCCCACCGGCAAAGCTTTTCAAATCAAGGAACACAGAGCAACCGCTCCCAGCCCGACCATGAGAGTGCTAAATATCGAGCGGCCTTGACACCACCTTCTGCCTAGAGGAGTAGAGCCAATCTTGGCATTCTTTTGTCAACCCCCCCCCCCCCCCCTCCCCCTCAGGCCGACATAGTCATACTATGTATCTGACGAAAGCGGGCGGACAAGGCACTAGGAAAACGGTCGAGCTACGAAGTATGCCAGAGGGTCCCTATGGATCACGCACTGACGACTACCTAGACGAGGAGCATAGGCACCCGACCGACGCCTCAGGCAGCCCTCTCCATAGGCACCTCCGTCGGCCCCGCAAAAATTAGCATGGATGGAATAACAGGACAAGCCTCTTTGCCAAGTCATTTAAGTGAATAATTAAGATGCCCCACAATAGGTATTAAGCAACAACTCGTGAAAGCTATCTATATAACCCTTCTAAGTGATAAATCCTATGCGGCAAGCCAGTCCTCATACTTGGCATACGAGCAAGAATTCACAACGGCACAAAAGGAAAGAGAAGAAAAGAGGGAACATAAAGCCTCTTCCTTTTATAAGAAATATCAACTATTACATTCCTCGGGATCCTTGTCTTCGGAAAAATTACAGTTGAAAAGAGACAAGTCACTACAAAGATACTGGTGACACCCTTCATCAGAACTCAGTGGTTTCGACCTAAGTCTTTGAGCCTACCTACCTTAAGCAACATAGGTGATAGTGCAGTGTCAAGACTGGCAAACACTGCATTGCAACCTCGGACAGACATGCCTCAGACGTCTCCTCAGCGAAGACCAATCTCTTCCCATCTAAGCACCTCTTGCCTATGTCCCCAGTGAACCCCTGGGTATTGGTGGGATGCCCCCCACCCCCCAACCCCCTCTGCAGAGGAACAATGGTTGACTGAGGAGTCCGTTGGCGGATTGGGAAGTCATGACAAGCCACGACAGTTGCCCGAGGCAGGCGAAGCGACTCGAAAGTGCAGAGTACCCTCCAATCTATCAGTAACGTACCCCACCTAGTCGATGCCATAAGGCCTTCACCAGGCCATTCCATAGGGGATAACAGGTTGAGCTCAACTGCCTAGGCAGGTGCTACAAGCGATCTCTGACCAAAAGAACCCGCTCTTGCCAGCACCCCCGTTGAGCTCTGACCCATATCTGGCCAGGCAAATACACTCTCCCCACAGGAGCTATCTGTAGCAGTACCCCCTGCCCTACCCTTGTGGAGTTAGCAAGGGGGCCGAGAAAAGCGATAGAAGTGTCGATCCTCCACAAAGGAGTGACCTTCACTAAGGTCTCAAATGACACCTTCGCGGCTCGGTGTCTGGCGGGTTCTCCATGTAGAACCAAAGGGGATGGCACCCCCAGCGAAACATCTGCTACCTCATCCTTGCCTAGGCCTAGAGAGGTGAATGCAACTGGCTCCTTCCCAATGAACGTCCCACCAAGCTCCCCTTATGGACACCCTGAGGGAGCTTGCTCTGCCTCCTCTTCGCTGTAGACCTCCCTCCCCTTGAAGTCTTCAAATATAAAAGGAGACCCCCTTCTAATGCCGGCCTAGGTTTCTCTCCCACACAAGATGAGTCTCATACAGGAAGGAGCCGTCGTGATGCCCAAAATCGTCTAGTGAAAAAAACCCTAAGAACCTGTGCTAAGAAACAAAACAAAGTTAGCACACGAAAAGGAGGACAATGCCTCCAGGCACACCCCTTTTGTGCAAAAATGGCCAAGATCTCGAACCCACCAACGTCGCAACAAGTGTATCAAACCACAAAAAAGGGTTGGGATCCCTCACCTCCACCCATGTGTCGAGTGGGGGCACCAAGAGGGGCCTACCCCCATTAGAAGAATTGCATATGATCGCCCTTCGGCTGATCCGTCGAACATGCAGAAGTTCGGCGACGAAGCTTTATCAAAGGAGTGAATAAAACATAGATGTTCCTCTACATAGCTGATAAGAGCCTTAGGAATGGCGAGAGGAGGTGAGAGGCTGTGGAATAAGACCCACTACGAGCCTCTATTCATCACTGCCTCCCCATGGCTTTCCAAGGGTGATGACATCATTCCACCTCATCGACCCAACGGGTTGCAAGTTCCCGAGGAACAAAATCCCCTAAGATACGACGTGGATTACGCGATAGTTTGGCGGCACTAACGAAACCAACGATTAAGAACACCACACGCTGGACATTCAGACTGATGCTGTGAAAGCACCAGTTGCCTTTTTGAGCAAGCATGGCATTTGAGGACATGACTTCCTACAGCAACAAAAATTGATGCTCGCGTCAATGAATGCCACCTTCTAAGGTTGGTGTGACCTAGGGCTCATTTGGCCCAAGCTCAATGAACGTTGCCTCCTAAGGTCGACGTGAGCTGGGGCTCATTCGCCCCAGACTTGACGAACACCGTCTCTTAAGGCCGACGAGAACTGGGGCTCACTGGCCCCAAGATGGATGAACCCCACATCCTAAGGCCGATGTGAGTGTTACAACCCGGCTCCCAGATCCCTACAGGACCCGAGACCAGCTCGTCTCGACTAATCCCAAGACCTAGTCATCCAACGAGAAATAACCAAAAGCAAGAAAATAAACCACATTCACACATGCAATCTAAAGGAAAGTGAAACAACTATCTCAAAAATAGTACATGCCACACAACAACAACAGAAAAATAGAAAGTAACGAGAATAGTAATTTTAAAGTCCAGTACTTATAACTACAACAGAAACAAAAGAGCTAGAAAGAAAAATACTACGGCTGGGCTCTGCTGGACCCAACTCCCTTTGCAGCTGAAAACACGGGCTGCTCAACTCCTGGTCTCGAATAGGGTTACAGAAAGACGGAATCAGTGAACGCTGAGTAGAGTGGTGTTTACATTATTTATGTGCAAGTAAAAATAACAAGCAGGTTTTATTCTCATTTCTATGTATCTCATTTATGTATTTCTGGTTCATCTATTTCATAAAGTATCTAAGTATTTCTTGATCTTGCTTGTTCCTCGTGGGAATGATCTTGATTGTAGTCTTTTCTGTGGAGTAGAAGGTACATGTGGTGCTTTCTTGGCCGGGAAAGTCCTCCGCGGTAACCCTACACCCAGTCAACCACCCCGAGGTCACTATTGAGACGTAGCGGTGACTACGACATGCGTGATAAGGGCATGGGTAGCTACCCCGCACTGACACGCAGTTAGTCGTTTCCACTAGCGGGTACACCCAAAGTACAGCACGGAATAGTATAGGGCCTTGCCCTCTCAGAACAGGGGTCTCACCCCTCAGAACCAAACAGGGGTCTCGCCCCTCCACAATCTGCGTACCCTCGTCCGACTATCCCGGTTCGCCCAGCGGGCCTAACAAAGTCGGTGTAGGGTGGCTAGCTTAATCTCAGGCCCCGTGGGGTGGCTAGCTCCCTCCCTACACTAGTAGCACGCCTCGGTACCACGTACGCGAGGGCCAACAGGAGTCGGTGTAGATGGCCAATCCTAACCCCGGGTCTCAACCCAAGGGCGGCTAGCTCTACTCTACACTAAAAGGGACAGTTGCTCTCTTTGGTACCGTGTACACAAGGGTCAGCTTACTTCTCATCTACATTCCAGATTCCTTTCATACACAGGAGTTCTACTCCTAATTCCTCGTAGGGTTCATGCTCATATTCGTCTCATTTATCCATATTCAGATCTCATGTTTCATAACTCGTTCCTCATCCAAATACAAGCAGCTCGTGTTTTCACAATTTAATTCTCAATCATATACATGCAACTTATGATTTCACAGTTCACTTTCTCATTCACATATAGGCAGCTCGTATTTTAACATGCATCTCATAATTACACTAATACCATTTGCTAGCGATTTATTTTAACCATACACTCAAATAAACAGTACAGCTCAAACCAGGCTCGTACATTTCTACCCTAGGGTTCATTCCACATCCTAGAGTTCGATTCAATTATTCCAAACAAGTACATTCTTATTCAAATATTAACATCTGAATTAAACGACTCTATCGGGTATCACGGGAGGAATGGGGGCTTGCACCACAAATCTCGTCGTCTTCACGGGCCTCGAACACGCCACCGATTGGTAACCTGTACTAACGAATAATTTACATTAGAAGACCTCAAAATAGTAGATATTCAACACGAACACGTACAGAAACTCGAGTGGAAAACAGCAGTACTTCGTTTGTGGAAATCCGATCCCGTTTGAGCCCTAAACAGGCCAAAAACACGATTACTGCCCAAAATCAGACGTCTGGGACTAGTCCCAGACGTCTTAAAAGATGTCAGATCTCACCTTGCACTTCCTACAGCTACTTCAGACATCCAGACTCCCTCCGCGACCATCTAGGGGTAGCTCCAGTCGTCGAACAAGGCCTCCGGTTGTCTGGAAGTACCTCCGGACGTCTGGTGACATGATCAGACGTCCAAAAGTACTTGGAAAAGCACATCGCACGCCTTCCCAAAGCCCTCACTTGCGTACGAAAATCACAGGCACATCTTTAGCCCAACATCTCCTGTGCTACAATCTGCATGGCGGAAAGTAGCGTAGGAAGATACGTACCTCGCGTGATATTGTGCTTTTAGATGTTCGACTTCAGCTTCGGACGTCTTGGTACCTCTCCAAATGTCTGGTCAATGCTCCAAACTTCTGATACTGGAAAACTTCCAGTACCAGAACCTCCTTCGGGATGCTCCTATCCTCGCAACATCGCCTGCAGCGCATCGCAGCTGCTTCAACTGTTGCAGAGGGTCGGGAGGTCGCCTCCCCAATCCCCCCTCCTCGTGTGCATGCCCACTGCCGGCTGTGTGAGCTTCGCCGAGCTCCCGAAGGTCCTCCGACCTTCACGCTCTTCTTCCTCTCTCTCCCTCTCGTTCTCCCTCGCTCGCCCCCTCTCTCGTCACTCTCGTTCTCCCTCGCCACAGCTGCAAGAGGGAGACGCTGGAGGTGGTGGTGGCTGGAGAGTGGCGTGAGGGTGGTGAGAAGAAGAGAAGGGGGGGTTTAAATAGAATCGGTTTAGGGTTTAAGAGGTGAGGGGTGTGGAGGAGAGAGAAGCTCTATGCGCCGCTCGCGTGCAGAGCGCAAAGGAACGTACGAAAATTTCCACTTTCAGACGTCCGGGCCTGTGTCCAGACATCTGACTAAAACTCCAGACATCTTATTTGACTAAAAGGGCAACGGGTCATTTCAGTGAGCGAGGGCTCATTCGCCCCATGCTCAATGAATGTCACCTCCTAAGGCTGGCATGAGCGACGAACACCGCCTCCTAAGGTCGGCGTGAGCGAGGGTTCAGTTGCCCCACGCTCGACGAACGCCACCTCCTAAGGCTGACGTAAACTGTGGCTCATTCGCCCAGGCTCAACGTCGCCTCCTAAGGTCGGCGTGAGATAGAGCTCATTCGCCCCAGGCTCGACGAACGCTGCCTCATCTGGTCAACACGAGCTAGGGCTTATCTGAACTCCGCCTCGTCTGGTTGGCATGTGCTGCCTCTTAAGGCCGGCACAAACTTGGGCTCACACGCTCAAAAATTAGATCTGGCAAAGCGCCACCTCTTAAGGATGGCATGAACACAGGCTCATATGCCTACACCACAGACCTCTGGCAAGCGGCAGGAGACAAGGGAAGACCACCCAAGTCCTCCATCACAAATGTTCTTCTCACTTCATCTCAGCCAGCAAAACATCTGGGGGCATCATCCACTACGGAGTTTGGGCATTCTCACTACACTCTCATAGCTCACACTAGCTAGAGAGTGGGGGAATATGATGAGGGACAAAAATCACCCTTGACCCAAAACTTCGCATATAGCCCAACAGAGGATCTAGCTACCCGATTACAGGGTAAGTAGGTGGAATTGGGATCACCTGTCACACCTGCGACAAGCTAGACCCTAACCAGGATCGGCTCATCTACCAAAAGATTTGGCGTAGTCAAGACCAAAGATATGACAAGATGGAAGTGACCACCTATGTCCTGATAGCAAGCACGTCGTCTGATAGAAATGATGCTAGAGGCCCCTAGGCTAGAGGTCTTTCCTTGTTATAAATAGATAGAGGCCCCCAAGAGAAGGAGGCCACGAGGGAGAGAAATCTTGTAACCTTTCGAATTCTAGTGCATAGTTGGGAATATCATCCTTCCCTCATACGTACACCCATTATGATGGAATTGGGTCACCAAATTCCTTTGTCTCCCTTGTGATGGCTTGATGTTTGTCGGGCATTAGGGACTTGACCACTCCCTCTTAGTGACGGATGCTTGTGACTAAGTAGCACTCCTAATCTTCACAAATCTTTTGGTGCCCATTCACGATCCATCACATTTGTATAAATATGATGAAGAAGGAAAATATATACCCTACATATGTATATACTTATGAGGGTAAGTATGTAATCTTTGATTTCAAAGTTATTGCCATGTCGAGAGTCATCGGATCTTTTTCTCTCATCATTCTTCGATTTCAAAGCCATGGTTGTGTCATCTCTTGAGTCATCAGATCTTCTAGGCTGTTTGGTTGGCAACTAGTTCATGAAATGTGCATTTGTGCAAAAACATAATTGTCAAATGCGCATAATAAAGAATTTCATTTAATTAGAAGATTGAGAACCATTTTAAGTTTTTAAAAATGGAAAAATAAGAAACACATGTTGTAACATATTTATGTTGTGCAAATTTTGAAAGTGGTTTTTTATTGATAAAAAATTAAAATATATTAGGTAAAATATAAAATATATTGGTGTATCTTAATTTTCATCTAGAGGTGAAAAATTACTTTTAATTGGTAGAAAATTAAAATAAAATGGTGAAAAATAAAAATATACTAGTGTATTTATCTTTTCATCGATAAAAAATAATTTTCCACTTCATTTATGGGTGAAAAATAGTTTTTCATCAATATGAAACTAAAACACACTTATATAAAATAATTTTCTATCTATAAAATAATTTTTTACTTATAAAAAATTATTTTCATCGATTAAAAATCTAAATATATCATTTGAAACCATCATATATAATACTTCTCTCACTGCATACGTAAGTAGGGGCGGGAATGGGAGCCTATCTATTACAAAATGCACCTTAGCATATATTTTCTACTTGCATTCTTTTTAAAAGCATACTTTATATTGGATTGAAACTTGTTTCATCCCAAATGTGCACTTCAGGATGAGAAAGATTCTTTTTTATTATTATTGTTTTGTAAATGTTGAAATAACTATGATGCTATCTAATCAAATAAACGTCAAATTAGATCAATAGTTACATATTCTCTTGAGATATTTAATTTTAACACCTTAATAAATCCAAACATCAAGTTATGTCTACTGCAACATGTTCTTCGGAGATATTTATTCTTTTGACGTTTATTTTGGGTAAACATCAAAGAAAATATTAAAGTTATTTAAATATTTATAACACAAATATAGAAAAAAGTATTTTTTTTCTATAGCAAAAGCATCCACCTGGAGACCGTTATTTTGAAATAAAACATCAAGATAGGAAGAGATAAAAGAAAAATCTAGAAACTACATTTATATCTTCTCTCGTGTATGTTCGAGGGAATTTAAAATTTAAAATTCAAGAGAATGCGATTTTTTCTCTCATGATAACTAAGGTTCAATTTTTTAAGCTCAAACCTTGGTAACGTCTATATATTGATCAAGTATAGAATCATTCTTCCAATTGTGCCAAGATGATCAGCGTGTCCACCTGCCGATTTATATTACAGGCCTACTGTATAATTTACTCTATTAAAAAATTTCCACCAACCTTGTGCCACAGTCTGAAGAATCTTAACTTTATTAACGCAACTTTCGCATATCACTTGTTCATGTAAGACGACAGACCTTGCCGATCGATAACGATCGGGTTGAATATTCCCCCATTCGATCACTTTCCATATCCACAAGTATCCGAGACCCCACTTCTCCCCCGCACCTCCTTTCCTACAAAAAGGCGAGCAGCGGCTGTAGGGGTCCCGATCGGCAATCGGGGTCGATCAACAACCCCCCCAACTCCGGAGCTTCCTCCCGCCCTTAGGATTGCTCCTTCAACTCCAAGCTTGATATGGAAGTTGTCTACTGAGCTGTCACAATGGGTCTCCGATGAGGTGGTGGCGGATGTTTCCTCCTTAGAGTGGGGCGAGCAGCGGGCGACGAGCTTTTTTTCGGTCTTGTCAAGCTTCGTTGCGGCTCGTGGTGTGCGTGGCGTCGGGTAGCAGCGAAGGAGCCTTGACGGCGAGCGACGGAGAGGCGGGGTGACGTCCTCAATCTCGGTTCCATGGGTGTAGAGGGGGTTGGCAATGTCTATTGTGCTACGGTTCCGTGGCTCCGTGTGACGTTTCCAGGCATGTCTTGGTTTGCACGTTTATCGTGTGGTTCAATGGTTACTTGTCCTGTTTGATGCTGTTAGTTGTTTCTTTCATTTTCTTTCTTTTTTAGTATAGTTGAATTTTGTTAACAATCACATGAGAAATCGAATTTATTACGGTTGAATTTTCTGACCAATGTCAGAAATCGATCTAGACCTGTCGATCATCTTATTCAATTTACTCGTTGATGTGTTCTTCGAGATTTTTTTCGTTAATATCTTATCATACCTATAAATATGAAATTGACCTCTTCAAAAAAGTGACCCATTCGTAATATTAAAATATATGCATCTTTATTTTTGTTTCTCTTTTATTTATTTTCTTTATCTTTTAATTTTTATCTTATTTCTAAATTTTTAAAAGAACATTAAAAGTTTCTATTTTTCTTTCCTCTCCAAGGTGTCTCAATGCTTTCCTTCAATGGAAATGATTTCCTTTAAAGAAAAAAAAAAGGGATAACGAACGTGTCGATGGTTGATCTCATTTAGATCGTTTGTCACTTGCTGGTATGGTGCGTCGTTGACTTTGATGTCGTATGTCGCATCAAAGTGCATAGTGTAGGTTTATCTTAGGTAACAACGATTTCTTTGATATTTTTATATTATATTATTTTATTTAGTGTTGATATACTTTTTTAATCCTCTACGGAGTTAATCCAAATTAAGAATTATTTTAAAATTTTTTTAAATTATTTTTATTATTTTAATATAAATATTACATCAATTCATCAATCATTTTCTATTTTTATTTTTACTATTAAAAATTATACACTATATTTTTAATTTCACTTTTAATAATAAAAAAATACTTATTACAATTTTTTATTTTTATTTATACTATTAAATAAATATTCACTAACATTACATCAATATATTAATCATTTTAATCATATATTTAATTCTATCCTTATTTTACGATCTGAATAAATATTATTTACATTTATTTCATTTTAACTTTTCTTACCTCCACCGTCAAATACACAAAAAGAAATTATCGTGTGAAGCTACGTTCAATATCATTTTCATTTTCTCAACAGACGGAAGTAATGTTTAAAAAAAAATAAAAAGATCCCGCAAGAACATGTAGAGCTGGATCAACCTGTCCCACTCGATCATGGTGATTTTCTTCGAATTCTTTACTAGCGACTACGACGTAAAGGGGTACCAATTTGGGGACGTGTGATTAATCGGATGTCATACACGCAGGAATGGTAACAGTGCTTTAGTATTGTTTCTGCGGGTGCGTAAAAATTAATTATAGAAAAAATTAATATAATTTTTAATTAATATATCTTAAATTTTATAGGTAAAAATTTAATATATGACACATTATAAATATATTACTGATATATTTTACTTTTCAATGGATATAAAATAAAAAATATCAATAAAAAATTAAAATACATCACATATTATAAAATATATAGTTTAATTTTTTTTTTCAATTAATATCTTGAATTATGTTACATTTAGTATATATATTATTTTATATTTTTAGATAAATATATGCAAAAGGACATATGAAAAGGAAGAGATTGGTGATGGAGATAAAATATGAAAAAGGATATATGTATTAAATAATGTGTATAAAAAATTAAATAAAAAATTGAGAGAAAACATTGTAGCAATAAAAAGAATAAAAAAAAAGAAAAATAAATGAAGCGACGTGAAATCCCACGTCACTTCATTGGATAGAGAGATTATTATTTTCATTTCTCAAATAAATTATGAGTTAAACTAATATTACTTAAAAATTGAAAGGAAGTAAATAAGCTGACTGTTGAAATTAAACAGTGTGGAACACACGTGCCATTTGTGCAGGCAATTATATGTCCTAAACGATGGTAATTACGCTTTACAAAGGACTTCGTTTTGTCATTAGAAATTTAATTAATTAAACTGATTTCAAATTTTTACCAAATTAAGCATCCCAGTCCAAAGGTTTAGAAGTTCCTCATTCACCATGACTTCGAAGATGATGCAATTACTAAAAGGTATTCAATAATATCATGGCAGGCATTCATTGATAAGTCATTTTTTATGGGGCTAAAAAGAAAATGCAAAGATTGTAAATATGATAACATAAAAGGTCAAAATGTGAAAGTCGAGGACATACATTATAATTAATCTAACATTTCTGGATATCATAGCAATTTTCATTAACGATGAAGGAAAGCAATGAAAGATTCCACTCAAAAACCATAAAAAGTAATCGTCATAGGTGCTTGAACCCACAACCACTAAAAGAAGCTAAATCCTCCTTTGGATTCCACAATGGCATATATAAGGACTGCATGGTTGTAAGACGAAGGAACTATTCAAACTAATATCGTTCCTCCCTGGATATGCTATGCAGGATATGCTACAATAATTGCTACAGTAGCATATTCCTGGTGTTTTATGTATTATGTAGATTCGTTAAAAGGAATATTAATTTTTAAAAAATTTTTGCATATGTGAAATAAATGATCTATACTGCATTGTGGCATGATATTTTTTATTTCCTTTTCCAGGCAGTACTTTTAAGTCACTACTAATGGAGAAATAACATTAATACAGGGCTAATACATAATATACGTCATGGTGGTCTTGCCATACTTTCTTTCTTGGTGGCATGCAAGTCTTAGACGATATCTAATTTGTGGGGTCAATAATGGTGACCCTTCGACTACTCCTTTGCTCATCAAGGACATCATTGTCGGACCCTTAACTTTGAAGGTTAGTTTATTTAAGGGATTAGAAAAGTAATGTTAAGAAATGTTAAATTGATATTAACTTATAATTATATTTACTTGTAAAGTGATAGTTAAGATCTGTTTGTGTTTACTTAAATTAGGCATTTATTTAGTAGTGATGTTAGGTATATAAAATATAAGAGATATCAGAGGTGTAAGTGGTGTACGATTTTAACATGTATTTGGCTAATACCAATTGAAACTAATGTTAAACAAACCCATGTTGATATAAAGTAACTAAACCTAAATTAATAGATAATGGATTAAGTAATCAAGTAAACGGAAGTTAACTCTCCTTTTGAGAGGTTAATCCCCCAAATCAACTAAGCCTGAGGGTGCTTGATAGAAGACCATCAATGCACGCCACAATGTAGAAGCCATAATCTGCCCTAGCAGCTTCCTCGCTTGCCTCCAGTTCCGATTGAGCATCTCATTGATTAAGGTGCATACCCTCCTACTTTTTATTCCCCGCCTCTTTTCCACTTGCAGTAGTTGATCTCTCTTTCACTCATGGTTGTAAGAAATGACTGGAGTGCAGATAAAATTCAGGTGTTGGTTCTTCATTTCTCGTCACATTCAGTAGCAGTGTCAGTGTTATATTGAGCAACCATCTGCTTAGGCTGTTACAACGAAAAGGAAAGGCAGGGACAAGGATAAGAAGATTCCCTTGTATTTACAGAAATGCCACATAAATATCCTAAATAAATTGCGATATTATTATCTGTCTAACAACCCCCCTTAAATTGTAGACGCTTGTAAAAGTTGCAATTTGATGAAAAATTTATGTAAGTGAGGTGTGGAAAGAGCCTTTGTCAAACCATCAGCAATCTGTTCTTGGGTAGAAAGATGATGAAGTTGAATTGCTCAGGATCATGAACAAAATGATAATCAATTTCCACATGTTTTGTTTTGATGTGAAAAATTGATTTCGCTGTCATATATGTGGCACCAATGTTGTCACAAAATAGAGTTGCTGAGAATGAAATGCCAAGTTCATGTATTAATGATTGCAGCCATATTATTTCAGCAGCAGTATTTGCAATGGCATGATATTTTGCTTCGGTGAAGGAATGGGCCACTGTGCTTTGCTTCTTGCATGACCAGGAGATGGGGCTTTTGTCAAGAAAAATAACAAATGCTGAAGTAGATTTGCGATCAGCTGGACAAGATGCCCAATCAGCACCTGAGTATGAAAAAATAATTGGGCCATTAGTCTTGGACAAATGAATGTTATAATCAAGCGTTCCCTTCAAATAACAAAGCACTCTTTTTAGTATTTCGAAATTATTTATATTTGATTTTGTCATAGCTTGTCTGAGATGACTTACAATGAAGGCTATATCCGGCCTTGTAAAAAGTAAGTATTGGAGGTTGCCAACGATTTGCCTGTAGATGGATGGATCATGTACAACATATCGGCTGAACTGCTATCGAATGTAACCATAGAAGCCTCAGTTAGTGGAGTCCGGATTGGACGTATACCATCAAAGTTATAGCGAAGCAGCAAATCTGCTAGGTAGTATTGTTGTGTTAAAAGAGAGCCTCTAGAAGTGTTGGTGATTTCTACCCCAAGAAAATAATGATGTTTGTCATAACATGAGCATCAGAACTGATAATAATAATGTCATGTATGTAGAGTTTATAATGAGCTTCCACTTTGATAAATAGTGAGGTGTCATAAATGGAGTTTTGGCGCCAGTGAACCCGAGTAAGGATAGGAATTGTGATAACTTTTTAAACCAAGCTCGAGGAGCTTGTTTTAAACCATAGTTAGATTTATGTAATTGACAAACATGGTTTGGCATATCAGGATGTATAAATCCTTTTGGTTTCTCCATGTAAATAGTTTCATCTAAATCACCATGTAAGAATGCATTTTCCACGTCTAATTGTTTCATAAACCAGCCATTAGCAGTAGCAACAACAAGCAAAAGTCGTACGGTAGTTGTTTTGACAATTGGACTAAAGGTTTCAGTGTAATCAAAGCCTTCTTGTTGGGTATAGCCTTGAGCAACAGGACGTGCTTTATAACTGTCAATGGATCCATCTTGGTTGCGTTTTATGCGAAAAATCCATTTAGTGCCAACAACATGCATATAACGTACATAAACGAGGCACTAATGTCCAGGTACTGCTCTTGATTAATGTTGCAAATTCTTCTACCATAGCACGCTGCCATTGAGGATCCTTTGCTGCTCGAGAATAACATGTGGGTTCAATGTCATTTGGGGAGGATTGTAGGTGTAAGGGAAGAGGGTATTTGGTGGCAAGATAGTTTTTCTTTTTATGGATGCCATGCATAGATCAACTAATCATAGAATGGGTCCTTAATGGGGCAACTGGTGGTATTGGTGGTGGTGGTGGTGAATGGGATAGTGATGAAGAAGGTGATGGAAATTGAGCCGATGGTGGGGAATTAGATGGTGGAGCTTGTAGTGGGGGAGTAGATGGTGGAGGTGGTGGTGGGGAATTGGATGGTGGAGTTGGTGAGAGAGGGTGGTTTGCAGAAGGTGATGGCGTTGGGGTGAATGGATGTAACAGAAGTAGATCAGGGGGGATGGATGGTAGTAAGATTGATGGACAAGGTGATGTGTCAACAGCTTGGTTTTTGAATGGGAACAACATTTCATCAAATATGACATGGCGAGACAAAATTATTTTGTTTGTAAGGAGATTAAGGCAGTGATATTCTTTATGGAAGGGATTGTAACCCAGAAAAACATGGAGTGTTGCCTGAGGTTGCAATTTATGAGCATTATATGCTCGAAGTAAAGGATAGCAGCCACAACGAAATGTTTTAAAGAAGTAATAATCCAGAAGAGTTCCAAATAGCTTCTGATATGGAATATTACCATGTAAGGAGGAAGAAGGCATGGCATTAATAATACATACTGCTGATTGAATAGCATAGAACCTATAAGAAAGAGATGTAGAGCTCTGAAATAATATTGCTTGAGCTAGGTTAGCCATATGTCTATTTTTCCTTTCAGCCGTTCCATTTTGTTGAGGTGTCTATGGAGCAGAAATGCGATGATGAATACCATTGTTTTGAAACCATGTAATTGATGATATTCTCCTCCCCACTCTAAGTGAACATCTTTTATAGATGTATGAAATTGATTTTGAAAAAAATTGTGAAATTGCAAGAACACATGGAAGACATTTGACTTCTGTATTAATGGAAAAACCCATGTGTCTCTGGTGGCATCATCGATAAAAGAAACAATATATTTATATCCATCATGAGATAAAACTGGAGCAGTCCAGACATCAGCGAAAATAATATCAAAGGGGCTCTTGGTGACCATTTTTGTAGATGGTAGATGAAGCTTATGAGCTTTTTGCTTGTAAACATACCTCACAAGGAGAACTAGGGACATCATTGTCAGTAAGCATGCTTGCTTTATTTACAAGACTCTTTAGAAGTGGATAGTTAGCATGTCTAAGGCGTCTATGCCATAAGGTGAGTGGTTGTTTTACTACAAGAAGAGCTTCAACAGAGATGGCTGGTTGTGTTGCAGAACTTGTTGATGTCGATGGCAGCCATAATCGATATAAGCCATTTTGCGCTCGACCTTGAAGGAGCACCCACTTGGTTTTCAGATCCTTCACATGAATGTTATCAGACTATATTTTAAAATAACATCTATTATTAGATGTAAATTTCTTGATAGATAAGAGATTCTTTGAGACGGTAGGGACGTTTAGAACATCTTTGAGAATGAGAGTGCGAGATGGGGTAGAAAGAAATTTAGAGCCTGTGTGAAGAATGCTCGAACCTTGGCCATTTCCAAATGTCACTTCATCATTGCCTTTGTAGGAAGAGCTCAAATCCAAATTCTTGAGAGAGTTGGTGATATGATGGGTGGCCTCAGAGTTTGGGTACCAAAGTTCTCGCCCAGGAGTAGTACTTGCAACATATGCTATAGGAGCAGTGTAGTTGAAATTTTGATCAAACCGATAATAACATTGAGCAGCGATATGGTTTGTACGTCCACAAATTTGACATGGAGAAGTGATATTTGGATGAGTAAAGCAATTAACATTGCCTGCAGCATTAGGGAGTCAACCTCTGGCAGAGATAAGGCATCCACGACCACCCCACCTTCCACGATTGCGTGGAGAAAGTGATGTGCGACCACGAATAGCTTGATTTACTGAAATATCAAGCTGGGCTTGAGCACGTTCCAGATGTTGTTCACGAGAGATCACAATTCTAGCCAAATCATCACAGAAAATCAGTTCAGGACCATTGGATGCATAGGTAATAACAAATCTATAATCAGTAGGTAAACCATTTAGGATAGCCATAACAAGCTCATCGTTGTCAAGTTCCTTGCCCGACGCAAGAGTCAAATTAACTAGCAGTTGCTTTGGCTTGGTTAAGATAATCAATAATAGGGAGATCACCCTTTTTCAAATTAGCTAGAGCTTGCTTAAACTGAAAAATTCGACTGTGAGATTGAGTAGCATTATAACGCTCTAAATAAAGCCAAATGTCGCGAGAAGTGGGCAAATGAAGAACTTGCGAGCAAATATCTTCATAGAGAGTTGTGAAGATCCAGCCCATGACAAGCTAATCTTTTCTTTTCCATGCAAGGTAATCATCATTAATGTGAAGATTACCCGATGCATCTGTTGGACAAATGGGTGGAGAATAAGAGTCATCAACAAATCCATAAAAATCATATGCATATAATAGTGGAACAAGCTTCGCTTTCCAAAGAGGAAAATTTGAAGCAGTAAGTTTCGTAGAAACCAAATTCTGAAAATTGGAAGGTAACGAAATATGCGATGAAATTGTTGAGCTGCCAATGTTGGGTGTTTCAGAGTCACCCATGCTGCCTAGGAAGGGGTAGGAGGGCTCGTTAGATCTATGCGACTTTGGTACCATGTAAGAAATGACTGGAGAATAGATAAAATTCAGGTGTTGGTTCTTCATTTCTCGTCACATTCAGTAGCAGCGTCAATGTTATATACAGCAGCCCTTTCCTCAGGCTATTACAACGAGAAGGAAAGGCAGGGATAGGGACAAGAAGATTCCCTTGTATTTACAGAAATGCCACACAAATATCTTAACTGCATTGCAATATTATTATCTGTCTAATAATGGTAACCCCCCATGTTAAAATCGCTACAACATTGTTTTTGTTGACTAAGGTCTTGAAACTGCTACCTACAATTCAAAACTGTTGACTAAGGTCTGGAAACTGCTACAACACAATCAACTGTTGGCGAGAATGGCACTGGCATTGACCATTTGTCCGGTGTTCCCACTAGAAATTTTCGGTAAAGGACCTTATAGCTACTGGTTATTGCCAACAATTGCTGCTATACCGATTATAGACCTTCAGTTCTGAGAGTTCTAGAAAGAAACTCATCAATGAAAATATTTATGCTTACACTTCCACCAAATTGCTGCTAGAAATTAATTGCCAATAACCTGTGGAAGCTGCTGGGAAAGGTTTATATATAATGACAATTTTGGAACCGATGCTATAGGCTCCCAACAATTTTTTAAAGCTCAATTTTTAAAGAATTTATGAACAACCAATAAAGTTTTTTAAACAAAACAAAACTATTTATTATTGTATCTATCTTTGAGCATCACCTGCATTGACAATGATACACAGACACCTATTTAGACACAGAATCTGACACTCACAAAAAATATGACACCAACTGGGCACACATGACATTGTCTGGACACATGACCCCCCTTTTTAATAAGGGAGGAGGGGTGTTATGTATGTTAGATTCCGTGTACACTTCGGTGTACATGAAGTGTTTTCCTTTTGAATACACATGTTCACATTTTGCATCCATCATACATTCATTTATGAACATTTATATAATCCTCACATTCAAACATTTGCATCAAAATGGAATAACAATAATACAAGACTTTTTATTTACAAATACAAGTACAATGTTCATGTCTAAAAATACTACTATGCAATAGTTGAGATACAAATATGAAAAAGAGAATACTACATACACTTCTGTACGTACCCACCCCCTAAATCTATCATCGTCTCCATCGTTGGGCCAACAGAAATTCCATGATGCATGTGGACCATATGCTTCCCATAAGCAGCTACAAGGATGCCATTTATTGATTCTATTGCTTTAATATTTGACTTTGTTTGTCTATTTGTGTGGTCATCTCTTCATATGCTTCTTCTACCTCTACTTATCATGATAGGTCAAGGTTTCAACCTATGATTGTAACTGCTCTAACCTCTCCAAAGATGTCCTCTTCCTCCCAAATCAACTAAGCTTGCTCTAACACTAAATATATGACATGTTGGATACATTGCTTTGAACGGTTCCTCTATTGTTGTTGGTGCCATCAAAAACTCACTAATACATTCAACTAAGGGAGACTATAAACAAGTCATACATTATGATGGTCATTCTAAATTATTAATTTTAGTTAAATAACTTTTCCCTAGCTTACATGCTTTTGGGGGTACATGGCACCACATCACAATCAAGTATCGAATGGAGCAACTTCTCTCTCTCTCTCTCTCTCTCTCTCTCTCTCTCTGTTGAGCAAATGCCCAAAGATAACATTTCATTGATTCACTAGGTGATTAATGGCAAGTGGGGGGGTCATATTACACCAACTTTCTATAGGCCCACCTCGAATACATTCCTTCGCTAAAGTATAAGCAATAAGCACTCTTTCTCTAGGGAAATTAACAAGAGGCAAATTGCAATTAGCATGGATAAGTTGTCTGCACTTGAGAATTGGGATTTTCCTTCTCCAAATTGGATCTTGGAGACCTAAGATCACCTGGATATCATTAGCACAATCGCTGAGAATGTATACTCTGTAGTAGCCATATGTATCAACGAGGTCTAGACCAGCTTCAATTGCACTTAGCTTAGCTTCTTCAAGGGAAGAGTCTTTTGTTTCTAAAGCTACCGCATCAAAGAATAAGTTCCCAAGTGGTAGGCAAACTACAATTGCTACCACCCTCCCATCTTTGAAGGCAACATCCACTTGGATCACAATCTTAGCATCATGTTGAAAATGAATCACATCATCAAGAGAAGGAATTGATTTCTCCTTTGTATGCTTCTCTTCCATGATTCAACCATTGCTTATGATCTTCTTGATAATGCGCACAACATCAGAATCTCTATATTTGTGCTTCTTCTTGCGTATGGCTAGCCAATTATTGTGTAAGATGTTGCAAGCTACCACAAAGAGGTGCTTCTAATTGCTAAAGATCTAAAAAACAAGATCCATTGAGTGCTAATCAGTTTCTTGCATTTCGATTCCAACTCCAAACCATAACACTCTGGGAAAATGACATTCTAGAAATAGATGTTTCTCTGTTTCAAGGCATGTTTCGCACAAGGGGCATATAATATGGTAGCTTGGTAGTCTATTAGCTAGTAATTCTCCAAGAGGTAGGCAATCTAATATCAACTTCCACATGAAATATTTAACTCTTGGTTGGAGCATCTTGCTTCTCCACAATATCTGACAATGTCTCCGTTGAGCTTTAGGTGCTTTATATCCCTCTTCAATCAAGTCCTATAGGTTGACTTGACTGTTAGGATCCCTTTAGGATGGGGTGTGCAAATGAGTTCTTCATGCTCAACATTGACTTTCATATCTCTAATCTTCATAATAATTTCCTGATCAAAATATTTTCCTATAAGTCTCTGATCCCACTGCTTACTTCTATCTAGAAGTTGAGAGACATTGTTGGATAGAGTAGGTGATACATTTGGGTTGGATTGACTTATGATGATCCAGCAACCACGTATCCCTCCATACATCAACTTTATCCCCATCGCCAACAATCCAAAAGGAGTGATTGAACAAGAATTCCTTCAGATTGAAAATTTTTGTCTAGAACCTGGATGTTGAGGATTTGAGTTGCTATCCCTAAAAACCACCACCTGGGAAGTACTTGGCACTCATTAAACTATGGATTATTAGATTGTCTCCGTTGACAATCTTCAAAAGTTGTTTTAGCAAAAGGGCCTGATTCATGAACTTTGATGAGCTTCTGAACCCTAGACCCCCATTGTTTTTGGGTGTTGCAATGGCATGCCGACCTTTGATGTAGTAGTGTCTCTTCCCATTTTCAAAATCCCACTAGAAGTCCCTCATCTGACCATCCAGAGCTTTGCATGTGCATGTAGGAAGAGAGGCCATTGACATGCATGAGATGAATTGGGATAGTAGCCAATGATGGTGTGATTAGCACCAAACACCCAACTTGCAAAAGGGCCCTACGCTTCCAACCATTTAATTTAGCTTTGAGTTTGTTGAGGATATGCTAATGCAGTCTCTCCTAAGATTGACCATCAATGATTGGATAGCCCAAGAAAAGCTCATCTTAAAGCTCATCTTAAATACCGAAAACTTCCATGATCAAAATCTTGTTTTGCTGTGCCTAAAACCTCCAAGTAAAGCTCATCTTATTTTGATGTGGCATTCCTTGACTAAAGAACACCTTCGACTTCAAGTAATTCACCTTTTGACCCAAGATTCACCATAATAATCTAACAGCCTGATGATTTTGAGTACTTCAAGTGGGTCGGCCCTTCCAAAAATGATGGTGTTGTCAGCAAACATCAGATGCATGATTGCTGGCATTTTCCTTGTCACTTTATATCCCATTAAACAACTTATAATATGTGATTTGACAAGAACTCTAGAGAAAAATTCAAAACATAGTATGAAGAGGAATAGAGAAAGTGGACAACCTTGTCTAATCCCTCTTTTTGGAGTAACTATTGTGGAGGGGGATCCATTAACTAAAACAACCAATTTAGAAGTACTTACACAAAAACTGATTAGATTTATAAGTTTAGAACGAAAATTTAAATGAGATAGAAGATCTAAGATAGACCCCCACTCTATTCTGTCGAACAACTTTTCCATATCTAACTCGATAGCCATATACTTCTTTTTGGTATTTCAAGTACCCATGAAATGGATAATCTACTTTGCTACAATAATATTGTCAAAGATTTGCCAACCTTTCAACAAGCACTTTGATTTGGTAACACAATTCTAAGCAATACTTTCTTGACCCTAGTAGCAATCAATTTGGAGATAACTTTGTATAAGTTGTTTCTGTGGCTTATTGGCCAAAACTCCTTGGGCTGTTCAAAGTTCCTATCCTTTGGGATCAATGTAATAAAGGTGTCATATAACTCCAAAGGAAAAGAACCTATTGCAAAAGCATTTTGAACTAGACTGATAATGTCATTTCCTAGAACACCCAGTTTCTCTAAAAATTTATAGCTTGTAATTCATCATGGCTAGGGCATTTGTAGGGCATAAGCTAAAGAGACAATTACATATTTCTTAAACTCCTGAGATACTGGTTTCCAAGCTTAATTCATCACTATTTAATTGGTTCCATTCTTTAAAAAAATTGGTGAAGTGTCTCACGAAAGATGTCTTAATTTCATCTTCTTTCCCTATGTATTAGCCATTTTCTAATTTTAGCCAAGAAATGTGGTTCTTCTTGTGATTTATTTCATGTAGATGGCAAAATCTGGTGTTGCGATCTCCCTCTTGAAGCCATTTATGTCATGACCGCTGGTAGTAGAAAATCTCCTCTTTTAGTAGCACTTGATCGTACTCTCTCTGAAGCCTGCGTTCTTCCCTCATTAGTTCTTCAGCTTCCTAGATCTTTAAGAGCCTTTTCTCAATATCACCTTTTTCCTTCCTCCAATCTTTTATCTCTGTAGCCCACTTTGTAAGTTCAAACCTGACCCCTTTTAGCTTGTTAGAGATTGGTTGTATGTCTTCCTTCCTCTTCCATGTCTCAATGATCACATGTGTGCACGATGGCTTTTTAAGCCACCATTGTTCAAAATTCTAGGGAATTACTCGTTTGACTTGTTTCCTGCAAAGCTTCACCAAAATTGGTGATGATCACTGCCAATAGCTAGAAAATGAAGTGCCCCCTACCTGTGGATGGTTCAAACACCACTCCCCTATGGAAAAAGCTCTATCCAAATGCTCCCTAAGTATATTTTTCCTTCTTTTATTCAACCAAGTGAATGCAGGTCCTACGAATCCTAGATGCACTAGATTAAGGTTGGATTCAAAGGTATGAAGATAGGCAAGTGATAAACATCAGTTTATCATCACTATTATGCCTAAAAACATATCTAGCTCTTAGGTTTTGCATAATGCAATATGGTTTGGGAATTGCATTTAGGCATTTCTTAGTTTAGGCGTGCATTGCATCATTTTTCCCTTATTTTAGCTTTCATGTACTTATCATTTGTGTTAGGATTGATCCAAGGCTAAGCATGGGGGAGCAAACAAACAAAAATAATCAGAAAAAGTAGAAAAAGTTCCAGAAAAACATGATCGTATAAACATGTTACCCAAAAATGTTGGCCAATCACAAGCACTGACACTTGAGTCTTCATGGTTATACAAGTTGTGAGTCGGGTCCATGAACCAAGGATGTCTTAACTACGAAAACAGTTTCGGGTTATTTGAATTAGAAAAGAGTTAATTAGTGAATTCTTGAAGGATAATTTGGTCCTGATTAATATAGCCTTTGGATCAAAAGACAAATCCTGACGTTTTATCTTTAACAAATCCTGTACCTTATTCTCAGTCAACCAAAGTCCCATAATAATGTTTTCCTTGAAAGTAAAAAAATTAGTTTCCCAAAACCGTTTTGGCAAAATTCAGTTTTGCTAAGAGACTAGTAAAATGATAAGCATGGGGGTGTGATAAACACTAGTTTATCATCACTATTATGCCTAAAAACACGTTTAGCTCTTAGGTTTTGCACACTGCAATATGGTTTGGGAATTGCATTTAGGAATTTCTTAGTTTAGGCATGCATTGCATCATTTTTCCCTTATTTTAACTTTCGTGTACTTCATGTCATTGTCAGGGATGATCACACAGTGGAAATCACCCAAACCCTGGCAATGTAGAAGGCAGAAGATGAAGATTGAGCTCAGTCCAGCTGGATCTCAGCTAAATCTAGCTCACCTCAGCTGGATTCCAACTCAACCCAACTCAACACAACTCTACTAAGCTTATGGCAGCTCCAATCAACTTAGCTTAGCAACTAGTCTTTAGCTAGCTACACTAAGTTAGCCAAGAAGTCTACAACTAGCTCAGGGCAACTCAACACAAGTTCATGAAGACTCACCCTAGCTCAACTTAGTTGAGCTTGTCTACTGGTCCCAAGCTAGCTAGCAGCTAAGGAGTCTTCAAGAAGATCATACCAGCTCCCCTCAGCTCTAGAATAGTTGAGACCAACTCAACTTAACTCAACCTACTCAACTTAGTAGCTAGCAAAGAACTAGCTAGCTAAGTTGAGTAGCTGAGCTCCTAAAAGACCTTCTTTAGCAACAGTCAGCTCCAGGAATCTCCATGTAGACTTAAAGCAACTCAAGTCTCTTTCCTCTCAACTAAACCTTAGCTCATCCTCCACTACTCTACTAGCTAAGCTTAGCTCCACCTAAGCTCCACTCTGTGACCTTCCACCTTCCTACCTAGCTCCACCAAAAATACCACCTACTCCTTCCTTATTTTGGCACCAACCCTTCTAACCACCACCACCACCTTGACACCCCTTCAAGGTGGAGCCAAAATGAGCACCTCTTCAACCCTTAACCACCTTTAAAGATGGCGCCAATTCTCTCTTTAAATCCCAACCCTACACATCACCACAACCACCATCCACACCCTTCAAGTTGGTGCCAAGAGAACCCTTCTAGAAGCCTTCAAGTTGGTGCCAACTTGATGGCAACCTTCCACCAAAACCACCCCCTTTTACATCCCTTAAGATGGCACTAACCCTTCCTAGCCATTGATCCCATAACCACCTACCCAAAGGCCATCCTAACCCTCGATCTATCCAAGCCAAACCCCCTCCTTCCCATCCTATATATAGCCCCTTCCTACCACCAAAAAAAAACCCACCCTTGGCTACATTATTTCTAGACATATACATTCATTATAGACATCCAAAAGAGGAGTGGAGAGAAGAAGATTAAGGAAGCTATCCCTTTCTTCCTTGGTGCCTTCTTCTCCCTTCTACCTTGGACCAAGCCAAGGTGTTCTTCACCAAAGGGGATGGCCAAGCAGAGGAGGAGGAGCTAGGGTGGATGTCCACCTTGAGGAGAGGAGTTCATCATCATCTTAAGGAGGAGTATCTTAAGGAGGAGCCCTTTTTAAGTCTAGGAGCCTCTAGACTTGGAGCAAGGAGTTCTTCATCTTCATAATTATTGGGAGAATCTTCTACTCTTTCTTATTCTTTTGTATTAATTTTATTGTAGAAGCTTTCCTCTACAAGAATTTTTGTAAGACAGAGTTTCTTCCTGATTAATACAAGTTGTCTTTTTGTGATCTTCTTTATGCTAGTTTTAGTAATCACTTTTCATTTTGTTTTTCTTAGTGCACCCACTCTCCATCTTTTGAATTACCCTAGGCACACTTGCCTAGGGTGAGCTTAAAGAGAGGGATTAGTTTCTGTCACTTAGGCATAGTTTATCTCCAAGTGTTTCTCATTTACTTACCCAATTATCTTATGAAAATCCAAAAAAAATCAAAAGCATAAAAACATAAATTGAGGATTTGAGAGAGCAAGGGAGAGAACAAGCTATTTGACTAAGAATTTGGTCTCCTTGGATGACCCTAGATACCCTACTATATAGGTTTACAAATTCAAAAGCGATCTTGAAGTTGCATGTTACAATGACAACCATTTGCATTTAGAAATCACACGATTTTTTGCATCACTTTTTGGCATTGTTACCAGGGAGGCATGACTTAGTCTTCTATTTTTATGTCTCTTACTTTATTAGGTCTTCACTAGTTTTGTTTTGATTTTGACTCAGGTGTGAATCAGGAGAGGGAGCGGGATTTGGAATCGCTTGGAGCGAAAGCTTTAAGTTATCTTATCTTCCTGCGATTCCAGGAAAGTACCCAAGCCAAAATCTCTTGGAATATCACAAAAATCTCTAAAAAGATCTTTAAAATATCAAAACACACAAAAAGAAGAAAATTCAAGGGTGGTGGAACCTTAAAATTGGCATGTTTGCTCAATTGATTCATTTCTCCACCACCTTCTTCTAATTGGTGTTGAATTTTTGGAAATTCAAACTTCCGTCTTCATTTTCAAAAATCAAGTTAGGGAACAAAGAGGCCTCGTAAAATCTCTAAGCTTTGCCCAAGGAAGCCCCTTTAAGTCAAGAACTTGACCTCAAAATTTTAGAAGATTTGGTCTAATATAAAAAAAATTAAAAATTCATGAACTGAAGAGGGGTGAGACCCTAATTCCTTACTATTTTCTTACTATTTGTGAATTCTATAAACTTTTCTACTCATCAGATTTTGAAAAAATTTATATTTTTGGAAACTTTGAGAAAATCTCTACAACATATAAAATTTTCAAAAATTTCATAGATTGTTTGAGGTTTCTATAGATCAATTTTCCGAATCTATCTTTTTTGATTTTTGATACCAGTATAGAAAAAAATTCTTAAAAAGTATCAAACAGCTTTCAAAAATCTCAAAAAAGTCATTTTTGGATTCCTTGTTTGATTTCCTATCAAGTGGTGGTATTGTTTGTCTTGTTTGGACCACTACTTAAAAAGATTTTTAAAAAGAGATTCATTTTAGGAGTTGCATGCATAGGATTTCTACCTTGGGGTTTGATTTTTTCTCTTAGTCACACAATCAATTAAAGGAATTGGCTTTCACCAATTACAATTTGATTGCAATAATTGTGTGAAGCTCTCTCAACGTTGTTTGAATATATTGAAAGAGAGAATCCTAAAATCTACATCTTTATCAAATCCTAAAAATCACTTCATTTAATTCTTATTTACAAACCCTATTGTTTTGTCTTGGGCATCACATTCTTGCCCAATTCGCACAAAAAAAAGCAATAATTGGGTATTGCCCCAATCAACGCCCTTCAGTTTCTATGCACTTTAAGTTTCCTAAGCCTAATTAAAACTTGTAGTGACTTGACCCTTAAGGATTTCATTCAATTTTAGTATGGTGGCCTGATGAAGAAGCTTGGTGGATCTTCGCCGGTCGTGGTCGGAGAGGGTGACTGAGGTAGTGTAGGTTTCAATAACCTTAAGTGAAAGAGTCGTGCGGGTGAGGAGGATATTTTGCCTAAGGTTATTGGGTGGGAGGAGGACGGAAGTAGGCCGGTGATGAAGGCATTCGTGGTGGTGTTTTTCGACGTCGAAGAGGGTGAAGGAGAGGGAGATTGGGTCTGATAATTGACCTAAACCTAATCGAGGGAGAGAAGAATAGAAACCCTAACCTAATTTACCTAGTGGACTTATGGAGGTAGGTTGCTGGAGATGGCACTGATGGCAATACCATCATTTGTCATAACTAACTTAAATTAGTTGGAATCAAGAGATAAATGCTCCTAAATGTTCGCTTAAGGACCACAATTCCACTCTGATCTGTTTTGAGGAGAAGATAATAAAATTGGGTTATTTCTACTCTTTTAACATCACATCACAAGTGCAGAGTAACCATAGAGTTATCCAAGGGTTAATTAGAGGTCAATTGAGCATTAAAGATCAAGAAATGGGTCAGCACTGATAGAAACAGGGCTTCATGCATTTTGAGGGTTAAAAAGGTACATAAAACTCTAATTATCAACCCTACTTAAATTGAAAAGGTTATGGACAGAATAAAATCAATCTAATCCTTTTAAAATTCACAGAAAAATATTGTAAGAGGTCTGGTACCCTTGGTTTGATCATTTAAACCCATTTTTAACTTAGAACAGAGTTTTAAACGAGAATTTTCTCTAATTTGGACTTCTTTGCAATTTACCTAGTCAAACATGGTAAAAACTCAAATCTAAGTTCACCATTAGTTTCCTTGGATCCAAATTAGGTTAACACCAAAATTTGAGCCCAATCAGAGTCCATCTTGACCTAGTTTGCAATTCAATTACTAAGATCTCTATTTCTCACAATCAGCCCCTTAACTTTCAAGTTTCTTACATTTAGCCCCCAAACTTTCTCATCATCTTCACATTTATACCCGTACTGTCATTGCTGAGTCAACCATGCAACGCCAACTTTTGACCAACTTGAAACCTCATCGAATCAACACCAAATTCCACCAAATTTGGTGGGATTGGTGTTTAGATGTTGAACCGTTTGAGTAAGATTTTATCTCCTGATTGAAAGCAAGAAGAGCAACCGAATCCAAGAAAATCTTGGGGTCTCTATTGATTCCTAATCCATCTCCCATGGCCTCTTCTTTGATTTAGAGCTCACATTTGAGCTCATAAATAGGGTCCATGTTCCCAACGTCTTCCCTAATCGATTCTAGGTTGGTTCCTACCTTCTTCCCTCCTCTTCAGCCAAGAGCTCCACTGACTCCAGCGACCCTCTCACTCCACCTCTTCCATGCATCCAATAGTCAAATTGGGTGCACCGCCTTCTTCCTCATCTTCTTCCGACGGCAGTCGGCCAAAGTGCCATCCCCTTCGACCCTTTCTTCGCCGTCGCTCATCTCGTTGGAGACTTCGTCGTCCTCGGTGCCAGGCATCACACCTGCGAGGATTCTCACCTCCTTCATCCCTTAGACTAGGTTCAATCTCTCCCTCTCCCTCTTTAGGATAGCTCTTGCCCTATAGCTCCTTGATTTGACCACCGTTCCATCATCTCCCCCTTCGTCTTCTTCAGCGCCAGCTGTGCCTCTAGCGAGGCCGTGCAGCTGACACACACACCTACTTGCCTTGTCACCACCTCCACTACCTTCCTTTCCACCATAAGAATAAAAGCCCTAATTTTATTGGGCATTTCGATCACTTCACCGGCTCACCAAACAACCCATCCTCCGATCACCTCCGTCATCATCGTTCGGCCACCCTAGTGCCCCAATCACCTAGCCACCACCACCAACGCACTCACCACGCTTAGGTGAAGCTTCTGAGCACTTTTGACTGGGCAGAGAGGCCATTTTCATGGTTGCAAGTATTCTCCAGACTCCGCTTCTTCGTTGCCTAATCACAACCGTCGTTCGTTAAGCTCTATTGATCTCTGACCTCACCATCACCTCGCAACATCACGGAACTGCCTCAGGAACTCGTTTGGGGTTTCGATTGAATGAAAGCTCAACAGCAGATGCGCAAATCAAATGCTCCAATTCTCCGCTGCTTTACGCGAAGATGAAGGCACTTTGGTGCCACATCGTATGCAGCATATTTACAAAGATGAATAATTGAATTCCTACTAGTGTCTGTTTGCCTCGACACAGGGGGGTGAGGTCCCTCCCTTACGTGCTGCGCACACCTCACCCACCACGCACACCAGTGGGCTTGGTCACTGTTCAAACCCAATTACCCAGTTACTATGCACACCCATATACCCGACTAAGAAACGAAGAGGAAATTTTGAGGAGGGTGGGGGGTGGTTTTGCATTGTTGGCCTCGAAATTCGTGCTAGTACATGCCCAACACTTAGGCATTTCTAAGGCTCTATGTTTTTGCTCTGTGCTTGAGGTTGCTGAAGCCTCATCCTTGTGCTTGAGGCCCTTGGCTCTGATACCGTGGACACATTGACATATTTGATGACATGGATATTTGAATAAGTGGTTCAAAACCACTGTTGAGAAATTGATTAGCTTGAAACTTTGGGATATATGTGCTTAAATGAGGGAAGTAATTGGTGATTTAAATCACCATTTTTAGGGCTTTATCATTCTTTTTATCGTATTGTTTTCCTGAGATATAATTGCTACTATTGAATATCATTTTGAGTATATTTTTATTATTCATTGAATATCCTGTTGAGATTGATTATTGTGCTTAATTGTTTATTGAGATTAGTGTGTGAATTTCATATTTACTCCCTGCGAACGACCTTGGTCTCATATTTTATTTTCGAGCACTTATAAATTTAAATGTTAATTCGATTTTTGTCGCTATACTATGACGTGATATTTTCCTAACTATGATGACTTTCAAGTGACTCAATAGTCGTCGGTGAGGAGGAAGGAGGAGGATGGAGATGAGGAAGGTCTCAGGGGCCCAAGCTTGGCGAGAAACTCTGACGAAGATTGGGGAAGAAGATTTGATGCTCGGTTGGCAGTGAGCAGCAATGAAGACAGAGGTTGAAGGTGCTCTAGGTTGTCTTCAATGGAGGAAAAAATGAAGATGAAGGTGGATTCGCACACCAAAATGATACAAAATCAACTTATGCTCATGCAACACTTTTTATAGATGAGGTTTCCCTCCTTATTTGCCCAAAATAGGCGTGTTTGGAGTCTGACATTGACAGAGAAGAGAGCTCAAAAATCTCGAGCTCGTTGGACCAATTTCGACCAAATTTGGTATTAAATTGATGCTTAGAAGATTGACAATGATCTTAGGATCAATTTCGCTAACTTTGGCAATTTTTGATGGAAGTTTCTTTAATCAATTCTTCGATTGAATGTTGGCAGTTTGGGTTCTCTCTTTGTTCAGACAACGAAGAAGGTGGAGAAGAAAGAGAAGGTGGCATGGGCCTTCTTGTGAAGGAGATGAGGAAGTTAGGGATGTAAATCTAATAGAATATGAAACATAGGGGTTTAGATGTGAAAATAGAGATTTTAAGGGTAGAAATGCAAACTAGGTCAAGATAGACTTTGATTGGGCCCAAATTTTGACATTAACCTAATTTGGACCCAAGGAATCTAATGGTGAAATGGGATTTGAGTTTTGACCACGTTTGACTGGGTAAATTGCATAGAATCCCAAATTAAGGTAAATTCACATCTGAATCTCTATTTTTGGTCAAAATGGGTTCAGATGGAAGAAGTGAAGGTACCAAACCTCTTAGAATAATTTTAAATGATTTTTAGGAGGTTTGGATTGAATTTATCTCGACCAGAGCCCCTTTAATTTAAGTAAGGCTAATAATTAGGGTTTTTAATACTATTTTCATCCTCGAAATATGTGAAATCCTGATTCAGTTAATGTGAGCTCACTACTTGGTCTTTTAAGTTCATCTGACCATTAATTAACCCTTGATTAATTCCATGGTTAGTCTGCATTTATGATGAGATGGTACCACAATAGAATTAACATTGTTTTCTTGTCTGCTTAAATCAATTCATTACGAATTTGTGATCCTCAGATGATCATTTAGGAGCATTTATCATTGGATTTCAACTAATTCAAGTTACTTATGATGAATGATGGTGTTACCATCATAACCCCATGCCTAACTTTTGCTAATCCCTAGCAAAATCCTATGGATCAAACCAGATCTCTAAGTCGGATTTTAATTGTCAGGATGCCTTACCGAGCCGTATCTCTAAAAATTAGTTCAAAATATCAACAATAGCCTAGAGGTACTCAAGTACTAGCCAAGATTTAGACTGGAGCAGCCTCTGTTGGTGCTAGAGCACCACGATCGTTTATTTTGATGAAAACAAAACACGTGTCTTTTAACATTTGCTTTTGAGTCCTAGTTTTCAGGTCAAATTGCAAATGGTGACGGGTGTTTAGATGGAGTTCAGGCTTGCATCCATGGCAGATTGATGGAGCTAGACAGAGGCAAAGGAGCTTCGCGAGGAGAGAAAGCTTGAAGAAGGAAGGAGATGAAGAATAGGATAGATTTCCTTTTTGTGCTATGTAATTTTGTTCCTTTGTTTCTCTCTTTATTTCTTTCTTAGATCTTATATTAAAGAGACTCAAAGAACCCTTAAAGTAGTCCTAGGAACACCTGCACTACCCTAGGATACTTAGGTCTTCTGTAGAGAACTTAGAAAACCAAAATAGGGTTCAGACAACCTTATCAAACGTCCAATCTGGAAATCAGACGTCTGATATTGACTTTTAAGACGTCTAACTATTTGATCAGACATCCAAATTATCTAGGCTGGACTTGGTACGTTCTGTCTGTTAGAATCAGTCATCCAGACCTTAGTCCAGACATCTTAGGAGATGTCTGATGCCTTCGCCAGATGTTTAATTAGTGGAACGTTGGTTGCCTTCATAAACATTTAGGAAATGACCGTTAGCCTTGTATCAAACATTTGTAGAGGACCCCAGACGTCTGATATATAACCGTTTTGCCTCGGCTGACCCAAAATCTCCTTTCATAGATTTTCTAGTCGTTGTACTTCCTTGGGAATCCATTTCCGTAGAATAATAGGTTTCCAGATGTCCAGACCTTGTGCTAGATGTCCTGTATGTCATCTGATACCCATACACTAGAATCCTGTTTAGCTCTGATTCAAGTCAGGAAGGAAACCCGCCTAGAATCAGACGTTTGCCTTAGTTCCTAGATGTCTTAAACAGGTTTCCCAAACGTCTGATGCCAGGACCAGATGTCTGATGACCCTGTCAGAATCATAATTGATTCTGACTATGGCCTAATTTGCCTTGGATTTGCACCCAACGGCTATGGAAGCCTTCCAAGGCCTTCCAAAGCCTTCTTAGGCCCTTTATAAATAGAGGAGGACCCCTTGGCTTGCAAAACACACCAAGACACACCTTTGCTAGAATATTTCCACTCTCTTGTGTCAAAAAAAAGTAGAAGATCAAATAGAAGAAGCTCTAACTCTACAAGCACTCATTTCACACCTAAGAGCTTCGTCTTGCTGTGCACCCACTCTCTCACTGACGTTATGAGAGTGCTGTTGTACCAAAGCGTGGTTCACTCACTTGCATCAATCCGAAGCACTTCCACCAAAGGGAAGTTTCCTAACCCCTAAAGAAGCTAGGTTTAAATATTTGTGACTCTATAGAATTGTTGTACATTTATTGTCTTTGGTTGGGTATCCGCAATGCTTTGCGAATACCCATCTCCTTCGCGAGACAAAATCCTTCTTGTGAAGAGAAGGGGTTTTGAGGTACACTACCCTCGGTCTAAGTAGTGTGGTTGTAATTGAGGTTCAGCCACCTGAAATTCCCTAATTGGAGGGGGTGAGATATGTGTGACGTAATATAAAGTGCAAAATTAAAATAGACAATCTCACAAAAATAAGCTATCACACAATAGGCACAAGTATTTTTAGGTGGAAAGACAAACCGGGTGAAAACCACTACCTAACTCTCTCGAGTTAGGATTTCTCAATCGACCTAGTCGATCAAATCCACTAAACCTAGTCACTTGAACGAGGGTGACTGAACCTCAATTACAACCACACTACTTAAACCAAGGGTAGTGTACCTAAAAATCCCTTCTCTTTACAAGAAGGAATTTGTCTCGTGAAGGAGACAGGATTTCGCAAAGTGAATACCCAACCAAAGATAATAAAATGTACAACAATCCTATAGAGCCTCAAATATTAACACCTAGCTTCTATAGGAGTTAGGAAGCTTCCCTTTGATGGAAGTGCGTCGATGTGACGACGTGGATGTGTGAACCATGCTTTGGCACAACAACGCTCTCGTAATGTCGGTGGGAGGGCGGGTGCACAGCAGGACGAGGCTCTTAGGTGAGAAGAGAGTGCTTGTAGAGCTAGAGCTTCTTTTATTTGATCTTCTACTTTTTGACACAAGTGAGTGGAAATATTCTAGCAAGGGTGTGTCTTAGGTGTGTCTTTCAAGCCAAGGCATCCTTCTTTATTTATAGAGGCCCTAGGAAGGCTTTGAAGGCCTTGGAAGGCTTCCATAGCCGTTGGGTGCAAAGCCAAAGAGAATCAATCCGTAGTCAGAAATAATCATGATTTTGACAGGTTCATCAAACATCTAGTCCTAGCATTAGACGTCTGGAAAACCCGTTTAAGACGTCTGGGAACTAAGTCAGACGTCTGATTTTAGGCGGGTTTCCTTCCTGACTTGAATCAAACCTAAACAAGGTTCTAGTGTATGTCCATCAGATGACACACAAGACGTCTGGCACAAGGTTTGGACGTCTGGAAACCTATTTATTCTCTGTAAATGGATTCCCAACGAGTCTAACGGCTATAAAATCTCTGAAGGAAGATTTTGGGTCAGTCGAGGCTAAACGGTCATGTATCGGACGTTTAGAGTCCTCTACGGACGTTTGATACAAGGCTAACGGTCATTTCCTCAACATTTGCTAAGGAAGACAACGGTCCACTAATTATATGTCTGGCAAAGGCATCAGACGTCTCTTGAGATGTTTGGACTAAGGTCTAGATGTTTAATTTCACCAGACAGAACTAACTAAGTCCAGCCTAAATAATCGGACGTCTGAGTCAATAGTCAAACTTCTTAAAAGTTTTTATCAGACGTTTGAAATTCATATCAGACGTCTGAAAAGGCTGTCTGATCCCTATTTTGGTTTTCTAAGTTATCTATAGAAAACCTAAGTATCCTAGGGTAGTGCAGGTGTTCCCAGGACTACTTTAAGGATCCTTTGAGGCTCTTTAACAGATATTCTAAGAAATAAAAAGAGCAAGAATAAAATGAAAAAGTACATAGAAAAAGATAAATAGAAATCTATCCTATTCTTCTTGTCCTTCCATCTTCAAGCTTTCGTTCCTCGTGAAGCTCCTCTGCCTCTGTCCAACTCCTTCAATCCGCCATGGATGAGAGCTAGAACTTGTCTAAACACCTGTCTCCATTTGCAATTTGACCTGAAATCTAGGACTCAAAAGCAAATGTTAAAAGACACATATTTTGTTATCATCAAAATAAATGATCATGGTGCTCTAGCACCAACAATCTCCCCCTTTTTGATGATGACAAAACCAAAAATAATAATGCATAAAATCCTCCCCCTTTTTGACACTATCAAAAAGGTTTTTTATCAATTTTAAATTTCCTATAACTCCTCCTTAAAACATGCTCTTCTATAATTGGGTTGAATTTCTTTTAACAAGAGTAATGTCCTCCCTCCTTTTTGTAACAACAAGATCGCTATTATTTTTCTCCCCCTTTCTAAAGGAAATATAGCTAACTTAATAAGATCTCCCCCTTAATGATTGACAAATAGCTCATAATATTAACTCCCCTTATCTATATGCTAATGATAAAAAGATAGGGTTAAGGGTTACCTCATCTACCATGGCTAATAGAATGGCCCAAATGGAGGTCGTGGATGCCACATCGGATGGGGCTCCCATCCGTAGCTTGGAGGCCCAGGCATCGGCGCCGGTTTCTAATCTGGTGGACGACGTGCGACAGGTTGTTCGATTGTTCATTGTCTTGACAGTCTTCTCATTTTCCTCCTTGGTCTACTCCTTGGACCTCCCAACTCGAGTTGACCATTCTTGAGCTTGTAGGTCCAGTCCTTTACGTTGATATCTTCTTTGAAACCTATAAAATAAGATTCCAATTCTTTCTTTGGTATCCAAGTGAGCGTGGATCTGGATGTGTTAGCGGGTCTCCTTGACGGAGATCCTTTCTCAATCTTAGGGCTATGCAAATTTTCTATTTTGTTGGTTAATTTATTGGAATTTTCCCTAAGACATGTGATTTCTTTTTCTATAATATGCATCTTTATCTTTAAATCAGAAATTTCTAATTTTAAACTAACATTTTCCTCAATCAATTTAGTATTTTCATTGATTATGTCTTTATTTTCTAATACCAAGTTTTTATCCTTAGGACTAGCTTCTAGATCCTTGAGTTTTATTTCTAATCTTTCATTTTCACTTTTAAGAAAACTAAGATTCCTTTTAATATTTTTATTTTCTACCTTAAGTGATTTACTAAGCTCAAATAATTCATCGAAAGCATCTTGTAAATCGGGATTTACCTTATTGTCGGTGTCGCTATCACTTCCCATGGCCATGAAGCCCATGCAGACGATTTCTTCCTTGGGGTTCTGCTCTTCTTCTTCCTTTGAGCTTATGTCGTCCCAAGTTGCTTGGAACACCTTCTTCTTAGACTTCTCCTTTTCCTTCTTCTTTTCCTTCTTGAGAAGAGGGCACTCTGGTCGTAGATGCCCTTTCTTGCTGCAGTGGTAGCAACATCTTGGGCTTTCCTTCTTCTTTTTCTTTTCTTTCTTTGACTCCCTACAAAACTTGGAAAACTTTTTAAGTAAAAACTTAAAGTCTTCGTCATCGGAACTTACCTCGCTATCTGATGCGACTCTGAATGCGAGGGTCTTCTTCGATTTTGGCTCTGGTGTATCCTTCTTCTTTTGCTTCAGCTTTGTCTCGTAGGCCATTAGATTACTTAGGAGATCTTCCATGTTGAGCTCCTCCACCTCATTCACCTCCTCGATGGCGGTGACCTTTTGCTCCCATTCTGGTCCAAGGGAGTAGAGTAGTTTTCCTTGAAGCTCCCCCTTGATGAAGGTCTTACCTAAAGCTTTTAAATTATTTACAATGAGAGTGAACCTAGTATTCATCTCACTTAGAGATTCGTTAGACTTCATTGAAAAAGACTCAAATTCTTGAGAAAGTAAATTTATTTTAAAAGTCTTTACCTTTGAGGTACCTTCGTGAGTTACCTCGAGTGTGTGCTAGATCTCGTATGCGGTGGCGCATTGTGAGATTTTGTTGAACTCCTCCGGGCTGAGTGCGTAGTACAACGCGTTCATTGTTTTTGCATTGAGTGAGAGTTCCCGGATCTGCTGCTTCGAGTATCCTATGGTGGGTCTTTCTGGGATGTCGAAGGGGGTCTCGCAACGGTCCCATATTGTGAAGTCATTAGTTTGAAGCCATTTCTTCATTCGTAGCTTCCAGTATGGGTAATTGCTCCCGTCAAAGAACGGCGGTCAGGTCGCAGATTGGCCCTCAGAAGTCCTGCTTGCGGAACTGCTTCCCTCCATGATCTTCTTTCTTGGTTGTTACACCGAAATGACAAGAACCTACTCTGATACCAACTGTAATTCCCTGGTTAGAGGGGGTGAGAAATGTGTGACGTAATATAAAGTGCGGAATTAAAATAGACAATCTCACAAAAATAAGGTATCACACAATAGGCACAAGTATTTTTAGGTGGAAACCCAAATCGAGTGAAAACCACCACCTAACTCTCTCGAGTTAGGATTTCTCAATCGACCTAGTCGATCAAATCCACTAAGCCTAGTCACTTGAACGAGGGTGACTGAACCTTAATTACAACCACACTACTTAGACCGAGGGTAGTGTACCTCAAAACCCCTTCTCTTTATAAGAAGGAATTTGTCTCGCGAAGGAGATGGGAATTCGCAAAGCGAATACCCAACCAAAGATAATAAAATGTACAATCCTATAGAGCCTTAAATATTAACACCTAGCTTCTATAGGAGTTAGGAAACTTTCCTTTGGTGGAAGTGCGTCGATGTGACGATGCGGATGCGTGAACCACGCTTTGACACAACAGCGCTCTTGTAATGTCGATGGGAGAGCAGGTGCATAGCAGGACGAAGCTCTTAGGTGAGAAGAGAGTGCTTGTAGAGCTAGAGCTTCTTCTATTTGATCTTCTACTTCTTTTTGACACAAGTGAGTGGAAATATTCTAGCAAGGGTGTGTCTTAGGTGTGTCTTTCAAGCCAAGGGGTCCTTCTCTATTTATAGAGGCCCTAGGAAGGCTTTGAAGGCCTTAGAAGGCTTCCATAGCTGTTGGGTGCAAAGCCAAAGAGAATCAGGCCGTAGTTAGAAATAATCATGATTTTGACAGGGTCATCAAACGTCTGGTCCTAGCATCAGACGTCTGGAAAACCCGTTTAAGACGTCTGGGAACTAAGTCAGACGACTGATTTTAGGTGGGTTTCCTTTCTAACTTGAATCAGACCTAAACAAGGTTCTAGTGTATGTCATCAGATGACACACAGGACGTCTGGCACAAGGTATGCACGTCTGGAAACCTATTTGTTCTCTGGAAATGGATTCCCAACGATTCTAATGGCTATAAAATCTCTGAAGGAAGATTTTGGGTCAGTCGAGGCAAAACGGTCATGTATCAGACGTCTGGAGTCCTCTACGAATGTTTGATACGAGGCTAACAGTCATTTCCTCAACGTTTGCTAAGGAAGCCAACGGTCCACTAATTAGACATCTGGCAAAGGCATCAGACGTCTCCTGAAACGTCTGGACTAAGGTTTGGACGTCTGATTTCATCAGATAGAACTAAGTCCAGCCTAAATAATCGGAAACGGTCATGTATTAGACGTCTGGAGTCTTCTACGGATGTCTGATACGAGGCTAAAGGTCATTTCCTCAATGTTTGCTAAGGAAGCCAATGGTCCACTAATTAGACGTCTAGCAAAGGCATTAGACGTCTCCCGAGACAACTGGACTAAGGTCTGGACGTTTGATTTCATCAGACAGAACTAACTAAGTTTAGCCTAAATAATCGGACGTCTGAGTCAACAGTCAGACGTCTTAAAAGTTTTTATCAGACGTCTGAAATTCAGATTAGACGCCTGAAAAGTTGTTTGATCCCTATTTTGGTTTTCTAAGTTCTCTATAGAAAACCTAAGTATCCTAGGGTAGTGCAGGTGTTCCTAGGACTACTTTAAGGATCCTTTGAGGCTCTTTAACAGATATTCTAAGAAATAAAAAGAGCAAGAATAAAATGACAAAAGTACATAGAAAAAGATAAACAGAAATCTATCCTATTCTTCTTGTCCTTCCATCTTCAAGCTTTCGTTTCTCGCGAAGCTCCTCTGCCTCTGTCCAACTCCTTCAATCTGCCATGGATGCGAGCTAGAACTTCGTCTAAACACCTGTCTCCATTTGCAATTTGACCTGAAAACTAGGACTCAAAAGCAAATGTTAAAAGACACGTGTTTTGTTATCATCAAAATAAACGATTGTGGTGCTCTAGCACCAACATCACCCTCGTTCAAGTGATTGGGCTTAGTGGATTTGATCGACTAGGTCGATCGGAAAATCCTAACTCGAGAGGGTTAGGTGGTGGTTTTCATCCAGTTTGGGTTTCCACCTAAAAATACTTGTGCCTATTGTGTGGTTGCTTATTTTTTGTGAGATTGTCTATTTTAATTCCGCACTTTATATTATGTCACGCATATCTCACCCCCTCCAAGTAGGGAATCACAGCCTCAACCTTGGGTCTGCCACGAAGGGTTTTAAGGCCTGAAAACATTGCCCAGAGGTTCATTGACCCTAGCTGTTAATGCACCCGTGCCAATTCATAGCAAGTCTAGGTTCAGTGCTAGTGCATTTTTTATAAGAGAGATAGAGAGGGATATTTATTTTGAGAGTTTTCTCCCTTTCCTTTTTACATTCCCCAAAATCCAACATCGGGTTGACCTTAATCACGGTCTATATCAGATTCCTTGTCATCACCATCAATCCTCGAAGGGTCCCTGGCTTTTGATGCTTTGGGATAGCACTGCCCATGGAAATTTCCAAAACCCTGGCTTTCTACATTTCGAGATAGTGTCGCCCATGGCGTTCTATAGCTAAATTTAGACCCTGGCAATTGACATTTCAGGATAATCCTGCCCATGGCACTCGAACCAGCACAAGGTGCTTACATGCCCCTAGTAGGGTATTTAGATATCCTAGGAGACAAGGATCGAGATATCTTAGGAGAAGATATGTTATAATGCATCTTCGAGGGGAGTATTTTTCATTTTGCCTCTCCGTGCTGGGAACTTATCTAATCAACTTGTGTCTTTGAGCTGCTCTTAAGTCGAATCTTCAGGAAAACATTTTTTGAATATAACACTTTTGGCATTATTCTTCATCAAGCGCACTAAACCAGAATGTGTGTGTGATTTTTAGGTGCTTAGGTTACCAAGTCCCACAAACGAAAGGGTAGGCAACGAGGTCGAATAGTCACTAAGCCTTAGACTTAATACATCAACCTCGCAACTTTCTTAACCTCTTGAGGAATAGTCCAGATCTTAACAAATACGTGAGTGTTTAAGTCATGGGATAGGCCTAAGAGGCCTAAGGTTGGTATCCATCACTTATCTACTAAGATTTGACCCTTCAGGTCTTAATTCATCATCTGATCTAGCTTAGAACTTAGGTAAGTTCCATATCAATTACAGGGACTAACGTTTTTTTTTGTTTGCTCCTTTTTTCTTTGTTTTTCCTTTTCTTCTCTTTTTCTTCCTCAACTCTTATCTTTCAATTCAGCTCTCCTCCTTTCATCTGTCTCTATTTTTTTTATTGAAACCCTTCCATGAATCGAATTTCACAGCATTTTGAAGTTTAATACCCCCCCATGCCTAAGATTTGCAATGTCCTCATTGTAAATTAGGTGGTTTCAAGTTTAGCTTAGATTGTACATTAGAACAAGTTTGGGTGGGTGGCGAATGGGTTGGGATGCTTGTTATTGACGATTTCAAGCTCTGATACAAGTGTCAAAGGTGGAGTTGGCTGTTCTAAAGGATGAACCCAAAAGTGTAATATGACTTCAGCTCAAAGATAGGTCTGAAGGGTCTCGATATTTTTAAAATGATGGGTTTCCTCCCATTAAGTGCTAAGTTTAACGCCATTAGCTGGGCATAATGTGGCTCAGGGAGAATGGAGAGCAAAAGATACCGTAGCCAGGTTCGAATTGGTGAGTTTGAGGAATGATTTCTGTCTCTGACCATTCACAACAAATGGTTTTGAGTCATGGTTGAGTCCACTGATTTCAACAACTCCATTTCTAAAGATTGTTTGGATGAGAAAGGGTCCAAGCCATTTCGGTCTTAGTTTTCCTGAGAAGAGCTTGAGATTGGCATCAAAGAGGAGCACTTTCTGACCAAGATGGAATGATTTTTGCGATATGTGCTTGTATGGAAGGCTTTGACTCGCTCTTTGTAGATACGTGAGTTCTCATACGCATCATTGCGTGACTCCTTAATCTCACTCATTTGCAACTGACGGTGGATTCTAGCCTTCATAAGATCTAAATTGCACTTCCATACTACCCAATAGGCCTTATGCTCCATCTCTACAAGAAGGTGACATGCCTTTCCGTACACAAGCCTGAATGGAGACATCCCTAGTTGTGTTTTATGGGTGATCCAGTAGGCCCACAAGGCTTTCAGAAGTTGGGCGGACTAGTCTTTTCTGTCAAGCTAAACAATGACCTAAAGGATTTTCTTGATCTCCTGATTGGATAGCTTAGCTAATCCATTAGTTTGGGGGTGATAAGGAGTCGAGATACGATGCGACACCTCGTACTTTTTCATCAGGGACTGGAAGTGCACATTCGCAAAATGAGACCCACCATCGCTGATGATGGCTTTAGGAACTCTAAATCTGGAAAAGATGTTCTCCTAAATGAACCAGAGAACAACTTTATGATCATTAGTTCTTATGGGTATGACTTCGATCCATTTCAAGACGTAATTGTTGAACGTTTACGAATTGCTACGCTAACGTGTTCGGTTTTGGAAAACCTGTCGTTGTAGTTTGAAAGCGAAGAACTCGTGTTCAACAAATAAAATTTATACCGAAATGAATTCCGGGTCGAACACAGGGAGGCTACGTTGATCTATAATTGCAATTATATTTTTTTAGGATTTTTGATGAGCAAGGCGATATAATTACAATGGAGCTATCAGACTAAAAGAGAGAGAGAGAGAAAGAGAGAGAGAGAGAGGGAGAGAAAGAGAACATGCATTCAATATTTCAACTGTTTATATAATCAAACTAAATAAAAGTTACACTAGAAAGTGGAAAATCAATTACACTATAAAGCAGGAAAATTCTACACTAGAAAAGCTGTAAATAAGAATGGGAGAGAGAAGTTATCCTCCTCGACGATTGCTTGGAGGACAAGCCGGACGGGACGACGTCTGGATGAAGGAGAACGAAGCAGGACGAAGCAGAAGAACGGGAACGAAGCAGCACGCCGTCGTCGTCGCGGGATCCACTTCCGAAGGGGAACAAAAATTGGACTTTATCTCGCGAGAAGCATCCCGGGTGTGGGACAAGCTTCTCTTGAGCTTTGGAGGGGTAGAGAGGAGAAGGAAGGGATGAGAATTTCGTATGGAGGGGGTCTCCTTTTATAGTTGCAAGGAGTGGGGGCAAAATGGACATTACAACTTCAAAATAATAAATGAGGGGTCTTTAGTGATGGATAAATTCGTCACTAAAGCCCCCAACGTGGGCGTAGCTTCCGCCCCCACGCGCGCCGCTTCAGCTGCCCGCGCGCTCAATGTCATCGCACGCACTATGATTCTCAGCCGTCCGATCGCGAGATTGGACGGCTTAAGACGCATCTCCGCCCGCTGCGCTGCGCCCGCCTGGCGCGTGCGATCACGTGTGACGTCGCGTGTTTAATCTCCCGTGAACGCTATTGGGCGTGCGCGGCCGTCCGATTGCGATCCAATGCCCGCCCGCGCCCAATAGCCCGTGCCTCCAACCCTCTGCTGCGGCTCGAACCTGCGCCCACTGGTCGCGTAAGCACGCTCGACCGCTGCGCTACAGGGCGCGGATGGTCGAGCGGACGCTTTTAAGCACGGCCGACCACAGCCGTTGGATCAAGATCCAACGGCGGAGAGCAAGCGAGTGCGGGGCCTTCGTAGAATGCGTGCGGCCGTTTGGGTGGCCGAGATGGTGCCACATGGCGCCATCTTGGCCGTCCATCTTCTGGAAGTTGTAGATGGTGCCACGGATGTCGGATTGACTTGATTTTTGTGTCGTTGGGCTGCGATCATCGATCCAAATTCATCCGTGCGGTTGGATTTTTCATCTGAAGTGCGGATCTTCACCATCCTGGCCCTTGATCTTCTAGGATTCCTCGGTCACTATCTGATGCTACGGATGCCTGATTAGGGCGATCTTGGAGTCGTTGAATTCCAATCGTTGCCCTGATCACATCCATACGGTTGGATCTTTGATCCGAGGCTCCGATAAAATGTTTGCCCTGTCCAAGCACATAAAAGGAGACAATTAACCTCCATTTTATTCAAACTACTCTAAATGCAAGATGATGCATGTTATGCAATATTTATATCATGAAATGCAATCCTATGCTTAAGAAAATGCATAAATAGACATTTTAAGTAGTGTAAATGTGTTTACATCATACCCCCATGCCTATCTTTTGCTAGTCCCTAGCAAAAACTATATGCTATTTATAAAAGAATTAGGTTGGATTATTTGGACCTGAGTTATTTTCAATCATTAAGAAATTGTCTACTTAGGAACTGAACTTTCAAAGACACAACAGCGCCTGGGTATCAGGCAAAATGCAGACCGCCTCAAGCCCTCGCCTTATTCAAAGAAAAATTTCTTTTTCTCTTTTTACTCTTTTCTAATTTTTTTTGGATTTTCAAATTTTAGGGTTTAAGAGTGGCTTTCTACGGCCATTCAACTCACCCAAGATTTGATGAGAACCCAAAGTTTTAAGCATCTTATTGTGATTGTGATAGACTTGTTGACCGGCAATTAAAACGAACTTCAGATTTCTACGCCTCTAGGTGACCTCAAAAAGAATTCTGCCTAAAGGTGTATCTTAACAACTGGTAGCTTTCTCCCTACTTTTATTTTTTACTGGGTCAACACAAGGGTGAATCTAGTGTATATCTCCCCAGTTTATTCTACTTCTCCACTTCTTCCTAAGTGTATTGGGAATTTTTAGTGCATTTTCTGAGTTGGGTTCTGGACAACTGGTCGTTGAGCTGTTACCACCGACAACTTGCCAGCCATACTCGTGCGGCGAAGTGTGGCTTATTTCTTTTTGTTCTTTTCTCCTTTTCTTTTTTTTGAATTTTTTTTTTTTAAGTAGGTGGCTTCCCTGGTCTAAGATTTACCTAAAGGCAGCAAAAAGAGAAAGGTCCAGTGACTGGGCTCTGGACAACCTACCTATGGGCTGTTACCCATGATAACTTGCCAGCCATATCACCCTAGAAGGTTCATTAGCTACCCAATTTCTGTTAAAATCGCCGAACAACGAGTCAGTGCAAAGAAAGTGTGCAGATGCTTAAGACTGAAAATTTCCTCAAATCAGAGGGTGGGTTGATAAGTCGTGTACTTATCACCCAAACTTATTTATTCCAATTATAATAGAATTAAGATGGTGAGGTCTCAAAGACAAATCCACATTTTAGTGGATACACAGGCTAATTAAGTCTAAAGACCCTTCAGGTCTTTGTGTTCAGATCCTAATGTAAAATTTATTAGGATTGAAAAGTCCTAATGTCCAACTAATCCTTCCTAATTTTTTTTCTTAAATAAGAAGAGAAAAACATTTTGTATAGATTTCACAAAGCTGACCAAATAATTCAAAAATGAATCCACCCCCCCATGCCTAGCTGATCAATGTCCTCATTGAAAAAGAAACATGAAAGAAAGGGTAGAATATGAAAGATATCACCTGGATATGAAGGTCGTATCAGCCTTGTGTCATATGTACAACTACTGAGTTTAATGCCGTCAGCTAGGCGAAGTCTAGCCAAAGAAGTCACAGAATGGCTAGAGCAATAGAGTCTGAGACGGGTTCTGGAAGATTACGGTCAACAACAGGCTTCAAACGTTGACCGTTGACTTTAAAGGTATTACCCATCTTTGGGTCAGAAATCTGAACGGCACCATTTGAAAAAATCTGATCAATTATGAATGGGCCATTCCATTTAGATCTAAGTTTGCCAGGAAAGAGCTTAAGTTTAGAATCGAATAACCAGACCTTTTGGTTTGGCTCAAAGCTCTTGAAGGAAATCAATTGATCATGTAGAGCTTTGGTCCGAGCCTTGTAGATCTTGGCATTCTCATAAGCATCATTTGTAAGCTCCTCCAACTCAGATAGTTGGAGTTTCCTGGTCTTCCCAGCTAGATTCAGATCTAAATTGCATTGTTTGATTGCCCAGAATGCCCTGCGTTCAATCTCTACGGGTAGATGGCATGCCTTTCCATACACCAAACGGAATGGAGACATGCCGATGGGCGTTTTATACACCGTACGGTAGGCCTAAAGAGCGTCCTCAAGCTTTTGAGTCCAATCCTTGCGATCAGGCCTAACCGTTTCTTGCATAATGTTCTTGATCTCTCGATTGGAGATCTCGGCTTGTCCATTCGTCTGGGGATGGTAAGGTGTGGAAATACGATGATTAACCCCGTATTTGGCCAATAAATTCTGGAATTGGGCATTAGTAAAATGAGTGCCACCATCACTGATGATAGCCCTCGGAATCCCGAACCTACTGAAGATATTGTTCTTGACAAAATTAATGACCACCTTGTGGTCATTGGTTTGGGTGGGAATCGCCTCAATCCATTTGGACACATAATCAACAGCAACAAGAATGTACTAATATCCAAATGAAGGGATAAAGGGTCCCATGAAATCGATGCCCCAAACATCGAAAATTTCTATAGGAAGAATAGGGTTTAGGGGCATCATGTCTCTCTTAGTTATGTTCCCAAGTGACTGACATCGAGAACATGACCTTGAGAAGTCCTGGGCATCCTTGAATAAAGATGGCCAATAGAAGCCAGATTGCAAGATTTTTGCAGCCGTCTTTCTCTCGGAGAAATGTCCACCACACCCAGATGCATGGCAGAACTCGAGTATATTGTTGAATTCATTCTCCGGTATGCATCGGCGAATAATCTGATCAGAGCCGATGCGATACAGTTCAGGGTCCTCCCAAAAGTAGTATTTGGCCTCAGATTTGAGTCTATCCCGTTGTTGCTTGGTCCAATCCTGTGGGATTTGACCAACGGCCAAATAGTTAACAATGTCAGCAAACCATGGGGTGTGGACACCTAAAACTGTAAAAATGGTTTCGTCCGGAAAAGTGTCAACAATCGGAATGTTCGGACAAGAAGAAGCACCTAGGAGTCTCGACAAATGATCCGCCACCACATTTTGTACCCCAATTTTATCCTTAATTTCAAGATCAAATTCTTGAAGAAGAATCCAACGAATAAGTCGGGGTTTAGCATCCTTTTTAGCAAAGAGATGTCTCAAGGCCGAGTGGTCGGTATAAATGATAACATGAGACCCTAAGAGATATGCCCTGAATTTTTCCAAAGCAAATACTACAGCTAGTAATTCCTTCTCAGTAACAGTGTAATTCCTCTGGGCTTCATCCAGAGTTTTACTAGCATAGTAAATGACAGAGGGCTTTCGATCAATTTTCTGACCCAGGATAGCCTCAACCGCGTAATTAGAAGCGTCGGTCGTGATCTCAAAAGGGGCTGTCCAAATTGGTGGTTGCAAAATTGGAGCACAGGTGACTGCCATTTTCAGGAAATCAAATGCCTTTCGGTATGATTCGTCAAAAACAAACAGCGTTTCTTTGGCAAGAAGATTGCTCAAAGGACGAGCAACCTTCGAGAAATCCTTTATGAATCTTCGATAAAATCCCACATGGCCAAGAAATGATCTGATCTGTTTAACAGATGTGGGAGGAGGAAGTTTAGTGATAGCATCAACCTTAGCTTTGTCTACTTCAATTCCCCGTTCAGAGATTACATGACCCAAAACGATGCCCTCTTGGGTCATGAAATGACTCTTTTCTCAGCTAAGGACCAGTCGTGTCTTGATACATCTCTTAAGAATCATTTACAAATTAGCCAAACAAGAGTCAAATGATTCTCCGAAAATAGAGAAATCATCCATGAAGACTTCCATAAACTCTCCCACCATGTCGGAAAATATGGCTAGCATACACCTTTGAAAAGTCGCAGGTACATTGCATAACCCAAAAGGCATCCTACGAAAAGCAAAGGTTCCATAGGGATAGGTGAAAGTAGTTTTTTCCTGATCCACGGGATGGATATGAACTTGGTTGTATCCTGAGTAGCCATCAAGAAAACAGAAGTACTTCTGCCCAGCTAATTTTTCCAAGATTTGATCAATGAAGGGTAGGGGAAAATGATCCTTTTTAGTGGCTGTGTTCAGCTTCCTGTAATCAATACAAACTCTCCAAGAGGAAGCTGAACGAGTTGTGACAGATTCACCTCTCTCATTAGTCACAACAGTAATCCCGGCTTTCTTTGGAACAATCTGAATGGGACTTACCCAGGGACTGTCAGAGATTGGATAAATAATTCCTGCATCGAGCCACTTGATGATTTCCTTTTTGACCACTTCTCGCATATTTGGACTCCATCTCCTCTGCATCTGGTGAGAAGGGCGGGATCCATCTTCCAAAAATATTCTATGATTACAGTAAGATGGCTCGATCCCCCTGAGGTCATGAATGGTCCAACCAATTGCCTCCTTATATTCCTTTAGGACCTTAATCAATTTAATTTCTTGCTCCTTTGTCAATTTAGCACTAATAATCACAGGGAGCGTATTCTGAGGTCCTAAAAATTGATATTTTAAATTCTCAGGCAATGGTTTCAATTAAAGCTGGGGTGGGGTGATGATTGATGGTAGGGTAGATGCTGAAGATTCAACAAGAGGAAGAGGTTTTGAGTGAACAAAAATATTAACCTCTTCCGAAGATGTCAGGTCAGAGGGTTGCGGGTCAAATTCATCAACCAAAGAGGAACTTTCAATTGAAGAAACTGGCAAACAAGTTTCAATATTAACATTATCCTCATCAAGTTCCTCAATAAATCCACAATCCTCAAATTTGTTGATCGCCTTAAAAATATCCAATTTCATTCATTGGTCCCTAAAGGCGATTTCCATGCTACCGCTTTCACAATTAATGTTGGCCTTTGCGGTAGCCAGGAACGGATGCCCCAGAATGATGGGTGTGTTCCTCAGATTATCTGGTACATCCATGTCAAGGAAAAGGAAATCTACAGGAAAATAGAAATCCTTAACCTTAACTATAACATCTTCAATAATGCCTCGCGGGTTTGTGACTGAACGGTTTGCTAACTGTAGCGTTATTGAAGTTGGCCGAAGTTCACCTAACCCAAACTTCTCATAAAGAGAAGTCGGAATTAGGTTGATGGATGCATCGAGATCCAAAAGTGCTCTATCAAATGTGTAATCTCCGATAACGCAAGAAATCAAAGGAGCACCAGGATCTCTCTTTTTCTGAGGGAGGTAGTGCAGGATAACAGAACTAGCCTGCTTGGAGAGTACCACCTTCCTTGGAACAGATTCTCTCGACTTACGCTTTTGTGTACACAATTCCTTTAAAAATCTTGCGTAAGCCGGTATGTGCTTGATAGCATCAAGGAGCGGGATATTGATCTCAACATTCTTAAATAAATTCAGAAGCTCCTCATTGCTATCAACAGACTTCTTCTTCTTTGCTTTGGTTAAGGCTTTAGGAAAAGGAACATGAGTCAGATCTTTGGAATCAGGTTCCTAAGCCTTGATTTCACCTCTAGAATTCTCCTCTCTCTCCTCAGATTCTTCAGGATTCAAAAGATTAGAATAGTGTGGTTGTGGATCCTGAGTCTTCTTACCACTCCTTAAAGTTACAGAATTTGCAGAAGCGTAAGAATTTGGGTCTTGGGGAGGATTAGGAAAGATTGGAGGGGCTTGATTGACCATGAATTTTTGATTTGCAGAAGAAGAAGACGAGGAACCCTGCTCAACCACCTGAGCATGTGCGTGCGGGTCCCTTTGATTTCCGTACCCTTGGGCTTGATTGCCCGAATTTATAATGTTTCGCGGGTTGGGTATGGGTTGGGATGGTAGAGATCTGGGTTGACGAGAGTTAGAAATGAGCCCAGATTGCAAGTTTTCCAACGAGTTTTTCATTTGCTGCATGAGCTGGAGCATAGATCCTTGCATCTCTACCATTTGACGGTTCAAATCAGCCTGCCCTGCGAGTTGACGGGCATTCCAAGCTGGCTGATTGACCTAATTTGGAGGCAATTGAGTATATACTTGACCCTGACCCATTGGTCGTTGCGGAGCATAGTTGCCGGGTCGGAATTGGGTCTGTTGCCTCGGATTTTTCCAAGAGAAGTTAGGGTGGTTTCTCCAACCTGGATTATAGGCATTCGAGTAGGGGTTGGATCTAACATTCTCTTGTACAGCACAGACATCCTCATAGGGTGAGGATGGAGAGAAAGAAAGGGAAGGATAAGAAAAACTGGGATCAAAGGCCCCAGTTGGGAACCCATGGGGTTCCGAAAAATGTTGACTCATAGGTTGAGTCACATCGAGTTGATTCACGAACTCCCGTCCAGAAGGAGCTCGTGAGGAATGGAATCCCGAATTTTGAGATTGAGTGGATTGAGAGTTGTTCACAGAATTTCCAGCCATCCACTCTTCCATTCTTTTAGCAACCAAGTCCACCTTATCAAGTTTATTATAAATCAATTCCATATAAAATGAATGAGAGTCATGGAATTCATTGACATTTGATATGGGTTGCTGGGACCGGTTAAAAGTATCCATGGAGGCATGATTAATTGAATTCTCACTCATTTCCTCAAATAAATAATGTGCACTATCCGCATCTTTATTGAGGAAATTGCCTCCGCAAGAAGCATCCACATGGTTTCTGAGTTGCTCATTCAACCCATGATAGAAGATCTGCACGAGTTGCCATTTCGGCACCTCGTGGTGTGGACACCTCCACAATAAGTCCTGGAATCGCTCCCAGGCCACATGAAACTGCTCCCCCGGCCGCTAGGTAAAGGTAGTGATTGCCCGTCTCAAAGCATTGGTACGATCGACTGGGAAGAATTTCTTCAGAAAGGCCGATTTCAACTCATTCCAAGTTGTAATTGGTCTTCCTATTGTCCTATACCAATGTGCAGCTTTATCCCTAAGAGAGTGGGGGAAGAGCCTCATGATCATTTGCTCCTCGTTAACGTTTCGAGCCTTGGTGGTCTGGACCAAAGTGGTCAAATCTTCCAAGTGCTGAAACGGATCTTCGGAGCCAAGCCCATGATAATGTTTAATCAGGCTTAACACTTGGGGCTTGATTTCTACGTCACCGACTGGAATCTGGACGCCGGGACGTTCCCCGTAATTTGAAGGATCATAAAAATCCTTCAAGGGCTGAGCGCCCTGCATTCTCTGGAACCATTCCTGCATTCTCTGCATTTGTTCCAGCTGCCTTTGAAATTCTTCCTGTGGATTTTCAAGCAGAGGAGGCTGTTGTTCTGCCATGGGATCAAATTAACCAAAATCTAACTTGCGCCTCCTAGAATGTTCTAACGGTCCTTCCAATCAGGGATTCAATGACCGTCTTCCCAGCATAAACTAGGAGAAGGTCGGAAGGACTAGGGATAGGGACCCTGCAGCACAACAAAACAAGGCTGTCCTTAAGTGGGGTAGCCTAAGGATCTACTGACTCCCAAAACCAGCCTTAAGACTGTAAGTGATTTACTCTACTTGTGTCTGTTTAATCCAACCAGTTAGAAGGAGGGACTGGGGAGAAGGTTCTTCCTTTGGCTTTCGCCTCCGATTCCTAGTGTACCCCCTAGCCACGGTCATTTGACGCTACTCCCCTAGCTAGACATCAGATTAATCAGTACAAGTAGGTTAATAAAAAACAATCTCAGACTAGGCCCTGAAGAGCGAATCAAACCTTAAGGCCAATGTCTACTCAATTTTATTAAGGCCTGGGATTGTCGTGCTTATGGAATGTGATGGGCACTTACAATGGGTTGTGCCCTTAATGATTGATTGAGATTTGTGTAAGTGCGTGCACAACCAGGGTTTTCAAGCAAGATTATTAATAATGCGTGAATTTTAATGTTCAAATCTTGCTTAAGTAGCTTTTAGGGTTTCAAATTAGGTGAATTGCAATCAAGTTTCTAGGCAAACCAAGTTGTAAAACACGGGTGAAAATTGTTTTCCTTTAAAATCAGAAAGAAAGTGGAGTGCCTGGAATATACCTATATTGAAAACCCTAAGGAGGAGCTACTTGATGAGTTGGTTTTAAATAAAGTGGTGCGGCCCAAACAACTCAAACAATTGGCCACAAATGCACCACTAAGTTAGGCACTAAAAAATGGTTAACCTAGAATAATTTCTACTCTGTTATGTGTTGCTTTGTGTGTACCGGTTCCATAGATCAGAACCCGGTTGAGTAGAAAACAAATCAACTTGATCAAGTGCCTTGAATGTGGGTGTGTGTTGTGTGTTTGTTGGAAATTACCCCACAAGATTATCTTTTTGTTATTTTTTTATGAATGAGGGTGGAATGAATGTGAGTGGAAATCCAAACAACCAAACTATTCCTAGGATTTATGCAAACACCTAGGTTAATTGGGATTTGGATTTAATGTGGCGAATGAAATCTATGGAGGGGGAAAGAATGAGGGAGCACTTACAGTTGTCTTCAACTACACTTTACTCCAGTCTACCGCTTGTTGATTCTTTGATGGAGGTCTCTGCAAAACAATAGACACAGGAGAAAGCTAGTTAGAAAATAACATAAAGTGCAAGAAATGTGAAGAAAAGATCGAGAATCGTTGCTTCCCCGGCAACGGCGCCAAAATGTTGAACGTTTATGAATCTCTACGCTAACATATTCGGTTTTAGAAAACCTGTCGTTGTAGTTCGAAAGCGAAGAATTCGTGTTCAACAAATAAAATTTATACCGAAATGAATTCTGGGTCGAACACAGGGAGGCTACGTTGATTTATATTCGCAATTATATTTTTTTAGGATTTTTGATAAGCACGGTGATATAATTACAATGGAGCTATCAGACTAAAAGAGAGAGAGAGAGAGAAAGAGAGAGAGAAAGAGAACATGCATTCAATATTTCAACTGTTTATATAATCAAACTAAATAAAAGTTACACTAGAAAGTGGAAAATCAATTACACTATAAAGCAGGAAAATTCTACACTAGAAAAGCTGTAAATAAGAATGGGAGAGAGAAGTTATCCTCCTCGATGATTGCTTGGAGGACGAGCCGGACGGGACGACGTCCTATAAGATCAAGGGCCAGGACGGAAAGTGCAAGAAATTCCTCGAGAAAATTGGACTTTATCTCGCGAGAAGCATCCCGGGTGTGGGACAAGCTTCTCTTGAGCTTTGGAGGGGTAGAGAGGAGAAGGGATGAGAATTTCATATGGAGGGGGTCTCCTTTTATAGTTGCAAGGAGTGGGGGCAAAATGGACATTACAACTTCAAAATAATAAATGAGGGGTCTTTAGTGATGGATAAATCCGTCACTAAAGCCCCCAACGTGGGTGTAGTTTCCGCGCCCACGCGCGCCGCTTCAGCTGCCCGTGCACTCAACGCCATCCCACGCACTATGATTCTCAGCCGTCCGATCGCGAGATCGGATGGCTTAAGACGCATCTTCGCCCGCTGCACTGCGCCTGCCTGGCACGTACGATCGCGCGTGAACGCTATTGGGAGCACGCAGCCGTTCGATCGTGATCCAATGCCCGCTTGTGCCCAATCGCCTGCACCTCCAACCCTCTGCTGCGGCTCGAACCTGCGCCCGCCGGTCGCGTAAGCGCGCTCGACTGCTGCGCTATGGGGTGCGGATGGTCGAGCGGAAGCTTTTAAGCGCGGCCGACCACAGCCATTGGATCAAGATCCAATGGCAGAGAGCGAGCAGGTGCGGGGCCTTCTCAGAATGCGTGTGGCCGTTTGGGTGGCCCAGATGGTGCCACGTGGTGCCATCTTGGCTGTCCATCTTCTAGAAGTTGTAGATGGTGCCACGGATGTTGGATTGACTTGATTTTTGTGTCGTTGGGCTGCGATCGTCGATCTGAATTCATCCATGTGGTCGGATTTGTCATCTGAAGTGCGAATCTTCACCATCTTGGCCCTTGATCTTATAGGATTCCCCGGTCACTATCTGATGCTACGGATGCCTGATTAGGGCGATCTTGGAGTCGTTGAACTCCAATCGTCGCCTTGATCACATCCATACGGTTGGATCTTTGATCCGAGGCCCCGATAAAATGTTTGCCCTGTCCAAGCACATAAAAGGAGACAATTAACCTCCATTTTATTCTAACTACTCTAAATGCAAGATGATGCATGTTATGCAATATTTATATCATGAAATGCAATCCTATGCTTAAGAACATGCATAAATCGACATTTTAAGTAGTGTAAATGTGTTTACATCAGCAATCAACAACAAGATGTATTCAAAGTCGTTAGATCTGGGAAAGGGTCCCATAAAATCAATTCCCCATATGTCAAAGATTTCGTACACGATAATCAGGTTCAAAGGCATCATATCATGTGGGCCCATGCTATTGAGAATTTGACAACGGGCACATGCCCTACAATAGGATTGTGCATCTTTGAACATAGTACGCCAAAAGAAGACACATTGGAGGATCTTTGTTGCGGTTTTATGTCCAGAGAAATGGCCACTGCAGGCGTGGTCATGACAGAAAGAAATGGCATCATTGACCTCGTCGTTGGGGATGCATCTTCAGATTTCTTGGTCATTACCGATATGAAATAGATAAGGATCTTCCCAGACATTGTACTTAGCATCAGAAATCAGCTTGTCCTGCTGAGAGGTTGCCCAATCAGGCGAAACTTTCCCCGTGACCAAGTAATTCATGATATCAGCAAACTAGGGAAGTCTATTAATGGCCAAGAGATGCTCATTCAGAAAATGCTCGGTAATAGGCTAAGACAAGTCAATGATCGAAGAAGGAAGGAGGGACAAAGGTTAGCTACCACATTCTACTTTCCCACCTTATCGGGAATTTCGAGATCGAATTCCTGCAACAGCAAGATCCATTGGATTAGTCTCGATTTCACATCCTTCTTTGTGAGCAAGTGCCTCATTGTAGTGTAATCAGAATAAATGATGACATGGGATCCCAAGAAGTATGATCTGAACTTCTCCAGATCGAATACTATAGCCAGCATCTTTTTCTCCATAATCGTGTAATTATGCTGAGCCTCGTCTAATGCCTTGCTAGCATAATATATTACCATCGATATTTCGTCAATTTTCTGCCCCAGCACCGCTCCTACTACGTAGTTAGACGCATCGCATATGATCTTGAAGGGTTGAGACCAGTCAAGGGATTGTAGGATTGGATCTTGTGTCACCCAGTCTGGCAGGATTTCGAATGCATGAATTCACTCACTTGTCATCTCGAAAGGTGTTTCCTTTGAGAGAAGATTCGTTAAGGGGCGTGCGATCTTTGAGAAATCAGATATGAATCAGTAATAGAAATTGATGTGCCCCAAAAATGATCGGATATCTTTGACCAAGGAAGGCACTGGTAATTTGGAAATCAAATTCACCTTAGCTTGGTCAACTTGGCTACCTCTCTCAGATACAAGGTGTCCAAGTACAATGCCCTCTGGAACCATAAAGTGGTTCTTTTTCTAGGAGAGAACTAGGTTCACGTCGATGCATCTTCGAAGGATTTGGACCAAGTGCATGAGGCAATCATCAAAAGATTCACCAAAAATCAAGAAGTCCTCCATGGAGACTTCAAGGTATTTACCTTCCATATTAGAGAATATGGCTAGCATGCATCGCTGAAAGGTGGTAGGTGCATTGCATAGCCCGAATAGCATCCTTTGGAACACGTACGTATTGTAGGGGTAGGTAAATGTGGTCTTTTCCTGATCTTTGGGATGGATTGCCACTTGGTAATATCTAGAATACTCATCCAGGAAACAAAAAAACTAATTTCCCGATAATTTCTCAAGAATCTGATCAATGAACAGGAGGGAAATGGTCTTTCTTTGTGGAGGCATTCAATTTCCGATAGTCCATCTAGACTCTCAATGAATTCGCAATTCGAGTCAAAATGGTTTTTCCAAATTCAGTTGTAATCACGGTGAGTCCTACCTTTTTAGGCTCAACTTGAATGGGACTCACCCAGTGGCTGTCAGAGATAGGGTAGATGATTCCTACGTCAAGCCACTTGATAATCTCCTTTTTCACGACCTCTTGTAGATTCGGATTTAGTCTTCTCTACATTTCTCGAGACGGTCATGAGCCTTCTTCGGTATAGATACAATGCGTGCAATACGAGGGACTTATTTGAATCAGGTCATCTAAAGTCCATCCAATGGCTCTTCAATGTTTCTGGAGGACAAAAATCAGCTTTGTTTCCTGATCAGGAGTTGAGAGTTGATAATCACAAGAAGCATTTGATTCAAACCCAAAAATACATATTTTAGATGATCTAGGAGGGGCTTTAATTCAAGTACCAAGTTATCAGCAACAGGTGGGGTTTCAAAATTGGCCTCAGACGATAAGGTGAAAGCTAAGGATAGATCTAGATCAGCTTTGGGCTCCTTAATTTGTGGGTCAAGATCTTTTTGTGGCTGATCTCTAGGAGAGTCAAGTTTTCCTATGTAATCGGGTCTTTAACTAGGGAATTTATGTCACATACTTTGATTTCCCCATAATTTATTCCTTTCCAAGCCTTAAAGATATTGATCCTCAATGTTGTATTCCCGAATTTCAACTCGTTCTAGCCCTCTTCGCAATTGATATTCGCCCTAGCTATGGCTAGGAATGGTCTCCCTAAGATGATCTGTGTGTCTTTTAGATTTTCATAAGTATCCATGTCTAACACAATGAAGTCTACCGGGAAGTAGAAGTCTTGTATCCTAACTAGAACATCCCCGAAAACTCCTCTTGGTGACTTTATTGATCTGCCAGCCAACTGTACAGTCACCTCAGTTAGTTTGAGCATGGTTTTCTCAAAATGATCTAGTAGGGATGTGGGGATCAAATTTATGGAGGATCCTAGATCCAATAAAGCTTGATTGAGCTCTAGGTCACCTGTCTTATAGGAGATTAGAGGCATGCCAGGATCTTTCACTTTCTATGGGAGTTTGCTCAAGATTATAGAGCTGGCTTGCTCAGACAACACAATCGGGCTCTCGTCTTTGTTTCACGGCTTACGCTTTGGTGTACATAAGTCCTTCAGAAATTGCGTGTAAGCCGACATGTGTCAGATAGCATCCATCAAGGGGATGTTTATTTGGATTTGTTCAAAGAGCTTGACTCAGTCTTCCTCGAGTGCCATGGGTTTGGGTTTCTTGTTTCCTTTGGTCATGGCCTAAAGAAATAGAACCTCTGTTGGTTCCTCTAGGATTGGTTCAGTCTCTATATTTGTGATAGGTGTGTCCTGGATGACCATTCTATGGGTGGGCTCTAAACTACCAGGGCTGGAGTGGCTAGGATAAGGTGGATCCTGAGTGGTTTTGCCACTACTTGTAGTAACAACATTTAGGCTTGCTTGGTTTGAGTTCGGAGTTGGCAAGAGTGGTGGTTGCTGCTGATATCCCACATATGATGTGGAAGCCTCCATCCCATTGGGTGAAGGTGCAGAAGGGGCCTAATAGACATAGTGAGCTTGGCCTTGATTTGGGTTCATAATGTGTCTTTAGTTCAGCATGTTATTTGGATTCGGCGGGGGTTGGGAAGGAAGTGCATCAGGTTGTAGGCGAGTCCCAACCATCTATGTGAGTTGATTTCGAACCTCTATGATCTCTTCCTTGTGTTGTTTCTACATAGCCACGTTAGTCTTCTTCATATCAGCCAAGGTCTACAAAATTAGGCTCATTTGATCTTCATTGGTGGGCTCTATTTGGAAATTTGGGTTGGGCCTAGGCTGAGTGGGCTAATACGATCGCAGAGCTTATGGTTGGGGTTGGAATGGAGGTCTCGAGTTCTGATTATTTCCCGACCTTGCGAAATTTGAATGATTGCTGATGAGACCACATTTGTGGGCTAATTAATACATAAATGCCTAATTATTATGGTAGCGTCTACGTATACAAAGCATACTTTGATATGTAAATAAATTAATGTTTGCATATAGGGGCATGCATGCATTTCATATATGGTTTTAGATTTTTTTTTAAATAACCCAATCTTTATTTCTTTTTCTTTTCTTTCCCTGCAGGATCTACCCTCCACCGCAAAGTAGCATGGCCCCAATCACCACCGATAGCTGTCCACAACCGTTTGCTATATCTGTGAGTTGTCGGAGGTGATCTAGGGGAAGAAACCACTGGCAGGTTTTTTTTTTACAAAGAAGTGCAGCAACCATAGAGAAGATCATCTTTCCCCCTGGAGCAATCTTCCACCTCGACTGTGTTCCCTACAGCTTACACCGTGGATATGGCATACACTGCGATCTCCACCGCAAGCTCTACTGATGGGAACACCATTATGAGACATAACTAGCTCAATTTAGTCATTATTTTTTTTTGAAACTGCTAAGAAAGCTATCGTGTTACGATAGCAATCCAGAGGGCATTTTATTTCATAATAAAAAAAAGTAATGGAGAACTACGCATTGGATCCCCATCTATATATGAGGGACCAGCACTCATTTACAATTTACTCGCAACAAACTGGTCTCTCCTGAAATAACTTCTCATATCTCGCCCTCCAAACACACCACAAGGTTATAGCCAACGCATATATGGCCTTCCAGGTGTTGCAAACCTCTGCCATGGGGACTCCCATGTAGGTAGCGGTTCCTGGCATATTTTTCTCCATATCATATAAGTGACCAAACATGAGGAAAATATGTGGGATAAACTGTCGGTGTGCAACCCACATAGATAGCAATCATTTAATGTTGTCCCCATTCTTTTGTGTCTAAAATCTCCCGTGATCAGGCCTTCCCTCCTACACAACCATAAAAAAATTTGCACTTTCAGTGGGTCTTCAATAGCCATATCTTCTTGTTGACCAGGTCACTTTCCATATTCCTGCTAGATCTGATAATTCTTTCATATGCCTACTGGGCTGTGTACCTCCCATTCCAACTGTATGTGTCTTCCATGCCTTGCCTTGGACAGAATTTCTGCAGATCAGAGATTAGGCTTTGCCTTTCCTCCCACTGTCGGGTACCCTCTCTGCTAATTTCAGGCTCATCAAACCTCCAGCAGTCACCAGATTCTGACCATAAGCTACTGACAGGGGCATCTTTATCTACAATAGCTGAATATGCTCTTGGATAGGAATCTTTTAGAATACCTAGCGATGACTAATGTTCATTCCATAAACTAAAATCATGACCATCTTCAAGCTTAGGCTGCATCAAATGCTAGTTGCTTTTAATAGCTAGGATGACCGATCTCCAAAAAGGGGATAGTTTATCTGGACATAACCTCTTCAGCATACTATTTGAACCACCATAACAGTCTTTAATAAGTTCAGTCCATAGTTCTTCCTTGCCCTCAAAAATCTTGATCACCTATTTAATTAAAAGGTCCTCATTAAATTCTTTAAGAGCCTTGATCCCCAATCCACCTGCTTCCTTTGGCCGACAAATTTGATCCCACTTCATAGGCTGCATGAACCTCCTCTCATGTCTAGCCCCTTTCCAAAAGAGTTTCTTGCGCATTACATCTACACGTTTCCAAATAGATTTTGGGGCTTTGAAAATGGAGAAGTAGAACACCGGGATAGAAGTAATCACTGAATTTAGAAGGACCAGTCTTCCACCTTTTGACAGAAATTTACTGCTCCATCCTTCCAACTTGACAGAAATCTTGTCAAAAAGAACATTCCAATCACTCTTCCTCAGTTTCGAGCACCGTAATGGCAGCCCCAGGTATTTAATTGGCAGCTTAGAACGAGGCATTCCCAGCATAGCTGACAATGTGTCTTGCTCCTGTTCATTCAGGCCAAAGAAGATTAAGGTAGATTTCTCCCTATTTAGTATCAGACCTAAAATGTCTCCGAAAATCTTCACCATGTGTCCTAGAGCATGAGCTGCAGCAGTTGTCCCCTCCACAAAGAAAACCATGTCATCTGCGTATTGTAAAATAGGGGCCATAGTCCTCCTATTGGATAGTGAATAACCACTTATAACACCAGCCTCTGTCAATTTACATGCATATCTTGCAAGCCCATCGACTGCAAGGTTAAAAATCAAAGGGGCTAATGGGCATCCTTGTCTAACCCCACATTGGGGTTGAATCCAAGCTCCACATGGTTTCCCATTGATCAGTGGGGAGAAGGAAGTAGTTGTAATACATCGCTTCATCCACTAGATCCAAATGGGAGGGAAACCTCTTCTTTTGAATACTTCCCAGATGTAAGGCCATGAGACCAAATCTTAGGCCTTTTGGAAATCCACTTTCCACATAAATGCTTTGCATTTCCTTCTATGCCACCCACACACCATTTCTTGGGCCATAATGAACGATTCCTGAAGGGATCTGTTGGGTAGAAAGGCAGATTGTACAGGGTGGATCAAGTTCTGTAGAATAGTCCTCAATCTATTAGCCAATATCTTACTCACCACTAAGTAAATGGAATTCGATAAAGCAATCGGTCTAAAATTTGAAAATTTCTCGTCCCCCTGTGTCTTTGGCAACAGAAAGAGAAAGGATTTATTGATCTTGGCAAAACCTGCATTGCCCCTCTCAAACTCTCTTATAACGCCCATCACCTCATTGCCAATCACACTCCACATTTCTTTATAGAAGAAAACTTGAATACCATCCGATCCGGGGGAGCCCTCATTGTTTAAATCTTTTATGGCATCTATAGTTTCCTTTTCAGTGATAGTAGCCATCAGCTTGGAAGCCTAATCATCTAAAACTCTAGGCGCATCACTAGCAGCCATCCTCCAGCCACCTCTCTTTGCTGCCGGTGATGAGTCCCTGTAATACCTAATAGCCTCTGTTCTAATTTCTTGCATAGATGACAGTCTTTGCCCATCTTTGAGAATGGAAGAAATAAAGTTTACTCGTTATTGAGAGCAGGCTGCAAGGTGAAAGAATTTTGTATTGGCGTCCCCCTCCTTGTGCCATAGCTATCTAGACCTCTCCCTCCAGTCCATCTCCTGCTTGAGGTCCTCCTCCACTGCCACACCCTGCCACATTCTTATGGTTGCAAGATCCTCATTAGATAATGGGCCTGCTGCCTCCTTAGAATCTAAGATTTGGATTTTATTCAGAGCCTCTAAATGCCTCTGCTGCATTAGTGCAAACATCGTGACTCCATACTCTTTTAAGATTGTGCATAAAGCAGCCAGCTTGGAAGCAAGCCTGATAGTAGCTGAGCCCTCCATCTGTTTGGTTTTCCACCACAAGCCAACCAACTCACAAAAACCAGGATCTCTTAGCCATGATCTTCTAAGCTTGAAGTAGGAGCCTATTTGGACCTTTTCCCTACTGTCCCAGACCAAGGGAGTATGGTCTGAGAAGGGGTGTTCCAGTCTAGCAACATTAGAGAGCTGGAACCTATCAAGGAGAGTAGCATTCCCAAAGAATCTGTCAATCTTCGACCAAAAGCCATTGCCATTTCGCCAAGTAAATTCAGCTCTTGAGGATGGATATTCACTCAAACCAAGAGACTGGACCACCAGCTGAAACCCAATAGAAGTACTGTCTGTTGGTGCTAGAGCACCACGATCGTTTATTTTAATGATAACAAAACACGTGTCTTTTAACATTTTCTTTTGAGTCCTAGTTTTCAGGTCAAATTGCAAATAGAGACAAGTTTAGACAGAGTTCGAACTCGCATCCATGGAGGATTGGAGGAGCTGGACAGAGGCGGAGGAGCTTCGCGAGGAGCGAAAGGTTGAAGAAGGAAGGAAATGAAGAATAGGATAGATTTCCTTTTATTTTGTGCTTCATATTTTTGGTTCTTTGTTTTGCTCTTTATTTTTGTCTTAGATCTTATGTTAAAGAGCCTCAAAGAACCCTTAAAGTAGTCCTAGGAATACCTGCACTACCCTAGAATACTTAGGTTTTCTATAAAGAACTTAGAAAATCAAAATAGGGTTCAGACAGCCTTATCAGATGTCCAATTTGGAAATCAGACGTCAGATATTGACTTTTAAGATGACTGACTGTTTGATCAGATGTCCAAAACATCTAGGCTAGACTAAGTAGGTTCTGTCTGTAAGAATTAATCGTCTAGACCTTAGTCTAGACGTCTAACGCCTTTGCCAGACGTCCAATTAGTGGAACTTTGGCTGCCTTCGTAAACATTAAGGAAATGACTATTAGCCTTGTATTAGATGTCCGAAGAGGACCCCAGACGTCTAATATATGACCGTTTTGCCTCGACTGACCTAAAATCTTCTTTCAGAGATTTTCTAGCTGTTATACTTCCTTGGGAATCTATTTCCGCAGAATAATAGGTTTCTAGACATCCAGACCTAGTGCCAGACGTCTTGTATGTCGTCTGATGACCATACACTAGAACCCTATTTAGGTCTGATTCAAGTCAGGAAGGAAACCCGCTCAGAATCAGACGTCTGACTTAGTTCATAGACATCTTAAATAGGTTTCCCAGACGTCTGATGCTAGGACTAGATGTCTGATGACCCTGTCAGAATCATGATTGATTCTGACTTCGGCCTGATTTGCCTTGGATTTGCACCAAACGGCTATGGAAGTCTTCCAAGGCCTTCCAAAGTTTTCCTAGGCCCTCTATAAATAGAGGAGAACCCTAGCCACTCAAATACACACCCTTGCAAGAATATTTCCACTCTCCTGTGTCAAAAATAAGCAGAAGATCAAATAGAAGAAGCTCTAGCTCTACAAGTACTCATTTCACACCTAAGAGCTTCGTCCTACTGTGCACCCGCTCTCCCACCGATGTTACGAGAGCGCTATTGTGCCAAAGCGTAGTTCACGCACCTGCGTCAATCCGACGCACTTCCACCAAAGGGAAGTTTTCTAACTCCTATAGAAGTTAGGTTTTAATATTTGTGGCTCTATAGGATTGTTGTACATTTTATTATCTTTGGTTGGGTATCCGCTTTGCGAATTCCCGTCTCCTTCACGAGACAAAATCCTTCTTGTGAAGAGAAGGGGTTTTGAGGTACACTACCCTCGGTCTAAGTAGTGTGGTTGTAATTGAGGTTCAGTCACCCTCATTCAAGTGATTGGGTTTAGTGGATTTGATCAACTAGGTCAATCGGGAAATCCTAACTCGAGAGGGTTAGGTGGTGGTTTTCGCCCGGTTTGGGTTTCCACCTAAAAATACTTGTGCCTATTGTGTGATTTCTTATTTTTGTGAGATTGTCTATTTTAATTTCTCACCTTATATTACGTCACTCATATCTCACCCCCTCCAAGTAGGGAATTACACTATCCATGACACCATTCGGCCTATCGGTCCCTGTCAGTACACAGTTGAAGTCCCCTCCTACTAGCCATGCTTCCCCTTGCACGAGTTTTGCAGCTGCAGCCCAATCATCCCAAAGTTCCTGTCTCATAGAGGCAATGCATGGGCCATACACACCAGTAATATAGATGTCATCTTGTCCCTGATGTCTTTGGAATTTGCAGGTCACTAGGTGGCAAGCTTTGTGTACTTCCAGCAGGTGTAACCAAGCCCTTCTCCACCAAATAATAATGCCCCTAGACCTTCCATGTGCATCAAGCATCACACACTCATTCACCCTCGTATCCTTGATATCATTCCATGCCCTGCAGATTCATTCTCAATGTGGGTCTCTTGTATGATCGCACAATCGATCTCCCACTCTCTCAAGTATCTCATCAGAGAAGCCCTCCAGCTCTTATCGCGCAACCGACGCACATTCAATGTAAGGACTCTCATCTTCCCTCTTGAGACCCCTCCCTCTTTTGGTTTTGGCTCTTACTAACTTGCATAATCGCAGTTACAGTATTTTCACCTAGGAGCAGGTTTGATTTCAGCCTCCTCTGTCTAAGCCCGTAGGGTGACCTACCCACGCCAGCCTTAGTAATAGATCCAGTATCAAATTTTAGGCCTTCCACATCTTTTAAATTCGACTGGGTCCTCAAGGAAATAATCGAGATCTCTTTCAGTACTTGTGTCTCATTTTTATCAGTCATTGATTGTGGATCCCCCGTTGCCTCAATCGCGGGCATCACTGCCTCATTCCTGACTAATTCCACCCGCTCCTCATCCATCATCTCCCCTATTTCCCCGAGGTGGTGGTCCTTATGTTTTTTAGTTGCCGGTGCCTCATCTGAGGAAGGCTTGCATGATACATGTGCGTTCATCTCTTCAACAACCTGCATGTCAGACGTCTTATCCTGCCCCTTCTTCATAGAATTATCTCCCACAATGAATCTCAAGATCAGCAACCAAGAGCTACCCTCGCACCTCAAGATCAATCTATCAGGGACTGAACCTGCTTTGAAGACATCCACCATAACACTAAGGACTCGACCATCACCCTCAATCAAACCAACATCTGCATCTTCTGCCAATATAGCAAACCCAGAAATCATGGTCGCCACCACCTCTCTTGATCTCAAATGTAGCGGCAGACCTTTAATCTCTAGTCTCCCCGATCTAGAGCCTAATCTCTGGGGCAGCCTCTCCAGCAAAGCTCCATCAAAAGGAGAGACTAATCTCTATATCACCATCAAACCTTCAAAGGAATTCGACTGAAAGCACATACATTCAACATCCATCATCCCCAAGCCAAAAAGCACAAATCGTGTGGGGGATAGAAAAGCGATTTTCCAACAGTTGGTTGATGGGGATAAACTTACCAGTTTTTGGAGGTTCTCTAAAGATGGACTACCGGTCATTACCTCACCGATCAGAGCCCCTCTTAGCACCAGTTCTACCACTCTTATGTTCTCTGTCATAGGAACTTCAACATCGATCGTATGACCACCGTATGTATGAGGAGGTGGTGGTGGTGGCGGCTGTGCCCTAAATTTCAAACCTCCTATGTGCAAGTTAGTCCGACCCTTCATCTGCCCGTCTTTTGCCTTACACGAATCCTACTTATGGCCATGTCCTCCACACGTAAGGCACACAATGGGAAACCGACATACTGCTGCCATATGGGCACGATGCCGGCATCGGAAGCAGACAATCTCCCTATTGCCCCATGACCTCCCCCTGTCTATCCTCCTCATACCCACCTTCCACCTATCATTAGTCACAACACCTCTCCTTTCCTTCTGTCTCCATGCCCTAGATCTCCATGTAGTCCATCCCTCAGCATCACGGTTCCTCCGACCTATTGCCCTATGATCGCCTTCCATCGTCTCCTCCACGTCTGCTAGCCGCTAGTCGTCCACTATGAATACATTTTAATTGTAGTCGATTATGTGTCGAAGTGGATAGATGCCATGCCAACTAGGACCTCAATGCTCCTACATAATCGTCAGAGAGCCTCAAGTCATTGCGTAATCATTCTGAGAGAAAGATAAGAAAATAGGGTTAAAACTGTAATTTTACCATCATATCTTGAATGCAGAATAACCATGGGTTTTCTAAGGGGTTAATTAAGGGTCAAATGATCTTAAAAGTCTAGTAAGCGAGTTAATACAAATAGAAAAGGGTTTTTGTGTGTTTTGAGAATTAAATGACTTCTGAAACCCTAAAACAAACCCACTTAATTAACTAGGTTCTGGTCAGGATAAAATTCACCTAAATCTTCTAAAATTCATAGAAAATATTCTCTAAGGTGTGGTACCTTCAATTTGACCATCAAAACCTGTCTTGACCCAAAATAGAGTCCTAGACTGACATTTGCCCTAATTTGGATTTTTACATAAATTACCCAATCAAACGAGGTCAAAACCTAAATCTAACTTCATTATTAGATTCTTTGGGTCCAAATTAGGTTTGTACCAAAATTTGGGCCCAATCTTAGATCATCTTGACCAAGTTTGAATTTTGGTCCAGTCATACTTTTTCTATTTCATTCAGACCCTTAGCATTTTGAAGTACTTGCAAATAGCCCCCCAAAGTTGTCATATTCTTCACAAAAAGGTCCCTCCACCATTACCGCTCAAGAATCCTACTTTGACGAGCTTCATTTGGAGAGATCTTTTTGATTGATTGATGAAACCTTTCCAAAATCAAATCAGAGAGTTTTTAAGAAATCCTCTTTCCATTGGGACCAACCTTGGATCCCAACTCCTTCCCAAAAGCTCGTGTGAACACTTTGAAGGAATGAGTATCCTATTTTTGCATAAGCTCCAAGGTTCCCAAGCTTGTTTCTAAGCCTGGAACCCCCTCATAAGCCCTTTTTAAGCACGCCAAATGCATGGTCGTGCTCTTTAGCTAGTTTCAGGGCCAAAAACATCTTCCTAACTCTCCCTTCGACCCTCCTCCAATTTAGCTTCTGTGAGCTCCTCGTCTTTCTACGGATGGCCAATGACCAAATTGGCTTGTCCTCCTTCTTCCTCATCTTTGTCTGCGCTTGGTGGGCCAAAGCTAGGGCATCCAGATCCCCTTCTTCACTGCTGTCCCCCTCTCCGAGGATTCATCTTCCCTACATCCGGCCATCACATCGGCATGGGTTTTCTACCTCCTTCGACTGTTAGATTAGGTTCTCTAAGTTTCCTCTCCTTCCCTACGTTTTTCTATTCTTATTATTTCCCAATTCAACCACCGACATCGTGAATCACCCTCATCTCTTCCACCTCTGGTGAACACTCCAGAGACGATTTCCGCTCGCTACACAACTCCATGCTCCTCGCCGACAAGTCCCCAACCTCCGCTACATCCACCCACACAAAAGCCCTAACCTTTCTAGACCTATTGCCCACTCCACCTCCTTACCAAACAACCCAGCATCCTCCATCTAGTTCCGACTTTGACCGGCCACCACAGACTGCCATCCTCCACGAATCACCACCTCCACATACTACGACCCTTGGCAATTCTCCTGAAGTGTTTTAACATGGCCAAGAGGCTTTATTAATGATTTTCAGGTCTTCACCTCCAGCCTCCATTAACGTGCAAGCTTTGAGCTTGCTTGAAGCCTTCTTCAGCAGCTGCAGTCCCAGGTGTTCACATCAGGCAATGCAGAATTGACCCAGCTTTGCTCCTAACCAGTCAATTGGGGCGTTGACCTCCTCCCTCGTACGAATTGGCCAAAGATAGCTGCTACCTGCTGCTGCACGAAGTAAGGGTGGGACTTTAGTCCCACCTCGGAAGCGGACAACCAAACAAAGCGGCATAAGTTGTTTTTGTCACATGAGTTATTCGCCTTAAGTGACACACAGGGGGTGAGGTCCTCGTGCCCTCCTGTGCCTCGCCTGCGACACCTACACGTGGGTTTGGTGCACCCGATTATCCGCCTAACCCTGTTCACACCTCGCTCACCACCCACGTCGGTGAGCCTGGTCCTAGGTACACGTGTGCTCGTTTACCCGAATATCCTGACTGTGGCCCTGGGAGGGTGGAACCTAAGAGGAAGAGAGAAAGAAAGAGAGAGCAGGGTAGGGGAGGGTTTTGCCCTGTGCGACACTTAGCCAAATCTGAAGGAATGTCTACCCTCTGTGCATGAACAAAGAAGGAAGAAGAAAAGAAAGACTTCACAGAAGAGGAGGAAAGGAAGAAGGCTCGTGCATAAAGAAGAGAAGGAAGGAGGAGAGCAGCTGAAGAAGAGAAGCCAAGGAAAGAAAGAAGAGGAGGAAGGGAAGAAGGCTAGAAGAAGAGAAGAGAAGCCAAGAAGAAAAGAGAAGAAGAACAGTGCTTCCCAAGCACTGTAGCACTTGTCAGTTAAGTCATCTTGTCATGAAACCCGACGACTGATTTGAGGCTTGATACTTTAGAATTACTGTTGAGATATTTAAATTGATTGAAAGTTTGATATATATGCTTAGAGAATAACTGATGATTTAAATTATCATTGTTTTAGCTTTTCTACTTTTTTATTGCCTCAAGATACATGAGAATTCATTGAATATCTAATGTGATAGATTAATATTTGTTGAATATCATTATTTGGTTTAAATTCTCGTGCTTAGTTATATATTATTTGAGATTAGTGTGTAAATTCCTATTTGCTCCCTGTGTTCGACCTCAGACTTCATTTCTGATATTCGAGTATAAATTTTATTTGGTTTTCACACTGATTCAAACTATACTACAATGCGATGATTTTTAATCCCGAATTAGAGCGAACAATATTTTGGCACCGTTACCGGGGAGCAATGCGCAATTCACCGCTATTCTCTACATTATTTGATTATATTTGAGCACTGACTTGCCTTGTTTGCTTTATTGTGATTTTGCAAGGTACTTCATGAGGAGATCTTTCGCGTAAAACAACCACTCCAAGGTAGGTAACTTTTCTATTCTTCCCTAATCAACCTCCTAATCTTGGGAAGATACAAAAGGAAACAATTAATAGGAATCACTTGCCTTATTTTTCATAGTAATCATCTTTTAAAAGGCAAGTTTCCTAATTTGTGAAATGTTTCACATCTGAGTGAAGTTTGAAGTGATTCTGTTAAGAGATCCCATCCCCAAATTTCCTGTGCCTATTAGGGACTACGCTTAACTTCTAATCACTTTGGGCTAACACATTTCTTTCTTGAAGCCCAAGGTGAACATTTTTAAAGATCAAGTTGGATGTAGAATAGAGTCGATTAGGGTTTCAATTTTTAGGGTATTGGAGTGCTAGTTCACACTTACCTACATAAAAGGAAACAAACCAACCCGCATTTGTGTGCTACCCAAGCCCTTGGTTGAAAAGAACTAATCAACAAAACCCTAAAAATCAGGCTTTAAATTCACTTGAACCCTAAAATCCTTGGACTTAATAAACTGAGAGTCAAATCAGGGTGATTTCTGGGTCTTGACCTAGATCTCATTCTACCATCTTTAGGGTAGGTCAGGTAAAGTTAGCCGACATTGTAGGCCAACCAACCTCCAAATTAGGTCACAAGTTGAATTAACTTTTAATCAAGTGAAATCAAAGGCACAAATTAGGACCTAAAATTGGTAGACTTAAGGACTTAAGTTCGTACATTCTGATCTACCTGGACCCTCAGTGACAAGGAAGGTCGGGTAGGGGAAACCCTGTAACCCGTGTGGATGCTCTACCGTGTAGGGGTCTTTACAGGGCTCTCCCTTCTTGGCTGCCCAGGTACTTTTCGGGTGTGCGAATTTTTGATTCAGAGGTGTCATCCACCTTGAAATTGCCTTAGTCATCCAAAAATCTTTGGGTGCCTTGATTGGGTTAATATCACATCCAGTCCCTCATCCCTTCTATTTAGAGCACATACACATATCATCTTAGGGAATCTCTTTCAGATATGATCAACTTCAATCTAACCTGAGTTTTGATTCTACATCTTGATTCCACCATGCAGCCTGGATATATAGGAAGACTATTTAAGAAACCTGAATCCCAAATGAGCTTGAAAGGAAAGATAATTGAGAATGCCTATAGAAACCATGAAGAATATTATGCAAGGGACATTTAGGAAAGATTTGCAAAAACAACAGAAATCATCACGAACTGTGTAGAAATAATATGGACACAAATGAAATATGGTTCAACCCGGGATCTCTTATTAAAAGAACATAGTGAATTGGTGAAATTACACAATAATGATTGTTTGCAATGTTGGTCAAACCCGTCACTTCTAGAAAATTCAATGAATTTTTAGAAAAATAGGGAGAATTTCTAAATAAGTTAGATATAACAATTGATAAAAAATACCCATTTGAAACTAACAAAACATCGTGGAGTGAGACTAGTGATCAACACAAATTTCCAAATCCCGGGTTCAATGATGATAATTGTGGATCCCCAGCCCAAATAAATTCATATTCAAATTTCATAGCAATTGACATTCCTGATCTTGATGAGGGTTGGGAGGATCCAATTGTAGGAGATCATGATTTCGAGCCATCCCTAAAGATATGTTAAGAACACGCGGCTTCAGACGTTTTTAAGACGTCTGGGAGGTGTCCCAGACATCTGACCAGACGTCTGGAACCCCTTCCAGATGTCTGGGATTCGGTTATTTTCGGCACTCATGTTTCGTCTGCGCGCATGAGCGCGCAGACCTGCGAGCGTCTCTCTCTCTCTCTTTTTCCCTCTCCCTCCTGCGCCCTCTGTTCCGCTCTCTCTCTCCTCCTCGTGCGGCCTTAAAAGGCCACGCACTCCCCCTCACTCCCGTCACCTTCGCCCTTCCTCTTCTCCTTCCAGCCAGTGCGCGAGAGCGAGCGCGAGTGAGCAGCGGCAGCGACAGCCGCGGTGAGCGTGGGAGGAGGTGCTGTGCGTGGGAAGAGGGGCTTGGCCGTGAGGGCGAGCTCGTCGGGGTTGCTAGGGCCGGCCGGTGGGGGAAGCAGCGGACGCGGGGTGACGCGGGAGGCCTGCTGCGGCTCGACCAGAAGGCGGACGAGTCGCGGCACGGGCGAGCCTCGCAAGTGGAGGGCGAGTCGTGCCCTGATTCTGGAATTTTCTCTAGAATCAGACGTCTGGGCTAAAACCAGACGGCTGGGAGGACGTCTGGAGGACTGTCCAGACGTCTGAAAGGTGAGTTATTCCGTCTTTCTTCCTCTTCTTCGACTAACCGTACTAAGAGAGAGAGGAAATGGGTACGCGCAGGTTCTGAGATTCGCATCCAACGTGAATTAGACGTCTGGTTGCAGTGCCAGACGACGGGAACGACTTCCAGACGTCCGGGGTGACCATCGGACGTCTGGGAACTAGGCCAGACGCCCCCATAGGCTTCTGGATGTCTAAGAGACCACGCAGAGCGAAGGTAACCTCTGATGCACTTTTTAAGACGTCTGGAAGAGGTTCCAGATGTCTGTTTTGCACTGTTTCGTCATTTTCGACCCGTTTAGGGCCCGTTCGGAGTCTGTTTTCCACGTTTTGAGTTGCGTGCTTTTCGGAATTACATCCTCTACCCGTCTGCAGTAGTTGTATACTATTTTGAGAAACTCCTTGTGTTTGATCCTTGTGATAGGACCCCGTTCTATTGCAGTCTCGGGGGTTGCAGAGGCATGCAGGATTCCCAAACACGCCCCCAGTACTCCTGTTGTAACCGGTAGAGTGGCTTTTAAGTTTACTAGTATAATCTGTTAAATTATGGAACCATAAATAGAACCTAGGACATTGCATGAATCCTAGGAATGAGAAATAGATTGAATGGTAGATCCTAGGGTGTTGCATGAATCCTAGGGTTGGAAAACTAGATTGTATGATAGATCCTAGGATATGGTATGAATCCTAGGATGAAAGAACTAGTGGAATATATGAGTACTGCAGTCTTGGAAAATGTGGAAAGGAAATAATAGCTACATGTAAATTGGTTTAACAGCTGCCTGTTATGAATAAATGAGCATGTTTGGGAATATGGGACGTATGAATGTGAAACTGGGAAGGTGAAATCGGAATGTGCTGAGTTAAAAGAACTGGAACCCTACGGGGAATTAGGAGTGGAACTCCTGGAAAGATAAAGGAATGGAACTGAGAAAGAAAGACATGGTAGTGTGCTGCCTCTTGGGTACGTAGTACCACGGGAAGTACCTGTACCTGTTTAGTGCAGAGCAGAGCCAGCCGCCCCAGGGACCCGGGGTTAGGACTTGCCACTTTGTACTGACTTGCTGGCCCTCGTGTACGTAGTACCGAGGAGAGCTACTAGTGTAGGGAGGTACTAGCTACCCCACGGGCCCTGGGGTTCTGCTAGCCTCCTACACCGACTTGTTAGGCCCACTGGGCAAACCAGGGTAGTCAGGCGAGGGTGCGCGGACTGTGGAGGGGCAAGGCCCCTGTTTGGTTACTGTGGAGGGGTTGGACCCCTGTTACCGAGAGGGCTCTGCCCTGTACTGGTTCCGTGCTGTGCTTTGGGCGCACCCGTTAACGGAAACGACTGACCGCGTGCCAGTGCGGGTTAGCTACCTGTGCGTTTATCGCGCGTGCCGTAGTCACCGTTACGCCTGTCCGTGACCTTGGGGTGGTTGATTGAGAGTAGGATCACCACGGGGGACTCTCCCGGCCAGGAGAGCACCACGTGCTACTTCTACTGTTCAGAAAAGACTGCAATCAAGATCGTTCCCACGATGAACATTCGAGATCAAGTAAAGGATATGAGAAATAGATAAATTTTGAGATAATAGAAAGACGTAAATAAAGGAAGAAAGAAAATTAAAACAGCTACTGTACACTTTATTGTTCTTTAGTTTAGCTGCCACTCTACTCAGCGTTTTGCTGACGTGTTACACTCGTTACTTTTCAGGACCAGGTGTTGAGCAGCCAGGGTCAGCGGCTGCAGAGGACGCTGGGCTGAGTAGGGTCCAGTAGTGTTACCACTGTTCTCTTGTACCTCTTTTTGGGTCCACTATAGTGAGTAGTTCTTGTTACCGTTGTACTTTTCTTTACCTGCAGTTTCATATTATGTTATGAATGTTGTTCTACTGTTGTGGTGGTATATACTGTAGTGGTTTCTTTCCTTACTGCTGTATTTTCTTACTCTTAGTTATATTCATGCTGAATGTGGTTTATTTTACTGCTCTTTTGGTTACTTCCTCGTTGGACGACCAGGTCTTGGGATTAGTCGAGTCGGTCCAGTTCTCGTGTCTCGTAGGGACTCGGGAATCGGGTTGTTATAAGATACAAAACCCTGGTTCACCAAGTTAGATTTCCTAGACTCCTGTGATAATAAGATTGAATCAGAACCTCTCGAGGGTGTAAATTCCGTCCTTTATTCTGATAAGGTCACTCTCAACAACATTTCTGACATCCCTGTAGAGCCCAACCTAGATTCTAGTAATCCAACCTACACCCGTAACCTAGAATATGGAGCTAAACCTTCTTGGGATGATTACAAGGCCCCATGTGATGTAAACCAAAATTTGAATTTAGATTATGATTCAGGGTCCGTATTTGATGGGTGCACCTCTGCAACCTCCTCAGAGATACAGATTGATTTTTCAAAAGTCATGCCTATCTATGATACAGAAACTGAGGAGGTGGAAGAGTTGGGTTTTGATTGGGTCTTCCCTGCAAACCAAGAACTCGAGCCCATGCCTAATAGGGATACCTTTTTGAGCTCAGAATCTGAGAATAGGCTAGACCCAAGTCAAGTTGCTAAATCTACATCTTTTGATTTTTTCTGTGGTGGAACCCCTGATCCCGAATCAGATTCAGAGCTTGATTCTTGCAAGTTCTTCGACGATTTTGAATTTTACTTTGATTTTGGAGAACCCTTGTTTCCTAACAACTACGAGCCAATCTACGACCTCAGCATACATGATCCATTCTTCGACTTTGACTCCGAGGTCCTTGATCCTGAGAACAATGATTCAAAATCAGATTCCATTAAGATGGAATAATTTCTTTTTGATTCTCAGGAATCAGAAATAGAAAATGCCGAGAGTATCTACAACCCAAAGTTCAAATCTTTTCTTGACTCAAATTTCCTTGATCCTATAAACACTCTTCAGGCATTTACCTTTGATTTTGATGGCTACTATGAGGACTCTCTAAATGAACCCACCTTTAAATCCCTTCTAGAGGAGCCCTCAGAAATAATTCTTATTGATGCCACCTCTTCCACACATGCAGAACCTTCCCAACCTCGACCCGCAACTGGACTCAATTTCTACTTTGATTCCCCTCTCAATGAGCTGGTAGCACATGATACCCCTCCACATTTCAATCAGGTTTCAGACATTGATCATACTACAAATCATGACCCATCCTTTTCTGATCATTTTTGTAGGGTTCCAACATCCTCCACTGATTCTTGTTCATTTAAGGATCCCTACTCTGATCAGGCTGATCCGACTTAGCCAAACCCTAGCTATTCCACAGCCTTTTGACCTCCACAGTATATGGTGGGCACTGCATCTCTTGATCCACAACTATCAACTCGCTAGATTGATTGGATTTAGGCTACATCATCAGCTTGCTAATTTGAACAAGCACCTAGTGATGGGAACTCTATCATGAACCATAACTAGCTCAAATTAGTCATTATCAAGGATTAAATGCTCCTACATAACCACCAGAGGACTGTAATTCATTACATAATCATTCTGAGAGAGACAAGAAAATAGGGTTAAAACTGTAATTTTACCATCATATCTTGAATGCAGAATAACCACGGGTTTTCTTAGGGGTTAATTAAGGGTTAAATGGTCCTAAAAGGCTAATAAGTGGGTTCTAATAGACATAAAAGGGTTTTCTCGTGTTTTGAGAATTTAATGACTTCTAAAATCCTAAAAACTGACCCGCTTAATTAACTGAGGTTCTGGTCAAGATAAAATTCACCTAAATGCTCTAAAATTCATAGAAAAATATCCTCTAAAGTTTGATACCTTCAATTTGACCATCAAAACCCGTCTTGACCCAAAATAGAGTCTCAACTGACATTTGCCCTAATTTGGGTTTTTACATAAAATACCCAGTCAAACTAGGTCAAACCAAAATCCAACTTCTCCATTGGATTCCTTAGGTCAAAATTAGATTTTTGGCAAAATTTGGGCCCAATCTAATATTGTCTTGACCAAGTTTGCAATTTGGTCCTATTTGATTCTTTTATATCACACATATGCCTTTAACTTTAAAAATTCCTACAAAAAGGCCCCTAACTTTGTTATCATTTTCACAAATAGGTCCACATGCCATTTTTGGAAGGTTAAACTTTCACCTTCGAGTTTTGAGGGAGGATTTCTTACTCGATTCTCAATCAATCTCTCCCAAAATTGATACGGGGATTCCTTAGGAAGTTACCTTCCATTTGAGCCATTCCTTGGGCTCCAGGTCTTTCCCAAAATACCATGCGAACCTTTCAAAAGTTCGGGTATCCTATTTTGCAAAAACCTTCCGAGCTTGGAAGCTTCTTTCCAAGCTTGGAAGGGCTTCCTATGGCCTATAAAAGAACCCTTGTCACAGGCCAAGCTTTTCAGCAAGTCTTATTACGTTAAAAGGCCTAGAAACCTACCTCCGACCATTGTAGACCCATGCTTCGGTGACCTCTTTGACCCTCTCCTCCTCCATCCGTCCAACGACCAAATTGGTCGGTCGACTAGCTTCCTCTCTTCCTTGCAACCCTCCCAAGCCAAAGGGAGGGCGTTCCTCCATTTGATTCATTGTCATCGCCTCGCCACCTCTACCTCCTTCTCCGGCTCCGGTTGACCAACATCGAAGCCCTCCACCTCTCTACCGCATCCCTAAGTCCCTCTATCTCTCCCTTTTCCTTTCTACATTATTTCCCCACTCTCGCAACACACGCACGACCACCAATTCTCCCTCAACATCGTCACCTTCTTCTGCTCCGACGAAGCTCTGGTGACTCCTACACACTGCCACACCGCTCGAACCTTGCCGCTGCCACCCCCATCAGCTTCGCCACAACTCTACTGACTAAAGCGCTAACCTAATTCCACCTATCACTCATTCTTGTCACCTACCAAACTCCGCACTCACCGCATTGTCATCTTGAGGTTTTTTGACCTCTTCACTCACTCCTATGCCCCACCAAGACCACCATCACGTTTGCCATCCTTAGATGATCCTCCTGAGCATATTTGATGTGGCTGTAAGGCCTTTCTCGTGCTTGTAGGTCTTCCACCGGAGCTCCACCACCACCCCGGCTGCACCAACTACGCCTTCAGTCCTCTGACCACATCTGCTCTAGATTTTTGCCCCAATTCACGTGGAGTGGTCTTAGGATCCTTCCCAAGCCCTTGACTGGGGTCACCAGTGCCTGCAACTGCCTCAATTTGAGGCATCTTCACTACCTGTAATGCACGCGAAGAAGGGTGGGACTTTAGTCCTACCTTGGTAGCTGACAAAGAGCCGCACGGACATAAATTGAAAAAGTGCTTATCCTATTTGCCTCAGTAAGCACGGGGTGTGGTCCCCTCACACGTGCCCACGCACGCCCTAGCCCACGCTTACGCCTCATAGGCCTGGGCTTGGTCCGTTTACCCGGATACCTGGGTCTAGTCAGGTTTGCTGGTTTTGAGAGAGGAAGAAGAGAGAAAGAATGGAGAGGGGGGGTTTGCTCTGCCACCTTCCTCTCAACACTCGTGAGATCTGAGAGAGGCCCTTGCCTCTACTGGTGTGTTGAGTTCTGTGCTGCTCCTTCTCTAAAGTTAAGGAAGAGAAAGAGAGAAAGAGAAGAAAGAAGAGGAGAAGAGGAAGAGAAGAAGAGAGAAGCCTCTCCCTGAGGCTTGAAGAACTTGAAGAAGAAGAGGCCTTTGCCTCTATTAAGGTGTTTGAGCCTATTTTGTCGTCTGATATCTGATACCTTGGTTCTGTTGGTTAAATTGAGATGTGCCTGATCTGTTACTTTGAGTAGCTTCCTAAGCGTAACATTGTAGGGTAATTTGGAGATTCAAATCACCATTTTACTCTCTCATCTTTTTGCATTATTGAGATCAAATTACATTTATATATCTTTATTGATTGCAAATTCTTACATCTTTGATTGTAATCTTGAGTATTAAATTGCCACTTGCTCCCTATGTTCGACCTCGGATTTCATTCAAGTAATAAATATTATATGTGTTCTCACTGATTCGCTCTATACTACAACGCAATGATTTTAAGACTTGTTTCAGAGAGACGAACATTTTGGCGCTGTTGTCGGGGAGCAACGTGCAATTCACCACTATTCTCTACATTATTTGATTATATTTGAGCACTGACTTGCCCTATTTTTTTTTATTGTGATTTTGCGAGGTACATCACGAGGAGATCTTCCATGCAAAACAGCCACTCCAGGGCAGGTAACTTCTCTATTCTTCCCTAAACAACCTCCTAATCTTGGGAAGACAAAAAAGGGAAACAATCAATTGGGAATCACTTGCCCTATTTTTCATGGTAATTATCATCTAAAAGGCAAGTTTCCTAATTTGAGAAAATTCTTTTCAAATCTGAGTGAAGTTGGAAGCGATTCTGTTTAAAATTCCTTACCCCAAAATTGATGTGCCTATTAGGGACTACGCTTAATTACTTTGGGTTAACACATTTCTTACTTGAAGCCCAAGGTGAACATTTTTAAAGATCAATTAGACTTGGAAGTAGAGCCAATTAGGGTTTCAATTTTTAGGATTTTGGAGTGCTAGTTCACACTTGTCTGCATAAAAGGAAATAAACCCACCCGCATTTGTGTGCTACCCAAGCCCTTGGTTGAAAATATCTAATCAATAAAAAGCCTAAAAAAATCAAGCTCTAAATTCACTTGAACCCTAAAATACTTGGACCTAATAACCTGGGTGTCAAATTAGGGTGATTTCTAAGTCTTGACCTAGATCTCATTCTGCCATCTTTAGGGCAGGTCAGGTGAAGTTGGTCTACATTGTAGGCCAACCAACCTCCAAATTAGGTCACAAGTTGAATCAACTTCTAATCAAGTGAAACTCAAGGCACAAATTAGGACATAAAATTGGTAGACTTAAGGACTTAAGTTTGTACATTTCGGTCTACCTAGACCCTCAGTGACAAGGAAGGTCAGGTGGGGGAAATCCTGTAACCCGTGGGGATGCTCTATCGTGTAGGGGTCTTTGCGAGGATCTCCCTTCTTGGCTGCCCAGGTACTTCTCGGGTGTGCGAATTTCTGATTCAGAGGTATCATCCTCCTCGAAATTGCCTTAGTCATCCAAAAATCTTTGGGTGCCTTGATTGGGTCAAATTTCACATCTAGTCCGTCATCCCTTCTATTAGAGCACACATACAGATTTTCTTGGGAATCTCTTTAAGATCTAATAATCTTCAATCTAACTTGAGTTTGATTCTACGTCTTGATTACACCATTTTTTGATTCAAAATGCATCCCGACATGTTAGTAGACCCATTTGAGGATATACAGGTTAATGTGTCAAACACAACAACATTCATTTCAGAACAAGCATAGCAAATTTTGACACAACAAGAAAATGAGGCAACTTGGGATGTTCTCGTGCCAAAATATCGGGAAATTGAGAGATGGCATAATGGTGAGTATATCTTGTGTAGATTTGAACCATCACTATGGAAAGCACACCAAGATGACCTGGAAAAAAGAGACAAGGAAATGTATATGTTGAAAAGTGTTATCGATCATAAGCATCAGTACACCCTTGCGACATCTTGGATTAATCAGCTCAATCTCCCAAATCACAGAGTTAATGATCATAGTGGTTATGGACCCCCAACCCAAATGAATTTAGATTCAAATTATATACAGATTGATACACCCAATCTTGAGATGGGTTGGGAGGATCAAATTGCAGGAGAACACGATTACGAGCCAGCCCTAGAGACACAAAACCCTGGTCGCCAAGCTTAGATTTCCTAGACTCATGTGATAATGAGATTCACTCGAAACCTCTCGAGGATGTAAATTCTTGTCCTTGTTTTGATAAGGTGACCCTCGAGGACAATTCTGACATCCCTGTAGAGCTCAACCTAGATTCTAGTGATTCAACCCACACCCTTAGCCTAGAATCTAGATCTGAGCCTTCTTGGGAGGATTACAAGGTCCCATATAATGGAAATCAAATTTTGAATCTGGATTATGATTCTGGGCTTTTATTTGATGAATGCACCTCTCCAACATCCTCTGAAATACATATTGATTTTTTGGAAGTCACGCCTATCTATGATACAGAAATCGAGGAGTTGGAAGAGTTGGGTTTTGATTGGGTCTTCCCTACAAGCCAAGAACCTGAGCTCAGACCTAATAGGGACACCTTTTTGAGCTCAGAAACTGAGAATAGGCTAGACCCAAGTCAGGTTGCTGAGTCTACATCTTTTGATTTATTCTGTGGTGGAACCTCTGATCTTGAATTAGATTCAGAACTTGAGTCTCGCACTACCATTGCATACCACCCTCTCATCTCTCCCTTAATGTCAAGCCACCACCATCACCACAACCACCTTTATCGACCTCACTGAGCCATCTTCCCCCTGTTAACTCTCTTCTCTTCACAAGAACCCCAAACCCACTGTCGTGCAGCCTCGCCCTCGTGCCCTCCTTGCGTGAGCGTGGTCACAAACGGCAGTTCACCGGCGCCACCATTGAGCGCACCTCCTCCTCGTGCATCTAGCGCACTCTTGTGTGCAGCAGCCACGACCACATAGCAATAGCCGCGCACCCCTTCACGTCACAAGCCTCGTGTATGCGCAACCTGTGCGTGCATGCTCGCGTGTGCCTACGGCCTCATTTGTCTTCTTCTTCTTCTTTGCCCTACACTATTCATCATCTTCTCCAAGAAAAACCCAACGTCGGCCATCCATCTCCATGTGTAGCTGCCTCGTCCGACTACTAAACTCTGTTCCGTTGACACCATCGACCTCGCCTTGAGCTCCACCCATGCTCGTGACCATGCCATCTACTAGCAGCTCCACCGCCAACATTATCGCACACCGCCGGTGTCGTGTTCACCGTCCCACCACCGCCAACTGTCTCACACCTCATCGTCACCACCAATACAATGCTCGTGTTCCGGCCAACCTCCATCGCACGCAGTTCGACCTCCGGTGCTTCTTCCCGTGCACAAGGAGGAGAGTGGGAGATTCCTCTGCTTTGCTTGCAATTACTTTTTACATCTCATTGGCATTGCCAGTTGGGATTTTTGTTTTGAATATTATATTGGATTTATTAGATGATTTTATAGCCAAGTCCCTTCAGTTTGCTCTAATTAGTTGGCTTATCAAATTGAATGACTATCTTCCCCATTCATTAGCCTCACATTTAATGGTGATATTATAATTCACATTTACTAACATTGAATATTTAAGTTGATTAAGTTTATAGGAGTATTCTAGTGAAGGAGAATTTGGGTGATTGGTCCATCTCTTTTCAGAAATTAGAGATTGGTTATTTGATTCATCTATTAGTGTTTTCTCTTTGGCATTAGGATGAATGAATGAATTGTTTTTAAGTAAACATGAGGGAAACTTATTGTGAGTTTACTTGGCTCAATCCTTCCTGTGGATACAACCTAATCATTGTGGTTAGAAATAATTAAATTTTGATGTGAGATTTCTACCACATAAAATACATCAACGACACATCTTTTTATTGCTATCATCTTCATAAATAAGCGTAAATCTCATTGTCAAATGGCACCGTTGCTGGGGAGGCAACGAGCCTAATAAAGTCACACACTTTTCATGTTCACATTTAATTGTTATTGATGTTATATATATTGATCTATTATCTTGATTTGGGTGTGAGGAGTATCATGTGGAATAGGGGGAACCATACTAGATGCATTTTGGTGGGCCTTGATTCCACCAAGCAAGGAGACGAGTAGCTGAGAGATCGAGAAACCTGGAGTTTCATTGAGGAGGACTTTTCCTATCCTCCTTCCATTTAATTAGGTGCTAGAATAAGCTTTAGACTCAAAATTTTATTCGTTGTTTTCTTGCCCTTGTTCATTAGGGTTGGTTTGCGGGGTTTGTTCCGCAATTTTGTTGGATTGATTGGGCCCTTGTTCTGGAGTATTTTTGGGAGCATGTCCCATTTCTTTAGTAACTAGGACTATTATTTTATGTGGTTTGTTAGTTGTCAGTTGTTTAGGTTTGTTTGAATTGTGTGATAAAAAAAAATTTCGAACTGCTACTAGAAGCTGTATATCTATAGGGCAACCATCTAGGATTGAATGAGTAGCATCTAGTTTATATTTCTGCATTGCAAACATCTTGCATGAAGAAAGCTGGAGTAAGGTACGTCTTCTCTTTAGCATCAAATACCGGCCATGCATCTGCATTGGACTTAAATTCAAGACCACTAAAGTGTTTAAATCTAATTAATTCAATGGCCACTTTAAAAAAATTGGGACTGCTAAGAGGTTGGACCTTAAAATCTATGACTTGAAATTATGTGCAAAAGGATATTGTTTCCAAGATTTCAAAATTCAAAATGAGTATGTGTGTTGCACGCCTGATACACTGTGCACATCACACATAAGATCACTAGATAAATTTCCACCTCTCCTCTTGGCACCACAAGGGAAGTTAATTGGAAATCAACAAGTCTATCCACCAAGTTACCTCGGTTCCTTGTGCGTGGACTCGATTCAAGACCTCCATCCCTTGCGAGGAGGTTATAGGCACCAACGAAAGTCACCCTAGGAAGCGTAATTCTTGCAAAACTTGTTTGGCCACCAACTGAATACTTAATTCTAAGACATAGAATCTACTAAAAACAGATCCCACTATATTTGTGTTTGTTTTTATAGTGGTAGAACTCTCTGGGAAGCTTCTATTTTTATTCTGATTTCTTCTAAGTCGTAAGGGAGTTAAACTTGTTCAGCTTAAAAAGAAATGGATTATCCTTACTCATATTAGCTAGATTATCATAACCCATACTACCCATCTTTTAATCATGATCCCATGCCCGAGCATATCCATCCTTTGATGGGTACAATGACAATTCATGGGATCAATCTTATTCCTATCCTGGGAATACTAGCCCGATAACTCCCACTTTTGAGCAGAGCCTAGGAGTGGAATTTTCCAGTTTGCAAACACCCAACCCTCCCACCTTTCATGATTTTCCTTATCGAGGTTGGACCGATACCCCTAGGTAACCAGAGCCTAAGATTGACTATTCTCCCCAATCTGATAACAGTAGCCTCTCCTCTTTTATGATGGAAATGCAAAACCAACAAAAAGAAATGATGGAGTTTATGGGAGAGATGTTGAGGAATAGTTAACAATTGAACAAGGAAATTAGACAGCTTAGCTACTCTCTTACTATTGATTCTGATCCCTACCTATACAACCATGATCATCAAAATAATTCTAAGGAAACCAATGAAAATAGGGACCCCGTTTTGAGTAGCTATCACTTAGACTCTCCCCATGAGACATGGCCACTAGAGGAGAACGACCCTAGTGATTATCCACCCGAGCTATATTGGAGCCAAAGGAAAGGGAAGATGGTACCTCTTAAGGACCTTGACCCTGATAACAGTATTTTTCTTACCCCTAATAACTTGGGTTAAGGTTGTATTGTTCATGCCACTTCCCCTATTAATTATGTGGTGGAACCCCATTCTGCCCTTAGTGGGCCTAATCCCGACCCTCCACTTAGGGAATCAACACCTACCATTCAGCATTCTAAGGATTTAAATATGCCCAATGAAGGTGATCCTAGGGGAAGGGAGGATGAATTGGATCAATTTTGTTCTCAGGGATACAAAGACTATTTTTGAGGAGGATGATAACCTAATAGAGCAACCCGGACTTAGAGTTTGTAGCGAATCTCTAGGGGATTATGTGTTATTTGAGGACTTACCCCTCGAGGATATTAATGATTTGGTGAAATCTGGATTCCTTCCTACTTTTGATTTTGAAAAGCATCCTCTGCAAAATCAGGAAGGTAGAGTTGAGATTGGAGGAGGACGAACACAATAGTAAGAAGCCTAGAAGAGACTCTTGAGGACATTACATATCAGTTGACGATTTATGCCCCGAGGAGAATAAAGAATTGAGCGATATAGGCTTTCTCCATTCGTATAACATTGAGAATGATCATCCTCCTAAAGAAATTAAAAGTAATGAAGTAGCATAAAAAGTCCCCGGAAGGATGTAATTGACAAAAAAGAACCTGGGGATGGATTTGATGATAATTCTAATATCGCTACTTCCCAGGAAACCCAACTGTCATCAAAGCATGTTGATCATGAGTCTACTAATAAGATATTGAATTCTATGCATGACTCATCTATTATAGAGAAGAAGTTGGAGATTCATCAAACAATGAAGTTATGTAAGGATATGGAAGAAGAATTCTTATTGGGAATGAAACCTAAACAAACTAAGTCTTCTTTGGACTTAATAATTACCAACCAATCACTCAAGTAATCTGTATATTCCTTACCTAATCCTTGACTCAGGTCTCTGCTCACATACATTTTTTTTGGGAGCATATTAGGCCAGAACATTCTTGGGTAGAATGACGAGTGTGGATTGATGCTTGTACTTTTAGTCTCACCATTCAAGGGTTTGAAATTATTATGTTTATATCTTTTAAAACCCTTCCTAGTTTGGGGGACCCTTGATATCCCCCACTTGTTCCATTTCAAGAGGTGCCTTCTTCTGTTACTCTTTTCCATAGACCTCTCCAGGTAGCTTGCAAGATTGTTTGCGATCATGTCTTCTAGTGAGCATTTGGAATCACGCTGCATCATCAGCTCACCAACATCCATGGCTACGTATTTTCTAGACTTGCACTGTTACACATATTCTTAGGGCCTAGCTCTTTCTGTTTGGAATCAGACTTATAGGTTCCCTATAAGTCTGGTTGCCGACAAAAAATGCAACATTGGTTGGGAGGCAACCCAACGTCCAGAATAACGCCTTCCTCAGGTGATATTCTTCTATATCTTTATTTTTCCAATGAGGACATTGTCAGTCTTAGGCATGGGGGTATAACCTGAGGATGTTTATAGCATTTATAAATATTTGCATGCATTTAGGATAATGCATTAGCAAAAAAAAAAAATCTCTTTTATTTTCTTGAGCTGAATTGGTTAGTCACTAGTAGAAAATTTTATCAAGGAAGTTTCATTAAAGATTTTCTTCTTAAATTATTTCTTAAATTTAGAATCTAATACAATTACTTCACTTGCACGTAGACTGGGTAATGGATCTTTGTAGAAAATCAATAAGCATTTTTAGTCTACTAAACCCTTGGATAGTTAATAGGGAGTTAGGCATACTATCTTTTATTAGATCTACCTAATATTTGTGAGGAGAAGTAGAGAGACTACTGGTGCTCTAAGTCTAGTGCACAGACTCTTAAGTTCTACATAATTTGATGAGGGTACCTCAGAGTTAGGCATAGTTTTTGCTTTCTGTTTCTACATGCAAACATTGTGTGAATTCCTGAGAGTCACCTAATAAGACAGATACATAGAGATTGAGTACGAATAAAACTATGACTATGGTGGATGGTTACGACTGTCCTTTATAGAGTCATTGGCTGAAGGAGGGTAGTAATGTCAAAGGTCAAAAATACGATTGTCCTATCCATTCATTCCCAATGTGAAGAGTAGGCACTTCCACCAAATAAGCCACACAATATCCTCTTGACCATCATCATTCCTAATAATTCCTCATAAATAAAAGTATGCGTCATTTTGTGTTAGTAATAGAAAAAAAAAGAAGAAAAAAAGAAAAGAAGCATTTATATTAAGAAAAAAAAACAACGAACAAAAAACAAAAATAAAAATAAAATAATTCAAGTTTATAGTTTTATCTTCATTTTTCATTATGTGTCGATGTTTTTGAGGCAACAAAAACACCCATCGCGATCCACCAAATATGACCTATACTTACTTTTCAGTATTTCCGATTGCCCGAATATTGGCTGAGGACTTCTAACTTAGTTGTAGAGTTATTAGGAATTTAATTGAAGTGTAAATGCCATGTGAGGCCACTAAACATTGAGCGCATCTGCAGAATCTAGTGAGATATGTGATCTCAGAAAAGAAAGAAGAAGAAAAGAAAAAGTGAGTGAGCACAAAGGAACACAAAGAGAGAACAGTTTTTAACCTCTATCTCTAGGTTGACTTGTTTAATAGTTTAGAGATCTAGAGTCTGCAGTACTAGACACATGTAGCACCAGATGAGTGTGAGCCAACAAATATTAATCCAATCAACTCTGTATCTTCTACCCAAGCCAAAAAGTCAGGGTCGAATTACATATTATTTTCTACTTTATCCTCGAGGGAATAGTTTCCTATCTAGTTAGAATTTTATCAAGGGTAAAGCACGAACTTTAGATGCAAGTTGGCTTTCCATCTGGATCTGTTACCTAAGCTACTACCACTTCACTTTTGTCTAGATCTCTAAATCTTTGGAATGAGAAAAGCAAAAGTCTTTGGTCGCTTCCATCATCTTTCACTTTTGCTAGGGACTATCAAAATTTAGGCATGGGAGCATTTGATGAGACCACATTTGTGGGCTAATTAATACATAAATGCCTAATTATTATGGTAGTGTCTACGTATACAAAGCATCCTTTGATATGTAAATAAATTAATGTTTGCATATAGGGGTATGCATGCATTTCATATATGATTTTAGATTTTTTTTGTAAATAACCTAATCTTTATTTCTTTGTCCTTTCTTTCCCTACAGGATCTACCCCCGATTGCAACAGTAGCACCGCCCTAATCTCCACCGATAGTCGTCCACAACCTTTCGCTATATCTGCGAGTTGTCGGAGGCGATCTCGGGGAAGAAACCACCGGTAGGTTTTTTTTCAAAAAGAAGTGCAGCAACCATAGAGAGGATCATCTTCCCCCCTGGAGCGATCTTCCGCCTCGACCGTGTTCCCTATAGCTTACACCATGGATATGGCGTACACTGCGATCTCCACCGCAAGCTTTACCGCGAAGGTCGTGTGGTGATAGCACCGGCCTAACCACGACACCAGTACCGCACCATTATCGCACTACATCTGCATACCGAACTCTTATCTCTCCCTCAATGTTAAGCCACCACCATCACCATGACCACCTTTATCAACCTCACCGAGCCATCTTCCCCCTATTAACTCTCTTCTCTTCACAAGAATCCAAACCCACCACCGCGTAGCCACACCCTGGTGCCCTCCTTGCATGAGCGTGCGCACAAATGGCAGCTCATCGGCTCCACCATCGAGCGCACCTCCTTCTTGCACGTCTAGCACACTCTTGCGTGCAGCAGCCATGGCCACATAGCAGCAGCCACTCACCCCTTCACGCCATAAGCCTTGTGCACGCACAACCCGTTCGTGCATGCCCGTGCACGCCTACAGCATCATTCGTCTTCTTCTTCTTCTTTGTCGTGCACTGTTCATCATCTTCTCTAAGAAGAACCCAATGCTAGCCATCCATCTCCACTCGCAGTCGCCTCATCCGTCCACTAAACTCTATTCCGTCAATGCAATCAACCTCGCCTAGAGCGATCATCTTCCCCCTGGAGCGATCTTCTACCTCGACCGTGTTCCCTACAGCTTACACCACGGATATGGCGTACACTGCTATCACCACCGCAAGCTCTACCGCGAAGGCTGTGTGGTGACAGCATTGGCCTAACCATGGCACCAGTACCGCACCATTACTGCATTACCACTGCATACCACCCTCTCATCTCTCCCTCAATGTCAAGCCACCACCATCACCACGAACACATTTATTGACCTCACTAAGCCATCTTCCCCTCTGTTAACTCTCTTCTCTTCACAAGAACCCAAACCCACCATCACGTAGCCTCGCCCTTGTGCCCTCCTTGCATGAGCGTGGTCACAAATGGAAGTTCACTGGTGCCACCATCGAGCGCACCTCCTCCTCGTGCATCTAGTGCACTCTTGTATGCAGTAGCCACGACCACAAAGCAACAGTCGCGCACCCTTTCAAGACACAAGTCTTGCGTACGCACAACCTATGCGTGCATGCTCGCGTGTGCCTACGGCCTCATTCTTCTTCTTCTTTGCCCTGCACTGTTCATCATCTTCTCCAAGAAGAACCCAACGCCAGCCATCCATCTCCACGTGCAACCACCTCGTCTGACTACTAAACTCTGTAACGTCGACGCCATCGACCTCGCCTTGAGCTCCAACCATGCTCGTGACCACACCATCAACTAGAAGCTCCTTCACCGCCAACATTATTGCACACCGCCAGCGTCGTGTTCACCGTCCCACCACCGTCGACCATCTCACGCCTCACCATCACCACCAATACAATGCTCATGTTCTAGCCAACCTCCACCGCACGCAGTCCGACCTTCGGTGCTTCTTCCCGTGCGCAAGGAGGAGAGAGGGAGATTCCTTTGTTTTGCTTGCAATTACTTTTACATCTCATTGCCATTGTCAGTTGGGATTTTTGCTTTGAATATTATATTATATTTATTGGATGATTTTACAGTCAAGTCCCTTCAGTTTGCTCTGATTAGTTGGCTTATCAAATTGCATGACTGTCTTCCCCATTCATTAGCCTCACATTTAATGGTGATATTATAATTCACATTTACTAACATTGAATATTTAGGTTGATTAAGTTTATAGGAGTATTCTAGTGAAGGAGAATTTGTGTGATTGGTCCATCTCTTTTCAGAAATTAGAGATTGGTTATTTGATTCATCTATTAGTGTTCTCTCTTTGGCATTAGGATGAATGAATGAATTATTTTTAAGTAAACATGAGGAAAACTTATTGTGAGTTTATTTGATTCGATCATCCCTGTGGATACGAACTAATCATTGTGGTTAGAAATAATTAAATTTTGATACGAGATTTCCACCACATAAAATACATCAACGACACATCTTTTTATTGCTATCATCTTTATAAATAAGTGTAAATCTCGCCGTTAATTGTGCTATCCAGGGTTATGTGAGTTGGAGAATAGATCATTCTGGATGGTGTGGAGATCCTTGTAGGTCTGAGAAACTCCAGAGTAATCAGAGTATGAGGGTTCAGAGTTCCTCCAACTAGAGTAGGATGGTTCGGAGTTTCCTCCAAAACCAGGATCAGACGGGGTTGGATATGCATCCATCCCTTGATATGCATGGTGGTGAATGTTGTGCATGCCCTCCCTACCTGAGGGCAGCTGTGCATACGTGTTTTTCTACAAAGAGGTGGCTCTCTATAGGTATCAAGTCAATTTCTCCACCTTCTTCCTGATGATGGAGACCTTATCCAGGAAACTAGCCACCAACTCCAGGTTGATGGATGCTAATAGGTCTCATGTCTTGTGTGCCCTTCGCATGTTTCTCAATGCACGGGTGGTCATCTGGTCGAGCACACCCAGAGAGTCATTGTTTATAGAGTTCTCGCACATGTTCTTGAGAATCTCCCAAACGGTGTCTTCATGTTGACCCATGATGTTTCCACCATAGGTTACATTGACAAATAATCTAATGTCCTCACGGAGTACCTGGTAAAAAGATTGGACTTGTTCCCATTTAGGAACTTTGTGATGAGGGCATTTCTGCATGAGATCTAGAATGCTGTCCCATCCCTCATAAAGTGGTTCTCCCTCATTCTACGTGAAATGCGTGATTTGGTGCCTCAAGGCATTAGTGCGACCAACTAGGAAGAATTTCTTTGGGAATTTAGAATGGAGTTCCTCCCATGTATTGATTGGTCGAGTCAGGGTTTGATACCAATGGGCAACCTTATCCATAAGAGAGAAGGAGAACATCTTCATGAGCAGGATGCCTCGATTCTGAACAAGTGGTCCAAAGGTCTGGGCCAAATGTTTCAGTTGTTTGATGTGTAGGAAGGGGTCTTCGGAGTTCAAGCCGTGAAATTTGGGGATCACATTGATTAGATTTGGTTTTCATTCAGTATCAGGTCCTCTAGCTGGGATTTACACCCTAGGTTTGATAGCTACTGTCGTGGGATTGTAGTGATCTCACATCTGCAGATGCGGTGGGGGGTTCATGAATGCATAGAATAAATCAATGAGATGCTAAATTAATTCTAGATGTTGGGAAATTCTTCTTTTTGATTCTCCATGGAAGGAGAGGATGGAGAGCTGGGCTTAGATGTGGAATGATCGGAAGAGATCTTGATTTGATCAGACGGGAACCCAAATAATTGAGTCAGGGCTTGTCCCCAGCGAGTGTGAACTGCTAGTGGAGGTCTCAAGACTAGTCGTAAGGACCTCCCGTACTTGCTCTATTGAATCAGATGAGGGGCAGAATGTGTATTGGACCTAATCGAGGCACCCAACAAGGTTGGGTGACTATGGCAATTTGAGGCAGATGGACCTCTGGATCAGAAACTCACTCACACGAGAATTACTTGGTAGCCAAGAAGGGAGGGTCTCACAAAGACCCCTACACGATAGAGCATTCCCACAGGTTACAGGGTTTTCCCCACCCAACCTTCCTTGTCACCATAATTCCAGGTAGATCGGAATGAGTGAGCTTAAACCCTAAGTCTACTAGTTTTAATCTTGCTTGTGCCTTCAATTTCACTTTAATTTGAAATTAATTCGATTTGTGACCTAATTTGGAGGTTGGTTGATTCACAAAGTGAACTAACTTCACTTGACCTGTCCTAAAGTTGTGGATGAGGTTTGGGTTAAGAACCCAAATCACCCTAAGTTGGTTCTCAAATAGGTTATTAAGTCTCAAATTTTAATGATCCAAGTGATTATAGAACCTTGATTTTAGGGTCCACTTGATTATATCAATTCAGACAAGGGCTTCAGTAGCACACAATGCAGGAATATATTTTCTTTTTAAGCAGGCAAGTGTGTATTAGTCTTGGAAACCCTAATGTGGAAACCCTAGATTGGCTCTATTTCCAAGTCCAATTCTTCCAAAGATAGTACTTTGGGCTCGATCGAGAAGGTGTATAGCCCAAGGAATCTTATGTCCCTAATAAGTGCAAGTATCAGGATGGGAATCTCTAGTCAAATCAATTGAATCAAATTAGAAAACTTGAATGATGATTACTACGTAAATAAGGCAAGTTGGTCTTGAGTGATTTCTTTTTCAATTTTTCCAAGAGATAAGGGGCTTAGAAAAGAAGGAAATATAGTTACCTGTCCCTAGTGTAGTTGCTGTAGCGGTTGGTCTTCAGATTCAACTACAACAACACAACAAAGTAGATATAGCAAGTTAGAATCAACAAGAAAGTGTGATTAGTGACTGAAATGCACGTTGCTCCCCGACAACAATGCCAAAATGTTGGATGGTGATCACTGTAGTTTAGAAAAATGCATCGTAGTATAGTGATGAAAATCAAATCGACATTTAGAATTTGTAAAGCTCGAAAAATTGTGAGTTCTAAGGTCGTTGGCAGGGAGCAAATATTGAAATTCAATCACCAATCGAATAATATAACAATGAGCACCATAATCAATCAAAGCTCAAGAAAATATATTCAATGTATGTCAAGAGTTATAGAACAAGAATAATGTAGATAAAGAGAGGAAAAGCAAAATAATGGTGGTTGAAACCACCAATGTTGCACTTAATAATCAAACTATCTTCTCAAGCTCAAAGGGCATCAAACACCCTAATTAAACGGTCAATTCAAACCCAGCAGATTGTCTTAATCGATTAATTCCACATCCAGACATCTTATTGCTTAGCCTAAAGCCTCACAAATTGCCTAAGTGTTTAGGCAAATGTCTACAGTGCAAACCACCCCAATCCTCTTAGAAAACCCTTTCTCTCTTTCTCTCTCTCAGAATCAGACCAATTCAGACCAAGCCTGGCTCAAATTGGACATGCCCACACCCGCGGGCATGAGCACAGGTGAGGGCGTGGGTAAGGTGGGACCTGACCTCATGTTCGAAGGCAAACAACAGATGCACTCAAAACATTATATACAGATTTCCAAATTAAGTGTTTTCGATGTGGGACTAAAAGAGCTCCTCTTTCTGCTTTGCTTCACGCGAAGGTGGCTAGTCTAATTGATGCTGCTGCTGATGTTTTTTCTCCAAATCAAAAGCCCAGGGAGCCTTCTAGAGTTGTTCCCCACAGATTGGAGGTGGTGGCACCATGGATGGTCGTTGGACGATGGCCACAAGAGGTGAACAAGACGATGTCGATAGCGGTCGACCTGCGAAGAAAACAATGACCTAGGGGCCAATTAAGGACACGCGAAGCTCCGTTGTGGTGAGGTGAAGCTAGTGGTAGTGGTAATTTGGTGGTTGGTGTATTATGGTGTTCGGATGAAGAAGCTTGGTGGATCTTCAGCGACCTTGGTCGGAGAGGGTGATTGAGGTAGTGTAGGTTTCAATAACCTTAGGCGAAAGAGTCATGAGGGTGAGGGGGATCTTTCACCTAAGGTTATCGGGTGGGAGGAGGATGGAGGTAGGTCGACAATGAAGGCAGTCATGGTGGTGTTTGCCGATGTCGGAGAGGGTGAAGGAGAGTGAGATTGGGTCTGATAATTGACCTAAACCTAATTGAGGGAGAGAAATATGGAAACCCTAACCTAATTTACCTATTGGATGAACAAAGGTAGGTCGCCAAAGATGCCGTCGATGACGGGGAAGGAGGATGGAGTTGAGGAAGGAGGTCTCAGGGGCCCAAGCTTGGAGAGAAGCTTCGGTGAGGATTGGGGAAGAAGATTGATGCTCGGTTCGCAGCGATCAACAATGAAGAAGACCTGCAGGAAATTTGCCTTCCCAACCCATGCTAAATCCAAACAACTAAAGGAACCAATATCAGGGCTCCAATCCCAATCATCCCATCCACCTAGCCCTCAGCAGTCCCTGGGTTTCCAAAAAAATCAAGTCCCCTGACCTCCTACTAGAAATAATCACACTGCTAATGTAGTCACTTTGAGGAGAAGGAAAACAACTTAAGATCCTAAGCCTTCTACTTCCACACAAGAAACCCATTCTAAAGAAAAGCAAGTCAACTCTCCCACTCTGATTCAGGAACCTTCAACTACAATGTAAAAAATCCCCATACCTTTTCCACAAGCTTTTCATTCCACCAAAAAGAAAAAGAAATTCGAGCCCTCTGATAAGGAATTGATGGAACTTTTTGGGCAAGTAGAAATAAACATCCCTATTCTGCCTATGCTAAATTCCTAAAAGATTTATGCACTCCCAAAAGGCAGTCCAAAAATTTAGGAAAGGTGATCTTCTCAGAAACAGTCAGCTCAGTTGTGCAGAGCAAACTGCCTCTAAAAATGAAAGATTTGGGTGCTCCTCTAATGCAAGTTGTCATTAATGACACCTTTGATCGCACCTTTTAGGATTTTGATGCTTCCATAAATCTTATCCCCACTATTATTTTTGAGGAATTTAAGATTGCTGAATTGAAACCTGTTAAGGTTACATTACAATTAATTGACCAATCTACAATCAATCCAAAGGGGATTATTGAGAACATTATTATCTGGGTCTAGAATTGTTTATTTGTTGTAGATTTTCTAGTCTTGGATATAGAGGTACCTGAATATTTAAAGAATGCCCCAATTATTCTTGGAAGACCCCTTTTAGCCACCACAAAGGCAAATATTGATTGTGATTTTGGAAAGATGAAGATCACTTGCGGTGGAGAATCTATTACCTTAGATATTTTTCAAGCTTCAAGGAGATTCCAAGAACTTGATTTCTTTGACGATTTGGATTCTGAAATGGATAATTTAGTGGCAGAAACTATGCAGATTTCACATATGGGCTCTTGTCCGGGTCCAAGAAGCTCCATGCAGACCCAGAGTAGCTTAAGTCTCTTTCCTATTAGCTAAACCTTAGCTCATCATCTACTACTCTACTAGCTAGGCTAGCTTAGCCAGCTTAGATTAGCTCCACCTAAGCTCCACTCTATGGTTGTCCACCTTCCTACCTAGCTCCACCAAAAATACCACCTACTCCTTCCTTATTTTGGTGCCAACCATTATAACCACCACCACCACCTTGACACCCCTTCAAGGTAGCACCAAAATGAGCACCTCTTCAACCCTTAACCACCACCTTTAACCACCTTTAAAGATGGTGCCAATTCTCTCCTTAAATCCCAACCCTACACATCACCACAACCACCATCCACACCCTTCAAGATGGCGCCAAGAGAACCCCTTCTAGAAGCCTTCAAGTTGGCACCAACTTGATGGCAACCTTCCACCAAAACCACCCCTTTTTACATCCCTTAAGATGGCACCAACCCTTCCTAGCCATTGATTCCATAACCACCTACCCAAATGCCATCCTAACCCTCCATCTATCCATGCCAACCACCCTCCTTCCCATCCTATATATACCCCCTTCCTACCACCCTTGGCTACATTATTTCTAGATATATACATCCATTATAGACATCTAAAGGAACTATGGAGAAAAGAAGATTAAGGAAGCTATCCGTTGCTTCCTTGGTGCCTTATTCTCCCTTCTACCTTGGACCAAGCAAAGGAGTTCTTCATTAAAGGGGACAGCCAGGTAGAGGAGGGGGAGCTAGGGTGGACGTCCACCCTGAGGAGAGGAATTCATCATCTTAAGGAGAAGGATCTCAAGGAGGAAACCTTTTCAAGTCAAGGAGCCTTTAGACTTGAAGTAAGGAGTTCTTCATCTTTAAAATTATTGGGAGAATCTTTTAGTTTTTCTTATTCTTTTGTATTAATTGTATTGTAGAAGCATTCCTCTACAAGAATTTTTGTAAGACAAAGTGTCTTCTCAATTAATACAAGTTACCTTTATGTGATCTTCTTTGTGATGTTTCAGTAATTGATGGTAACACCATCATTAGCCATAACTAACTTGAATTAGTGGAAATTAAGTGACAAATGCTCCTGAAATGATTGCCTGAGAGCTGTAGTTCCACGTAGTTCCGTTTTAAGAAGAGAACACTAAAATAGGGCTAATTCTGTAGTTTTAACATAACATCAAAAAAATAAAGTAACCACGGGGCTTTTCAGGGATTAATTGAACGTAAAATGAGCATTAAATTCTTAAGAGTGGGTCCACACTGATAGAAATGGGGTTTCACATATTTTGAGAACCAAAACAGCACACTAAAATCCTAATTTCAGACATGCTTAAATTGAAGAGGTTCTGGTTAGAATAAAATTAATCTAAACCTCCTAAAATTCATATAAAATTATTCTAAGAGGTTTAGTACCCTTGGATTGACCATTTGAACCTATTTTGACTTTGAACAGAGTGTCAGACAGGATTTTGCCCTAATTTGGTCTTCTGTGCAAATTTCCCATCCAAATGTGGACAAAACTCAAATCTTACTTCACCATTAGATTCCTTGGGTTCAAATTAGGTTAAGGCCAAAATTTGGGCCCAATCAGAGTCCATCTTGACCTAGCTTACAATTTAGCCCTTTAAAACTCTATTTCTTACATTTAGCCCCTCAGGTTTCGAATTACTTGCAAATGGGTCCCTAACTTGTCATCATTTTCTTCCTTCTGGTCCCTACTGCCATTAGTGTGAATGCGTCTCCTAGCCCATGATTCGAGGGAGGATTTCTCCCTCAAATCAGAGTTGAATCCCTTTAAAATTGGAGGGATTGTTCACAAGAACCTTCCCGTTCTATTGAACTAGCTTGGAGATAGTACAATGATCCATAGATGTCAAGCAAGCTTGATATTTTAGGGGATCTTGTTTCCCTGAAAACTCGACTCAATCAAGGTCTCTTCCTCATTTAGAGCTCGTCCTGAGGCCTTATAAAAAGCCCTCGCCCCCAGGCCATTCTCCTTAGTTGATTCTAAGCTGGCTCTAAACCTCTTCCCTTCTCTCTGGCCAAGAAGCTCCGCGACTCTGGAGACCCTCTCACTCTCCCTCGTCTACACCTTCAACGGTCAAATTGAAGGCACCAACGCTCTTCTCTCTTCTTCGTGACCAGAATCCATCAAAGTTCGAATGCTTCGAGCCCCTTCATTGTCGTTGTTCCTCCACCGGAGCAATCTTCATCTCTGGCGTCGGCCAATCATAGACAAAGCCAAATCCTCCCTATTTCATCCAATAATTAGGTCTACTCACTTCCTCTCTCTCCTTAGATTCTATCTATCCCTTTATCCCCTCGATTAGATTGCATATTCACAGCCTCCTTCTCCATCTTCTCCAACGCTGGTCGAGCCTCCAGTGAGGCCGTGCGGCTAACACACACATCCAAATCACTCACCACCACCACCACTACCTTCTTCTTGATCCATAGATCAAAAGCCCTCAAGAAATTGAGAGTTTTGGTCTATTGATCCATTTGCCGGACAACCCATCAAATCTTCACCCTTGTTATCATTGTCTGGCCACCACAAAGCTCCAGACGCCACATCAACACCACCATTGTCTTCCTCACCTCGCAGCGATCATCCTGAGCATTCTAATTAGGTTTCCTAGCCCATATTCCTACTTTCAGGTATCCGATCGGATCTCCTTCATCACTGCCGTCTTCATCAACTTTGTCTGTCTACTTCCGACCATCATCACTTCATCGCCACCTCCAGCAGACACGGAACATATCCACGAAACACCTGTGGCTTCTAATTGAAGATGGTTGTAATAAGAGACTCAATTAGTTGAATCCCTCAGCAGCATCGCGCGAAGAAGAGGGCACCTATTAGTGCCACATCATCCATGACAAAAGGAAAACTCACATAGCCTGCTTGCCCAACACATGGGGTCGGGTCCTCCATGCACTTGACCCACTCACACCTCACTTGGTTCTCACACCGGCGGGTCTGGTCCCTATGCCCAGATCCGATTACCTGATTATTCATCTACTTACCCGATTTTGAGAAGGAAAGAAGGTAAATTCTTGAGTGGGGTAGGGGTAGGTTTTTCTTTACGATCCATGCCCTGTGCCTTAAGATGCGTGCCTAATTGCTCTAACACTTAGCAAAAATTTGGAGAGGCTTTTGCTTTGTGTTGGATCTGTGCTTGTTCTGAGGTATTGATACTTAAGGCATCTAAGCCATACTTGCGACATTTGACTGGGATTGACTTGAGTCATTGTTGCTATATTTGAGACATATGTTGAGGTTAAATGATTGATTGAAAACATTGTTGGAACATTTGGCAAAATTGAGAACTTGAATTGGTTGATTTCATGTGCTTAAATGTGAGATATCTAAAAGAGCGATCTTCTTTTTTGTTGGTATTTTAAACATAAAATGTCATGTCGTTGTATCTAGTTGTGTGGTAGAAAATTACTTTTCAAAATATTTATTACTCAAAATCTAACCATGAAAATAGTTAGGTCATCTCCACAGGGAGGAATTAGCCTATTGGACTAGTGTGTGGTGACTCGTTTATTCAGGAATCTCAATGAGTGCGCTTATTCTTTAGTGCAGCTCGTTGCCCTCATAAATGCTTATTCTAAGCAATTGATCAAGATTGTAGGTGTTTATATGCAAAATTACCATAATATAATTCTATTAAATAATGATCTTGGTAATGGCAATCAACGTAAATATTAATTTCCAATAAAAGATTCCTTGTTCGCTGCAATTAATGTGACATACTCTATATAATTCATGAGATACTCAACCACAAGTAATTTATCAAGAATAGAGGGATATACATGCAAATTCCATGCAATATATTAAATCATAAAATAAATAAATAGGAATCCAACAATGGCATTCACCATAATTTTTAATAAGGAGAAGAACAAGGGATTTCGTCACTCTCCTTCATGCATGCGCGGGGAAGCTTTGTCAGAGGAGTTGTTGCAGTTTAAGGTGCGTCGAAGCGTGGCCTTCACGATGGTGCAAGAAGCATGACCGCAGGTGGCTGACGACGACGACCAAAGACGGAGGAGAACGCCGGCAACGAGGAGCTAGAGCAGCAGTCGTAGACATTCATGCGCAGTGCTTGAAGTCGACGAGTGCTTGGGGTCACACTTGAAGTCGACGAGAGTGGTTGGTTTAAAGTTTGGAGGACAAAGGGGAACTTGATGGAGTTGCTCGTTGTAGCCTTGGGTTCCTTCATTGGTGTGGATAGAGGACGATGGTGAAGAAGAAGATTGACGAAGGGGAAGGCTTAGGCGGTGAAGTGGTGTTGGCTATTGTGGTGGTGTAGTGGTGTTTTTGGGTAGTGGGTGTTGGTAGCTGTGAGGGGGGGTTGATGATGATGGTGGTCGTGGTCGGAAATGGGGAGAAGGTTTGTTGGAGTTGGAGGGTGATGGGCACGGGTGGTGTTGATGAAGGTGACAGGTGTAGGTTATGTTGGCAAGGGAGATTTTTGGTGGACAAGAAGGAGACGGAAGAAGAGAAGGAAAGGGAAGGGTGGCTGTGATGGCTGATGGTGAAGGTGTTGGTGGTGAGCAGGTGAGGGCAGCATGCACGCTGCCACCATGCATGCCTAGAGTCGATGAAAGGAGAAGATCGTCTAAGCCACAGTGTAAGCCTTTGACCACGGTGTATGCTGCTTCCACGGTGGAGCGAATGAGGGAGAAGATCCCCTGCAAAGGGGAGGGATGATCGAGAGATCCTATGGCAAATACACTTCTTATATAAAAATACATGCTATTTGATGAGAAGCTCATCATGGTCTCTAATTATCCCTAATTAACTAGTCTTCCTAGTTAATTAGCTAGAAATATGTACATATATGGGTTAATTATTAAATAAGGGATAAATAGTAAAGGATCATATAATAAGTTAAAAATGTTATATTATCATCCAATTAATATTATTAATAATTTAATTAATAATTGGACTCAAAATATTATTAATAATTCATCTAATTAATGTGTTAACTAACTTAAGTATAATATATATCTAAGTATGTAATAACATAAGTAACATTACTTAATTAAATAAATTAATCTAAAAAGGTCAAAAATGTAAATTCAAGGTCTAAATACAATAATTGTCTTATTTATAATCATATATAAAAAGTTGGAAAAGATTTAAATAAAAATAAACCTTGAAAACCCGAGTTTACATTTTAGTCCTTAAACTTTATTTCAATTGGGTCCTTATTTTCCATTTAGGTCCTCAATTTTCACTACAAACAAGTCCCTGAAACTTCCTTTCTTCTTCAACCGTCTGGACGGCTGACGACAGAAGGTGCATCCACTGCCTGATCACCGCCCATCTGATGTCATCCCTTCTCTAAGCTCCTAGAGCTTGCGCTCACCATCTCCTTCTCATCCACCAGTCTGAATGATGCCAAAATCCTATTTTAGGGTTGGAGATAACCTCACCGGCATCGGAGAAGACGCCTATGGTTACTCCCCTCCTAGCCACTTCTCCGTCTAAATTCCACCTCCTTCTCAGTTGCCATCAACTATAAATACCCCTTCACACCCTCAATTTCCACCAAGTTGGCTCCCTTCCCTCTTCTTCATTGAAGCTAACTTCGATAGGCTATTCTCTCCAAAACTCCAGCGAACCTCTGCCTCATTCGACTTCCTCCATTCATCTTCAATAGCTCTGGACCTTCGTCGAAGTCAGCTCAATCTTCTGACACAAGCATTGACTAGGAGCTCTCCTCTACTTCACCTCAAAATCGCCTACCAGAGATCTTTCGACAACCCTCTGATTTCCTCCTCCATTATGAGCCTTTGATGGAGATCCTCTATCCCCTTCGTCCAGGTAACAGTAGACTAGGTAGGTAGATTAGTTTAGTTAGTTAGTTAGGTAGATTAGGTAGCTGTAATGTTAGATTTAGCTTTCATCTTCCTCAACTCCAGCGAGCTCCTTGAGCATGTTAGGAGCATTTATTTTGTCTTTTAACTCACCGTTCACCTTCTTGAATCTTCCATGAACATTTCTATCATCTTTAATTACTAAATAGATCATTTAATCGCCTAAACCACCTCCACCTCCACCAACTACTCCTGCTATCCATGGCAGTAGTAGTTGAGCTAATTACACCTTCACTGGGTCCTCCATCATCTATTCATCACCTAAGTACCCTAATTCTCACTTTAATTTGAGTAATTACCACCTATAATGTAAACGCCTAATTTTAATTAAGCTCCTGAGTTCGCTGTCAATGGCGGCTCAGGAGTAGTTGAAATCATTAATTATATATATATATATAATATCGCAGATATCTGTTGACTTTTTTCCTCCACTAAATTGAGTGGGAAAACAAGTCTTGAGCCTAATCCAACTCAGATCCTTTGTAAAATGAATTCATTGTTAAATCTTTACTCTAACAAACAATTGAAGGAATTTATTTATTCCTGAGGTTCCTTGTGACCTCAGGAAGCTTTCTAAATCTTTAATGGCATAATTACACATCATCTGTACACATTTCACCTTTTTCTGGACTCACCGGAGCTCCAACGAGTCGAAATAAGTTCTTCAGCCTATTAAACTTGGTGTGAAGCTCTAGATCAATGATTTGAGAATCACTGATTATGCTGAGGTTATTTCATTGAAGTTTAAGTGCCTGGAGCTTGTGATACATATTCATCTTCTCCAACTATGGCAGAGTTGGAGAAGTCTGACAGTTAGGGTAAAATCTCATTTAAGTGGTCTGGAAGCTTCAATGCTGTGCACTGAATTCATTTTCATGATTAAATCATTGTAACAACCCTTGGTTTGACTTGATGAACAAACTACTTTTGAAGCTCAGGTGATGAGCTTAGAATCCTAGGAACTCTAGATGAAACATCAATCTAATGGTTTGAACCTATTCCTGAGATTGAAGAGATGATATTTAAGGTGTTAATTCCCTATGAAATAACCAAAATCAGAAAGTCAAAATTCGAGGCTTAGTAGTCAAACTTGAGTCTAATTCTTTGATTCTGGATTCAATTAGTCAAATTGATGAGTTCAAATTATTTTTGAGAAGATTGTGAATGATTTAGAAGAGATTTGAGTGAGCTCTGATGGATTATTTGATAGGATTTGATTTATGTCCAGATTGGGTTGTTTTTAGACCCAAACTGACGACAGTAACTTTTTGATGAGATTTGAATGTATAATCTGCCCAGATGGATTTGTAACAACCTTTAGAGGTTGTTCAATCTGATTAAACAGGTCTTTAGCTGTCTGTTAGGACTTTTTAGAATCTGAATCTCAGTTCTGAAGCTTCTTGAGAAGCTTTGAGCTTCTGGACCTTTCCTGAAGCTTCTGAGAGCTCAAAACCTTCACCAGCAGTTGCAGAATTTACCTTTGAACCTATTTAACACTTCATCTGGAAGTGAAAGTCCAGTCTGTGGACTTAGAACTGAAAACTTCACTCTGCAGGCCATTATGAATGTAGATAAAACAGAACCTTTGCCCTTCAAATTGAAGAGCTTAACTTCCCCTTTGAATTAAATTGACACTTCAATTCTATAGAGAAACTCAAGGGCTTTCCAACAAGCTTTTATTCGTTTGGAAAGGAGCTCTGAGCTAGGAGAAATCATCGCTTGAAGTTTGGTTTGGGAGGGGGAAACTTAGTCCCAACTTGGAAAGATCTGAGCGGCCGCTTGGGAATAAAAGTGTTTTGTGTTATAGGCTCCTTAGTCGACAGTGCATGGCGCAAGGAAACTAAATGAGCATATGGGTGTGTGTGGGCTCGTGTGTGTGTAAGCCTGTGGGCGTGCTAGTGTGGGCTCGTGAGGGTGTGAGCGAGGGCCTGGGAGGTCATAAGTCGGTTTGGCTTGAGACTATGAACCGGAAATAAATCGAACTAAATAAACCAAGCTTGGACCTAGTAGGGTCTGGTCTCACCCTGAGAGGGGTGTTGTGTATCCCCGACTGGTCCGAGCTGCCAATAAGAAAACCTAATTTTTAGTTAAAAGGAAAATAAACCAGTTTGGTTCAGAAAGGTCTGCAAGAGTTCTACGAGGATGCTAAGGCTCAGAAGCTAAGGCTATGAAGAAGATAGAAAGAGAAGAAAGGAAGGAAGAAAATGCTAAGGAGAAGGAGGAGTAAAGGAAAGGAAAAGAGGAGAAGGAAGAGCAAGTTCGTAGAAGGAAAAGGAAGGTTGAATAGACAAGAACTAAAGAGAAAAGGCAGAGAAGAGAAGAGAAGAGAAGAAAGAGAGAAAAGAAGATGAGAGCTCAAGAAAAAATTAAGAAAAAGATTAAAAAGAATATTAAGAAATAAGTAAAAAGAGAAAGAGAGAAGAAAGAGAAAAGGTAAAAGAAGAAGAAGAAAAAGAGAGAGGCTGAAGATACAAAGAGAAGAGAAGAAAATGATTCAATTTCTTGCATTATTTTTAATTCCTTTTGATTTTAATGTTGTAATAAGGCATATTTTCATTAGTAATACTTTATATTGCCTTAATCTCTTAGAAATAAAAAGAAATTAACATGTTTACTTATTATTAAAGATCATTTGTGTGAATATGTTTTCTTATGGAATTTTGCATACTCTTTAATTTAAAATCATTAAGCAAAGTTCATGTTCTTAAAATAAACTTAATTATACTCTTCTACAGGTAGCTTAAATTAATTGGTGAATTCTAAATAAGCTATGCCTCCCAGTGAATGACCTGGACTCAACCAGTTAAAAGAAACAAAATCTAAAATGTTAGGTTAACTTGACCTTACATTACTCAATCGACACAAATTCAAGTTGACCTAAGTTATTTTTTTCTGCACATAATTAAGCACAATTAACTTAATTAACTGTGTTGAGGAGAGGAATCATCATTTTAATGGCGCCGTTGTCGGGGAGGTAATATTTTGCTTCATTTCTATTCACCAAAACATTCCCTTGCATAGCTTTGCCTAATCAACATTTTAATGGCGCCATGAGAGGTAACTGTAATTATATTCGCCATTATTACTTTTTTTTTGTGTGCTTTGTATTAATTAGTTTTGTTTTTGTTTTGTTTTCTGTCTTCTTTTCAGGTTTACCTCTACGGGTAATATGAGGAAATAAGGCGGGTTTTCTTTATTCTATTTTCCAGTATACATACCATTGTAAGTATTCTTTCCTTAGTCTCCAGTTTCGTTTGAATTGTTGCATTTAGTTAGTTAAAAAATTAAAAAATACAAATATACATACTTTCTAACTAGCAGCAGCATGATACAGGCATACACTCTTAGGAGTACACTTACCTGCTAGTTCTTTATGATCTGACTTGGGAAAATTTCTACTATTTTTCTCGCATCAGCGGGAAAACATGTGAAAAAATGGCATAGATCCCTATCCTGGTAATAATATCAAGACCACATATTTTTTGAAAATACTTAAAAAGCAGTCACTTTAATTCTTTCTATCATATTTTTGAAAAGACTAAGTAAAAAAGAGGATAATAAAAATTGTGACTTAAATCTGTTTGCAAAATGCATGTGGGTTTTATCGCTATCATCTGTTGCATGTTATCGCGCACACAGCGTGATCACTAAAGTCACGCGAGTCTGAATTTTCTATCTCTCCTCTTTGCACCTCTTAGGGCTTTGGTCGAAGATCAATAAGTCTATCTCACTACTAGGGCCCCGGGGAGCCAGTAGTGAGCAGTCTCGATCCTAGGCCTTAGGCCTTTGAGCTTTAAGGATACGCACTTGCGTAGACACAGGTTTAGGATGTGTATTTTGATACTGATACTATACTTGTTTGCGTCCAAAATATTTTTGCATATTCTAGGACTCTCTTCTTTCCTTTGAAAGAAGAGAGTCCTAGAATACGCAAAAATATTTTCGAGAAAAACTCATTTTTTCGCACTGTTTTGTGGGTTTTGTTGCCACTTATTTCTGGTGGTGTGAGTGTGCCTTTGCAAATTCTTTTCATTTTATGCACAGGAGGCGATCCTTGCATCCACCTCTTGTAACTCCTTTGACAGTTGATCCTAAGCCGGTTGCAGCTAAGCAACCATTTAATTTCCCGTCTGATTCGTCTATTTCTATGGATCAATTGCAAAATCAGAATCTCGAGATCCCTTCTTCTTCTGGTAAGGGGGAGATACTGCCTTTTGACATTCATGAGGCACTCCTGAACTAGAATCTTAGCATGATTGAATAAAATCATCAAATCAATCTTTTAACGGCAGCATTAAACAATTTACAGAATCTTCAAACCCGTCCTCCACCTCAACCTGAGGCAGGTTTTGATCTTCCTGATTTACCAATCCCTCGTCTAAGGCCTCTACTTAGAGACTATTATAATCCATCTAATGCACAAGTAGAGCCTAATGTTAGGATTCCCATTGGGGAAAATGATCCAGAATTAAAGTCAAATATTATAGGTTTAATCCCACATTTTCACGGATTTGCATCCGAGGATCCATTCCAACATATTGAAGATCTTAAAAATCTATCTCAAACTCTTGGACCTCGAAATCAAAATAGGGAAATCCTACTCATGAAGATGTTCTCTTTTAGCCTTAAAGATAAAGTAGCATATTGGTATCGAACTATAGCAAGACCAATCTCAACTTGGGTTGAACTTGAATCTGCATTCTTAAAGAAATTCTTTCCTATTGGTCGCATGAATGCTTTAAGGCGAGCAATTACAACTTTCAATCAAAATCAAGGAGAACCAATTCATGAAGCGTAGAAACGCTTTCATGAATTACAAAGGAAATGCCCACATCATGACATCCCTCGTTGGTAACTAATGCATATCTTATATTATGGATTGCAAGAGGGCATTCGCAATCTAGTCGATGCCTCTTGTGGAGGGAATTTTCTCAATTGCGACGTAGAATCTGCTTCAGAATTATTTGAAGGGATGGTGGAGAACTCAATCAATAATGCATCTATGTCTCAATTTACATGGGGAACGAATATGGCACATCAAAATCCGCATAAGGGCATTCATGAGATCAGTAATCCATCTAGTTCAAAGGATTTGGAAATTATTGCAGAAAAACTGAACAAAGTTGACATCGTAGCAAAGCATCTCGATGAGGTCTGAAATACTATGAAAACTCTTACACCTCTACTTGCTGTGTAAAATCCCACGCATTCACTTATTTCGCAAATTCCCACGGGGAGGGAATTTGTGAATAATATGGATTCTAGAGATCCATCTTCCTTAGGTTTTTTATCTACTCCTGCATCAACCCAAGGAGGGACCTTTGTCCCATAATAGTTCCCACCCTTTTCCCCACCCTTTCCTATTGCAAAAAACATGCCATATCTTTTTGGTTTACACACTATCCAGGAAAACATTCCAAGATCAAATCCTTATTTTAATACCTATAATCCTGGACGGAGAAGCCACCCAAATTTCTCTTGGGCTGATCAAAATCAAAATCAAAGACCAAATTATCCAAATTAGACCCATCTAAACCCACCTCCATTGCCTTCTCAGCAACCAAATATGAGTATGCAGAATTACTCTGGGCCTATTAGAGATACGCAGCTTGACCAGATTTTGCGAGTTGTTACAGAAAGCCAGTGACAAAATGTTGAAGCTCTCGCTGAGATCCAAAGGCAATGTAAGGTAGAGTTGGTTGATTTACGAAATCAGATCATGCTTTTAGCTGAATCTCATCAACCAGGTACTCTTCCATCTCAGCCAATTACGAATCCTAGGAATCTGCAAAACCCTAGGCAACATCAAGGCCAAGTACATTTCCTTAATCAGGCCTTTGATTCTAATCACAACTCATCCTCTGTACTTCCTGAAAATAATCCACCAAACCCACATCAGCAACCTTTATTGTATCAAAACGACCCACCTATTATTGAGAGTCAGCGTTGACTTTGCTAATCTTCTGAACTTGGTTGGAATCATTTCTTAAATTGTCTCAATCTTTAATATTTTACATCTCAACCTAAATCAGATCTGATCTTCACGAGATTCACTCTAATCTTTCTAAGATTTATATAGGAATCTGATTTTGGTTCTGTGAGATCTATTTTAGGTAATTTCAGGATGAGTTTTTACCGGGTGGTCTTATCTATTTTTTATTTTTGAATCAATTCTTCCATAACTCCTTTGTTTTTACCATATATATTTTTTTTAGGAGTTCTTTACTAGGGTTTATTCCTAGCTGAAGGCGTAAAACTTAGCATTTTGTACATAGTTGTTTCTTGTTTTTACACATTTCCCATACACTTTTCTGATTTTTCACTTCATCATACATTGATTACCTTCATTTAGTCTGACTGTCCACTCTAACCTTTGGTTAGATTTGAAATCATTCGTACAATGATCTTTGATCTCCTCTATCCGACTTCTTCCATCACCCTACACTAAATGAAGTGTAATATCTTTTCACTCTTCTTACAATGAGGACATTGTAAAATCTTAGCTTTAGGGGGTGTGAAGTGAAATTTTCACTTCAAGTGTACGTGTAGAGAAAATAAATATAAATATAAGAAAAAAATATAGAAAAATACATAAAAATTAAATACCCATGAAATTTAAAAAATAGAAATTCAAAAAAATTCTAAAAATTTCAAAATAAAAAATATCATAAAAATTTGAAAAATTCATAAAAATTGGAAAATTTTATAAAACATAAAAATAAAAATATATAAATACAAAAATTTGGAAATTAAAAAATTATAATAAAAGGGGTATTTTCATTTAGAATAAAGAAAAGAAGAAGAAAAAAATATATATTAAGAGCTTAATTTTTCTTTTAGGTCAGAAACAAAAAAAATATATAAAGAATATATAGAGTATATATAAGAGCATTAAATTCTTATTTAGATTTTTATTTTTAACAGTTTGTAAAAACACACTTTTATTTTCAAAATCTTAAAATAAGATTTTATTTGAATTAGAATCTTTAAACCTTAAAGCTTTGTTTTTCTATTCTTACCCTGAAATTAAGAAACTAAGGTGTATTAAGTTTAGAACTTAAGTTTTGGAATTAAATTGTAACTTTTTAATCAATTCGATTAAGTAATCCTTTTGCTTTTTGAATATTTGATTTTGTCTTAAAGTTAAGTAAAAAGTCAGATATTCAGAGTTAATTAAGTAGAGAGTTAGTAGAATCTTAGTCTTTCAAGTCTATCAGGCTATAGACATTTGGCTAGACTTGGAGAATTTTTGTCTTGACAATCTTATAGGAGGAAATTAAAAGTTTAAAGAACCTGAGAGTGAATGGCTTTGTTGTCCAAGCTCTGGTTTGAGAGCTAAGTAACCTAAACATCTAAAATTCACACACATAGAATTGTCCTGTTGGCATCTAAGACCATGAAAACACAGAGGTTAAGAGATCGATTCTAAATCCTCTTTAGTCTAAGGATTTCCGCGGGGTAGTTCTTGAAAGGGTGAAGGATGTGCCACTCACCTAGAAAAAGGATTTGGAGAATAAAGTTAGTAAGAAAAATGAGAAGGGGGAGAAAAATAAAAAAATAAAATAAAACACCCTGCAGTTAAGTACCTCGCTACAAAGGGGTACTTATGTAGTTTTTCCATAAAAATAAAGCATCTCAGTATAAATAGATGCTACCCTTCCTTCCATCAAATAAAAAAACACCTCGCTACATATGGGTGTTCTAACCTATTGAAAAAAAAATATGGGGATAAAAATTAGGAATAAGAGACCCAGTGGTCCACCGGGGAGATATATACAAAAAGTGTTGACCTCGGGATAGAAAACTGGTGAGGAGAAAGCAACCAAACCTAAGTAAGGGCAAGCCAAAGGCTTGAATTGGAATAATTTGGATTGGAAATTTATGTCTTAAGATCTGGATTTTTGTAAATTTGGATGCCTTTAGGACAACTCTCTTCACAAAGCACGGATGTTTTAAAATCATGGCTACTGAACCTTGGTATTGGGCAATGAAGCCTAAGAAATCAGGTTTTGAGGATTTGCAGTTGGGACCTAAAGGAGAAGGATTGACAAAATCCTAGGTCTAGAAGTTTGTCCTTAGTGTTGTACACTAGTAGATTAAAGTTTTACTACTCTAAGTTTGATTAATGATGAATATCTGGTTAAATTGCTTAAACTTAGATTGATAGAAATCAAATATCATAAACAAAGGATTAACTTAAGTCTATTGAGCTTTTGAGTTAAAATTTAATTTCCAACTATTAGGTTTTGTCTTCTTAAAACACTTTGAATTCTAAGTTTTAAGGGTTAAGAATGGTTACAAAGAATAAGTGATTTTCGAGATTCTAATTTTTTTTATAAAATTCTTATTAACAACACTATTTTTAATAAAGTGTGTTTTGAAGATGTTTTGAGTGTAAATCCAAGTAATAAAATTTTCACAAAATACTCTGTATATTAGTTATTTATATTAAATCTAAAAAAATTAATTCTGACCTAAGCTTTCCTCTACTTGGTTCTTATTTGTATTAATTTAAACTCAAGTGCTTTAAATCATCATATTTTTAGTTAATTTTGCTAGGGACTAGCAAAACCTTGGCTTGGAAGTATGATGAGAAGCTCATCATAGTCTCTAATTACCCCTAATTAACTAGTCTTCCTAGTTAATTAGCTAGAAATATGTACATATATGGGTTAATTATTAAATAAGGGAAAAATAGTAAAGGACCTTAAAATAAGTTAAAAATGCCATATTATCATCCAATTAATATTATTAATAATTTAATTAATAATTGGACTCAAAATATTATTAATAATTCATTTATTTAATGTGTTAACTAACTTAAGTAGAATATATATCTAAGTATGTAATAACATAAGTAACATTACTTAATTAAATAAATTAACATAAAAAGGTCAAAAATGTAAATTCAAGGTCTCAATATAATAATTATCTTATTTATGATCATATATAAAAAGTTGGAAAAGATTTAAATAAAAATAAACCTTGAAAACCCGAGTTTACATTTTAGTCCTTAAACTTTATTTCAATCGGGTAATTATTTTCCATTTAGGTCCTCAATTTCACTACAAACAAGTCCCTGAAACTTCTTCTTTTCTTCTTCAACCGTCTGGATGGCTGACGACAGATGGTGCATCCACCGCCTGATCACCGCCTATCTGACGTCATCCCTTCTTGTCTAAGCTCCTAGAGCTTGCGCTCACCATCTCCTTCTCATCCACCAGTTTGGATGATACCAAAATCCTATTTTAGGGTTGGAGATAACCTCACCGGCGTCGAAGAAGACGCCTGTGGTTACTCCCCTCCTAGCCACTTCTCCATCCAAATTCCACCTCCTTCTCAGTCGCCGTTACCTATAAATACCCCTTCACACCCTCGATTTCCACCAAGTTGGCTCCCTTCCCTCTTCTTCACTGAAGCTAACTTCGATAGGCTATTCTCTCCAAAACTCCAGTGAACCTCCACCTCATTCGACTTCCTCCATTCATCTTCAATAGCTCTGGACCTCCGCCGAAGTCAGCTCAGTCTTCTGACACAAGCACTGACTAGGAGCTCCCCTCTGTTTCATCTCACAACCGCCCGCTAGAGATATTTCGACAACCCTCTGATTTCCTCCTCCGTTATGAGCCTTCGACGGAGATCCTCTATCTCCTTCGTCCAGGTAACAGTAGATTAGGTAGGTAGATTAGTTTAGTTAGTTAGGTAGATTAGGTAGCTGTAATGTTAGATTTAGCTTTTGTCTTCCTCAATTCCAGCGAGCTCCTTGAGCATGTCAGGAGCATTTATTTTGTCTTTTAAGTCACCATTCACCTTCTTGAATCTTCCATGAACATTTCTATCATCTTTAATTACTAAATAGATCATTTAATCACCTAAACCACCTCCACCTCCACCAACTACTCCTACTGTCCATGGCAGCAATAGTTGAGCTAATTACACCTTCACTGGGTCCTCCATCATCTATTCATCACCTAAGGACCCTAATTCTCACTTTAATTTGAGTAATTACCACCTATAATGTAAATGCCTAATTTTAATTAAGCTCTTGAGTTTGCTGTCAATGGCGGCTCAGGAGTAGTTGAAATCATTAATTATATATATTCATATATAGTATTGCAGATATTTGTTGACTTGTTTCCTCCACAAAATTGAGTGGGAAAACAAGTCTTAAGCCTAATCCAACTTAGATCCTTTGTAAAATGAATTCATTGTTAAATTTTTTCTATAATGAACAATTGAAGGAATTTATTTGTTCCTGAGGTTCCTTGTGACCTCAGGAAGCTTTCTAAATCTTTAATGGCATAATTTCACATCATCTGCACACATTTCACCTTTTTCTGGACTCACCAGAGCTTCGGCGAGTCAAAATAAGTTCTTCAGCCTATTAAACTTGGTGTGAAGCTCCAGATCAATGATTTGAGAATCACTGATTATGCTGAGGTTGTTTCATTGAAGTTTAAGTGACTGGAGCTTGTGATAGGTATTCATCTTCTCCAACTCCGACAGAGTTGGAGAAGATGAATACCTATCACAAGCTCCAGTCACTTAAACTTCAATGAAACAACCTCAGCATAATCAGTGATTCTCAAATCATTGATCTGGAGCTTCACACCAAGTTTAATAGGCTGAAGAACTTATTTTGACTCGCCGAAGCTCTGGTGAGTCCAGAAAATGTTGGAGAAGTTTGACAGTTAGGGTAAAATCGCATTTAAGGGCTTTGGAAGCTTCAGTGCTGTGCACTGAATTCATTTTCATGATTAAATCACTGTAACAACCCTTGGTTTGACTTGACTAACAAACTACTTTTGAAGCTCAAGCGATGAGCTTAGAACTTTAGGAACTCTAAATAAAACATCAATCTAAGGGTCTGAACCTGTTCCTGAGATTGAAGAGATGATATTTAAGGTGTTAATTCCCTGTGAAATAGCTAAAATCAGAAAGTCAAAATTCAAGGCTTAGTAGTCAAACTTGAGTCCAATTCTTTGATTCTAGATTCAATTAGTCAAATTGATGAGTTCAAATTGTTTCTAAGAAGATTGTGAATGATTTAGAAGAGATTTGAGTGAGCTCTGATGGATTATTTGAAAGGCTTTGATTTATGTCCAGTTTTGGTTGTTTTTGGACCCAAACTGACGACAGTAACTTTTCGATGAGATTTTAATGTATAATCTATGCAGATGGATTTGTAACAACCTTTAGAGATTGTTCAATCTGATTAAATAGGTCTTTAGCTGTCTATTAGGACTTTTTAGAATCTGAATCTCAGTTCTGAAGCTTCCTAAGAAGCTTTGAGCTTATGGACCTTTCCTGAAGTTTCTGAGAGCTCAAAACCTTCACCAGCAGCTGCGGAATTAACCTTTGAACCTATTTAGTACTTCATCTGGAAGTGAAAGTCCAGTCTGTGGACTTAGAACTGAAAACTTCACTCTGCAGGCCATTATGAACGTAGATAAAATAGAACCTTCACCCTTCAAATCGAACAGCTTAACTTCCCCTTTGAATTAAATTGACACTTCAATTCTGTAGAGCAACTCAAGAGCTTTCCAACAAGCTTTTATTCGTTTGGAAAGGAGCTCTAAGCTAGGAGAAATCATTGCTTGAAGTTTGGCTTGGGAGGGGGAAACTTAGTCCCACCTCGGAAAGATTTGAGCGGCCGCTTGGGAAGAAAAGTGTTTTGTGTTATAGGCTCCTCAGTCGATAGCGCACAGCACAAGGAAACCAAATGAGCATATGGGTGTGTGTGTGGGCACGTGTGCCCGGGTGTGTGTGCTCCTGTTGGTGTGCGAGTGTGGGCCCGTAAGGGCGTGAGTGTGGGCCTGGGAGGCCGTGAGTCGGTTTGGCTCGAGACTATGAACCAGAAATAAATCAAACTAAATAAACCAGGCTTGGACCTAGTATGGTTTGGTCCCACCCTGAGAGGGGTGCTGTGTATCCCCGACTGGTCCGAGCCGCCAATGAAAAAACCTAATTTTTGGTTAAAAGGAAAATAAACCAGTTCGGTTCAGAAAGAAGGTCTGTGAGAGTTCTGCAAGGATGCTAAGGCTCAGAAGCTAAGGCTAAGAAGAAGACAGAAAGGCTATAGTGTTCGGCGAAATTTGAATTCTCCTTTGGGTGGGAAACTCCGGCGAGGATGGCTGGCCACTTGAGGGGGCCCGACGTCCACACCGGCGGCTCTGATGGATGGACGGTATGGCACTGGCGGCCTTGGCGAAGAAATGGGCTTGGCGCCCAGGTGTCTGGTGGAGCCAGGACTCTGAACAGGAGGGGCTCTCATGGTGGTTGGGGTCGAAGCCGTAGGGAAGTGATTTGTTTCAGATGTCGGCTTTAGGGGCAGTTGGCGGTGATGTGCTGTCGGCAGTTGGTCTGTCCTGCTTATGCAGGCTTTGGTCACAAGCAGGACTCCTGCTTGACGTCTCGCGGTGGTACTGGGGGTAGGTTGCGCACTGCACCTTCGTTTTCTAAGGGTGAGGCGCAGTTGCCTCTTCCAACCCCCCCCCCCCCCCACATCAACTCTTGGGGGGCACACTATGGATGTGGAGATTCCCTTGACTGAGGATGTTAAGGTGGCGGAGCTGGTCTTGCATGGAGCCTTGATTGGGGAAGTGATGATAGGTACTCTTTCCCTAGAGAGAGTTCGGCAACTGGTAAGCTCTCTTTCCTTATTGACTGATGATTGGAAAATTGCGGTTATCTCTCCATCGTGGTTTGTGCTTTTTGATGTGGGTGTGGTAGATGTCGAGAAGTATTATTTTCAGACCAGCAATTTGGGTGGATTGTCAATGATCTGGCGGTTAGTATCCCCCTTTGATGGTTCTTTGCCTGAGCATCCCCCTCAAAGAGTTGCTCCCAAGTTTGGTTCTCTTGAGATCAGAGGCCTGCCTCTGCATCTAAGGTCTAGGATGGTGGTGGAAAATATGGTTGCTGGGTTTGCATCTGTGGCTGAGGATACTGATGTTGGTCTGACTGAAGGAGATGCCAGTGTTCTGAAAGTGAAGGTGAATGTCTTCAGGGCTGGATCTATTCCTGATAAACTGATTCTCAGGCGTGGGGGCAGCTCTTAGATGATCCTATTGAAATTTCATGTGGCAAACAGGGATGTGGAGGCGAGTCATCACTCCCCCTCTTATGCTGAGGTGCTGCGAACCAGAGCTCCTTCCTTACAACCAAACTGTGCTAGTCAGGAGTTGGTGGCAGAACACACTAAAAGTTTGGATTTGGTAGATGTGGTGGGGAGCTTGAGGGCTGAGGAGATGAGGACTGAAACTCTGGTGGATGGGGGTGGAATATGTCTGATCAAGGGTGAATCTGCAGTGGTGGTTAGAGAAGGGGAGGAAGTTAATGTGATTAATGAAGCTGTGGCTGAGGACCTGAAAGCTCCTGTTAGTGATCCTGTTGACTTTGATTTGGTAGATCCCTCTGTGAACTCCTTTGACTTGTAGTATTGCTCTCCTGTGGCTGATGAATTGCACTTGAAGTCTAAGACTCCTTTTACCTCTGGGCTTGGGAAACCTCCTTACAAGCTGAGGCTATGAAGACACACTCCTACAAAAAAAGTTGATGAGTCTGTCATTGTAGCTGTGATGAAGGTTGGCAAAGCATCTACTGCTAAGAAGGGGACATATTTGACATCCAAATGAAGATTCTTACTTGGAATGTGCATGGGCTGCGCGTTGGAAGTAGGAGGGGGTCCTTGCTTAGATATCTGTAAGAATGGGAGATTGATTGTACCATCCTCAAAGAGATGCATATTGATAGTGAATCTGATAGGGCATGGGTGGAGATGAGAGCTGGTCTTGCAAATGACCTTGTGGTGATCAATTCCAATGGCAGATTTAGGGGAATTGCCATCTGGTGGAAGAAGCATGTGCTGCGTTTGGAGGAGGTCTCTTTGGCTAGGCACCTTTTGACTTGCAGGTTCAAAAGAGGCTAGGGGGACAGTGATCTCTTTGTGATAGGTGTGTATGGTCCTAGTGACCCTAGCAGGAGGCAGGAGCTATGGGAGGATTGGAACTTGGCTGAAGATTTTGTGAATGGGGCAGTTTGGCTTGTTGGAGGGGACTTCAATTGTGTTTTGGTGGGGAGTGACAGACCCAATGGGGTGGTGGGTATCTCTGCCACTGGCTTCTAGTTGATGGTCCAGGCTTTGGGCTTGTGTGAATTTCCCTCCTCGGGCTCTAAATTCACTTGGAGGAATGGTAATGGGCTCATGTCCAAGATTGATAGGTTTTTTGGCAATGCTAGGTTGATGGATCTCTTCCAATTGTCCTTTGTTTATGGTCTTGAATGCCCCTTCTCTAACCATATACCTTTAGTCTGGGACAATGGTGAACAGGTGTTGGCTGGATCCTATTTCAAGTTTAGGAAGTCATGGCTAAGGGAGCCAGGGTTCAGAGATATGTTTGCTGGTTGGTGGAGGGCCCAGCAGGTTGAAGGCAGGGCTACCTTCAGGTTGGCTTCCAAGATTTTGGCTTTGAAAGGAATGTTAAAGGAGTATGGTGATATTATCTCTGTCCTCAGGCATCAGAAACGTCGAGAGGCCTTGATGAAGATTCAGGAACTGGATGCCAAGGAAGCTGTGGCTCAGTTGTCTGAGTTGGACTTCGCTGACAGAAAGAAGTGGCAGGGGGTGGTGGCTGAAGAAGACCTGAAACTGGAGATGGATTGGAGGGAACGATCAAGGCAGCTGTGGCTAAGTGAGGGGGATGCAAACACTAAATTCTTCCACTTGGCTGCCAGTTCTAGGAGTTAATTTGATCTCTTCAATTGTTAAAGAGGGGCAGAGAGTTACCTCCATCTCTGATATCAGAGCTGAGGCTGTCAGGTACTTCAAGGAGTCTTCAAGAGCTGCAGGCAGGGGCTGTTGGAGGATGGTAGCTAGTGATCTCCCCAAAATTACAGAGGCTTAGGTGTCCAGCCTGATTGAATCTGTGTCTGAAGTTGAAGTCTTGAAGGCCATCGAGGATCTCAATTGTAAAGGATTGCCTGGTCCTGATGGGATCCAAGTTTTCTTCTACAAAGAATTATGGGACATTGTGGGCACTTCATGGAAGTGATAAGAGAGTTTGAGAATGGCAATTTTGGCTTTGAAAGAATAAATAGGTCCTATCTCTTTCTTTTGCCAAAGACTCCAGGTGCTGAATCTTTTCAGGAGTTTAGACCTATTTCCCTCTCTAACTCTTTGTACTTGGTGATTGGCAAGGTCCTGGCCAATAGATTGAGGCCTGTTTTGCAAGAATTGATCCATCTTGCTCAATCAACCTTCCTCCCCAGCAGATCTCTACAAGAATCCTTTATCATGGCCCAAGAGATGATTTGTGGATGGCATAAGAGAAAATGCAAGGCTTTTCTTTGGAAGGTTGACTTCCGCAAAGCTTATGATTCCATCAGTTGGCCTTATCTTTGGGATGTGCTTAAAAGAAGAGGCTTTCCTTCTACTTGGATCCGTTGGGTGAAAAGATGTATCACCACTGCCTCTTTCACCTCCCTGATAAATGGGAAGCCCTGTGGGTCTTGGATTCAGCCCCAATGTGGTATCAGGCAAGGATGCCCCCTGGCTCCCCTGATTTTCAATCTGGCAGTTGATAACTTGGCTTGGTATGCTTGTAAGCTTGCTGAAGTAGGTCTTATTAGAGGGTACTCTTTGTCATGCAGAAGTAATTTGGCTCCTATTCTTTAGTTTACAGATGATACAGTTTTCTTTGTAGAGGGGTCTATGGTTGAAGCAATGGCTTTGCATCATATGATTAATATCTTTGGTGAGCTCTCTGGCTTGAGGTTGAATAGGGATAAATCTTGTTTGGTCTACTTTGGCTTAACTGAGGAGGAGCAAGGAACTTTAGCTACTGTTTTGAGGACCCCTCGCATCAGTCTTCCTATTAGATATTTGGGGCTGCCTTTGAGGTGCTCTAGAATGAAGAAGAGAGATTGGAGCTGCCTCTTTGACAAGATTTTAGTGAAATTGGATGGTTGGCATAACAGTTTCCTCTCCAAAGGTGGAAGACTTATCTTGCTCAACTCTATGATCACCTCCATCCCTGTTTTCTACTTTTCCATATTTAAAGCACCTAACTCCATTTGGAAAAGGTTGGATGTGTTGAGAAAAAGGTTCTTTTGGAAGGGAGCTAAACATGAGGCCAGATTCTTGTAGCCACTCAAGTGGGAGCAGATTTGCCTTCCAAAAAATAGGGGTGGACTTGGGATTAAGTCTCTGAAACACTTCAATGATGCTTTGCTACTTAAGTGGACTGTTAAACTCTTGCAAGGAGACCTGAAGCCATGGACTGTCCTGATCAGAGATAGCTATGGTGATTCCAACAGTGTGCTGTCCAGACTTCAGCCCAGTAGTCCTTCACCTTTCTGGAAATCAGTGACAAGAGATTTGGATGATCACTTCCACCTGCTACAGTCGGCTCTTGGGGATGGCAGGACCTTCAGCTCCTGGAAGGAGGGGTGGTCAGGGCTGGGTGCCTTGAAGGAGCTCTATCCAAGGACATTTGCTGCAGCATCTGACAAGGAGGCTACTGGCAGCAGGGTCTGGTCTTGCACCAGCAACAAATGGAATCTGATTGAGGAGGATTCCAACAGGAGGGGTACCCGGCTGTGGGAAGAAAGGAGGAAGCTAATTTCAGACCTTGAGAGCTTTAGGCCTAGGCCTGGAGTGGAGGACAAGTACCTTTGGGAGGGGATTTATAATGTGCAAACTGGTTATAACAGAATTTTGAACCATGAAAGTGGGTGGAGCTGTGACTTCATTGACAAGAAGATCTGGCTTCTAAAAATTCCTCTTAAGGTACAGATATTTCTCTGGCTATGTAGGAGAGATGGATTGATCATAAGTGATCTACGACATAGAAGGTTGGGAACTGATCACCATGTTTGTTTTTTGTGTGAGATGAATACTGACAATGTAAATCATGTCTTTTCTTCATGCCTTGTCACTGATGCTATTTGGAGAAGGACTTGTCAGGAGCCGCTACCAGATTGGGATTCTATCTAGCATGGGTTTGGTATGAGAGGGAAGCCACATGTACGCATGGATGTCACTTTATGGTGTGTGTGGAAGGCAAGAAATGAGAGACTTTTTCAGGAGAGGCCGGTGTGCTGTGAAAGAATTGTAAGAGAGTGCTGGTCCCTCATACATTTTTGGGGATCTCCTTTGTAATTTCTCTTACTTGTTTATATGATATAACGCTTCGAATTGCTATCGTAAGATGATAGCTTTCCTTTCCATTTCAAAATAAAAGAAGACAGAAAGAGAAGAAAGGAAGAAAATGCTGAGGAGAAGGAGGAGTAAAGGAAAGGAAAAGAGGAGAAGGAAGAGAGAGTTCGTAGAAGGAAAAGGCAGGTTGAACAGACAAGAACTAAAGAGAAAAGGTAGAGAAGAGAAGAGAAGAAAGAAAGAAAAGAAGATGAGAGCTCGAGAAAAGATTAAGAAAAAGATTTATAAGAATATTAAGAAATAAGTAAAAAGAGAAAGAGAGTAGAAAGAGAAAAGGTGAAAGAAGAAGAAGAAAAAGAGAGAGGCTGAAGATACAAAGAGAAGAGAAGAAAATGATTCAATTTCTTGCATTATTTTTAATTCCTTTTGATTTTAATGTTGTAATAAGGCATATTTTCATTAGTAATACTTTCTATTACCTTAATCTCTTAGAAATAAAAAGAAATTAACATGTTTACTTGTTATTAAAGAAGATCATTTGTGTGAAAATGTTTTCTTATGGAATTTTGCATACTCTTTAATTTGAAATCATTAAGCAAAGTTCATGTTCTTAAAATAAACTTAATTATACTCTTCTACAAGTAGCTTAGATTAATTGGTGAATTCTAAATAAGCTATGCCTCCCAGTGAACGACCTGGACTTAACCAGTTAAAAGAAACAAAATCTAAAATGTTAGGTTAACTTGACCCTATATTACTCAATCGACACAAATTCAAGTTGACCTAAGTTACTTTCTTCTGCACATAATTAAGCACAATTAACTTAGTTAACTGTGTTTAGGAAGTGGTGCAACACTGTTCATTTCTTTCGCCGAAAGTTCTCCAACCACTCCAACCACTCGGCGAAGATCATGAGTGGTTGGAATGGTAAGATCCGTCTGGAGATATCTTCATCAGACGTCTGATTAACACTCCAAATATCTTAAAAAGGTAGACATCAATGAGTTCATGATGGCGGTTCCTAGACGTCTTATAGACGCAGAAATGGACGTTTGAACTCTTGCACCTAGCCTGCATCTATCAAATCAATTATTTTATCATATCATTGTTATTAAATGTAAAATTGATGCATAAAATTATACATAGGCTAAGGTGAATTTCCATATAACACCTAATCAATTGACAGTTAAGAACAGCTAAATAAAGAGTACTTAGACCAAATAATGATCCACTAAAGTTGACTTATCAAATGCCCCCATGCCTAAGTTTTGCTAGTCCCTAGCAAAAGTGAAAGATGATGGAAACAACCAAAATATTTCTTCTTTTTTTATTCCAAAAATTTAGAGATCTAGACAAATGTGAAGTGATTGTAGCCTAATTAACGGATCCAAGTGAAAAGCCAACTTACATTTACAGTTCATACTTAACCCTTAGTAAACATTTTTTTAGGATAGAAAACTTCTTCCCTCAGGGATAAAGTAGAAAATAATATGAGATTTGACCCTGAATTTTTGGCTTAGGTTGGTAATGTTTGAGTTAAATGGATTACTATTTGGTGGCTCACACTCATCTCGTGCTACATATAGTCTAGTGCTATAGACTCTAAATTTCTAAACCATCAAACGAGTCAACCCAAAGAGAGGCTAAACAAAACTATGCTCTTTTAACGTTCTATTGCACTCACTTCTTTCTTTTCCTAATGAGATCACACATCTCACCTGACTTTGTCCATGTACTCAGTGTTTGGTGGCCTTACACGGCATTCACACTTCAATTAGAGTCCTAATAACCTTACAACTATGTTAGAAGTCCTCAGCCAGTATTTGGGTGATCAGAAATAGGTATGGGTCATATTTGGTGGATCGTAATGGATGTTTTTATTGCTTCAATGATATGGACACCTGATAAAATTGACACCTAAGTCAGCTATAACTTGAACTCTTTTTTTGTATATATATATATTTTTTCTTCTTTTTTTCCTTTTTTTTTCTTGCTATAAATATATATATATATCTTTTCTTCTTTTTCTCACTCTTTTTTTTTTTAACTCCAACACAACACAACGTAGACTTTTATTAATGAGGCATTATTAGGGATGATGATAGTCAAGAGGATATTGTGTAGCTTATTTGATGGAAGTGTCTACTCTTGGCACTGGGAAGGAATGGATAGGACAAGCGTATTTCTAACCTTTGACACTACTACCCTCCTTCAGCCGAGGCATCTATGAAGGATGGTCGTAACTATTCACCATAGTCATAGTTTTATTAGATTTAATCTCTGTGTATCTGTCTTATTTGGTGACTCTAAGGAATTCACACAATGTTCACATGCAGAAACAAAGAGCGAAAACTATGCCAAACTTTGGGGTATCATTATCCAGAAGTTAAGAGTTCTTGCATTAGACTTAATGCACCAGTAGTCTCTTTACTTTCTTCTCACAAATATTAGGTGGATCTAATAGAAGATAGTATGCCTAACTCCCTTCAAACTATCTAAGGATTTAGTAGACTAATAATGCTTATCGGTTTTCTAGAAGGATCAATTACCTAGTTTACGTGCAAGTGAATGTACTGGATTCTAAATTCTGAAATAATTTAAGAAGAAAGTCATCAATGACACCTCCTTGATAAAGATATTTTGCTAGGGCTAACCAATTTAGCTCAAGAAAACAAAAGAAAATTTCTTTTTTTTTGCTAATACACCTCCCTTCATGCATGAATACTTCCTAAAAATGCAAAATGCACCGCCTAAGCCTAAATCCTACAATGTCCTCATTGTAAAATTAAAACATGGGGAGAAAGGAAGAAAATCACCTGACGAAGGCGTTATTCAGGAAATTGTGTTAGCTCCCAACAAGTGCTACATTATCTATCAACAGCCAGACTTATGGGGAACCTATAAGTCTGGTTCCCAATTGAATGAACTAGGCCCTAAAAATATGCATAAAAGCGTGGGCCTAGAGAATAAGTAGCCACGGATGTTGGCGAGTTGATGGTGCAATGTTTTCCCAAATGCTTGCCAAACGACATGAAAATAGAGAGCCTCATAGGTTACCTGGGGAGGTCTAGGAATAACAAAAGGAACATGAGAAGGGACCTCCTGAAATAGACCAATTTAGCTTAAGTAAACAAAGAATTTTTTTTTTTGCTAATGCACCTAACCTACATGCATGAATACTACCTAAAAATGCAAAATGCACCCCCCTAAGCCTAAATCCTACAATGTCCTCATTATAAAATTGAAACATGGGGAGAAAGGAAGGAAATCACCTGATGAAGGCATTATTCAGGATGTTGTGCTGCCTCCCAACAAGCACTGCATTTTTTGTTAGTAGCCAAACTTATAGGGAACCTGTAAGTTTGGTTCCCAACAGAATGAACTAGGCCCTAAAAATATGCGTAAAAGCACGGGCCTAGAGATAAGTAGCCACGGATGTTAGTGAGATGATGATGCAGTGTTATCCCAAAATGCTCGCTAAATGACATGAAAACAGAGAGCCTCGTAGGCTACCTGGGGAGGTATAGGAATAACAAAAGGAACATGAGAAGGGACCTCTCGAAATAGAATAAGTGGAGGATAACAAGGATCCTGCAAAGCAGGAAGGGTTTTAAAAGACATAATCATAATTATGTCAGACCCTTCAATGGCGAGAGTAAAAGTACAGGCATCAATCCACACTTGCCATTCCACTTGGAGATGTACTGGCCCAATATGCTCCCCAAAAAGAATGTATGTGAGCAAAAACCTAAGCCAAGGATCAGTTAGGGAGTGTAAGGGTTTTTTGTGGTGTTGAGCGGTAATGATTAAGTTAAAGGAGGGCTTAGTTCATGTTAAGTCCAACTCCAACAACAATTCAGATTTTGTATTATTCTCCTTAACAGTTGTTGTAGAAAAATTCAAGTCACCCTACCTATTATTAATGATTTCCCCAAGAATGGGAGTCATATTTTCACTTTCCAGTATATGTGAATCAACCGTGGACTCCAAATCACACTTATTTGATGGCAGGGTCAATGTAATTGAATCATTATCATTAATTTCATCCCCAGATTTTTTAGTTCACTTAAGTTTTCATCGGGGTGTATATGTGATTCACTAGTAAGAGGAGGAGTTGCTGCAGTATCCTCAATTATTTCTGTAGGAGGATCAGTCGTAATATTATGGAGTAAGCCTATATGCTCAATTCATTGTTCTCCTCGGTGCATAAATCCTCAATTGATATGTATTGTCCTTGAGAATCTCTCCTAAGCTTCTCACTATTGTGTTCGTCCTCCTCCAACATCAACTCCATATCTTCTTGATTTTGCGGAGGATGCTTTTCAAAATCAAAAGTAGGAAGGAAACCAGATTTCACCAAATCATTAATATCCTCGGGAGGTAAGTCCTCAAATAACACATAATCCCCTCGAGATTCACTCCAAACTCTAAGTCTGGGTTCCTCCATTAGGTTATCATCCTCCTCTAAAATAAACTCTTTGTATCCCTAAGACCAAAATTGATCAAATTCATCCTCCATTCCCTTAGGGTCACCTTCATTGGGCACATGTAAATCCTCAGAATGATGAATGGTAGGTGTTGGTTCCCTAAGTGGAGTATCGGGATTAGGCTTACGAAGGGTAGAATGGGGTTCCACCACATGATTAATAGGGGAAGTGGCATGAACAATATGACCTTGACTTGGGTTATCAGGGGTAAGAAAACTACTATCAGCGGGGTCAAGGTCCTCAAGTGGTACCATCTTCCGTTTCTTTTGACTTCAATATAGCTTGGGTAGATAATCATTAAGATAGTTCTCCTCTAGTGGCCGTGTCTTATGGGGAGAGTCTAAGTGATAGCTACTCAAAACGGGATCCCTATTATCTGTTGTTTCCTTAGAATCTTTTTGATGATCACGGTTGTACTGGTAGGGATTAGAATCAATAGTAAGAGAGTAGCTAAGCTGACGAATTTTCTCGTTGAATTGTTGACTATTCCTCAACATCTCTCCCACAGACTTCATCATTTCTTTTTGTTATTTTTGCATTTCTATCATAAAAAAGGAGAGGCTACTATCAGATTGGGGAGGATAGTCAATCTCAAGCTTAGGTTGCCTAGGAGTGTTAGTCCAACCTTGATAAGAAAAATCATAAAGGGTGGGAGGGCTGAGCGTTGGCAAAGTAGTGGGGACTTTTGGGGTGTAAAATCCCACTCTAAGGTTCTGCTCAAAAGTGGGAGTTATTTGGCCAATTCTCCCAGGATAGGAATATGATTGATCCCATGAACTGTCATTGTACCCATCAAAGGATGGATATGCTCGAGGCATGGGATCCTGATTAAAAGATGGGAAGAATTGACTCTAATAATCTAAATGCTAGGAGTAAGAGTGATCCATTACTTTAAGCTAAACAAGTTTAACTCTTTTAGGACTTAGAAGAAATCAAACTAAAAACAGAAACTTCCTAAAGAGTTCTACCACTGTCAAAACAAACGTAAATATAGTGGGATCTATTTTTAGTAGATTCTAGGTCTTAGAATTAAGTATTCAGTTGATGGATAAGCAAGTTTTGAAAGAATTACGCTTTCGAGGTTGACTTTCGTTGGTGCCTACAACCTATTCGCAAGGGATGGAAGTCTCAAATCGAGCTCACTCACGAGGAACCGAAGTAGCTTGGTAGATATGCTTGTTGATTTTTGACTAACTGTTTGGGTGCGAATTCGATGTTTTAAAATCGTTACATTGCAGTATAGTCGAAATCACACAAAAAACAAATACAATTTATAAACTTGAAAATCTAGAAATGAAGTCCAAGGTTGAACATAGAGCAAATAGGAATTCACATGTTAATCTTTAATCAAAATATAAATGAGCATATAAATAAGCACAATAATGATATTTCAATGAATATTAATCTGTCACATTAAATATTCAATGAAGCTCAATGTATTTCAAGACCAAAAAGGTAACCAAGACAAAATAATGGTGATTTAGATCACCAATTATTAGCCTAAGCACATGTATATCAATTATTCAATCAATGTTAAATAAATGAACAATACTTAGACGTTTGATTTGATAATCAGACGGCTTAACTAAGCCTTGCTACAGTGCTGTTCATCTTCTTTCTTTCCTTTCTCTTCTCTTGGCACGACCCCTTCTTTTCCGTTCTTCTCTCTTTAAGTCTTCTTCTGCCTTTCCTCTTTAGCAAGCCTTCTCTATAACCTTTCCTCTTCTCTTCCTTCCCTTGTTCTCGCAGCGGCTAACTGTTAGACTCTTTCTGAAGCAAAATGCACCCTCCCCCACTCTCTCTTTCTTTCTTTCCTTCTCTTATCTCTCAGAAATCCGATCTTAGTCGGGTAAACGGGCTTGCGTAACCGGGTCCAGGCTCACCGGGGGTGGTGATGAGTGAGGAGTGATAGGTCTAGATAGTTGGGTTGGGCATGTGAGGTGTATGGGGACCTCATTGTTTGATGCGTAATTCACGTTTTAAAAGATTATTCAGTGAGTATTGGGTCATTTGCAGGGAAGCAATCTCGATTTTTAACGGAAGCTTTTTAATAAACTAGTTCTAATGGTATTTATATATGTATATATGTATAAAGAGGCATCGGATATCCATAAGATCAAATTTAATTGCATTGATAAAGAGTTTTTCACAATAGAAATTGCTATGCAAAAAGTAAAGATAGATAAAGAGAAAGAGAGAAAAAGAGAGAGAGAGAGATAGATAGAAGGAGGCAGAGAGACAATGCCGCTTGTGGGATGCTTGTGTGAGATGCAGCAGCACCTCAGATCCAGAGCGTTGGGACGGAGTTGCAGAGGGATGGAGAATTGCAGAGAAGATGGTAGAAGGGATCTGGAGTTGATAGGAGAGAGACACTTCAACTAGAGGGCCCTGAGCCTTCTTTTATAGCTTTTATGGAGGGTGAAAAGGGTATTTGAGGCCTTAATCTCATGTAACAACTCTTATTTGATAAAATCCATTGATCGAGAGATCAACGGCTCTGATTTGGCCTCAAAATACCTTCATTTGCACCTAAAACACTCGGATTCAACCTAGGCTTGACATGTGGCAGTTTCTTGGCCTTCAGATCGAGATCGCACAGCCTTGCTTTCTCCTAGTGCACCCGCTTCAACTCCTGCAGCGTGCTTATCTCTTTCCCACTCGCCTTTTAATCCTGCCGTAATGTCAGTCCTCCGGTCATAAGATCGAACGGCTTACGTGCTCTCCTGCTTGCCTTCTATTTCGCAAAACACACCGAATCATGCGTTCGTAGTCTGATCTCTACCATCTCCTCGTGATTGAACGACCTGATTTAATTTGTGCCCACTCTTGCACAGATTGCAGCTCGAATGGGCGTCTCCAGATCTCGCGCACTCGTGTGCGAGCCAATGTGCTATGCGAACCTTTTATTATATGAGCTTGTTTGTTTCTATTTATGCTTATCCAGTCTAGGCGGGCGATGTGGCACGCTCATGACTGTTCGATGGAGATCCAATGGCGCACAATGTGCGGTGCAGCCTTCCTAGATGGGGCAGTGGTGAAGGAGCAGCTGTGATGGTGCCACGTGGTGCCATCATGGCCATTCATCTTCTTTTCTTTGTATCTGGTGATTTAGACCTCTGATCGAGTTGATTTTTGTGCCGTTGGACTACAATCGTTGATCCGGATTCATCCGTGTGGTTGGATTCTTCATCTGAGGCTTGTATCTTTGTCCTTTGGCTCCATGATCTCTGTTCTTCTATGGACTACACACAATGCTCTAGTTGTCTGATCGGGACGATTTCGAAACAGTTAAACTCCCGTCGTCATTCTGATTAGATCTGTCTGATCTGATCTAACATCCGTAGCTTCGAATCATCTATGATTAAAATAATCTCTTTTAGGTCATAAAATGACGATATTATCTATATGACTAATAAACTAGCTATTGTTCAAATTACGATGCCTATGAATGCATTATTCCTAAGTTATGCTAGAATCTAGCTTAATTCAGGTGATTTAGGTTGCATGATTGCTGTGCAATCACTCACCCCCAAGTGTTGAGGTGATAAGGCTAGGCAACAAAAACACTTTATGTCGCTTCACTGTTCCCAATTCCCACGATGTGGGACCAAATTTTAGGCTTCTTCTCTTTATGTATCCAAGCAGCAACGAGTGGTCCTCTGCGAGCAATTAGAGTGGCAACTGAGGTTGGCGTCCCCAATTAAGGACCTGGGAAGGGTCTTGGAAGCGTTCCGCACGACTTGGGTGTAACACCTGGGGCTTTCGACATTGGAGAATTGCAGGCGAAGGTGGAGATGACAGTGGCAGCAGACAGCGGCAACATATACCTGAGAATTACAAATATGGGCTCACGTTCACATTAGAATAGTTGATAAGTATCGCCGGACCACAGCGAGTGTAGTGGCGGTGGTTTCATGGTGTGAGTGTGCATGTGGAGGGTGGACGGTGACGAAGAAGGAAGCATGATGGTGTGGTGTTTGGTGGGAGGTTCAGGGAGTAATCCCCTCAATTTCTTGAGGGTTTTGCTTGCATGGACATAGTAGAGGTGTGGGAGTTGTTAGCGAGGTGGATGGGCAGGTGTAGCGAGTGGATGACCTCGCCGGAGGGTGACCGGAGGTGGAGAGGATGAATGGTGAACGGCTGTGTTGAGGGGATATTTTTGGTTTTAGATAGAGAAAACTAACCTAAGAACTAAAAGAAACCTAACTAACTAGTCTAATGGGATGAAGGGGGTAGGATTGATACCAGCATTGGCAGGCTGGCACCATGGAAGATGAAGTCTCTTGAGAGGGATGGCGGTGAGGAACAGGGTTAGGAACAATGGGGCTTTGGCTGGCCCCCGTCAGAGGAAAAAGGGGAGGATAATTGTGCCTCCAATTTGATGGTTGGAGCTACTGATGGAGGAGGATGAAGAGGGCCGCCAGAGCTTGGTAGGAGAGGGGCCAAAGGTAGGGTTTGGAAGAGATTTTTGGCCCCAAACCTCGCTAAGGAGGTAAGGCATGTATTGGGGGGTCCTTTTATAGGCCATAGGGAGTTCTTCCAAGCTTGGAAACCAAGCTTGAAAGCTTAGACCTTATGCACATGAGGGATACCTGAACCTTTGAAAGGTTCACATGATCTTTTGGGAAAGAGTTAGAGATCATGGCTGGGTCTATTTGAAAGAGAATTCCTCAAGGAATCTCTAGTTCAAATTTGGGACCCATTGATTTAGAAACTAGCAAGAAAATCTTGCTCGAATCTCATCGGTGAGCTGCAGCTATTCCTAATGGCGGCGAGGATCTCTTTGTAAAGAAGATGATGAAGTTAGGGGTTGTTTGCAATGAATTTCAAAAGCTAAGGGTATGTGTGTAAGACAAAGAGTTAGACTAGACTAGAATGCAAACTAGGTAAGATGATCTCTGATTAGGCCCATATTTTGGTACAAACCTAATTTGGACCCAAGGAATCTGATGGTGGAGTAAAATTTAGGTTTTGACCAATTTTGATTGGGTAAATTGAGTAGAAATCCAAATTAGGGCAACTGTTTGTATAAGACTCTGTTTTTGGTCAAATTGGGTTTCAATGGTCAAAGCAAGCATACCAAACCTTTTAGAATATTTTTCTATATTTTTTAGAAGGTTTAGATGAATTTTGTCCTGACCAGAACATCACTTAATTAAGAGGGTCTATTTTTAGGATTTCAAATGTCATTTAATTCTTGAAACGCATGAAAACCCGTTTCTATCTACATTAACCCACTTATTAGACATTAATGACCATTTGACTTTTAATTAACCCTTGAGAAACCCCATGATTGTTTTGTAATTGGGTTATACTGTTAAAACTACAGTTTTACCCTTGTTTTCATGTTTATCTCTCAAAATGGATATGCAATGAATTACGGCTCTTTGGCAGTTATGTAGGGGCATTATCAATTGATTATGACTAAATAAAGTTAGTTATGGCTGTTGATGACGTTATCATCACTAACATCCCTTGTGGTGCAAAGAGGAGAGGTAGAAATTTATTTAGCGACCCTATGTGTGATGTGCACAGTGTCTCAGGTGTGTAACACACGTATGCAAATAAGTCTTTTTGCACACAATTAAAGTAACTGATTTTAAGGTTTGACCTCTTAGCAGTCCCAATTTATTAAAGTGGCCACTGAATTAATTAGATCCACACACTTTAGTGGTCTTAGATTTAAGTCCAATGCAGATGCATGACAAGTATTTGATGGCAAAGAGAAGACGTACCTTACTTCATCTCTCTTCAATGTAGGGATGTATGCGATGCAATTAAGATAAACTAGGTGCTGCTCAGTCAATCCTAGATGGTTGCCATATAGATATGCAGCTTCTAACAGGCAATTCAAATTTTTCTTTTTTTCCTTTTATTAAGCAAACAAACCTAATCTAGTTTAGCTAGCCAACTAGCTAACATGCAGTTCAAACAATTCAAATAAACCTATAATCTAAATAAAATGGGAACACGCTCTTGAAAAGACACTCTTGCATACAAGAGCGATAAGCAAGAAAAAGTACTAGGAACACGTTCCCAAAAAATGCCCAACGCGGGTCCACAAGACAGAAATTAAATGTCTAATGTCTATCTAGCCTCATCTAAATCTAAAGGAAGCAAACAGGTCTTCAGTCGCCAATCCGCCTTCCACCCACGTGGAATCCAAGCCCACGTGCTTCTGTTGCAACTCTCTAGGTGGCATCAAGGTCCACCAAAAGTATCATCTCCGTCATTGTTGAATCGGAAAATCTACGCAAATAGAGTTGAGTTTTGAAAACCCATCGTTGTAGCGTGATTTGCAAGAAAAATCATCAATAGATAAATTTTACCGAACCTCAAGGAATTCTGGGTCGAACAAAGGGAGGTGGATGTTTGATTAAATATCCATTTGTTTTATTGTCATGAAGCAGATTAACCGATCGAATTGAATCAAAACTAGCTATCTACTTAAATAGTAATGTTTAGAAGAGAGAGAGAGAATATTATAAATAAAGACAAACTAGAAGTAGAATACACATGGATTTCATAATCATCAAGTGATGTCTATTACAACTAACCACTACAGTAGAAAATGGGAAATCTTAAAACTAGAAAGCGGTAAATCTACTCTAGAAAGCAGTAAAAAGAAGGTGGAGAGAAGTTATCCTCCTTGTTGGCTGCTTGGAGGAAGAGCTGCGTTGACGGAGTGCCCGGACGAAGGTGGAGAGATGTGGGATGAAGGAGAACAATGACAGATGATGGGGTAGGGTGACATCGTAGTGGGATCTGCTTCCCGAATGGCGGTGAGAAGACAACCGCAAAATACTCCACGGATGGGATGAGAAGGTGGAAAAATTTTATTTTTAAGTCTAGATGAGCATCCTGGGTTTGGGATAAGCTCTTAGAGCTTTAGAGGGGGTGAGAGAAGAGATGAAGGGATGATGAATTTGAGTGGCAAGGGTCCCCTTTTATAGTTGTAGGGATTGAGGGCAAATGGGTCAATTCATGCATTAAAAATTTAATGCATAGGTCTTTAGTGATAGATTTATTCGTCACTAAAAACCTGAACATGGGCGTAGGTCTGCTCGCCCGCGCGCCTCCTCTCCTTCCTTTGCGCAAAATGTGCATGCACAATTGAACAATCTCAGCCATCTGATCTAGCAATTGATGGCTGAGAATGCATCGCGTCGCACCTTCATAACGCCTCTCCTGCATGCGATCACACATTCAAATGCGCGTCATTATGCGTGTTTGTGATTTGCGCACATCCACGCCTCCCCTCCATCTGGCCTTCTGCGCCACATCCAATGGGTGAATTTCGCCTGTGGCCACTTGCTCCTTGATTTGAGGCGCTAAGGCTTCTCGAACCGGCACCTTTAGCTCATGGAGCGGCGTCATAACCACTACGCTATCTTTGTGGATTGGCGTGGAGATGATTTAACCGTTACGCCCTCTTGGCCATTGGATCAAGATCCAATGGCTGAGATCTCACCTCACTCATGCTTTCAGAAGCTGAGAAGAGATGCTGCGGTCGGTTTGGGTGGCTGTGATGGTGCCACGTGGCGTCATCATGGCCGTTCATCTTCTATGTCTTGTAGATGGTGTCACGGATGTTGGATTGGATCGATTTTTACACCGTTAGGTTGTAATTGTTGATTCAAACCCATCCGTGTAGTTGGATTTGTCATCTGATGTATGAATTTACACCATCTTGGCCCCTTGACCTCTGATCTTTCTCAGACTACATCTAATGCTACGGAAGTCCGATTGGGGCGATCTTGAAGTCGTTGAACTTCAATCGTCACCCTAATCAGATTCGTATGGTTGGATTTCAATCCGAGGCTCGGATTAAATGTCGCTCTCTACCTGACCATAAAAAGAGACAATTAACATAAATTTTATACAATTTAACCTAAATGCAAGATGATGCATGTTATATAATATTTATACTGTATGATGCAATTATACGTTTAAGAACATGCAAAAATAGACGGTTTATGTGATATAAACGTGTTTACATCACACCCCCATGCCTATCTTTTGCTAGTCCCTAGCAAAACTACATGTTATTTATAAGAGAATTAAGTTAGATTTCTTAGGCAATAGTTATTATTCAACACTTAGAGATTTTGACTAAGACCTGAACTACAGAGACACAATAGTGCCCGGGTGTCTGCAAAAATGCAGACTGCCTCAAGCCTTGCCTTATTCCAAGAAGGATCTTTTTCTTCTTTTCTTTGTTTTTTTTTTTTGAGTTTGGGGTTTCGGAGTAGCTTTCTACGACCACTCAACCCACCCAAGACTCAAAGAGAACCCTAAGTTCTAAGCATATATATGTGTGAAATGTGATAGACTTACTGATTGGTGATTAGAACGGACTTCGGGTTTCTACGCCCCTAGGTGACCTTGAAAAGAAATTCTGCCTAAAGGTGTATCTATTCGATTGGTAGCTTTCTCTCTACTTTTATTTTTATGCGGTCAACATAAGGGAAAACCTAGTGTATATCTCCTCGGATTATTCTACTTCTCCACTTCTTCCTAAGTTGAAATTATACGTGCATTTCTTGAGCTGGGATCTGGACAACCTACCAATGGGTTGTTACCCACGATAACTTGCCAGCCATACTCGTGCAGTGAAGTGTGGCTTATTTCTTTTTTTCTTTTCTTTTCTCCTTTTCTATTTTTTTCTTTTCTTTTTGGATATTTTTCTTTTCTCTTTTCTTTCTTTAAGTAGGTGGCTTCCTTGATCTAAGATTTACCTAAAGGCAACATGAAAAGAATGGTTGTGTGATTGGGCTCTGGACAACCTACCAATGGGCTGTTACCCACGATAACTTGCCAGTCATACCACCCTAGAAGGTTCATTAGCTACCCAATTTTTGTTAAATTGCCAAACAACGAGTCAGTGCAAAAAGTGTGTAGATTCTTACACTTAAAGTTTCCTCAAATCAGAGAGTGGGTTGATAAGTCGTGTACTTATCACCCTAACTTATTTAATCAAATTAGAAATATGTTTAGGTTGGCGAGGACTCGAGAAATAGATCCACATTTTAGTGGAGACCCAAGCTGGTTAAGCCCAAAGACCTGAAGGGTCTAAGTGTTCAAGTCATACATTTTTATTCTCTAAGATTGAAAATTTTCTAAAGCCCACGTTTTCTTTTCTAATTCCATAAATTTTTTTAATAAATAAAAAGAAAAGAATCTACGGAGCTAACGAAATAATTAAGAGATGAATATCCACCTCCCATGCCTATCTAATGCAATGTCCTCATTGTATTACAAAGATATTAAACTGAGTGGGGTAGAGTAGAAAGCACCTGAATTGAGTGAATAACAGGTCAGCTTTGAGATGAAAAGGAACTATATACGTGCTGAATTTAGTACCTTCAACTTGGCACACTATACAAAGAAGAAACAAAGAATTCACAAGTGCAGGTCAGAATCAGAATGAGAAAATTTAGCTTTAGACCTACCAGGAGAAGATGTTCATAGATGTGGACCAGATTGTGATGCAGACCCATGCCCCATGGTTGAGTATATCTAAGGTAAAAATTATCCAAAATTTGAGATCAGTATGCAAGTAGGGTCGGGTCTGCGATTTGTGAGGATGCAACCCAAGTCCAAAAAGTCGAGTTATTGAGGAATCAAGCTCAAAAAGATAACCAATGAATGTGCGCTTGGGTTGGACATCCTCTGAATAAAAGATGTCATAAGGGTCATGGTAGAAGGTTGGTGGTTTCAAACAAAATGGAATCCTTAGACTCGATCTTTTACTTCCTCCGGAATTGGCTTCCCAAATCATCATTTCCCAATTCCAATCCTCCTCATTCAAAATTTTGAATTTCAGGACCTCCTACATTTTAATCGCCCCATCTAAAATGTCCAAGTCCAAGATTTGTTGTGGAATCAGAATTGACTTGGGTCTAGTGATCTCAAAATCAAACTCGTCAGTAAGCTCAATGGGGTGTGATTGAGGATCGGGGCTTTGAATTGAATCCTCCATGAAATGAGGATCTGAATCCACCTTGCGAGCCCCAACAGGATCAAGTTCCTCAATTTTAGGGCCATCAAATGATTTATCAAATTCCTCAGGCCTAGTCGTCTTACTAAAATCATGTGCTATGAACTCATGTGAGACTTCGCGTAATGATTCTTCACCTTCAAAATCAAAGAATTCTAAATCTGCATTAATGTATGTCACAAAATCCTTAATCACTTTTTGTTTCATGGAGACATGTGTTTCTGATAAATGCTAGTTTATCATCATTCTTATGCATTAAAACAAACCTATCTCTTAGGATTTTGCTCCACAAATGGGTTTTTGGATTGCATTTAGGCATTAATTAGGTTAGGCATGCTTGCATTTTTTATTGTGTTTTTGATGTTTTTGTGAGTGTTAGGGATAAACAGATTGTCAGATCCCTAGAACCCTAGCACTTAGAAAGGCAACTGGTGAAGAAGCTTAAACCAGCTGGAACTCAGCTTGATCCAGCTCACCATAGCTGGAATCCAGCTCACTTGAACTAGGGTTAGCTCATCCTAGCTCCATTCAGCACATCTCAACTGAATGGCAACTCAAGAGAGCTCATCTTAGCTCACCTTAGCTCAAGTCAGCTCAGATCCAGCTCAACTTAGCTAGATCTAGCTCATCTCAGCTCCCATTAGTTCACTAGGAGCTCTAGCTAGCTCAGCTGAGTTGACTGGAGTTCACCCCAGCTCAGGACCAGCTACATCCAACTCCACTCAACTCTAGCCAGCTGAAGATGACTTCATCTTAGCTCAGGAAGCTCAAGTCCAGCTCCCGGGGACTCAACTTAGCTCAACTTAGTTGAGCTAAGCTACCTTAGCTACCTCAACTAGCTAGGTCCTCCCTGGGAGCATCAGACCCAGCTCACCTCAGCTCCTTTCAGTAGAAGCCAGCTTGCTTTAGTTGGCTTAGCAGCTAGCAAAGAACTAGCAAGCTAAGCCAGCTAAGGTATCTCCTTGTAGCTCTCTTCAGCAGCCACCAACTCCAGTGCAGCTCAAGATGACTACCTCCAGCTCTTCTCCCTCAAAACCCTAGTTACAAATGCCTCCAACCCTTTTCCCTACAAGCTAAGGTAGCTAAGCTAGCTTAGCTTAGCTAGTCCACATCCATGGCGCCAAAACCTACTACCCTACTACCTAAACTCTAGTAAAAAGACCACCTACTCCTACTTTATTTTGGTGCCAACTATCCCTTCCATCACCACCCTACATTCGCCATCAAAACCCATCTCCACCCTCCATTTTTTCCCTCCAAAATCAATACCTTCTAGAAGGTATTTTTGGATGGAAAACCAAGGTGCCTCTTCATTTCCCTCCCATTTTTTCCTTCAAAAATATCCAAGCACCCCTTCATTTCCCTCCAAAAAAACACCATAACCAACCCCCTTCCCAACCTATAAATACCCTACCCTACCACCACATAATTCCCATCCTCCCTTTAGTTAAATCTACCCTATACCCACCTCATACCTTTGGCTAAGAAGGAGTAGAGAAGAAGATTAAGGGGGCACATCACCCGCCCCTTTGGTGCCTTCTTCTCCCCAGTCCTTCACCCTGTGCCACACCAAGAAGGAGGAGCATTCCACATCAAGGAGGATGGCCAAGCATTGGAGGAGAAAGGGTGGTGCATGCCCACCCTTGGAGGAAAGAATTGAGGTGGAGAGCATCCACCTTGGAGGAGCATTCAAGGAAGGAGAAGAAGGAGACCTTCTTTTCAAGCCAAGGAGCAGCTAGGCTTGGAGCAAGAAGACTCCCTTCTTCACCAGATTTTGCAAGAGGATTTGTGTTTTTATTGCTTTTATATTTTCCATTTTAAGTAGAAGCATTCCTCTACATGTTTTTTGCAAAACACAAATTCTATTAAATTAATTTGCTTTCTTTTCATTTTCTGTTGCAATTGCTTTATCTTTGTTCTAGCACTTTTTCACTTCCACTTCCTAATTACTCTAGGCCTTCACATGCTTAGAGTGAGCATAGGGAGGGGTCATATTTGTCACTTAGGTTTTAGCTTAGTGATTGTAGGTGTTAGCTGCTTTTCCGTCAACAATTTGCATTTCGCCTTTGTTGCTTCAAGACATAAAAATTATATATTGAAAAAGACCAAAAAGATACCCCACTATCGAGGTTATAAATTTAAGAGTTGATCGATTTTATGGGTTACAACGACGTATTTTTACAAACTGTGTAAAATTCACAATCAATTTCCTTGTACCCCAGCTCAGGGATCTCAAGTGAAGAAATCAGTTCATCCTTATTTGATTGCTTTAGAACAACCTGGTCAACCCTGGTCTCATAAAAGTGTCCCCCTATAGGTGCCTAAGGGGATTCTTTCATCAGCTCTCCTGTTTGGGGTTCATCCTAGGAATTCTCCCAAGAATGGACTAGAGCAATCACAAATCTCATCTTCAATTTAGATAACTTCCCAAGTAAAAACTCACCCGGGCATTTATTCTTAGCATCCTGAAGCCAATCCAACAAATACTTGTTAAGATCGTCAATCATTTCAATTAGAGGCTTCAATTCTTCAGGGAAAGGTATTGGGTGAGCTTTTAGAGATTAAATGGTATTCCTTAAGTTAGCCAACACCTTATCTTGGACATGGTTCACCTGAACCAAATGATTTGGTTTAGGGTTGGGTCGGTTTGGGTTCAGTGCAGGGGAGTTAACGAATTGAGGTTCTTAATACCTTCCTTGATAAAAGGTTATTTCAGGTTGTCCATAAGGAGGTGGTGACCTATATGCAATGTAATTTGGGGAAGGGTAAGGATCAACATATCATTCTTGATTGTAGATCATATTAGGTTGTCTAAATGAGGGTGGTGATCTATAATTGATGTAGCTCAAAGAAGGATAAGAATCAAGATCATGGTGTCCAGGGTTAGACCCTGAACACGGAGGTCCGGAACAGTATTCCCAATCAGGATTATCCCAACTAGAAGATGGATGAGAATAAGTCTGGTTGGAATAATAATCATTTTGGGAATAAGTAGTGGTAGGAGGGTAGGAGTGGAAGTGCGTATAGGATGTTGAAGGATCCATGACAGAAAGGGAGGAATAAAGGTGCCCTGCATACAAACAATCAAAGCTGTCCTTAAGTAGGCTAGCCTAAAGACCTACAGACTCCCAGAACCCGTCTTGAGATAAAGAAACAATTTGATCTACTTCTTTCCAGTCAATCCAACCAGTTAGAGGGAGGGGCTAGGGAGAAAGTTCTTCCTTTGGCTTGCACCTCCGGTTCCTAGTGTACCCCCCAACTACGATCGTTTGATTCTGCTTCCCTAGCTATACATCAGATTGAATAGTAGAAACAGACTAATTGAAAATAATCTCAATTTGGGCTTCGAAGAACGAGTCCAATCCTTGAGGCCAATGTCTACTCTGTTTTGATTAGGGTTAGGTTTGAATGTGCTTTAGAATGTGATGGGCCCTTTATTTGGGTTGTGCCCTTAATGATTGATTGATATGTGTGTGCGTGCACAACCAATGATTTTCAAGCAAGATTATTTTTGGATGTGGTGAATTTTAGGGTTTAAATCTTGCTTAGTAGCTTTTAAGATTCAACTTTAGGTGTATACAATCAAGTTCAGTTGGCACAGCAAGTTTTGAAAGCACAAGTGAAGATGCCTTCCTTTAAAGCTTAAAAGAATGTGGAGTGCCTGGTAAATCCCTAAAAGTTGAACCTATTTGGCAGCTACTCGATGAGTTGATTTTAATTGAAGTGGTGAAGCCCAAACAATTCAAACAATTGGCTTGATGCACCACTTAATTAGGCACACAAGTGATTAGCTAATCTGATTTCTACTCAATTATGTGTTGATGAGTGTACCAATCCCAAAGATCGAGTTACTGGTTGAGTATGAAGAATTAGAAGAAGTTGTGTACCTCCATGAGAGATTTTTTTTAAAAAATTTTTCCTTATATACGGAGGGTGAGGGAAGTGGAGGTGACAAACAAATAATCAAAACTAACCTTAGAGTTTATTAATGCTCCTAGGTTAATTAGCGTTTTTGTTATTAAGTAGTGGAATAAAATCTAGTGGGTGGGGAGGTGGGGGTAAACTTACAAACCCTTCAACAACACTTTACTCCAATCTACTGCTTTTGCTCATCTCAAGAGAGTACCTGCAATCACAATAAGAAAGGAGAGAAGTGAGGTAAAAGATAAGTAAGGTGGGAAAATGCAAAAAATCAAAGAGCATCGCCTCCCCGGCAACGGTGCCAAAATGTTGAGTCGAAAAATCTATGCAAATAGAGTTGAGTTTTGAAAAATCATCGTAGCTCGATTTGCGAGAAAAATCATCAATAGATAAATTTTACCAAAACTCAAAAGGAATTTTGGGTTGAACATAGGAGGTGAACGTTTGATTAAAAATCACGTTTGTTTTATTGTCACGATGTAGATTAACTGGTTGAATTGAATCAAAACTAGCTATCTACTTAAAGAATAATGAATAGAAGAGAGAGAGAGAATATTACAAATAAAGACAAAATAGAAGTAGAATACACATGAATTTCATAATCATCAAGTGATATCTATTACAACTAACCACTACAGTAGAAAGTGGGAAATCTTACAACTAGAAATAGATAAATATACTCTAGAAAGCAGTAGAAAGAAGGTGGAGAGAAGTTATCCTCCTTGATGGTTGCTTGGAGAATGAGCTGTGTTGACGGAGCACCCTGACGAAGGTGGAGAGATGTGGGATGAAGGAGAACGTCGATGGATGACGGAGGATGGGGTAGGGCGATGTCGCGGCGAGATCCGCTTCCCGAATGGCTGTGAGAAGACAACCGTAGAATGCTCTTCGAACGGGATGAGAAGGTGGAAAAATTCTTTTTTTAACTTTAGAGGAGCATCCCAGGTTTGGGACAAGATCTTAGAGATTTGGAGGGGGTGAGAGGAGAGGAAGGGATGATGAATTCGAGTGGTAGGGGTCCCTTTTTATAGTTGTAGGGATTGAGGGCAAATGGGTCAATTCATGCTTAAAAATTAATGCATAGGTCTTTAGTGACAAATTTATTCGACACTAAAGACCTGAGTGTGGGTGTAGGTTCATTGGCCCGCATGCCTCCTATCCTTTATGCAAAATGCGCATGCACAATTTTGCAATCTCAGTCGTCCGATCTTGCAATCGACGACTAAGAATGCATCGCACCATGCCTTCATAATGCCTCCCTCGCATGCGATCACACGTTCAAATGCACGTCACCGCACGCATTTGTGATTTACGTACATCCGTGTTGCCACATCACGCTCCATCTGGCTGTCTACGCCGTATCCAATAGGCGAATTTTTCTCGTGCCTGCTTGCTCCTTGATTTGAGGTGCTAAGGCATCTTGAACGGGTGCCTTCAGGTTGTGGGGCGACGTCATAACTATAACTTCCTACGAGAGGAGGTGAGATATGCATGACGTATAAAATGTGGAATTAAAATAAACAATCTCACAAAAATAAGCAATCACACAATGGCACAAGTGATTTCTAGGTGGAAAACCAAATCGGGTCAAAACTACCACTTAACCCTCTCAAGTTAGGATTTCCGATCGACCTAGTCGATCAAATCTACTAAACAAGTCACTTAAAATGAGGGTGATTTAACCTCTTACAGCCACACTACTTTGAATGAGGGTGGTTACCTCAAAACCCCTTCTTTTCACAAGAAGGATTTTGTCTTGCGAAGGAGACGGGAATTCGCAATGCGAATACCCAACCAATAACAAAGAAAAAAATACAATAGACCTATAGAGTCAACAAGGTATATAAATGAACCTAGCTACTATAGGTGAAGAATCTTCCCTTAAGTGGGAGTGCGTTGGCATGACGACGCGGGTGCGTGAACCACGCTTTAGCACAACAATGCTCTCATAATGTCGAAGGGAGAGTGGGTGCATAGCAAGACGAAGCTCTCAGGTGTGTAACGAATGCTTGGAGAGCTAGAGATTCTTCTCAAGATCAATTTGACACAATATAGTGGAAAGTGGTTTCTCTAGGTGTGTATCAACAAGGCAAGGGTCCTCCTCTATTTATAAAGGGCCTAGGAAGGCTTTGGAAGGCCTTAGAAGGCTTCCATTGCCGTTGGGGTTGAACCCAAGGCAAAACAGGTTGTAATCAGAATCATTTATGATTATGACAGGGTCATCAGATGTCTGGAAAACTAGTTTAAGACATTTGGGAACTAAGTCAGATGTCTGATTCTAGGCGGGTTTCCTTCTTGACTTTCATCAGACCTAAACAGGGTTCTACTGTAAATCAATCAGACGACGTGTAGGATGCCTAGCACTAGGTTTGGACATCTGGAAACCTTTTGTACTACAGGAATGGATTTTCCAAGGTCCAAATGGCTATATTAGTCTAGGAAAACGATTTTGGGTCAGTTGAGGCTCAATGGTCACATATCAGACGTCTGGGGTCCTCTACGGATGTCTGATAGAAGCCTAACGATTATTTACCTCAATGTTTACTTTGTTAGCCAATGTTCCACTAATTGGACATCTGGCACAACCATTAGACATCTTCTAAGACGTCTGGACTAAGGTCTGGATGTCTGATTTCAACAGACAGAACCTACTAAGTCCAGCCTAAGTTATTGGATGTCTGAATCAACAGTCAGACGTCTTAAAAGACAAGATCAGATGTCTGATTTCCATATTGGACATTTGATCAGGCTGTCTGATGTCTATCTTGGATTTCTAAGTTCTCTACAAAAAATCCAAGTCCCCTAGGGTTATGTAGGTGTTCCTAGGACTACTTTGAGGATACTTTGAGGCTCTTTAACATGCTACTAAGAAATAAAAGAGTAACAAAAGAACAAAGTACAATGAGCAAGAAAGAAAATCTATCATATTCTTCATCTCCTTCCTTCTTTAAGCTTTCTCTCCTCGCGAAGCTCCTTCTCCGTCAAGTTCCAATCCACCATAGATGCGAGCTCGAACTCTGTCTCTACACTTGTCTCCATTTGCAATTTGACTTGAAAGCTAGGACTTAAAAGCAAATGTTAAATAACAAGTGTTTTTTTATCATCAAAATAAACGATCGTGGTGCTCTAGCACCAACAATAACCACTATGCTATCTTCATGGATTAGCACGTAGATGATTTAATCGTTGCGCCCTCTCGGCTGTTGGATCAAGATCCAATAGCTGAGATCTCGCCTCGCCCACACCTTCAGAAGTTGAGAAGAGATGCTGCGGTCGGTTTAGGCGGCTGTGATGGCACCACGTGGCGCCATCATGGCCGTTCATCTTCTATGTCTTGTAGATGGTGCCACAGATGTTGGATTGGACTGATTTTCATGCTGTTGGGCTGGGATCGTCGATCCAAACCCATCCGTGCAGTTAGATTTGTCATTTGATATATGAATTTACACCATCTTAGCCCCTCGACCTCTGATCTTTCCCAGACTACATTTGATGCTATGGAAGTTCGATTGAGGCGATCTTGGAGTCATTGAACTCCAATCGTCGGCATGATCAGATCCGTAGGTTGGATCTTCAATCTGAGGCCCTGATTAAATGTCACCTTGTCACTTGACCATAAAAAGAGAATTAACCTAAATTTTATACAATTTAGCCTAAATGCAAGATGATGCATGTTATGCAATATTTATACTACATGATGCAATTATATGTATAAGAATAGGAAAAAATAGAAGGTTTATGTGATATAAACGTATTTACATCAGTCATGCATGCCTGTCGCGTTCATTCATTTATTGTACGCAAACAGAAATAAGGTCAGCAATTTAGAGAAGCTTCAGAAATAGCATAAAAAAATAAAAATTTCCTGAGAAAATTAATAGGCGTATTTCCTCCCTGGCAATGGCGCCATATGATGGGTTGATCTTCACTTTCTTTGAAATTTTAGACATAAAATGTTGCGTCATTGTATTTAGTTGCGTGGTAGAAAATTTCTTTTCAAAATATTTATTACTTAAAATCTAACCATGAAAATAGTTAGGTCATCTCTACAGGAAGGTATTAGCCTATTGGACTAGTGAGTGGTGACTCATTTATTCGGGAATCTCAATGAGTGCGTTTATTCTTTAGTGCAACTCGTTGCCCTCATAAATGCTCATTCTAAGTAGTTGATCAAGATTGTAGGTGTTTATATGCAAAATTACCAAAATATAATATTCTATTAAATAATGGTCTTGGTAATGGTAATCAACGTAAATATTAATTTCCAATAAAAGATTCCTTGTTCGTTGTAATCAATGTGACATACTCTATATAATTCATGAGATACTCAACCATAAGTAATTTATCAAGAATACAGAGATATTCATGCAAATTCGATGCAATATATTAAATCAGAAAATAAATGAATAGGAATCCAACAATGGCATTCACCATAATTTTTAATAAGGAGAACAAAAAGGGATTTCGTCTCTCTCCTTCGTGCATGCACGGGGAAGCTTTGTCGAAGGAGCTGCTGTGGGTGAAGGTGCGTCGGAGCGTGGCCTTCGCAATGGCGTAGGGTGCACGGCCGAAGGTGATTGACGATGGTGACCGGAGGCAGAGGAGCTTGAGTAGTAGTTGTGGACGTTCATGTGCGGTGCTTGAAGTCGGCGAGGGCTTGTGGTTACGCTTGAAGTTGATGAGAGTGCTTAGTTTAAAGTTTGGAGGCCGAAGGGGGACCTAATGGAGGAGTTTCTCACTGCGGCTTTGCGTTCCTTTGTTGGCGTGGACAAAGGACGGTGGTGAAGAAGAAGAAGGGCGAAGGGAAAGGCTTAGGCAATGATGTGGTGTTCGTTGTTGTGGTGGTGTAGTGGTGTTTTTGGGTAGCGGGTGTTGGTAGCCATGAGGGAGGGGTTAACGGTGATGGTGGTCGTGGTTGGAAAGGGGGAGAAGGTCTGTTGGAGTTGGAGGGTGATGGGTACAGGTGGTGTTGATGAAGGTGATCGGTGTGGGTTATGTTGGTAAGGGAGATTTTTGGTGGAGAAGGAGACGGAAGAAGAGAAGGAAAGGGAAGGGTGGCTGTGATGGCTAATGGTGAAGGTGTTGGTGGCGAGTGGGTGAGGGCGACGTGCACGCTGTCACCGTGCATGCTCGGAGTCAATGAAAGGTGAAGATCACCTAAGCCACAGTATAAGCCTCTGACCACAGTGTACGTTGCTTCCACAATGGAGCGGATGAGGGAGAAGATCCCCCGCAAGGGGGAGGGATGATTGAGAGATCCTATGGTCGCTGCACTTATATAAATACACCCATTGTTGATTTCTTCTACCGAAAGTTGTTCAACCACTCCAACCACTCGGCAAAGAATCTTCGTCGAGTGGTTGGAATGGTAAGATCCGCCTATCGATATCTTCATCAGACGTCTAATCAATACTCTAGACATCTTAAAAAGTGTGAACATCAGCGAGTTCATGGTGGCGGTTCTCAGATGTTCGACCTTATCTCCAGACGTCCTATAGATGACGAAGAGATTCTCGCTTAATTAAAATAGCAATAGAATGATATGTCGTGTTTTATGTGGTGGAAAATCTCCCAATCAAAACTAAATATCAAATTTAACCACAATAAAGATGTTGCATCCACAAGGAGGAATAGACCAATAAATTCACGAGTAGAGGATGATGCTATTTGCAGACAACTTTGCAACTTCAATGCGAGGAATATACTATTATGAATGGAGCTTGCAATTTCCTTAAAAGTTCAAGGTTATTTATGCAATTTTCACATCAGGAATTAAGCTCCCAAAAATATGTATATGATGCATGTGTAATGGCATATCATGTAAATTTAACTTGCATGCAAATCTGATTTTAATTTCAATGTAGAATGATGCACATAACACAAGTGAAGTAAATTCAAGAAACTATAAGTGCATCCATGCAATGTGGCTTGAATAAACTAATAATATCTAATGGCAATGACATGAAATGTAAATTTTAATTGAGGAGAAAACAAAGAATTTCTCCTCCCTCTTCCTCGCTTGGATGGCCGTGCACGGTTGGCGGCGAGAGTCGACGGGGTGGTGTGCCTCGATGTGTGCTTCGCGATGGTGGTGACGCGGCGGCCGGACAGTGGAGAACAGCCGCCGGCCTATTGGGTTCTATTGGAGGAGGAGAGCCGCGTGTGGAGAGGAGGAAGAGCGGTTGTTGTAGGCCACGCACAAGGGTGCGCTAGGGCTCGCCTGCAGGCAGCTGCTGGCGTGGGCGCCTGCGGGCGGCTACTGCCTGTGGTTGGATGGGTTGCCTACGGGCACTTAATTGCCAGCGGGAACTGGCGAGGGTACGCCTGCAGGAGAAGATGAAGAGTGGGGGCGCCTGCGGGCGTGGCTGTGGCGTGGGCGCCTGTGGGCGGTTGCTGCCTGCGGATGCTGGTGCGGCGCGCCTACAGGGCTGGATGCTAATGTGAGCACCTGCGGGCAGGGCTTGCAGGGCGTGGTGAGGGCAGTAGTGCAGGTGCAGGGTGGCGTGCTCTTGCAGTGAGGCTGTGCAAGCGTGTGGTGGTGTAAGGGCTCATGCATGCGGTGGAGAGGTCCTTTACGCACGGTGGCAGTGGAGAGGATGGTGCGGCGAGGGCAGGCTAGTGTGGTTACAAGGGTGCGTGCGTGCGCTGGAAGTTGCAGGCACGATGAGGGCAGGTTGGCATGGACTCGGTAGTGAGCAGTGCATGGGCGTGGCTGCTGGAGAAGATGAAGCGCGCTTGGAGGCGTGCAGTGGGTGGTGCTTGCTGGTTCCACAGTGCCCACCCTCTCTACGGTGGGGAAGGTGGAGAAGAAAAGATATCCCCTCAGGGGGAAAGAAGAAGCCCCCCTCTTGATTGCGTAGCAATCATAGGTCTTAATTGACCTAAATTAGGCTAGGACTTAGCATAAGTTAGGGTAATTCATGCATGTATAAGCATTATCTGCATCTTTACTGCTTTACTTTAGCTATGCATAAAATAATGTTATAATGTGCTGATTAAGTAAATTATGTCGATTGCAGGCAATAAGCTGATCAGGAGCTAGATTTGGAGCTGGATCTGAAGCTGGATTAGGAATAACGGGTTCTGCAATAGAGCTGGAGCAGAAGACGTAGATTAGATGTAGGAATAATGATGTAAGGGAGTTAAGGTTTTCTATTCTATTAAGTAGGAATAAAGCAGTAAAATATGAAGAGCTTAGGTCCATCCTAGCCCTAGGATAGCCTAGAGACTTCCCCAAGCCTTAGCCACCCTTAGATTAGGTCACAACACCCTAGGAAGGCCCAAAACCCTAGTTCCAACCCTTATCTGGATGTCTAGATGAATTATAGGACGTCCAGAACCCTCAGCCAACTCCCGCACACCTTAAACTCACTTCTGCAGTATTATTGGACATCCAGACACTTGGTCAGACGTCCAATTTCCGCAGAATACCCAAGATAGAACCTTGAATCCTTTCTGACTCTGATTGGACGTCCAGACAAGTTTGGACTTTTGATTTTTGAGTATAAGATGTCTGACACTATTATTAGACCTCTGATATTGCTCTCCAGTTCTTGTTTTGAGATCAAGCCTTGATCTTGGATCTCTAGGTCCCTAAACCCAATTCCAACCTCATAGGAACCTAAATTAAGGTGTCCTAACCCTAGTACATCACCTCTAGACCTCCCTAAGGACCTAATTAGGTCCTCACTAAACCTAATTGACTTGAATCTTAGTCAATTCCATTAGCCTATTCAATTGGACTCATTGAGTCCAATTGAGCCCTAATCTCAGCACACACTGTCCAATTGGACTCAGTCAGAGTCCAATTGACCTAGACCTAAATTAATTGAGTTGTTTTACTATCAATTAAGTTTCCACACACCCAATTAAATTTGTATTAAGTTCAATTGCACTTTACCTTAGTGAATTAGGGTTTATAACCCTAATTTGAGACATACCTTGACCTAAACCCACTAGAACCTATCCTAATCAACCTAGCCACCTAAGTTTCGACCCACACACACCATCCACACAAAAATACCTAGCCTAGAGTTCTCTAGAACTCTCTACCATGTGTGGTTGCCTTGGTTGCTAAAATTAGCAACCAAGAGCCATTCAATTTTTAGATCCACATTTGGTGGATCTAAAATCCACCATCCATCCTCTCTCTCTCTCTCTCTCTCTCCCACGAGCTCCCACCATAGGCCTCTCTAGAGAATTCCCTTAGGTCTATAAAAAGATCTAAGGGGTGGCCATTTGCACCCATCCACCCTTGGCCATTCACTTCCTTGGCTCCATTCACATCCACCTCCACTTAGGCTAGCCACTTCCACTCCATTTCCATGAGTTGACCACCATCATGAAGGACACCATGCCGGGATGCTGGATCACTCCTCTCTCTCTCCAAGGGCAGCCTAAGCTCCATTAGCCTCCCCTCATTCTCCTCCCGACCACTCCAAGGCCATCGGAGACCACCTCTGAATGCCCTTCTATTCTGCTAGATCTATATTAGTAGTTTATGCTCTTCATAGTTTTACTATTTTAATTACTACTTAGTAGCATAGTCCTTATTCTCCCCTAATGATGCATGAAAAATCCCCCCATAAGCGATCATTTTCTGATAGCTAGATTTATATTTTTAAGCATTTCTATACAAGCTCTCCTCTACGTTTCATGTTGCAAACACTCTCCAAATGAATGAATGAAAAATATATTTTCTATATATATATATGTCTATGTGTTGAGAATCACCATGAGCTCATTGCAATATCTTTTGTGTGATTAATGTTGCCTGTTTTTAATTCCTGACGTTTTTGCAACTAAGCATGTCGTACTTAAATACGTAATAATCATGAACCGGCATGTGATTCTAAATAAAATAGAGTGATAAAAGATCGAATTCACAAGTAAAACAAACGTCTCTCAAAGATGAATGACTGGGACTCAAGTCTCGTTATCTTTAGAAAATAATTTTTTGTTTGATCGTATTGTGCACTATACTCCGATGCTTTTCCTATCAAAACGTGCGATATGAGTCACAAACAAATGGCGCCGTTTCTGGGGAGGCAACGTCATTTTCTTTGATTTCAATCTTTGAAACTATCACTGACAAATTGTCTCTACTTTGTTTCTGGATGTGTAGGAAAAATGGAAGAAGAATGGGATCTACGCACACAACGAGTGTAGAAAATGAATCAGGTGCACATCACATTCTCTTAGATTAGGTTTCTTCTGAACTATAGGACTAGATCTACTTCCTGAAATTTCTTTTGAAAAAAAAAGAAAAAAGGTTTTTACTCATTTTTGTGAAAAAGAAAAAAAAATTTGAAAAAATCTAGATTAGGTTTCTTTTTGAATCTTAGGTTAGTTTGAAAAAGAAAAAGAAAGAGATATTTTCTTTGAATTCTTTGAAAAATTCTTTCCAAATAAAAAAAACGTGTAAAAGTCTTTGAAAAAAAAACATTTTTTGGTGGAAAGCTTGGATTTCAAACCCAAACCCTTTTAAAAGCTTTTCCTCCATTTTCTGATTTTCACCTAGATTTCAAGTTTGATTTAAAAATTCGATTACTGAAAAATTAGTGAGCAAAAAATTCTGAAATTCATGCTGAACTTTCATTTTCAAACTATCTTTCAAACCACATTGTTCATTTGAAAAAATTCCAAGTATAAAATTTTTAAAAATATGCAAAGTACATGGGGGTTAGACTGACCTAGATTCAAGATTTTTAAAATTTCAAAAAGTAATTCTAAGAAATCCACGAATTGATTTTGAGAAAAATGGTCGGAGTTGAAAGTTGATCTCATTGGCCTTATTTTCCATATTTTTACCAAATTTTTGAAGGTCATTTGATACTATTTCAAAGCAAAAAATTGACTAGGGTCAAAATTCCAAATCTAATCCGTTGACATTCAAAAATCCCTAAAAATTCGTTTGAAATAGTAAAAATTCAAAAAAAATATTCTCTGGAAATCTCATTGAAAAAGGAATCTACTCACAAAATTTCAAATTAATTGGATTCCAATTGTTGTTAGAGAACGAACCTTACTTTTGTGGTCTGCTGAAACAGAACAAACCCTAGAAGTGCATGAACCTTAGGGTTAAATCTTTAGGGTTACAACTTAGAGACCACACTTGGGCTAACCTAGACTTAATTAAGTCTAGCACTTAGCCGGTAAGCTTGGTCACCTTGTGGGCCACTCACCAAGAGAAAACCCCACTGAAGAAAACGGGCTAAAACAAAATTTAAAATACGAAATAAAACTCGAATTCATTGTCGTACTACTGGGTGGTTTCAAACTCTTGGCTGGGTTAGCGAAGAGGCGGTTATCTCTTTCAGTTGGTTGTACGATAAATTTCTTCAGGAGTTAAAACCTAAAATAAAAAATCCGGTCATCCGATTCATAAGGACCACTTGATTGACAGGGCCTTAGCCTTGTCTTGCTTGGCTACACCAACCTAGGGGTTGGATGGTGTATGTAAGGAAGGAGGTCACTTAGACCTCGCTTGGTTGGACCTTGGGAGCCTCTCCCAAGGAGGCGAGTCACCTCGCCAGGACCATCTTCTCCGCCCACTTCTTCTACTCCCGGAGCCACCATGGCTAATGCTGGATCTGGACCTAGATCGAGTCAGGATATTGAGAATATGGACCCGATGGCTCGTCTGGAAGCCCGGGTAGTCGAGTCCGAGGAGCGGCATCGGCAGAGCATGGATCGCATCTTAACGGTGCTTGACAGGATTTAGCACCCGCCACGAGGAGAATAACTGCGGGATTTCTACGACCCAGTTGCACAAATCGTCGCACCACTAGTTAGAATTCCCGCAGGCGAAGATGCGTTTGAGCTCAAGCCCAATGTGATTGGGTTGATTAGCACTCACTTCTATGGGAACTCAAGCAAAGATCTATTCCAGCACCTTGAGGACTTGAGTCGACTCGCTGAAACGATTTGACCCAGGAATATCGATCTCAGGATTGTTCTAATGAAGCTTTTCCTATTCTCTCTGAGGGACAAAGCTTCATACTGGCTCAAGACTATTGGGAAGTCGATTGGAACCTGGCCGGAATTACGACGTGAATTCCTGCAAAAGTTCTTCCCAATTGGTCGAACAAACGTGATGCGGTGCACAGTCACGACTTTCTCCCAGGGAGCTGGGGAGAAGTTACATGAAGCTTGGGACAGATTTCACAACCTTCTCCAGAAGTTCCCGCACCATGGTATACCCAGATGGCACCTAGCTTAGATCTTCTACCATGGGCTGGATGACACACATCGGTATCTGGTCAATGCATCTAGTGGTGGGAATTTCCTCACAAAAGATGAGAACAGCTCTTTTGAGCTGTTTGAATCATTAGCGGAGAACTCGACGAATGCTGTATCCATGAACCAGTTCTAGTGGCTTGGTCAGCAGCGGGTTGGTGTCCACGAGGTTCACACCGAATCTATTTGAGCTGACATGGATATCATCGTCAAGCAGTTGCATAGAATAAATCTAATCGAGAAGAAGATTGACCAGATTAGTCAGGGTCAATCTGACTCGAGCTCTGCCGCCTCAAGACCCTCCTATGCACCCCGAGCCCCTCCTGCTCGAGTTAATCTACTCACTCGGGATACACCTTCTCCGTATTTATGAGATCCCGCATATCAGGATCCCGTAAATAATCCAGATCTGGCACCTTACGACCAGGGTTACGCACCATCCGTAGATTATAATGCGTATCCCCTTGACGGATATACGTCTCATACATCTTTGGCATACGAGGGTGTCAGTGCTATCCAAGGATACGGGTGTAATAACCCGTATTCAGAGATGTATAACCTTGGTTGGCGCTAGCATCCAAACTTCTCCTGGTCTGGTAATTCACAGAGACCACATCAAGATCCACACTACCAGACCAGGCAATACAGGAATGCATAAAACACGTACCCTAGGCAGCAGCCATTCCCGTCTCAGCAGCAGCAACCCCGCTCTTTATACCACCCGCTGCACCAAGCTGCCAGCCATCCTCCAAAGCGGGCTGACCCTTTGGAGGCACTAAAAGAAGAGCTGCAAGAATCAATGAGGAAATCTACACAAGATAGCTTGCAGATTATGAAGGCAATGGTTAATCAGATACAGACTATACAGAACACGCAGAACCAGCTGTTGCAGGAGCATAGAACCCTGGGAGCCTTGCCCTCCCAACCTGTCCCAAATCCTCGATATGTGCAGAACCAAGGCACCCCGCCTAGGTTTCAGGCACCGCAGGGACAGGCACACGCCATACTACAGGTGCCTCGTGCACCACCCAGTTACACCTAAGGCCAGCCGCCTTTGCAGAACCCCACATATTCTACCCCTTCCGCTCCCCCACCACCTCATGGACAACAAGCCGATGCACATGCTGTATCTTTGAGGAGCGGAAGGAAGACATTCGACCCACCACTTAGGCAGGCGGGCCCAGATTTTTCCCACCCTTCACCACAGGCAGGTTCAACTCCTTCATCTCAGGAGCCACCTGTGATAGATAAGGGTAAGAGGCCACTCAACCCTGAGATCCTGTCCCTTTTCTTGAGGCTCTGACATGAAATGTAGTACAGAAAAGGGACATGTGGAATTTTGAGGACCTGAAGTCGATGTTCAAGGAAGTACATATTCAGGTCCCCCTCCTCGAGGCAATCGATCACATTCCCACTGTCGTTAGGTTCTTCAAGGACTATTGTACCCCGAAGAGACAGCCGAGAATTGGATGACAAGCGGTACTTTCGAAAGAGGCTAGCACCGTGATTCTAGCTGACTTACCGCCGAAGAAGAAAGACCCCGGTACTCCACTCATATCCTGCTTCTTGCAGGATTCTCCATTTGATCGGGCCCTTCTAGATCTGGGTTCGTCCATCAACCTAACTCCTACTGCCCACATCGATCACAATTCAGCTGGCTGACAGATCAGTCAAAACACCGAGGGGGGTGGTTGAGAACGTGATCGTGAAAGTCCGCGGGTTCTGCTTTCCCGCAGATTTTTTTATTCTTGATATGGAAGTTCCTCCTAATCTCCGAGATGCACCAATTATTTTGGGTCGCCCATTTCTGGCAACAGCCCAAGTGAACATTGATTGTGCATCCGAGTGTATGGAGATAGCCCTAGGCAATGAGCGACTTCGACAGGACATATTCAGGGCAGCAAAGAACTTCAACTGTGATCGAATAGAGGAGGATGGTGAAGATGAAGATGCAGCATACTGTGGTAACATTGGGCTCCTTTGTGACGACCCAATGTCTCATTCGTTTACACTATCAGGGTTCTTGGACCTCAATCCACATGGGACTGAGACCACTGCACTACACATATCTCCCCGAGGATCTGACTGTTTAGGGTGTGCTTCTGACCATAGCACCCCTAAATCTAGCTATCTTGATCCACACATTACTGAATCACCCCTGTTGTTGCAGGAAGACGTGACTACAACCAACGGGATTCCCATTAACGCAGTCACAACTGATTATTTCACAGGGAGTGACTCAGCGGGAATTCACGTGCACATGGATCAGCAGATTCCCACCCTCGAGTTTGCTCCTCCCACTCCCATTTCTGACTTGGAACCACCCGTGATTGAATTGAAGCCCTTACCTGACTCACTTAAATATGTGTTCTTGGGCGAAAGTGAGACATACCCAGTCATTAGCAATGCCCACTTAACCCAAGAACAGGAGCACCAATTGATTTCTACACTGTAAGACCATAGGGCTGCTATCGGGTGGAGCATTGCTGATCTCCGCGGTATTCGCCACTCGTATTGCACACATCACATTTACACGGATGAGGGGATGAAACCTTCGAGACAACCTCAATGACAGCTTAGCCCGAATATGCTAGAGGTTGTTAAGAAGGAGATCATCAAATGGCTGGATGCAGGTATTGTATACCTAATCTCAGACAACCAACGGGTGAGTTTGATCCAAATAGTGCCCAAGAAAGCAGGACTCACCGTCATAAAGAATGATAAGGGTGAATCCATCCCGACCTGCACTGTGACATCTTGGCGAGTCTACATAGACTACAGGAACTGAACACAGCTACCCAGAGGGATCACTTTCCTTTGCCGTTCATTGATCAGATCTTGGAACGACTAGTCAGACGTAGTTTCTTATGCTTTCTGGATGGATACTCTGGGTATAATCAAGTAGCGATTAGCCCAGAAGATCAAGACAAGACCACATTCACATGCCCCTTTGGAACATACGCTTTCAAGCGGTTGCCCTTTGGCCTCTGCAATGCACCAGCGACATTCTAGCATTGTATGATGGCCATCTTCTCTGACATGATTGGGGACTATGTGGAGGTATTCATGGATGACTTCTCCATTTTCAGAGATGATTTCGCATCTTGTCTTGATAACCTCACCATGATCCTGAAACGGTGTATTGAGCTAAACCTAGTACTATCCTGGGAGAAAAGCCATTTCATGGTGAGGGATGGCATAGTACTATGGCACAGGATCTCCAAAAATGGACTCGAGGTCGATCGAGCTAAATCAGAGATTATTTCCCACTTACCGTCACCTAGCTTGATCAAGCAGATCAGATCATTCTTGGGTCACGTTGGCTTCTATCGGAGATTTATACATGATTTCTTGAAAATTGCACGGCCCTTGACGAATCTCCTGGTTGCCGATGTCCCATTTGAATTTGATACCTCATGTCTCAGCACCTTCGAGACTTTACGAAGCGCTGTTTCCGACTCCCCAATTCTCTAACCACTCAACTGGTCTCTTGATTTCAAAATGATGTGCGACGCTTTTGATTTTACCGTCGGTGCTGTTTTAGGCTAGCGTCGGGAGTAACAACCCTTCATCATATACTATGCTAGCAAGATGCTGAATGAGGCTCAGCGCAATTACACTGTCATCGAAAAAGAACTGCTAGCAGTAGTATTCGGGTTTTAGAAATTCAGATCATACTTATTAGGGTCCAAGGTCATCATTTTCACTAACCACTCCACCCTCTGGCATTTATTAGCAAAGAAGGATGCCAAACCATGACTCATTAGATGGATCCTTCTATTGCAGGAATTTGACATCGAAATCCGCGACAAAGCTGGAAAGCAGAATGTTGTGGTAGATCACCTATCCAGATTGGACCCAGACCACATTCCCTATTCCCTGCCTATCCACGAGCAATTTCCGGATGAATCTCTTTTGGCAGTTTATTCTGTTGAGTTCCCCTGGTACGCGGATATCGTGAACTATCTTACTGTAGGCAAGATTCCTGCGAATCTATCTAAGGACCAGAAACTCAAATTCACTACAGAAGCCAAATACTACCTCTGGGATGACCTACTACTCTTGTGTATTGGAGCGGACCAAATTATTCGAAGGTACATCCCAGATTCTGAGATCCCTACTGTGTTATCTTTTTGCCACAACGATGCTTGTGGTGGTCATTTCTCGGGACGAAAAACCGCTACAAAAATTTTGCAGTCAGGATTTTTCTGGCCAACTATTTTTAGAGATACACACGAATACGCCCAACGCTACAAACGATGCCACTTGGTCGGTTCTATGACCAGGAGAGACATGATGCCACTCCAATCCATCATGGTTGTAGAAGTGTTGGACATCTGGGGCATCGATTTTATGGGCCCTTTTCCGAACTTGCATGGCTTCGAGTGCATATTACTAGCTGTTGACTATGTCTTGAAGTGGGTCGAGGCCATCCCGGCGAGACGGGCTGACCATAAGATTGTCATTTCTTTCTTACAGTAGAACATCTTCGCGAGATTTGCAATACCCCGCGCTCTGATTAGCGACGGGGGAAGCCACTTCATTCATGCCCATTTCAGGTCATTATTAAAGAAATACGGGGTACATCACCGTATAGCCACCCCATATCACCTGCAGATCAATGGGAAGCCTGAAGTGTCTAATCGTCAGATCAAGCTAATTCTCCAGAAGACGGTTAGGCCAGATAGGAAGGATTGGTCCGATAAATTAGTTGATGCACTCTAGGCATATCAGACCGCATACAAGGCCCCACTCGGAATGTCAGCATATCACATGGTATATGGCAAGGCCTATCACCTTCTTGTAGAGTTGGAACACCGCGCCTTTTGGGTGATGCAAAAATGCAACCTTGGCCTCAATGCAGGAGGTCAAGAATGGAAACTCCATCTCAGTGAATTAGAAGAGATTCGGTGGGAGGCCTATGAGAACACATTGATATACAAGGACAAGACCAAGGCCTTTCATGATCGCCACATCCGGAGGAAAGCATTCATGCCCAACCAGCGAGTCTGGTTGTTTGATTCACGATTGAAACTGTTCACAGGGAAGCTCAAGTCCAAGTGGACTGGCCCGTATGTTGTGATTCATCCATATCCTAATGGGGCAGTCCAGATCAGGGACCCAAAATCTAGGCATATATCCACGGTAAATGGCCAGCGCCTCAAGCCATTTCTGACCCAGGAACCTCCTCCACCTGACGAGATTGTCCATCTTATTGAGGACATGTGACTGAATTCTCGCCCAACTGGAGGTGTTAAACTCAACACATATAGATAGCATTTACCCCACATTCCACCATCATATACATAACCATTTTTATATATAGCATATTTTTTTCTGTTAGCATATTTTCTTTCTGTATATTGCATACTGACAAGTTGGCTAGTGCTGAATGATTTCAGGAGCAACTACAGGTGATTTCTACCCATTCTCTCCCTGCAGTACTTATTTTCTTTTATATTCATGCATGAGGACATGCAAAAACTTAGGCATGGGGGGGTAGATACAACAAAACTGAAAATTTTTTATGCCAACACTTAGGAAAAACCTTGGAGCTGCATGTAAAACGTACTTTAGGATCCTAAATAAAAGAACAACCAACTCCACCTCCAATGCTCGCATTGGAGCTAGAAATCATCCGCAACAGTCATTCCCAACTCACTCACTCACCTTTTGTTCTAAATTTAGGGTCAAGCCGAATGTAACCGAAAAGGGAAATTTCACGAAGTACAAATTATACGAGGTTACTTGTTTATAGCATATATACATACTGCATTCATGAATAAGATTATTTTATTAAGAGAATGCATTAGGGACTTTATCCACTAGTTGATTCCTGTAATCTGAAATCCAGTACAACTTTTCACACACACATAGAATTTGCAATGGATTCATGGTGAAGGCTGATAAATGTCTTTAGTTTGTCAAGAAGAAGCAGTGCTTCTTTTCCTGAACCCCTGGATAGTGTTTTGGGAGTCAAGTAGATTTTTCTCCAAAAATACACCAAATAGTGTGAGATGAGAGTAGAGTGTACTGGTGCTCTAAGATTAGTTCAAGGAATCTGGAATCATAGATAATTATGTGATGATACTCAAAGATAAGGCATAGTTTTCGCTCTCGGTTCCTGCGTATGCATTTTTGTGCAAAATATTGAGAGCCACCAAATAAGGCAAATACGTGGAGAGCGAGTTTTCATAAAACTAGGGCTAAGGTGGATGGTTACGACGATTCTTTATGGAATCCTCAGCTAAAGGAGGGTATTGATGCCAAGGTCAGAAATACACCGTCCTATCCGTCTCTCCCGGTGCCGTGAGTAGGCACTTCCACCAAATATGCCACCCAATGTCTCTTGAGTACCATCAATCCCTAATAATGCCTTCTTAATAAAGTTCATGGATGTGTCATGTTAAAAAAAAAAGAAAAAGAAAGATGAAATGAAAAAAAAAAATGATGAAGAGAAAGAAAAATTGAAAAAAAATTAGAAAAAGAAGGAAAAGCAAAGAAAAAAGAGTGAATATTTAGTTCAGTTGCATTGAGGCAATATCACCAAATAAATTTGAGATCCACCAAATATGGCCTTAACCCACCTTTCTTATGTTTCTGACCGCCTGAATACTGGCTAAGGAATTCCGACTTAGTGTTAGGGTTATGGAAACTCAATTAAAGTGTTAGTGCCAAGTGAGACCACCAAATACATATCATATGTGTGAATCTGGTGAGATTGTGAGCTCTAAGAAAAGAAAAGAAAAACAGTAAGAGAAAATGAATACAAAGGAATCAAAAGAGAGCATAGTTGTTCTCGTCTTTCTCTAAGTTGAGTTACTTAGTAATCCAAGAATCTAGATTCTGTAATACTAGTCTCTATGTAGCACCAAGAGAGAGTGAGCCACCAAATATATAATCTTTTCCCTCAGAGATTCTCTACCTAAGCCAAAAGCCAGGGTGAAATTCATAGAATATCTTGAATACCCCGAGAGAAGAAGTTCATCTATCCTGCTAGAATTTTTACTAGGGGTCAAGTACAGGCTTTAGAGGTGAATCAATTTTGCACTCGAATCCGTTACAAAGCTACATAGCTACACTTTCACGATTGTCTAGATTTCTAGAGCATAGGATGAAAACAAAAAGGAGAAAAATCACTATGCATACACTTGATAAAATAATCAGTCCCTTAGGGACCCTTGCTGTAAATAATTTAGTCTTGCATTTGCTAGGGACTAGCAAGATTTAGGCAAGGGGATATGATTGCACAATAATCATAGGTCTTAATTGACCTAAATTAGGCTAGGACTTAGCATAAGTTAGGGTAATTCATGCATGCATAAGCATTATCTGCATCTTTACTTCTTTACTTAAGCTATGCATAAAATAATGTTATAATATGCTGATTAAGTGCATTATGTCGATTGTAGGCAATAAGCTGATCAGGAGCTGGATCTGGAGCAGGATTTGAAGTTGGATCAGGAATAATGGGTGTTGCAGTAAAGCTAGAGTAGAAGACTTAGATTAGATGCAGGAATAATGATGTAAGGGAGTTAAGGTTTGCTATTCTATTAAGTAGGAATAAAGCAGTAAAATGTGAAGAGCTTAGGTCCATCCTAGCCTTAGGATAGCCTAGAGACTTCCTTAAGCCTTAGCCACCCTTAGATTAGGTCATAGCACCCTAGGAAGGCACAAAACCCTAGTTCCAACCCTTATCTGGACGTCCAGATGAATTATAGGACGTCCAGAACCCTTAGCCAACTCCTGCATACCTTAAACTCACTTCTGCAGTGTTATTGGACGTCCAGACACTTGGTCAGACGTCCAATTTCTACAGAATACCCAAGACAGAACCTTGAATCCTTCCTGACTTCGATTGGACGTCCAGACAACAAGTCTGGACTTCTGATTTTTGAGTACAAGACGTCTGACACTATTTTTAGACGTCTGATATTGCTCTCCAGTTCCTGTTTTGAGATTCAAGCCTTGATCTTAGATCTCTAGATCCCTAAACCCAATTCCAACCTCATAGGAACCTAAATTAAGGTGCCCTAACCTTAGTACATCACCTCTAGACCTCTCTAAAGACCTAATTAGGTCCTCACTAAACCTAATTGACTTGGATTTTAGTCAATTCCATCAGCCTATTCAATTGGACTCATTGAGTCCAATTGAGCCCTGATCTCAGCACACACTATCCAATTGGACTCAGTCAGAGTCCAATTAACCTATACCTAAATTAATTGAGTTGCTTTTCTCTCAATTAAGTTTCCACATACCCAATTAAACTTGTATTAAGTTCAATTGCACTTTACCTTAGTGAATTAGGGTTTATAACCTTAATTTGAGACATACCTTGACCTAAATCCACTAGAACCTATCCTAATCAACCTAGCCACCTAAGTTTCGACCCACACACACCCACACACGCCATCCACACAAAAATACCTAGCCTAGAGTTCTCTAGAACTCTCTACCATGTGTGGTTGCCTTGGTTGCTAAAATTAGCAACCAAGAGCCATTCAATTTTTAGATCCACATTTGGTGGATCTAAAATCCACCATCCATCCTCTCTCTCTCTCTCTCTCTCCCACGAGCTCCCACCATAGGCCTCTCTAGAGAATTCCATAATTCTCTAGAGAGCTTCCCTTAGGTCTATAAAAAGACCTAAGGGGTGGCCATTTGCACCCATCCACTCTTGGCCATTCACTTCCTTGGCTCCATTCACATCCACCTCCACTTACGCTAGCCACTTCCACTCCATCTCCACGAGTTGACCACCACCATGAAGGACACCATGCCAGGATGCTAGATCACTCCTCTCTCTCTCCAAGGGCCAGCCTAAGATCCATTGGCTGCCCCTCATTCTCCTCCCGACCACTCCAAGGCCATCGGAGACCACCTCCGAATGTGCTTCTGTTCTGCTAGATCTAGATTAGTAGTTTATGCTCTTCATATTTTACTGCTTTTAATTACTGCTTAGTAGCGTAGTCCTTATTCTCCCCTAATGATGCATGCAAAATCCCCCCATAGATTCTTGTATGCGATCGTTTTCTAATAGCTAGATTTATATTTTTAAGCATTTTTGTACAAGATTTCCTCTACGTTTCATGTTGCAAACACTCTCCAAATGAATGAATGAAAAATATATTTTCTATATATATATATGTCTATGTGTTGAGAATCACCATGAGCTCATTGCAATATCTTTTGTGTGATTAATGTTTCCTGTTTTTAATTCCTGACATTCTTGCAACTAAGCATGTCGTACTTAAATATGTAATAATCATGAACCGGCATGCGATTCTAAATAAAGTAGAGTGGTAAAAGATCGAAGTCAAAAGTAAAACAAGCGCCTCCCAGAGACGAATGATCGGGACACAAGTCTCGTTATCTTTAGAAAATAATTTTTTGTTTGATCGTATTGCACACTATGCTGCAACGCTTTTCCTATCAAAATGCGCGATACGAATTGTAAACACCTCTCTCTCGCCAGAACCTCTTTTTATCTCCTCTCCCTGTGCAAGTTAAAGGATTTTCAAAATCCCTTACTAAACATGGCCAGCACTATTACTAAACATTAGGTTGAGATATTTGTGTGTGTGTGGGGGGAGGGGGGGGATATCTTTTCACCCCCTGTTCTTTCACACAATTGATCCTCCTCCCTCTTCTTCCCGATTATTAGCTTGATGGAGTAGATTAAGTGGAGGAGATGTAACGAGTGTGCTGTTGCGGGACCTGCATGAAATCTAATTACATAATAAGCAATAGAAGAAATGTAAACTTAAATAATGACACATGCAATCATTTAATGACCTAATGTGATTATTAACAAACATATAATGTTAGAATTGAATTACTTAGGCGTAACAATAGTCCATTAAAATGGACTCATCAATAGACGTAGAAATGGACGTCTGAACTCTTGCACCTAGACTGCATCCATCAAATCAATTATGTTACCATATCATATGTTATTAAATGTAAAATTGATGCATAAAATTATATGCAGACTAAGGTGAATTTCCATATAACTCTTAATCAATTTACAATTAAGAACAACTAATTAAAGAGTACTTAGACAAAATAATGATCCATTAAAATGGACTTATCAATATCCTTGGTGATGTAAATCACCATGTTTGAGTTATTATATTATTTTTATCCCATGACTTTTTGAGATACAATTTGAGTAATTATTGTATATCATTTTGAATAGATGTTATTCATTGAATATCTCTTTGGTGCTTAATAGATTATGCTCATTATTCTAATTGTGATTAGTGCGTGAATTTCACATTTACTCCCTACGAACGATCTCGGACTCACATTGATTTTGACTTTTATAAATTTAAGTGTTGTCGTGACTTTCGTCCTATACTACAACGCATATTTCCTTAAAAGATGACTTTCGTGCTCTAAACAGTAATCTCTTTCCATTTTGTTTTTCTTAGTGTACTCACTCTCCATCTTTCTAATTACCTTAGGTGCATTTTCCTAGGGTGAGCTTAGCGAGAGGGATTAGTTCCTGTCACTTAGGCATAGTTTATCTCCATGTGTTTCGCATTTACTTACCTGATTATCTTCTGAAAATCCAAAAAAGTCAAAAGCATAAAAACATAAATTAAGGATCTAAGAGAGAAAGAGAGAGAAAAACTATTTGACTAAGAATATGGCCTCCTTGGATAACCCTAGATACCCCACCATCTAGGCTTATAAATTCAAAAGCAATGGCAATGTTGTGTGTTACAATGACTAAAATTCACATTTAGAAATTGCGTGATTTTCTACATCATCAAGTTCCCATGATTTGGATTTATGGCCCCCTTCCTTATCACAGTTGTTTAACAAGGCATGAAGTCACCAACTACTAATAGCCATTTTTCTTCTTTAGAAATATCTATCATCTTCTTCCAAAATTGTCTTTTCTTCCCTTTATTTGGTGTGCCATACACACAGAGCAATAACCAAGGCATACCCCCCAATTTAGATAGTTCCATTAGTAAGCAGCTGCTATCCATCTAGTTGGGTTTGCAATCAACATCATGATCCATTAAGAGTGTTATTCCACCCGATTTAACTTTTGCCTCTTGCAATACCATTTGAATTGATGATTTTTCCTTTTTAAAATGTTATAGTGCTTTTCTTGATGGTGGGTTTCTGAAAAGAAGAAAATGTCATGCTTGATTGACTTAAGGAGGTTTTCCAAGTGTCGAATTAAGGGGGCACTCCTCAACCCCTTATAGTTTCTTGAGAGTAGACTCATTGGCCATCATGCAGTTGTTGGGGGTCAGTTGGCAAAGCCCTACCATCAATGGTAATATTATGGTGAACCTGCTTGGTCATTTTCTGGTAGGTTTCTTATTAGTTGCCATGCTATCAATAGCCTCTTTCCTTTGATTGTTGTCTTTATAAATTCCTTTGCAAGTTTTCTTTGTATTCTTCTTGCATGTGCTTTTCTTGACTTGGGGAGGTTTTTATTCCCAAGAAGGGGACTAAGCTGGAAAATTGATAGAGATGGACTAGCGCATTCTCTACTCTACTCATCACGTTCCTGAATAGGGCTTAACGATTTCTGTAGGTTAGGTTGGTTGGTGCAGGTTGCAACTAAAGGGTGGTGTAGCGAATGTTCATGAGGAGGGGCGAGGGTGGTTAGGGGTTGATGAGTTTCCACCCTAGGTTGGTTTGATATGGGGGGTAGGAAGGTCTTATGAAAGTTGGAATTAATGGTATCTTGGTTGATGGGTGATGGTAACACCATCATCCTCCATATCTACTCTACTTTGACTAAGTTTTGAGGTTACATTTGTAGGTAGGAGAGCGGGTGCACAGCTAAGATGATGCTCTCAAGATGTAGACAAAGGTTTGGAGAGAAAGACCTCTTCTCAAGATTATTTGGACACAAAATGATGTGGAAATAGTATTACAAGGTATGTTTTGCTTAGGAAGTGTGCTCCTCTATTTATAGAAGTCCTAAAAAGGCTTTGGAAGGCCTTGGAAGCCTCTTGTAGCTGTTGGGAAAAAGGCTCAAGAGTGTGGTCCAAAAATCCCACTGAAATCAAGGTCATTTATGATTCTGACAGGGTTATCAGACATCTGGTTTTATGGTCAGACATCTGGGTCATTTTTGATCTAAGGTTCGATCATCTGATCTAGAAGGGTTGATGATCTGAACTGAGTTGGATCAAAATGGACGTCTAAGAGTTACTTTTAAGACATCTGGGACAAGAATTAGACGTCTAATTCTAGATAGGTTCCTTCCTATTTTCACAAGATCTAAACAGGGTTTTAGGATTTAGTTGCTTAAACGACAGGTCAAATGTGTTGAAAGCTATTTAGACGTTTGGAAAAGCAATTCTCTATGGGAATTGATTTCCTGAGGATTAAACAACTATTAAGTCTGACAAAAGGTTATTTGGGTTAGATATTAGCCTAACGTCTATTTATCAGACGTTTGGGATGTTCTACGGTCATCTGAAAGTAGATGTAAATCTGATTAACACTTAATCCTCTAAGATAAATGTCTGACAATCCAACGGTTCTGTTGTTGGACATTTGGCAAGGTCCTCAGATGTCTTGTAAGATGTCTGGATTATGGGCAGGACGACTAAAGGTGGCAGACAGAGAGTAGGTTACCAGCCTAAGTGTTTTGGACGTCTGGACAAAAGGTCAGATGTCTTAAAGTCAAGATCAAACGTCTGATGTCTAGCTTGGACGTCTTATTAGGCTGATAGATTTCTATATTGATTTTTTTTTTTTTGAAACATTAAGGATTGCCATCAACTATATTGATTTTTTAAGTTTGTCTAAGATTGTCTAAGTATCCTTGGGTTGTGTAGGTGATCCTATGACTACGGTATGTTACTTTTGGGCTCTTTAACAATCATCTAGGAAATAAAAAAGCAAAGAACATAAACAAATACAAAGTACAAGATAAAAAGACAACTATTCTTCTTGTCAAGCTCTATCTTCTCTTCTCTTCTCCACGCGAAGCTCCATCTTCTCTTCTCCATTAAGCTTCTCCAATTCGACATGGATGCAAGCTTAAACTCCTTCACACTTGATTTCATTTGCATTCATGTTGAAACTATAACTCAAATGCAAATATTAAAGAACAAGTATTTTCTTATCATCAAAATCAACGATCGATGTGCTCTTGCACCAACAGGCTCTTCTTACCCATCGTCTTGTGAAGCTTCATCCTTTGACACCCCTTCCTCCGCTCCAATTTCTCCATCTTTCTCGTCATTGGCCATGTTTGACAAGTAATCTTACACCTCCTCTTGTCAATTTAGGTTAGAGCTTAGTTTCTTCTCAACCTCAATTAGGTTTCTGGAGCTTCGTAGCTCCATTCATCAAACTGTTCAACTCCCTCACTTGCCACCATTGTCACCAAAGAGGAACTTCTTCGTGAAGCTTCCACCAGCCACCACGGTCGAAATTTTTTGAGGGGTTAGCTTCGACGTGGCTCGATGGAGCTCCCCACGTATTTAATCAAGGCCGCTAAGCGTGTTCTTGTCACTAGGTACTCACTGCAGCTTCACCACCTTCCCCAACTCCAACATCATCGTCCGCCCTCGTTCGAGCAGCCAGCCGCCGATCCAACACTGCCTTCCCGTCAACGATTGTATGGTGACACACCTCCACCCTTCGCTAGACCCCATCAACCACTGGAGCTCAAGTCTGGCCTATCATCGGTGATCCCTACTAGCAACAACGGAGAAGAGGAGATGCTCAGGGACCTATTCATAAATAAAAAAATTTTATGGACCTATTTGCAAGGATTTATAGGGACCGAATTTTAAGAAGAGTTATACTCTCAAGGACTAATTTGAGAATCCTCTTAATTGATTAAGAATTTATTTCAATTATTGGAAAGTTAGGGTTTTCATTGAAATGTTACACCCAAACATTGGTGACTTGGTATTTTAGTGCTGAGTCACATTATTCCATGATTTTTTATAATTAAGAATTAATTAAATTACAAATTCCACAATTATGATATTAATTCTTATTTTTTATTTAGATTTTACTCGTAGAAAATCAGATTAATTATATCTAGCTCCTAAGTTCAAATTTTGCAAGAATTAGGATAGTGGTATTTACGCAATAATTTGCTTCCTGCGAACGACCTCAAAATACTTTTATTTTGAGAATTATAAATTTCAAAAGTAATTTTCGTGTGTTTTGACTATATTACAACACGTGCTTTATAAAACTTCCATTCGCATGTAGCACTTTTTGGTGCTATTGTGTAGGAGCAACACATGCTTACTACTATCATTTTTTGTATTTTGTTATGTATATATTTTTTATTTATTTGCTTTTCTAACTAACTTGCTTCTGATTTGGTTGTGATTTTCTTATTGGACTGAATTTGCTGAGACACTGCAAGTGGGCCATCACTTCGGATCAACCACTCCAAAGAAGGTTAGTTTTCTTCCTTCTTCTTTAGTATATAAACAAAAAAAAGGATGCAACCTTTCCTTATTTTCTTAGATATCATCAATTATGGTAAGAATTTCTTGATCTATGTGTTGATTAATTATGATTGGAGAGAATTGGAATTTGATTATATACAGCCAATCCCTGATTCCTATGCCCATTAGGGATTTGTGCTTAATTTTAGCAGACTTGGATTAACACCTTCTTGATTGTGTCCAAGTTGTTATTTAATTTGAATTGGACTCCATTTAGAGCCAATTAGGGTTTTAAAGTGTTAGTACACATTTGCACTCTCTAAAAGGAAATATTTACCGACATTGTGTCCTATTGAAGCCTTGCTTGAACCAATTTAAAAATCTAAGCCCTAAAATCCAGGCTCGAAGATCACTTGAACATTAAAATTAGGACTTAATAACCTATTTGTAAATTGAAATAGGGTGGCTCGGGTGAGTTAACCAGAATTTCATCCTCGTACCATAGGACAAGTCAGGTGAAGTTGGTTCACATTGTCAATCAATCAACCTAAAATTAAGTCACCGCTATAATTCATCTTTCTAAATCAAGTGATAACTTAAGGCACAAGCACAATTAGGTCTAAAATTGGTATACTTAGGGCCTAATTTACACGTTTCGATTTACTTGGAATCGCAGTGACAAGGAAAGTTAGGTGCGGGAAACCTTGTAACTCATAGGGATGCTTGACTGTGTAGGGGTCTTTACAAGACTCTCCTTTCTTGGCTACCCAAGTAACTCTTGGGTGGGTGAGTTTTTGATATAGAGGTCCATCTACCTTGAACTGGCCATAGTCATCCAAGTATTTTGGATGCCTTGATTGTGTCCAAAACATAGCCAGTCCCTCGTCTCTTCTTTAGTGTATGCACGGGAGGAGGTCCTTAAGACCAGACTTAAGGCCTCTAATAGTTTTTCATTCTTGTCAGGGTCAAGCTCCAGCTAACTTGTTTGGGCCTTCTTCTGATCCAATCCACATCTCTTCTACATTTGATTTTGGTTCTCTATCTTCTAATTCTATGGATAACCTAGGTTAAGAAGAGGGGGGTGATATCCAACATCTTCAAAATCAGTTGCAGACTCTTGCTGACTTGATTAATGCACTGGCTAACCCCTGACAGTGTCCACAATTGCAAGATCACTATAATCCTGCAATTGTTCCTATTGAGCCTAGGATGCGAATTCCAACTGGGGGATCCGATATTGAGCTAGAGCCAAATATTATTGGTTTAATCCCCTATTTCCATGGATTGAGTTCTGAAGACCCATTCCAGCATATTCAAGAATTGAAACATTTGACCCAAACCCTCAGGACAAATGTTCAAAACCAAACTACCTTGCTCATGAAGATGTTCCCCTTCTCCCTGAAGGATAAGGCTGCCCACTGATATCGGCCCTTGACTCGGTTGATCAACACTTGGGATGAATTATAAGCTGAATTTCTTAAGAAATTCTTCCCAGCAGGGTGTACTAATGCCTTGAGGTACCAAATCACACATTTCACGCAAAATGTGGGGGAACCTCTTCATGAGGCAGGGGACCAATTTTAGGATCTTAGGAAAAAATGCTCTCATCATCGAGTTCCCAAATAGGAACAAGTCCAATCTTTTTATCAAGGACTTCGTGAAGATATCAAACTCCTCGTTAATGCGGCATGTAGAGTGATGATAACATCATCATCATGAGCCATAACTAGCTTTAATTAATCACAATCAAGAGACAAATGCTCCTACATAATTGCTGGAGAGTTGTAATTCAGTTAATATCCTTTCTGAGAAGAGTGCACTAAAATAGGGTTAAATATGTACTTTTAACAGCATATTATAAATGCAGAGTAACCACAGGATTTCCTAGGAGTTAATTAAAGGTCATATGATCATTAATGAATAATAAGAGGGTCTGTGCAGATAGAAATGAGTTTCCACGCATTTCGAGAGTCAAAACAGCACCCGAAACCCTAATTTCAGACCCGCTTAATTAATAGAGGCTCTGGTTATAATAAATTCCATCTAAACATTCTAAAATTCATAGAAAAATATTCCATAAGGTTTGGTACCCTTGGTTTGACCATTGATCATTAATGACTAATAAGAGGGTTCGTGTAGGCAGAAACGAGTTTTCATGCATTTCTAGAGTCAAAACAACATCCAAAACCCTAATTTTAGATTTGCTTAATTAATAGAGGCTCTAGTTAGAATAAATTCCATATAAACATTCTAAAATTCATAAAAAAATATTTCATAAGGTTTAGTATCCTTGGTTTGACCATTGGAACCCATTTGGACTTAGAATAGAGTCTGAAACGGAAAGTTACCCTAATTTAGGTTTCTACGTAAATTATCCAGTCAAACTTTGTCAAAACCACAATCTAACTTCATAATCAGATTCCTTAGGTTCAAATTAGGTTTTTACCAAAATTTGGACCCAATCAGAGTCCATCTTGACCTAGTTTGCATTTTGGTCCAATCTGACTCTTTTTCTTTCAAATAGCCCCTTGACTTTCGAAATCTATTGCATTTAGCCCCCTATGTTTATCATCACCTTCACCAAGAGGCCCATTCAGCCATTGCCGTGTGAACACACCTTGCAGTCGAGTTTCAATCAAGGATATCTCCTTGATTCGTGGCGAAACCCTTCCAAAATTGGAAGGGAGACTCTTGAAGAAATCCTCGTCAATCTGAACCTGATTTCACCTTCCAATTCACGCTTTAAAGATCATGCAAACTCTTGGAAGTTCCAAATCCCAATCCCCAATTTCTTAGGCTTTCAAGCTTGCTTCCAAGATTGGAAGCTCATCTAATGCCCTATAAAAGACCCTCATCGACTTTCTCACCTCCTTAGCTTTGTCTGGATCGGATTCCATCCTTCTCCTCTCTCTGGCCAATTCTCTGCAAGCTCCGACGAGCTTCTCCATCCACCCTCTTCGTCAGTTGCCACAAATCATAGTCGGTCAATCCTCCTACCTCAAGTTTGTCCATGTCTTGCAATACCAGCAGGTGCCATCTTCCTCCCTCCTCCTCACCGTTCTCCGCCACCAGAGGTTCTTCCTTCTCTGACACCAGCCATACCACAACTGGCGCCATCCCCATCCTTTCATCCATTAGCTTAGGTTAATTAGGTTCCCCTCTCTCTCTACTTCATTTTCATCTCCTTTATCCTTCAATTCAACCCCCATATCACCGCCTCCCCTATCGTCTTCTCCACGATCGACCGCACCTCCAGCGAGGCCTCCACACTTCCACAAGTCGCCAAACAACTCGCCATCAATTCCATAACCTCCACCTCACCTCCACGAACCAAACCCCCATCTTTATTATGCCTTTCACTCACTCACGCAACCCACTGAACTTGCCCATCTCCGCACTCCTCGTTCGATCTCCGCAAACCCTCAAACTCCACCAAACTCCATAAAACACCTAGCACCACCTTTGCCGTCCTTCAGAAAAGTTAAGGAGCATTTTAGTTGGGGCTTTGGAGCCCATTTTTATGATTTTCAAGTCTCACTACCGTCGCCAATCGCTACCATCATCTCCAACAATGTCCACAGTCCTCTGGCCGCTATAGCCCTCGATTCCACCTCTAGGCCTCGCAGAAATCTTCCAGGTCCACGCCCAGGTCCTCAATTAGAGGCTCCTGCTGTGGGCTTGTGCCAATTGAATGAGACCTCTTCAGCAGTTGCCGCAGTCTTGTGCAAGCGAAGAAGCAGGCACTTTAGTGCCACATCAGTGGATGAGGAGCGCCCACATACCCATAAATTGATTTTGTGCTCAGGCTTTATTGCCCAAGTACTAAGGGGTCGAGTCCCTTTACCCCTTCACATCTGATTACTTGCCTATCCTCACTCCTCGGTCACCACCCACGCTGGTGACCCTGGACACTGTTCGAGACCCATTTACCTGTATACTTGGATTCGACTACACTGGGTCTATGAGAGAAGAAGAAGAGGGGAAATTGTGAGAGAGCGGGGGAGGGCTTTGCTCTTTGAGGTGCGTGCCTTGTGCTAAAAAGCCTAACACTTAGGCTTTGCAAAGGAAGGAAAGAAGGCTTGGAGAAAGCCTTGAGGAAAAGAGAAGCCTTTGAGTTGAGAAGAAGGAAAGGCTTAAGAGCCTTGTGCTTGTGCTATGGCTTACACTTTAAGCTGTCTGATTTGGCAAACTGCTGTCTAAGGCACTATAGCATTCAAGCTATTATTCATTTATTTTATATAACTGAGATCTGATATGCATGTTTGATTAGGGCTAATAATTGGTGATTCAAATCGCCATTATTTTGTCATGACTTCTTTTTATCATAACGAATTCTTGAGAAACTCAAGTTTATCATTGAATATCAATTTGAGTAGATTATTATTCATGGAATATCTATTTGAATGCTCAATTAATTGTGCTCATTTATTCTAAATGTGATTAATGTTGTGAATTCCACATTTGCTCCCTGTGTTCGACCTCGGACTCCTTTAAGATTCTGAGTTTATAAATTTTATTTGTTGACTAGCTATTTGTCGACTATACTACAATGCATTTCCTTAAACTCGACGAAAGCTTTTGAACATTTTGGCACCGTTACCTGGGAGCAACGTGCAATTCACACATTAGTCTTATCTTTATTTTTATTTGAACACTAACTTGCCTTGTTTGATTTGATTGTGATTTTGCAAGGTACATCACAAGGAGATCTTTTGCGCAAATCAACCACTCCCAAGGTAGGTAATGTCTCTTCTTCCCTAATCAAACCTCTAAATCTTAGGAAGATAAAAAGGAAACAAATCAGTTAGGAATCACCTACTTTATTTTCATAGTAATTTTTGTTCAAAAGACAAGTTTCTTGATTTGCAAAAAAATTTACATCTGATTGATGTTGAGACGATTCTATTTAGAGATCCCTACCCAAATTTCCTATACCTACCAGGGATTTACTGTTGAATGCTCGAATTGCTACGCTAACGTGTTTGGTTTTGGAAAACCTGTCATTGTAGCTTAAAAGCGAAGAATTCGCGTTCAACAAATAAAATTTATACCGAAATGAAAATTCCAAGTCGAACACAGGGAGGCGGACGTTTGATTTAAAAATTACGCGTTTCTTTTTATTTGTCATAAAGTAATTCAATTTAAAACTATCTAATTATTTACAATAAATAGAAGAAAGAGAGAGAGAGGGTAAGAGAGAGAGAATATTACACATAGAAATAAAAAATGAGATGTAGAATAAATAGAGAATTTATCATTAAAGAGAGTGTTCATTACAACTAGAAAGCATAACACAATTGCACTAGAAAGCGATAAATTTACTCTACAAAGCATTAAAAGAATGGAGGGAGAAATGTCCTCCTCGATAATCGCTTGGAGGACGAGCAGAACTACTCTAGAAAGCAGTAAATCTATACTAGAAAGCAGTAAAAAGAATAGGGAGAGAGAAATCCTCCTCGACGGTCGCTTGGAGGACGAGTAGAATGGGACGACGCTTGGACGAAGGAGGACGAAGTAGGACGAAGGAGGATGAAGCAGAAGAACGGGAACGGAGCAGCACGCCGTCGTCATTGAGGGATCCACTTCCGAAGGGGGACGAAAATTTGGACTTTATCTCGCGAGAAGCATCCCAGGTGTGAGACAAGCTTCTCTTGAGCTTTGGAGAGGTAGAGAAGAGAAGGAAGGGATGAGAATTTTGTATGGAGGGGGTCTCCTTTTATACTTGCAAGGAGTGGGGGCAAATTGGTTATTACATCTTTAAAACAATAAATAAGGGGTCATTAGTGATGGATAAAACCGTCATTAAAGCCCTAACGTGGGTGTAGTGCCCGCCGCCCACACGCGCCTCCTCAGCTGCCCACGCTCAACGCATCCGCCCACGTTCATCAGATCTCAGTCGTCCGATCGCGAGATCGGACGGCTTAAGATGCGCCATCGCCCACTGCCGTGTGCCTGCCCCAATGCGTACGATCGCGCATGATCGCTATCGGTGGATCTGAGCCACCCGATGGCGATCCAACGCCTGCCCGCGCTCGCTTGCCCGCGCCTTCCTTCCCTTAGCTGCGGCTTGAACCCGCGGCTGCAGCTCGCACAAGCGCTCTCGACCGCTGCGCTACGAGGCGCAGATGGTTGAGCAGGCGGTTTTAGGCGCGGCCGTCCATAGCCGTTGGATCGAGATCCAATGACGGAGAGGGAGCAGGTGCGGGGACTTCAGAGATTGTATGTGGCCATTTGGCGGCTGAGATGGCACCACGTGGTGCCATCTTGGCTGTCCATCTTCTGGATGTTGTAGATGGTGCCACGAATGTCGGATTGACTCGATTTTTACGTTGTTGGGCTGTGATCGTCGATCCGAATTCATCCGTGCGGTCGGATTTGTCATTTAAAGTGTGGATTTACACCATCCTGGCCCTTGATCTTCTAGGGTTCCCTGGTCACTATCTGATGCTACGGATGCCTGATTAGGGCGATCTTGGAGTTGTTGAACTCTAATCATCACCCTAATCACATCCATACGGTTGGATCTTCGATCCAAGGTCCTGATAAAATGTTTGCCCTTCCAAGCACATAAAAGGAGACAATTGACCTGCAGTTTATTCAAACTACTCTAAATGCAAGATGATGCATGTTATGCAATATTTATAGCATGTAATGCAATCCTATGCTTAAGAACATGCATAAATAGATATCTTAAGTAGTGTAAATGTGTTTACATCATTTACGCTTAAATTAAGACATCTTGAACTACTCACCTTCTTGTTTGAGGTCCAAGGTGGACATCTAAAGATCAAATTGGACTTGAAATAGAACCAATTAGGGTTTTTACATTAGGATTTTGAAGTGTTAGCTCATATTTTGCCTAAAGACAAGGAAACATACCCTCTCGCATTTGTGTGCTACCCAAGCCCTCGATTGAAATGATTTAATTAAAAAAACATTAAAATTAGGCTCTAAATCTTACTTGAATCTTAAAATTATTGACCTAATAACCTGAGAGTCAATTCGGGGTGATCTTTGGGTGTTGACCCAGAGCTCATTCTTCATCTTTTAGGATAGGTCAGGTGAAATTGACCTACTTTGTAGGCCAATTAACCTCCAAATTAGGTCACAAACTAAATCAATTTCTAATTAAGTGAAATCCAAGGCACAAACTAGGCTAAAATTGGTAGACTTAAGGTCTCAATTCGTACATACCAGTCTACTTGGAATTACAGTGACAAGGAAGGTCAGGTGGGGGAAACCCTGCAACCCGTGGGGACGCTCTACCATGTAGGGATCTTTGCAGGGCTCTCCCTTCTTGAATGTCCAGGTAATTCTTGGGTGTGCGGATTTCTAATTCATAGGTATCATCCGCCTCGAAATAGCCTTAGTCATCCAAAATCTTTGGGGCCTTAATTGGGTCCAATTCACATCTAGTCTCTTATCCATTCTGTAGAGCACATACACAAGAAGGTCCTTAGGATTTTAACCTAAGAGACCTCATTAGATCTTCTACAGGGATTTCTGATCTGATCTGATTACTTCAATCTGAACCTGAATTTGATTCTACATCCTAATCCACCACTTGATTTGAAAATGCAACTTAGCAATTTAGGAAGACTAATTAGGAAACCTGAACCGCAAATGATCAAGACAAAGTGATTGAGGCTGCTCTTAAATATTTTGAAGATTATCTAGCCAGCATGATTCAAGTTAATGTCCCAAAAACAACAAATTTCATTTTGAACTGGGCTTGCCTACTTCTTACTCAATTAAAAAATGGTTCAACCCAGGAGACCCTCATACCAGAATTCAATGAAGTTTGGGAATTGCATAGCGTGGAGGGTTTACATTGCTTTACAAATCCAATACTCTGGGAGATACACCAAGAAATCATTGAGCAACGTGTAGATATTCTAAATCTATTGCTACAAGCCATTAATGAGACATCTTCGAGTGATTCTAGAGCTTTTCTAGAGCCTAGGTTAGACACTCAGAATTATTGTGGACCTCCAACCCAAATGGAATTAGATACAAACTATATACAGAATGACACACCTAATCTTGAGATAGGTTGGGAGGATCCGATTACAAGTGTTCACAATGCCGAATCAGTCCTAGAAAATCATGAGCTGGTCCATCAAGCCTAGATTTCCTCGACACCTGTGATGATGAGATTGAGTCAGAACCTCTCCAGAATGTAAATGCCACTCCTTATTCTGATAAGGTGATTTTTGAGAATGATTCTAACATCCCTATAGAGCCCAGCTTAGACTCTAATGATTCAGTGCCTACATTTAACCTAGAATCTAGATTCGAGCCTATGTGGAATAATCATGAGGCCCAATGTGATGAGAATCAGATTTTGAACCTAGATTATGATTATGGTCCTATATTTGATGATTACACCTAATTAGCCCATATTTGTGGGCTATTTAAGTATTTAAGTGCTTCGACATTAAGTTAATTTTAACATTTAGATAGCATACATTAGGATGTAATTAAATTAATTCATATTTTTAGCTTAAGTGCATAATTCATGTGTGGCATCCATATCTAAATGCATTTAGAATTAACCTAGGATTGCATACATTTGATTAGTTAATTAATTAGGTGCATTACATACATTGTTTTAATTAACATAGAAGTTAAGAAGTTATGTATAAATAATCCTAATTATTTTATTATTATTCTTCTTCTCCTTTTTGCAGGTAACCGCTCCGTCTCCACCTCCTCCTCCTGCTCATTCACTTGTCTAGCATTCACTCAACGGTGGCCTATTTGAACTTCCAAATCCTTGTAGCCACAGCTACAAAGGAGGAGGAATGGCTGACATTCAGAGTAGAACTCCATCTCGACCCAATACTGTGCTTCACCTCCTCACCACTGGCCTCAACTGCGGCAGCGCGACTCCACCATCGTGGGTGTGTGGTGTGACAGCCCACACCAACTGCCAGAGTCCCTGCACCACCATGACTCACTTGAAACACCTTTCACCTGCATCTTCTTCCTCGTGCTTCACCTACAACATCAAGAACAAACCCAACATTTCCCAACCTTTTAGCCGCACATAGCGCCATCACGCACTGCCACCAGCCACGCCACTGTCAGTGCCCGTGCCTTGCTCCTCCTACATGCGTAGCAGGGTACCCTCGCATGCACCCACACCCCTCCAGCCTGAGCGACCGTCCTCCAACTCCACCGCGGCAGGCACACGCATGCCCTCACTGCGTTTGCTCACCATTCCTGTGCACACACATCGCTCACAGTAGCAGCCTCCTCGTCCTCCTCGCAGCAACCCCACCCGCATGCAGAGTGTGCTGCACGTCCACCTGCACCTCCCTTGCTGCACCTCTGCTTGCAGTACTTGCAAGTGCTGCTCCAGCAGCAATAGCACATCCACCAGGCATCGGCCCTTGCCTCCAGTCGCACGCGTAGAGCGCGCGCTACTCCAACCGCTTCACCTGCGCGTAGCGTGTGTCCTCCAGTGCCCTTCAGTAGCTCCATTCTCGTGCACAGAGCAGCAGCGACAGCCACCACAACCGCTTCTCTCCTCTGTTTAACCGGCCCAGGCCACCTCACGATGCACCACTGCCACCGCCGTGAAGACCTCGCTCTGGTCGACCTTTTCCCAGAGTAGCTCCTTGAACAAGCCTTTCTCTTGTGTGAGAGGAGAGAGGTAGAATCCCCTATTTTTGTGTGTATTTCTATTTACGGAAATTGCCATTGTCAACAATCATTTTTTTGATTTCTTAGATTAATTAAATTGTGGTGAATTTACGGCTTTATGTTTATTCTTCTAGATAATTGTTAAGCCTTATTGATTCATTCTATAAGCATTACATTTAATTTTGAATTACATTTTAGTATGCATGCAAGTGAAAAGTACATGGCATACCCTTGCACATGGATAATTTTCTTACGTGAAAATTACATCAACCCTTGACTTCTCCATAAATTTAAGGTTTACATTCAGAGCAACATATGCATTGTTTGATTTGACGAATATTTCAGCGAACTCGATTTCTACCTAATTGTGAGTTTAAATAGGTCATTGCCTCCCTGTGGACACGACCCGCTCTCCTCTGAGTAGTTTAATTTTAATTCTAATTATTTTCATTAGTCATTTTTCCACCACTTAGAAATACAACGATAAATCTTCTTAATCATAATTTTCAAAAGCGAAAAATTGACTCGTCAAATGGTGCCGTTGCTGGGGAGGCAACGAGCCCGTTAAACTCGCATTCGTTTATTTATTGATTCACACATTTTATTTGAGGCACATTTCAATTTAATTATTTGTTTTGTGCGTGATACGCATATTTGGAGACATCTTGTTGCACCAGCCTCAGAGATCAAGTGATCCTTGACATCACCATAAGAGTCGAACACTGGGAGAAGGAGCATCACATCTACCTCTGCAATGCCTTGGTGGACCTTGTTTCCACCACTGGAGGAGATGTCCAAAGGACCACATCTTCATCTCACCCATCTAGTTGTAGATAGCTTCTACTTTTCTTTCTTCTCTTTACTTTAGTACATTCATTTGGAAAACCCTTGTTTTGGGGTATATTTAAGGGGTTTGTTCCCCAACTTTCTTTTAGTCCTGTGTTAGGTAACTTTTCAGGAGCTTGTTCCCTTTTCTTTAGATCTAGGTTTTCTTTTGTGAATTGATTTTATTTTTCTTGATTGTGCATAAGTAAAAAAAAAAACATAAAAAAGCACGAGATACTTGCTAGAAGCTTCCTGCCTTAAGACGACCATTTAGGTGTGAATGAGTAGCATCTAGACTTGATTTTCTGCATTGCATGCATTCTTGCATTACTGATTGCTGGAGGAAAGGTACGTCTTCTTTCTTTTCATTCTATATTGTTCACACATGTGCATTTGGATTTAATTCCAAGACCACCTAATTTAATTGAAAAGATCTAACAAGTGGTCACATATTTTTTTTGAAAAAGGACTTTAAGTTAAGGAGGAACACTAAAATCAAGGACTTGAATTAAGACATTGTGTGCGGTTCAAAATTCAAAATTCAAAATTTTTACAGTGTATGCACACTTGTAACTCTTGCACCACGACATGCATTTAGATAGTCCTAGGTCTTGGAACTACTAGGACAAGAGCCCTCCTACCGTTGGATTCTAAAGTGTTCGAAACTTGACATCAAAGGTTTTGTAAATCCAAAGTGGGGGATACCCTGTCATAGATTTTTGGGGGTAGTTAAGAAGCACCGCGAAAGCACAGCTTCAAAGGAAGGCTTTGGCCTACTTGTATCCCTCGATCTTCTATCTTTGGAGTTGCTCTACCATTTGAGATTTAGGGAAGAACACCTAAGCTCCAACTAGGTTTTTTTCAGCATTTCGAAGATCAACAATAGGCGCGTAATTGATTGGACAACTTGCTTTGTCACCTACAATTTGAATTAAAGTCAAAAGCCTAAACGAACAAGTTTTTTTGAATTGTGTTTGTAGTGCATACTTGGTAGGCGATCTCTTAGGAGACAACATGTGCTTGATCCTGAACCTAAAAGAATCTTAAAAAGGAACCTCCCAAGGGAAGTAATGGCTGGTCAAAGGAGCCTTAAGGAATATTTCATTCCAACCAATCAAACTGGCCTTGCACTACGTAGACTTGGAGGGGACAATCCTTATGAGATCAAAAGCAATGCCATATCCTTGTTGCCCTCCTTTTATGGTACTTCTAGGGAAGACCCTTACAGGCATATAGAGGAATTCACCGAGGTTTGTTCCACGGTGAAGCTGCAGGGCGTTACTGATGACGCTCAAATGCGGACCCCCTTTCCTTTCTCCCTCAAGGACAAAGCCAAGTATTGGTATCATACCCTTGATGATATTAACACTTGGGATGCCCTAAAGAAGGAGTTTTTGAAGAAGTACTTCCCCATGAACAAAACAAATCACTTTAGGAAGGAAATTATGAGTTTTGTTCAAAAGGATGGGGAAGCTTTCCATGATGCGTGGGAGCGCTTCAATGACCTGTTGAGACTTTGCCCACATCACCAGGTGCCTAAGTGGCAATTGGTTGAAAGGTTCTACACCAAACTTAATGATTCGCATAGGCAGACTATGGATGGTGCCTGTGCAGGAACCTTTCTATCTAAGACTGAGGATGAAACTTGGAACCTTTTTGAAACTTTGAGTGAGAAGTTTATTCACTTGAATTCTGCCTACATGGGTAGAAAATCCATTCTCATGCAAAGAAAGTTGGAGGCAAATGAGGCAAGGGACACCCAAAATTTAGCCTATCAGATTCAATTGTTGAATTAGAACATGGAAAGGCTTATGTCGAGCCTGGGCCAATTCGTATCTAACACCGCCACATCCCAAGCTTCTGAATGCTCCATTTGCCAAGGCAATACACATGCCACTGTGGATTGCCACTTGGCCTCCCAATTCCTTAAGCTTGAATAGGCGGATCTGAATGACGCTCAAGGGTTCCGTCCTAGACCTCGCAATGACCCTTTTTCCAACACTTATAATGAAGGATGGAGGAATCACCCAAACTTTTTCTACAGATAAGGGAATGTTTCAAATTCAGGGAATTATAAACCACAACCCTTTCAAAATCAACAAATGAACCAACCTCAAACCTTTGCCCAACCTAAGACCTCTGAGATGGATGAATTGAAGGCAATGTTGAGAACTATGCAAGAAAGTCAAAGTACCATCTCCAATCTCATGACAAGGCTATACATGAAATGAAATCATAGATAGGACACCTTGTTGAGGCCGTTAAACAAAGGGAAACTGGGAAGCTTCCCAGTGTTGCTGAGGAGAATCCTAAAGGGAAAGGGATTGTCTTTAGGGAGCATGCTCAGGTGGTGACTATTCTGAGGAGTGCGAAAGAAATTTCCAAACCTGATGCTCCTATAGTCTCACCCTTTGAAAAACCATCCACCCGACTTTCACCCCCACCGGAGAAGACTTACCCAAATCTCCTCCGCTTGAAATAACCTCACTGGAAGAAGTTGCCCCCATTCCACCCCTTACTTGACATGACAACCCTTCCACCCAGAGATCGAGAGTGCCCTTTCTAGAGTGCTTATCCACCACTAGGCAGACTTCTGCTGGCTCATCTGGAGCCAAAGATAAGATGGATGAGATCATGGAAACTTTCAAGCAAGTGCATATTAACCTGCCTTTCCTTGAATCTATCAGGCAGATTTTGTCTTATGCTCGCTTCTTAAAAGACCTATGCACGAAAAAGTGGTAATCTAGGAAATAGGTCCAATCAAAAGTTGTCCTGCCTGATTCTGTTAGCTCGATTGTTCAACATGGCACACTCCCGAAACTGAAGGACCCAGGAGCTCCGTACATCTCAGTGGTTATTGGTGACTTACAAATTGATGAGGCTCTACTTGATCTGGGTGAGGGGGTGAACATCCTTCCAAGCTATGTGTATGAACAACATGGGGGAGGTAATCTGTAGTCTAGCCCGTTAATCCTCTAAGTTGCTGATCGATCACTTAAGACACCGTGGGGAATTTTGGAAGATGTTCTCATAAGAGTGGAGGATTTCTTTTTTCCCATTGACTTCTTAGTTTTGGACACTGACCCTACCAACAAGCCAACCAAGCCCTCCATCATTTTAGGCTGCCCCTTCCTTGCAACTTCGCATGCTTCAATCAATTGCAATACTAGGGCATTGAAAATGGGCTTTGGGAACAGGAAAATATGGCTTAATGTGTTTGATGTTTATAAACAAGCCGGGCTTGAGGATTTTTCTCAAGTTGAGGTGATAGATAACCTGATTGAAGAGACAACCCTTGCAATGTTATGTGATGACCCCCTTTAGCATGTCATGCTAAATGAGCATTCCCATCTCTTGGAGGAATGTGAAGGGGATATACTAGAACTTGAGGAATTGCTGGGTGTTTCTGCTAAGTCTCTTTCCCCATCATCTCTACCTAAGGTAGATCTGCTACCTGAGATGGGGACATCTATTATGAAACCCTCAACCATACAAGCCCCTGAGCTTGAGTTGAAACCCCTCCCAAACACTCTCAAGTATGTCTTCCTGGGTGCCAATGATACGCTCCTCGTTATCATTTCGGTTGTGCTATCTGAGGCACAGGAGGGAGCCTTGATTGAATGCTTGTCTAGGCACAAGGAAGCTATTGCTTGGAGCATTGTTGACATTAAGGGTATAAACTTTACACTCTGCATGCACCACATTTATACTAATGATTCCATAAAGCCATTTAGGGACATGCAGAGACGTCTAAACTCTAATATGAGGGAGGTGGTTAAAAAAGAAATCCTGAAGTGGTTGGACACTGGGATCATATATCCCATTGTAGATAGTAAATGGGTAAGTCCTATTCATGTGATGCCAAAGAAGCCAAGCTTTACTATGGAATTTAATGACCAAGGTGAACAAGTTGTGAAGGATCCTCACGAAGCTCCTCTGTTCTCTGTCAAGCTCCTCCAATCCGTCATGGATGCGAGCTCGAACTCCATCTAACCATATCTTCATTTGCAATTAACCTGAAATCTAAGACTTCAAGTGCAAATGTTAAATGGCACGTGTTTTGTTATCATCAAAATAAACGATCGTGATGCTCTAGCACCAACATCGGCTTTTATAGGTGCTTTATAAAAAATTTCAGTAAAGTTTCTGGGCCACTTGTGACCTATTGGCAAAGGAATCTTCCTTCAATTTTGATTCAAAGTGTGCCAAGGCCTTTCAAATTCTGAAGGAGGCCTTGATCTCTGTGCCTATTCTCCGAGCTTTTGATTGGTACTCCCATTTGAACTGATGTGTGATGCTTCGGATTATGCGGTGGGAGCAGTCCTTGGACAAAGGGTTGAGGGAAGACCTCATGTGCTGCATTATGCCAGCAAGACTTTAACCGAACCACACCAAAACTACACCATCACTGAAAAAGAATTACTTGCTGTAGTTTTTGCTCTGGAGAAGTTTAGGTCTTATCTTATTGGGTTTAAGGTTGTTATTTTCACTGATCATGCAGCAGTGAAACATCTTATTGCTAAGAAAGATTCTAAGCCACATTTGATTAGGTGGATCCTACTCCTTCAAGAGTTTAACTTGGAGATACGTGAAAAGAAAGTAGAAAATGTTGTGGCTAACCACCTATCTTGCCTTCCACTTAATGACTCTCTATCTGGAGACATCTGCGAGACATTTCCTGATGAAACCTTTATGGCGGTAACACCAACTTCATCTTGGTATGCTGATACCGTAAATTACTTGGTCACTGGAGAAACTCCTGGCTCTTGGGATGAGCAGAAAAGAAAGAGATTCATTTCCCAAGCTAGATACTTTCATTGGGAAGAGCCTGAATTATTTAGAATTGGTCAAGACCAAGTATTGAGATGATGTATACCTGAAGAGGAGCAACAAAGTGTGTTGAGTTTTTTCCATGAACTTCATTGTGGAGGACACTTTGGTGCTAAGAAAACTGCTTTTAAAGTTCTCTAGTCCGATTTTTGGTGGCCTTCGTTATTTAAGGATTCTCATAATTTTGTTAAGGCCTGTATTAGATGTCAATGGATTGGAGCAATTGGGAAGAGGAATGAGATACCTCAACACCTTATTCAATCTGTTGAAATTTTTTATGTGTGGGGAATTGACGTTGTGAGCCCCTTCCCTTTGTCCCATGGTTATGAATATATCTTGGTGGTAGTTGATTATGTCTCTAAATGGATAGAGGCCATTCCTATGCGCACAAATGACCACTCTGTGGATTTGAAATTTGTGAAGGCCAATATCATACTTCGTTTTGGCTGCCCCAATACCATTATAAGTGATAGGGGACCTCATTTCCGAAACCACCACTTCAATTGGCTACTTAGGAGTCTGGGAGTGACTCACAAGGTCGCTACCCCTTACCATCCTCAGACGAGTTGCCAGGTTGAAGTGTCGAATAGGGAGATAAAGAACATTTTAGAAAAGACTGTTGGACTTGATAGGAAAGACTGGTCCCAAAAGATCGATGATTCTTTGTGGGCATATCGAACGGCCTATAAAACCCCTTTGGGTACATCTCCCTTTTAGATTGTGTATAAGAAAGCTGCCATTTACCCATTGAGCTAGAACATAGGGCACTTTGGGCTATTCGAAATGTTAACATGGATTTAGAAAAGGCGGGTAAGGCACGATTTTTGGAATTAAGTGAGCTTGAGGAGCTGAGAAATGATGCTTATGACACCTCTCAAGCTTGTAAAGAGAGAACTAAGGTCTTTCATGATAAGTATATCCTTAGAAAAACCTTTGAGCCCAACCAACAAGTCTGGCTTTTCAATTCCAGACTTAAGCTTTTTCCTGGAAAATTAAAATCTCATTGGAATGGGCCTTACATAATCACTAAAGTGTTTCCACATGGAGCTATGGAGATTAAAAGCCCTTCCTCTTCAGCAACTCCCTTTATCGTCAACGGCCAATGGTTAAAACCATACATTACTTTGGATGGCCATCTATTTGACGAGGTCACTCTTGAGGAGCCTTGGCTCCTATCATTCTTCACCTCAGGTAATATCTTCCTTTAACTGTTTTGTTTCCAATGGGGACATTATTTGAATCAGGCATGGGGGAGAGGACCTGAGGCATCTGTTTATAGCATGTCTACATTTTGCATTCATTCATGCATATTGCATTAAAAAAAAAAGAAGAAAAATATTTTGTATTATTGAGCTCAACTGGTTGGGCCCTGCATTCTTAAGCAGACCAGAACTTTAGGTTAGACTAAGTTGATTCTAGGTGTCAAACTTTAGAAGCTAAGTGAGCTAGTAGCTTTAGACCGTTAGGGTCCTTTGTGGACTTAAAAACTTAAGTAGGAGTTAAGTTGTGGACCATTCCTCTAGAGATTGAGTTAAAGGCTAGGTAGTACCTGGAGTCTTATTCTACCTTTTGGTTTACGGGTCCTCATAACCTAAGCATCCACATTTCACACACACATGGTCTTGTGTAAATAGTGATAACCCTAATTCATTTCTTAAAGAAAAGTTGGTTCTTTTAGTTTTGATTTAGGAGAAGCTTGAAAATACAATTTGATTGGAAGAGTTCCTGCCACAGGAGAGGTGGAGTATATACTCACCTTGAGGATGGGATGATAACATGTTACCTCCTCAGTGCTTGTCTCTTAGAACATCCATCCTACTAGGGGCATGTAAGCGCATTGTGAGGTTCAGGTACCATGGGTGGCACTATCTCGAAGTGCCGATTGCCACAGGCCTGAATTCGCTTAAGAAATCCATAGGTGATACTATCTCGAAGTGTCGATTGCCAGAAGTTCTTGGGGTCGCTATGGGCAGTGCTATCTCGAAGCATTGAAAGCTAGGCATCCTTCGAGGTATGGTGATGGGGACAATGAATTTGACACAGATCGTGTTTATAGCTGATCCAAGGTTATATTTAGAGGAATCAAACAAAAATATATATATTAAAAAAAATCATTTTTCCTTTCTAGGTTAGCAATCATACCAACCTCAAATAACTCAGACCAATGCACATGCACAGATGCTTTAAACTCAGGGATCAATAAACCCTAGGGTAGAGTTAGAAATCAGGGAAACCTGTGCCTGCAACTCGTCTTTAGCTAACCTAGTCTATAACTTAGCAACTACTTTGGAACCTTAGGTCTAAAGTATGAACTTAACATGTTTCTAAAGGAAGACCGATCAGGTTGGCTAGTCTACTTGGAGTGCTAGGTTATTGCTTAGATTTGCTAGGGATTAGCAAAAATTAGGCATGGGGGTATTTGATTAGCCCATATTTGTGGGCTATTTAAGTATTTAAGTGCCTCAACATTAAGTTAATTTTAACATTTAGATAGCATACATTAGGATGTAATTAAATTAATTCATATTTTTAGCTTAAGTGCATAATTCATGTGTGGCATCCATATCTAAATGCATTTAGAATTAACCTAGGATTGCATACATTTGATTAGTTAATTAATTATGTGCATTGCGTATATTATTTTAATTAACATAGAAGTTAAGGAGTTATGTATAAATAATCCTAATTATTTTATTATTCTTCTTCTCCTTTTTGCAGGTAGCTGCTTCGTCTCCGCCTCCTCCTCCTGCGCATTCACTCGTCCAGCATTCACTCGATGGTGGCTTATTTGAATTTCAAAATCCTTGTAGCCACAGCTACAAAGGAGGAATGGCTACCATTCAGAGTAGGCCTCCATCCCAACCCAATACTGTGCTTCACCTCCTCATCACCAGCCTCAACTGCGGCAGCGCAACTCCACCACCGTGGGCGTGTGGTGTGACAGCCCACACCGCCAGCCAGAGTCCCTGTGATAAGAACCTCATCATGAACCCTAACTAGCACATTTTGACCTAATAAAGTGAATAAAAGCTCCTACATAACCAAGAGAAAGGCTTAATTCAAGGAAACACTAATCTGAGAAGAGAACATGAAACAAGGGGTAAAACTATAATTTTACCATTGCAGTGCATCAACGGGATTTCTAAGGGTCTAGACATAGGTCAGTTGGACATAATAAGAGAAAAAGTAGGATGGTTCAGTCAGAAAAGGGTTATGGTGAAATTTAGGAATTAAATGACATTCTGTAACCCTAAAACAAACCCACTTAAATTCACAAGGTTTCAGGAAAGATAAAAATCAACTAAACCCTCTACTATTCATGGAAAAATATTCCCTAAGGTTTAGAACCTTCAATTTAGCCTTTGAAACCTGTTTTGACCTAGATTGGGGTCTATGCCTAATATTTGACCTAATTTGGGTTTTTATGCAAAATGTCCAGTCTAACGTGGTCAAACCTAAAATACAACTTCACCATTGGATTCCTTAGGTCCATATTAGGTTTATAGCAAAATTTGGACCTAAGGGAAGGTCATCTAGACCTACTTTGCAATTGGTCCACCTAATTACATTCTGGCCCTTAACTTCTGAAAACCCTTGCAAATCCCCCCTCAGCTTTCTCGTCACTTTCTTCATTTTGGGCCCTCTGCCATTGCAGAAGGGACCATACCTCCGATAACTTTGTGTGGAGGTTTTCTCCTCAATTTCATGGGGAGCCACCCCCAAATTTGAAAGGGGAGCTCCCTACGAAGCCCCCTACCACATGGACAGCTCCCCATGCCCTAAAACGCCCCATACCTCTCGTGCGAATGCTCGAGAGGTATGGGTCTCCTCCAGCCATACCTCCGGTGTGGTGTGCCCACCGCCTCCATGCAAATCCCGCTCTTCCTGCCCCTATTTAAGGAAGCACAAATCCTTCCGCTTCCTTCAACCTTGATTTGGCTAGAGAAAGCCCCCCAAATTCGTCTCCTCCTCACTCCGACCAACTGCCTGCAGCTTTAGACGACTTTCCCTCCCTCTTCTCGTCGCTTTGCCACCATACCAGTGGTAGAGCCATCTTCGCCGTGCTTCTCCACGCCGCACCGTACCAGCGTGCGCCCTCCGCCTCTCTTCCTCGTCACTGCTTCTTCGGCACAGGGTCTTTGTCTCCGGCGATGGCAGACACTCGCCGTTTGCCCTCCACCTCCCCCATTCACTCTAAACACCCTAGATAAGTCTCTCTCACTCTCTATATTCTTTTCCCCTCTTTATTTCCTTCAAACGACCATTGCCGCACTCCACCACCATCATCCCCTTCACCTCCGGTGACCACTTCGACGAGTTTGCTTCACCACCACAGACCACCTCCCTCCTCGTCGACCAGTCCCTAAGCACCACCCCGACTCACTGATCATAACCCCCCATTCACAACACTACACCACTCACACAAACGCACCCCTGAACACACCCACACACACGGCTACAGTGTGCCCTAGGCATGCTCCCACAGCTATTCCCACGCCTCGCCAACCACCTCTGCACATTCGCCGCACCTTGGCGAAGCTCCCTGAGCTTTTTAACGTGGCCGCGAGGCTATTGTCATGATTTCAGGTCCAAGGGCTCGCCGCCATTGATGCACAACTCGAAGCTTCCTTGCAAGCTTCTCCAGATCGTGCCAACTCCAGGACACAGTCCCAGGTTGCACGGAGAGCTTTCGCGAACAAATCCCGCTCATCAATTGGAGTCCAAGGTAGCTGTAGCCTCTGCGATTGGGCGACGACCTGCTACAAGCACACGCGAGAAGAGGGTGGGACATTTAGTCCCACCTCGGAAGCTGACGAGCGGGAGGCAACACATAAATTGAAAAAGTGCCATAGCCTTATTGCCTCAGATCCACGGGGTAAGGTCCCACTCACCTGACCCGGTCTCGTCTGTGACCCATGCCTCTGCGGACTTGGCCTGACTCGACTACCCATGCACACCTCGCCCACCACCGCACACCAGTGGGCCTAGTCCTGGGCAAGCTTACCCAACCCATTTATCCGAGAAAGGCTCTGGGAGAGCTATGAGCAAAATAGAGAGAGAGAGAGACGCGGGGAGGGTAGGGGGTAGGTTTTGCTTCTCTATGCTGTGCAGGGAAGAAGGAGGAAGAGGAAGAGAAGGAGGAGCCAAAGAAGAAGAGTAGCTAAAGGAGAAGGAGGAGGCGCAGCAGCTCAAGAAGAGAAGAAGAAGAAGCCAAAGAGGAAAGCCAAAAGAAGAAAAGAGGAGGAAAGAGCTGCCGCAGAGAAGGGGCTGCAGCAGAGAAAGAAAGAGAAAGGCTAGAGATAGAGAGGAAAAAGCCAAGAAGGAAGGAAGAAGAAGAAGGCTCGGCACTGTAGCAGAAGGCAGTTAAGGCATCTGATTCAAAGAATCAGATGTCTGAGAGAGGAAAAGACAGAGAAAGAAGAGAAGGAAGAGAGAAAGCAAAGAAAAAGAAAGAGAAGAGAAGAAGAAAGAAAGGAGAAAACTCTATTTGTTTTTACTCTCTAGATGTTTATATACATTGCATTATTGTTAAGAATTGTGATATTTTGCTTCTAAAATACTGAATTGCTCCTTGAGTTCGACCTCGGAAGTTTTTTTTAAAATTTTTAGTAAATAAAATTGGTAATCATTTTTCACGGTATACTACAACACATATCTTTTTAAACTGCAAAAATATACCAATTATTTTTTGCGTCGTTGCCGGGGAGCAATGGGCATTTTAGAAGCATTAATCATAATTTCTGATTCATTACTATCTTAATTTCTCTCTTTTGTTGTGTTTGTTGCAGGAAAGAAAGTCAAGAAGAGAAAAGTAGCCGCACAACAATCACACCAAGAAAAAGGTAAACTCTTATTAGCCTTATCTCTTAAAGCCCCTCAAAATCCAAAAAAAGAAGAAACAAAGAAAAAATTAATCTAGGGCTACCTGTTTCTATAATTAATAACTCACAAAAGTTGCATGATTTTTAATTTCAACACATTTCTAATTGAATATGCACTTAAGGTAACTAGGGATAAAACCTTCTTTATTGAGCCCTAGATACTCATTTCTGAGGCAACTAAACTGGACCAAATAGAGCCAACTTAAGGATTACAGGCTAGCGTTTTAGAGACACATCTTCTTCTAAGAAAAGAATCAAAAATTCCAAAAAGTGGTGTGCCTAAGCCTTGTTTGAAGAGACCTATCCAAGAGAAACCCTAAGCAAATCAGGCTCTTAATCTACTTGAACTCTGAAAAGAAGGGACCTAAAAGCTCTCAAAGGAACAAGGAGGTGAAGTTGATCCTTTGGGTCAACCAACTGTTAAATTAGGTCACTTTGTACTCAAAAGGCTTAAAGTTCAAGTGGAACCCTAAGCACCTTGATCTTAACTAAAAGAGGTAGACTTAAGAGGTCAAGGTCCCCATTCTGGTCTACTTAGAATCTCAGTGACAAGGGAGGTCAGGTGGGGGAAACCCTGTAACCCACGGGGGTGCTCTACCATGTAGGGGTCTTCGCGGGACTCTCCCTCTCTGGCTGCCCAATTAATTCTCAGGTGGATGACCTTCTGATCCAGGGGTATCATCCACCCCGAACCTCTATAGTCACCCAACATAGTTTGGGTGTCTTGATTGGGTCCAGCACATTCTAATCTCATCCAATCCATCGGTGTATGTTTGGTAGGAGGTCCTTGAAACCTCTTTAGAAATCCACTCTCCCCGAGGCCAAGCCTCGGTACCTTTGTTTGTGCAGCAACCCCTCCACATAGACCTTTCCTTTGATTTAGAACCTAGTTCTGCTTCTTCTTCCATCATGGCACAGCTTGTTGAAGAAGAAAACAATCTTGAGCACCAGCTCAGCGTCTAAATGACCTCTTCCAGAACTTCATGAACCCACCGCAACATCCCACGATGCGAGATCACTATAAACCCGTTGCAGTGGCAATCGAGCCTCGAGTCCGAATCCTGGCTGGAGGTCCTGATTCTAAACTGAAGTCCAATATGATTCATGCCATACCAAAATTCTATGGGCTTAACTCTGAGGATCCATTCCAGCATATTGAACAGCTCAAGCATCTAGCCCAGACCTTCGGGTCAGATGCACAAAATCAGGATTTTTTGTCCTTGAAGATGTTCTCTTTCTCCCTTATGGACAAGGCTGCTCATTGGTACCAAACTCAGACTCGTCCGATCAACACATGGGATGAACTTCAGTCCGAGTTTTTGAAGAAGTTCTTTCCCGTTGGTCGGACAAATGCCTTGCGCCATCAGATTACTCAGTTCACTCAATAGACGGGAGGACCTCTTCATGAGGCATGGGACTAATTTTTGGATCTCATGCGAAAGTGCCCCCATCACGGAGTTCCTAAATGGGAACAAGTCCAGTCTTTTTACCGGAGACTCTGTGAGGACATTAGATTATTCGTCAATGCAACCTGTGGAGGAAACATCATGGGTCAGCATGAGGATACGGTGTGGGAGATTCTCGAAAATATGTGCGAGAACTCCATCAACAATGACTCCATGGGTTTATTCGACTGGACGGATACTCGCGCATCGACGAATCTTAGGGGAGCACATGAGACGCAGGGCCTGTCCGCATCCGTCAACTTGGAACTGATGGCCAGTCGGTTGGACAAGGTCTCTATCATCGAGAAGAAGGTGGACGAGTTGACTCGGCATTTGCAGTGAGCCACCTCTGCGCAGAACACTTTCGCACAGCCACCTCCCGTGAGGGAAACTATGCAAAATATCTATCATCGATCTTCTCAGGGGATGGACCCGTATCCACCCCCATCTGACTCTCAGACCGGAGGGACCTCCGATCCGCTCTATTCTTGTTGAGGAACTCTGAACCCCCATACTCTATCCTCCTTGAGGTTCCTCAGACCTGCGTGGACCTCAATGCCATCCAGAATGACCCATTTTCCAACACCTACAACCCTGCATGGCGAAATCATCCCAACTTCCAGTGGGCGGGGAATTCATAGACTCGAAGACCACCTTATCAACCCCATCCACAAGCCCCTCATCTTTATCAGCCGCCTCAGCCTCGGCCCAACCCCACCTATCAATCTGGGCCAAACAATGACCATATGTCTCTCATCCTCCAAACACTGGCTGACATTCAAAGAACGAATGTGGCAATCCAGAAACAGCACAAGGATGAGATCACAGAGGTTCGCAACCAACTCACCCAGATGGCAAATTCCCGCCAACCGGGCACACTTCCTTCACAACCTCTACCAAACCCAAATAACGTGCCGACCCAGAGGCGCGTTATGAACCCAAATCCAGGCCACACGCACATGATTTATCAGGCCCCTTCTATTCCATCACTTGATGGGATGGAAGCTTCAACTTCTTACATGGGATATCAACAGCAGCCACCCATCTTACCAAGCCCCAACTAAAACCAAGCAGGATTAAACTCTGTAACAACCTGCAGTGGTAAAGCAACCCAAGACCCACCTTATCCAGACCACTCCAAGCCTGGTAGTGACCCAAGCCCTAGGATAGTTATCTAGGATGTCCCTATCCCAAATCAAGGACCTGGACCTATTTTAGAGGAACCAACCAAGGTTCCATTTCCCAAGGCCCTGACCAAGGGAAAAAGGACAACCAAACCCATGGCTCCTAAGGAGGACCTGATCAAGCTCTTTGAACAGGTCCAAATAAATATCCCCTTGATGGATGCAATCCGCCACGTACCAGCTTACACATGATTCTTAAAAAACGTGTGTACACCCCAGCGTAAGCCACAAAGAAAGAGTGGGAGTCCGATCTTACTATCAGAGCAAGCCAGCTCTGTAATCTTGAGTAAACTCCCACCTAAGGCAAAAGACCCAGGCACTCCCCTGATCTCATGTAAAATTGGTGAAACCCAATTTGATAGAGCATTGCTAGACTTAGGTGCCTCCATAAACCTAATACCCACATCCCTTCTTAACCATCTTGAAGAATCTGAGCTTAAACCGACTGAGGTGACATTGTAGTTAGTTGATCGATCCATTAAGTCACTTAAGGGAATACTCGAGGATGTTATTGTTAGGGTATGGGATTTCTACTTTCCAGTAGACTTTATAGTTCTAGATATGGATGCACCTGAGAACCCAAGGGATACACCAATTATACTAGGGAGACCTTTTCTGGCCACTGCTAGGGCCAATATAAGCTGTGAGGAGGGCCAAATAGAGTTGAAATTTGGAAACCATACTCTTAAAATTGACATCTTTAAGGCCCAACAAGGGATTAATTGCGGTATTGTAGAGCAAATATGTGATATCAAGGCCGTGGTTGATGAACTGCATATCAAGGACAACCTGATTATCCCTGATCAATTACAAGAAGATCAAAACCCACAATTAGAGGAGTCTGAACCTGATCTAGATACACCCATAACTCCTACCCTTGTTCCTCACACACACTCACCCGCTGCTGCTGATAATCCCATCTTGGAACTCAAGCCCCTTCTTGATCATCTGAAGTACGTCTTTTTGGGTTCCAATCAGACGTTTCCTGTGATTATAAACTCCCAACTCACACCTGATCAGGAATTCCGTCTGATTACTGTTCTCCAGCAACATTGTAGAGCCATTGGATGGACTCTTGATGATTTGACTGGCATAAGTCCCTCTTATTGCACACACCACATCTATTCCGAAGAGAGCACACGACCTTCGCGTGAGATGCAAAGACGTCTGAACCCTAATCTGCAGGAGGTTGTGAAAAAGGAGATCATTAAGTAGTTAGATGCATGGATCATCTACCCGATCTCCGACAGTCGATGGGTGAGCCCAATCCAGGTTGTGCCTAAGAAGGTAGGGCTCACCACCATCACGACTGAAACCGGAGAGGTCATATCGACCCATATAGCCAACTTGTGGAGAGTCTACATAGATTACAGAAGACTCAATTCCTCCACGAAGAAGGATCATTTCCCACTACCGTTTATTGATCAGATCCTCAAAAAACTAGCGGGAAATAAATTCTTCTGCTTTCTTGATGGGTACTCCGGTTATAACCAAGTGGCAATCCATCTAGAGGACCAAGAGAAGACCACGTTCACCTGCCCCTTCGGGACATACGCGTTCCAAAGGATGCTTTTCGGTCTCTGCAATGCACCCGCAACTTTTTAGCGGTGCATGCTTGCCATATTCTCTAATATGGTAGGTGATTATCTGGAAGTCTTCATGGATGACTTCTCAGTTTTTGGGCTATCATTTGACGATTGCCTCCAGCACTTGGTTCAAATACTCAGGCGATGCATTGATGTGAATCTGGTTCTTTCCTGGGAAAAGAGCCACTTCATGGTATCTGAGGAGATCGTCCTGGGACATCTGATTTCTAAGAAAGGCATCAAAGTTGATCGAGCCAAGGTTAACTTGATTTCCGAACTCCCTATGCCTAGCTTGATCAGGGACATTCAATCTTTTCTGGAGCACGTCAATTTTAATCATCGATTCATCCCTGATTTTTCAAAAATCGTGCACCCCCTGACCACTCTTCTTTCCAAGGATGTACCTTTTGAAATTTCCAAGGAATGCACTCAAGCATTTGAGATCCTTTGTGATCGAGTTACTCAAGCCCCAATCCTATAGTCGCCTGATTGGTCTCAACCCTTTGAGATCATGTGCGATGCATCTGACTTCTCTATAGGAGCGATTTTGGGGCAAAAAATTGTCGGGAAACCCATGGTCATCTACTACGCTAGCAAGACACTTGATGAGACTTAGCATAACTACACGGTTACGGAGAAAGAGCTGCTAGCCGTAGTATTTTCCCTAGAAAAGTTCAGATCATATCTCCTGGGTTCCCATGTTATTATTTACTCGGATCATGCAGCTGTGAGGCATCTCCTTGTGAAGAAGGACGTGAAACCTCGATTAATCCGATGGATCTTGCTATTGCAAGAATTTGATCTGAAGATTCACAACAAAGTGGGAAGATAGAACATGGTAGCTGACCACTTGTCCCACCTTCTTTCTAAGATCATTGACCCTTGCGGACCCATCATGGAGCATTTTCCTGATGAGCACCTCCTGACTATTGGTACAGGGCTTCCATGGTTTGCTGACATAGTAAACTACTTGGCATCACATCAGATCTCGTCTGATTGGCCAAAGGCCAAGAAAGACAAATTGCGCTCCGATGCCAAGTGTTACATTTGGGAAGACCCGTATTTATTCCGCATAGGTGCTGACCAAATTATCCGACGATGTGTCACAGAAGTTGAAATCAAAGACATACTCTCTTTCTGCCATGACCAGGCATGCGGTGGCCATTTTTCTGGGCACAAAACCAGATCAAAAGTCCTTCAGTGTGGCTTTTACTGGCCATCAATCTTCAAGGATGCATACAATCACTGTAAGGCATGTAATCGTTGCCAGACTTTGGGCAACATGAGCCATCATGACATGATGCCTTTACAGCCGATTCTCGTATGCGAGATTTTTGACATTTGGGGGATTGATTTTATGGGCCTCTTCCCTATCTCGGATAGCTTCGAATACATTTTGCTCGCTGTTGACTATGTGTCCAAATGGATCAAAGCCATTTCGACCCGAACCGATGATCACAAAGTTGTTATCAAATTCATCCACCAAAACATCTTCTCACGGTTCGGGATTCCTTGAGCGATCATTTCTGATGGAGGGACCCATTTCACAAGCGCTCAGTTTAGGTCACTGATGACCAAATACGGGGTGTCACACCGAATCTCTACTCCCTACCACCCCCAAACTAATGGTCTAGCTGAGCTATCAAACCAGGAGATCAAGAAAATCCTCCAGGTCACTGTTCGACCTGACAGGAAGGATTGGTCATCCTGGCTTTCGGAAGCTTTGTGGGCTTATAGGATCGCCCACAAGACCCAATTAGGCATGTCTCTTTTCAGACTGGTGTATGGGAAAGCATGTCACCTCCCCATTAAATTGGAGCATAAAGCCTATTGGCCAGTACGAAACTGCAACTTAGATCTTTCTAAGGATGGAACCCATAGAAAGCTTCAGATAAGCTAGATCGATGAATTATGCCTTGATGCGTATGAAAACTCATGAATTTACAAAGAGCGAGTTAAAGCCTTTCATGACAAGCACATATCTAGAAAGATCTTTCACCCTGGTCAAAAGGTCTTACTCTTTGATGCCTGACTAAAATTGTTCCCAGGAAAGCTGCAATCCAAGTGGATCGGAACATATCTAGTCTGACAGATCTTTGGAAATGGAGTCGTTGAGATCAGTCCACTCAGCCACGATTCCGAACCCTTTGTCGTGAACAGTCAGAGACTCAAATCATTCATTGACGTGACCAATACAAATTTGGTTGAGTCATCCTTTATCCTCCATTCTCCCTGAGCTCATTGCGCCCAGCCGATGGCATAAAACTCAGCACTTAATGGGAGGCAACCCGTCATTCCTTCAAAACCCGAAACCTTTCCTGACATTCTTTGCTGAATTCATTTTGCACTTTTAGGGTTCATCCATTAGAACAACCGACTCCACCTCAGGTACCCATACCCGAGTTTAGAAATCGTCCGCAACAGTCACCTCGACCTGTTCACTCACCCAATACCTGTCCTAATGAATGAACCAAGATGAATACAAACCCACCTAATTTACAATGGGGACATTGCAAATCTTAGGCATGGGGGGGTATGAAAGTGCAAAATACATGAAAATTCATATCAAGAAAAGGTTTCAACAAAAAAATCACATATCTAAAAAAAACTGAGAAGAGGAGAGAATTTTTTTATGGGCTATACAAAACAAGAGGAAAAAAGCAAAATGCTAAAAAAGAGAACAAAATGAAAAAGAAAGAGATATCATTAGTAAGAGATTAAGGGATTAATTGAAGTTCTAGACCACATTAAGAAAAGTAAAGAAACATGCTAAAGATACACAGAAAGATTAGTAGGAATGCTGACCTTAGGCCTTGTTTGCCAGACTCTTAGTACTCGCTAAGATCTGGATAATCCTCAAGAGGTTGAGGAAAATGCAAAACTTAAGTATTAGGTCTAAGGCTTAGGAAGTATTCGGCCTCATTAACTGACCTTCGATTTACAGGACTCGGTAACCTAAGCACCCCAATTCACACACAGTCTGGTTCAATGTGCATAACTATTAAAATCACGCAGAAGCATTTTAATGTTCTGAAAATGTTGCCTAGATTAGGAGCGGCCGATCAACACAAGTTGATTTGGACGAGTTCCCAGCACGGAGAGGTGGGAAATTCCCCTCGAAGATGCGTAACAACATATCGTCTCCTCGGTGCTTGTCTCTTAGGATATTTACATATCCTACTGGGGGCATGTAAGCACTCAGCTGGTTCAAATACCATGGATGGCATTACCACGAAATGTCAATCTCTAGGGTCTGGATTTGGTAACGGAACGCCATGGGCGAGATTATCTCGAAATCTTGAAAATCAGGGTTCTGGGGGTTACCATGGGTGCTGCTATCTCGAAGCATCGATTGCTGGGGACCTTTGAGGATTGATGATGGGGACGAGGAATCTGATATAGACCGTGTTGAGAAGCCAATCCTAAGCTAGAATTAAAAAGAAAAGAGAGAGAAAACTCTCCAAACAATTAAATCCTCTGTCTCTCTCTTACAAAAACACACTGCAAATTGAACCAAGGCTAAAAATGTCTCAAGCACAGGTGCTTTAACCACGGAGTCCAATAAACCTTAGGGTAGTTCCTGTGGGCCTTAAAAGCCTTTGCTGAGGATCGATGCTAAAGCTGGATAGGTTTGGATCGTGGTTGGTACTAGAGTACCGTGAGGTCCATTGTCGGCATTCTGACCTAATCAAAGAAGAAAAAGCACTTATCATAACTCGTGAAAGAAATTCATGGTCTAGAACAGAAGTAAAAACCTTAAAATTTTGCTAAGGGACTAACAAAAGCTAGGCATGGGGGTATAATGAGAACCTCATCATGAACCCTAACTAGCACATTTTGACCTAATAAAGTGAACAAAAGCTCCTACATAACCAAGAGAAAGGCTTAATTCAAGGAAACACTAATCTGAGAAGAGAACATGAAATAAGGGGTAAAACTGTAATTTTACCATTGCAGTGCATCAACGGGATTTCTAAGGGTCTATACATAGGTCAATTGAACTTAATAAGAGAAAAAGGTTATGGTGAAATTTAGGAATTAAATGACAAGGTTCAAATTAAACCCACTTAAATTCACAAGGTTCTAGGACAGATAAAAATCAACTAAATCCTTTAAAATTCATGTAAAAATATCCCCTAGGGTTTAAAACCTTCAATTTGGCCTTTGGAACCTATTTTGACCTAGATTGGGGTCCATACCCAATATTTGACCTAATTTAGGCTTTTGTGCAAAATGTCCAATCAAACATGGTTCAATCTAAAATCCAACTTCACCATTGGATTCCTTAGGTCAAAATTAGGTTTAAACCAAAATTTGGACCTAAGGGAAGGTCATCTTGACCTACTTTGCAATTTGGTCCACCCAATTACATTCCAGCCCTTAACTTTTGAAAATCCTTGGAAATTCCCCCTCAGCTTTCTCGTCACTTTCTTCATTTTGGTCCCTCTGCCATTGAAAAAGGGACCATTTCTCTGGCGACTTTGTGTGGAGGTTTTCTCCTCGATTTCATAGGGAGCTGCCCCCAAATTTGAAATGGGAGCTCCCTGCAAAGCCCCCTACCACATGGGCAACTCCCTATGCCCTGAAACGCCCCATACCTCTCGTGCGAACGCTCGAGAGGTATGGGTCTCCTCCGGCCATACCTCCAGCGTGGTGTGCCTGCCGCCTCCTTGCGAATCCCGCTCTGCCCGCGCCTATTTAAGGAAGCACAGATCCTTCTGCTTCCTTCAAGCTTGATTTGGCCAGAGAAAGCCCCCAAATTCGCCTCCTCACTCCGGCCAACTACCTGCAGCTTCCGATGACTCTCCCTCCCTCTTCTCGCCGCTCTGCCACCGTACTAGTGGCAGAGCCATCTCCGCCGTGCTTCTCCACGTTGCACCGTACTAGCGCGTGCCCTCCGACTCTCTTCCTCGTCACCGCTTCTTCACCACAGGGTCTTCATCTCTTACGACGGCAGGAACCCGCCGCTTGCCCTCTGAATCCCCCCCTCGCTATAAACACCCTAGATAAGTCTCTCTCACTCTCTACATTCTTTTCCCCTCTTTATTTCCTTCAAACGACCACTACCGCACTCCACCACCATCATCCCCTTCACCTTCGGCGACCACTCCGGCGAGTTCACTCCACCACCACAGACCACCTCCCTCACCGACCGGTCCCTAAGCACCGCCCTGACTCACTGATCATAACCCCCCATTCACAACACTCCGCCACTCACACAAACGCACCCCCGAACACACCCACACACACAGCCACAGTGTGCCCTAGGCACGCTCCCACAGGTGTTCCCACGCCTCACCGACCACCTCTGCACATTCACTGCACCTTGGCGAAGCTCCCTGAGCTTTTTAACGTGGCTGCAAGGCTATTGTCATGATTTCAGGTCCAGGGGCTCACGGCCATTGACGCGTAGCTCGAAGCTTCCTTGCAAGCTTCTCCAGGCTGTGCCCACTCTAGGACACAGTCCCAGGTCGCATGGAGAGCTTCCACGAACAAATCCTGCCCATCAATTGGAGGCCAAGGCAGCTGCAGCCTCTGTGATTGGGCGACGACCTGCTGCGGGCACGTGCGAGAAGTGGGTGGGACATTTAGTCCCACCTCAGAAGCTGACGAGCGGGAGGCGACACATAAATTGAAAAAGTGCCATAGCCTTATCCCCTCAGATCCACGGGGTGAGGTCCCACTCACCCGACCCGGTCTCATCCGTGACCCACGCCTCCGCGAACCTAGCCTGACCCGACTACCCGTGCACACCTCTCCCACCACCGCATGGCGGTGGGCCTGGTCCTAGGCATGCTTACCCGACCCGTTTACCCAAGAAAGTCTCTAGGAGAGCTCTGAGTGAAATAAAGAGAGGCGGGGAGGGTAGGGGGTAGGTTTTGCTTCTCTGTGCTGTGCAGGGAAGAAGGAGGAAGAGGAAGCAGCTGCAGGGAAGAGGAAGAGAAGGAGGAGCCAAAGAAGAAGAGCAACTAAGGAGAAGGAAGGACTTGAGGAAGAAGAAGGAGGAGGCGCAGCAGCTCAAGAAGAGAAGAAGAAGAAGCCAAAGAGGAAAGCCAAAAGAAGAAAAGAGGAGGAAAGAGCTGCCACAGAGAAGGAGCTGCAGCAAAGAAAGAAAGAGAAATGCCAGAGACAGAGAGGCAGAAGCCAAGGAGAAGGAAGGAAGAAGAAGAAGGCTCAACACTGTAGCAGAAGGCAGTTAAGGTGTCTGATTCAAAGAATCAGCTGTCTGAGAGAGGAAAAGATAGAGAAAGAAGAGAAGGAAGAGAGAAAGCAAAGAAAAAGAAAGAGAAGAGAAGAAGAAAGAAAAGGAGAACTTTATTTCTTTTTACTATCTAGATGTTTATATACATTGCATTATTGTTAAGAATTGTGATATTTTGCTTCTAAAATACTGAATTGCTCCCTGAATTCGACCTCGGAAGTTTTTTTTTAAATTTCGAGTAAATAAAATTGATAATCATTTTTCACGGTATAATACAACGCGTATCTTTTTAAACTGCGAAAATATACCGATTACCCTGCACCACCGTGCCTCACTTGAAACACCTTTCACCCGCATCTTCTTCCTCGTGCTTCACCTGCAACATCAAGAACAAACCCAACATTTCCCAACCTTTCAGCTGCACACAGTGCCATCACACACAGCCACCAACCACGTCACCATCAGTGCTCGTGCCTTGCTCCTCCTTTGCGTGTAGCAAGGTACCCTTGCGTGCACCTGCGCTCCTCCAGCCCATGTGACCGTCCTCCAACTCCACTGCAGCAGGCGCGCGCACGGCCTCATTACACTTCCTCGCCATTCCCACGCACACACATCGCCCGCAGCAGCAGAGTCCGCGCCCTCCTAGCTGTAACGTCGCCCCCGCGCAGAGTGCGTTGCACCTTCGCCTGAGCCTCCCTTGCTGCACCTCTGCTCGCAGCACCTCCAAGCGTTGCTTCAACAGCAACAACGCATCCACTAGCCACCAGCCCTCGCCTCCAGCCGCTTCGCCCGCGCAACGTGTGTCCTCCAGCGCCCTTCAATAGCTCCATTCAAGCGCACAGAGCAGCAGTGACAACCACCGCCACTGTTTCTCTCCTTCGTCCAGCCGGCCCAGGCCACCTCGCGACATGCCGCCGCCACTGTCGAGAAGGCCTTGCTCCGGCCAATCTTTTCCCAGAGTAGCTCCTCAAATGAGCCTCTCTCCCGTGCGTGACGAAGAGAGAGGTAGAATCCCTTATTTTTGTGTGTATTTCTATTTACCGAAATTGCCATTGTCAACAATCATTTTTTGATTTCTTAAATTAATTAAATTGTGGTGAATTTACGGCTTTATGCTTATTCTTCTAGATAATTGGTAAGCCTTATTGATTCATCTCTATATGCATTACATTTAATTTTGAATTACATTTTAGTATGCATGCAAGTGAAAAGTACATGGCATACCCTTGCACATGGATAATTTTCTTACATGAAAATTACATCAACAACCCTTGACTTCTCCATAAATTTAAGGTTTACATTTAGAGCAACATATGCATTGTTTGATTTGACGAATATTTCAGTGAACTTGATTTCTACCTAATTGTGAGTTTAAATAGGTCATTGCCTCCCTGTGGACACGACCCTCTCTCCTGTGAGTGGTTTAGTTTTAATTCTAATTATTTTGATTAGTCATTTTTCCTCCACTTATAAATACAATGATAAATCTTCTTAATCAAAATTTTTGAAAGCGAAAAATCGACTAGTCAAATGACTCCAACCACCTTAGAGATACATATTGATTTCTCAGAAGTCAAACCAATTTTTGATATAGAAATCGAGGGGTTGGAAGAGCTGGGATTCGATTGGGTCTATCCTAGGAGCCAAGAACCTGAGCCCATGCCTAATAAGGAAACCTCTTTGAGCTCAAAATTTGAAATCAGGTTAGATCAAAGTAAGGTTGTTGATTCTACACATCTTGATTCATTTTATGGTGGAAATCTCGATCTGGAATCAGGTTCAGAAACTGGTCTTCGCAAATTCTCTGATGATTTCGAATCTTACTCTAATTTTAGAGAACCTTTCTTTCCTGACGACTATGAACCAATTTACAACCATAGCATACATGACCCATTCTTCGACTCTGACTCTAAGGTCCCTGATCCCAAGATCATTGATTCAAAATCAGGTTCCATTGAGGTGGAATCATTCCTTTATGATCTACAGGATTCAGAAATAGTAAGTGCCGAGAGTGTCTGCAATCCAGAGTTCTAATCTTTTCTTAACTCAGATTCCAATGATCCTATAAGCACTCTCTAGGAAATTACCTTTGATTTTGATGAGCATCATGAGACCCTCTAGATGAACTTTCCTTTGAATCTTTTCTAGAGGAGCCTTCAACACACACAGATCTTATAGAAGACACATCTTCTGATCCACACACAAAGCCTTCCAAAACCTGTTCGCAACCTCGACCCACCACCGGAATCAATTTCTACTTCGATTCACCTCTCTCTGATCCGGTTGCATATAATTCTCCTCCATCTTTTGATCGGGTTTTAGATATTGATCAGACAGATAATTACTTCCTATCCTTCTCTAATCCTATCAGTAGGGTTCCTATATCCTTTTTAGATCCATTTCCATTTGAGGACCCCTATTCTGATCAGGTTGATTCGACTCAGCCAAACTCGCAATTCACACTGCCATATCTTTCTAAGCCTCAAAGTATCTGGTGGGCTTCGGATCTTTTGTTTCACTTCCATTAATCCAGCAAACTGATTGGGTTTGGGCTGCATCATTAGCCTGTGGATCTGAACAAGCACTTGGTTGGACCAAACCAGGCTATTGATTAAAGTGCTTGTTCTACAAAACTCATTTGATTTGACCACTCCTCCTTGATCACCTTCTACTTGGCTAAAGGCATTGAATTTAGTGCTTAATAGGAGGCAACCCGTCATTCCAAAAACCTGAGACCCTTCTGATCATCTTTTGAGCTACACTCCTATTGCACTTTCGAGTTCAACTTTAGAACAACCGACTCCACCTTTGATACTTGTATCAAAGCTTGAAATCGTTTGCAATAGTCATCCCAACCTGTTCACCCACCCCTTTGATCTTGTTCTAATCCTTGAATCAAGCTGATTTCCTACCCTCCTGATTATAATGAGGACATTGCAAAACTTAGGCATGAGGGGGGGTGTTAAAGTGCAGACATATGGAAATTCAATTCTCTGAAGGGTTCTCACAAAAAAATACATATTCAAAAATTGAAAAAAAATAATAAACAATTTTGCAAAAAAAAATGGAGAAAAGGGAGGAAAATTTTGAGAATTGACTGCATATCATTCGTGAGGAGGAAAAGAGGAGAAAGTTCAAATGTCAAAAAGGAGAAAAAATCAAGAACAAAAATGAGAGTCATTATCACTGGATTGTGAAAGTTACTAAGTTCTAGACCTAATCAAAAGAAAAATTAAGTCCTAAGAATAAAGAGACAAAGAGATTAGTATGAGTGCTGATCTTATGCCTATTGGGCTTGTTTTAGGGCTTAAACATTCACGTATCTGTTAAGACTCGGATTAATACTCAAGAGGTTGAGGAAAGTGAGAAGTTGATGTATTAGGCCTAAGGCTTAAGGATTATTCGGCCCCGGTGCTTGCCCTTAGGTTTTCAGGACTTAGTAACCTAAGCACCCAAAATCACACACTAAGTCTGGTTCCGTATGCTTAATAAAGAAAATCATGCCAAAAGTGTTCTATTCTGAAAAGTCATCTTGAAGATCTAGTTTAGGTGTGGCTCGACAACACAAGTTGGTTGGACGAGTTCCTAGCATGGAGAGGTGGGAAATTCCCCTCAAAGATGCATAATAGCATATCGTCTCATCGATGCTTGTCTCCTTGGATATCTAAATATCCTACTAAGGGCATTACGCACCTTGTACTGGGTCAGGTGCCATGGGTGGGATTATCCCAAAATGTCAATTGCCAAGGCCTAAATTTAACTACAGAATGCCATGGGCGGCACTATCTCGAAGTATCGAAAGGCAGAGTTCTGGGGGTTGCCATGGGTGGTGCTATCCTGAAGCATTGATTGCCAGGGACCCTTTGAGGATTGATGGTTGGGATAAAGAATCCGATACAGACCGTGTTTAGGGCCAATTCAAGGTTGGATTTAGGGAAAAATAAAAAGAAAAGAGAGAAAACTCTCCAAATGAAAATCCTTCTATCTCTTTCCCACAAAAATGCACTGGCAGACTAAACCTGGACATGTTACGTCTATGCGCAAGTACTTTAACCGCTGGGGTCAACGAACCTCTGGGCAATTTTTGCGGGTCTTAGAAACCTTCATAGCAAACTCAGGTTGAAGCTAGTCAGGTCTAGATCTTGATTGATAGTTGAGTACTTCCGGGCCTACTATTAGCATTCTGACCTAGTTTCTAGTTCTTTTCATGGTCTAGACTCTAGCATATTCAGAAATTGAAACATTTGGCCTAGACCCTCAGGCCAAATGTTCAAAATCAGACTACCTTTCTCATGAAGATGTTCCCCTTCTCCCTGAAGGATAAGGCTGCTCACTGGTATCGGCCCTTGACTCAGTCGATCAACACTTAGGATGAATTACAAGCTGAATTTCTCAAGAAATTCTTCCCAGTAGGGTGTACTAATGCCCTAAGGCACCAAATCACGCATTTCACGCAAAATATGGGGGAACCTTTTCATAAGGCAGGGGATCGATTTCAGGATCTTCAGCGAAAATGCTCTCATCATGGAGTTCCTAAATAGGAACAAGTCCAATCTTTTTATCAAGGACTCCATGAAAATATCAAATTCTTCGTCAATGTAGCATGTAGAGTGATGATAACGTCATCATGATTCATAACTAGCTTTAAATAATCACAATCAAGAGATAAATGCTCCTACATAATCGCTGGAGAGTTGTAATTCACTAAATATGCTTTCTGAGAAGAGTACACTAAAATAGGGTTAAATATATAGTTTTAACAGCATATTATAAATGCAAAGAAACCATAGGATTTCCCAGGGATTAATTAAAGTTCATATGATCATTAATGACTAATAAGAGGGTCCGTGCAGACAGAAACGGGATTTTGCGCATTTTGAGAGTCAAAACAGCACCCGAAACCCTAATTTCAGACCTGCCTAATTAATAGAGGTTTTGGTCAGAATAAATTCCATCTAAACCATCTAAAATTCATATAAAATATTCCATAAGATTTGGTATCCTTGGTTTGACCATTGGAACCCATTTTGACGTAGAATAAAGTCTCAGATGGAAAGTTGCCTTAATTTTGATTTCTGTGTAAATTATCCAGTCAAACTTGGTTAAAACCACAATCTGACTTCACCATCAGATTCTTTAAAATTAAATTAGGTTTTTACCAAAATTTGGGCCCAATCAGAATCCATCTTGACCTATTTTGCATTTTAGTCCAGTTTGACTCTTTTTCTCTCAAATAACCCTCAGCTTTCAAAATCTATTGCATTTAGGCCCCTACGTTTATCATCACCTTCACCAAGAGGCCCCTACCACCATTTCCATGTGAACACACCTTGCAGCCGAGTTTCAATCAAGGATTTCTCCCTGATTTCGCGGTGAAACCCTTCCAAAATTGGAAGGGAGACTTCTGAAGAAATCCCCGTCAATTTGAACCTAATCTCACCTTCCAATTCGCACTCTAAAGCTCATGCGAACTTTTGGAAGTTACAAATCCCACTCCATGATTTCTCAAGCTTTCAAGCTTGTTTCCAAGCTTGGAAGCTCATCTAATGCCCTATAAAAGACCCTCATCAAATTCCTCACCTCCTTAGCTTGGTCTGGACCAGATTCCGCCCTACTCCTCTCTCCGGCCAAATTCTCTGCAAGCTTCGGTGAGATTCTCCATCCACCCTCTTTGTCAACTGCCACAGACCATAGTCGGATAATCCTTCTTCCTCAAGTTCATCTGCATCTTGCAATACTAGCTGGCTCCATCTTCTTCCCACCAGAGGTTCTTCCTTCTCCGGCACTGGCCATACCGCACTCGACACCATCCTGTCCTTTCATCCATTATCTTAGGTTACTTAGGTTACCCTCTCCCTATACTTTTCATCTCCTTTATCCTTCAATTGAACCCCCATATCACTGCCTCCCTTGTCGTCTTCTCCACAACAGGCCACACCTCTGGCAAGGCCTCCACACCTCCACAAGCCACCAAACAAATCGCCATCAAGTCCATAATCTTTGCCTCACCTCCGCTAACCAAACCCCATCCTTATTACACCTTTCACTCACTCATGCGACCCACCGAACTCTCCCATCTCCACTCTCCTCCTCCAACCTCCATAGACCCTCACACTCCACCAAACTCCACGAAACACCCACCACCACCTTCGCCGTCCTTCGGCAAAGTTAAGGAGCATTTTAACTAGGGGTTTTGAGCCCATTTTTACGATTTGCAGGTTCGTTGTCATCTCCCATCACCGACATCATCTCCGACAACGTCCATAATCCTCCGGCTGCTATAGCTCTCGATTCCACCTTCAGACCTCACGGAAATCCTCCAGGTCCACACCCAGGTCCTCAATCAGAGGCTCTAACTGCAGGCTTGCACCAATTGAATAAGACCTCTTCAGTAGCTATCACAGTCTTGTACAAGCGAAGAAGTAGGCACTTTAGTGCCACATTGGTGGATGAGGAGTGCCCGCACTCCCATAAATTGATTTTGTGCTCAAGCTTTATCACCTAAGCACTGAGGGGTCAAGTCCTTCTTACCCCTTCACATCTAATTACCTGCCTATCCCCACTCCTCGGTCACCACCCATGCCGGTGACCCTAGACACTGTTCAAGACCTGTTTACTCATATACTTGGATCTGATTCTGCTGGGTCTGTGAGAGAAGAGGGGAAATTGTAAGAGAGCGAGGGAGGGCTTTTCTCTTTGAGGTGCATGCCTTGTGTTGAAAAACCTAACACTTAGGCTCTGCGAAGGAAGGAAGGCTTGGAGAAAGCCTTAAGGAAAAAAGAAGCCTTTGAGCTAAGAAGAAGGAAACGTTTAAGAGCCTTGTGCTTGTGCTATGGCTTACACTTTAAGCATTCTGATTTGGGAAACTATCGTCTAAGGCACTGTAGTATTCAAGCTACTGTTCATTTATTTGATATAACTGAGATATGATATGCATGTTTGATTAGCGCTAATAATTGGTGATTGTTGAACTTACAAATTGCTACGCTAATGTGTTTGATTTTGGAAAACTTATCGTTGTAGTTTGAAAGTGAAGAATTCATGTTCAACAAATAAAATTTATACCAAAATTTAAATTCTGGGTCGAACACAGGGAGGTGGACGTTTGATTTAAAAACTACGCGTTTGTTTTTATTTGTCACGAAGTAATTCAATTTAAAACTATCTAATTATTTACAATAAATAGAAGAGAGAGAGTGAGAGAGAGAGAGAATATTACAAATAGAAATCAAAACGAGATGTAGAATAAATAGGGAATTCATCATTAAGGAGATTGTTTGTTTCACTATTACAACTAGAAAGCAGAAAATAATTACACTAGAAAGCAATAAATTTACTCTAGAAAGCATTAAAAGAATGGAGGGAGAAATGTCCTCCTCGATGATCGCTTAGAGGATAAGCAGAACTACTCTAGAAAGCAGTAAATCTATACTAGAAAGCAATAAAAAGAATAGGGAGAGAGATATCCTCCTCGATGGTTGCTTGGAGGACGAGCCGGATAGGATGACGCCTGGACAAAGGAGGACGAAGTAGAAGAACGGGAATGGGGCAGCACGTCGTCGTCGTCGCGGGATCCACTTCCGAAGGGGGACGAAAATTTGGACTTTATCTCGCGAGAAGCATCCCGGGTGTGGGACAAGCTTCTCTTGAGCTTTGGAGAGGTAGAGAAGAGAAGGAAGGGATGAGAATTTCGTGTGGAGGGGGTCTCCTTTTATAGTTGCAAGGAGTGGGGGCAAATTAGTCATTACAACTTTAAAACATTAAACAAGGGGTCTTTAGTGACGGATAAAGCCGTCGCTAAAGCCTCAACATGAGCGTAGTGGGCGCTCCCCACACGCGCCTCCTCGGTAGCTCACTCTCAACACCCACCGCACGTTCAGCCGTCCGATCGCGAGATCAGACGGTTGTGATTGCGCCTTCCCCGCTCGCTAGCGCCCGCCCCAATGCATGCGATGCCGCGTGAGGCGCGGGCATGCAATAGCGCGTCATCGCTATTGAGTACAGACGGTCGTCCGATCAAGATTCGATGCACGCCCACGCCCGCTCGCCCACGCCCTTCGCCTCCTCGCTGCGGCTTGAACCTGCATCCGCTACTTGCGATAATGGCCTCGCCCACTTCGTTGCGGAGCGCGGATTGTCGAGTAGGCGATTTGAGGTGCAGCCATTCACAGCCGTTGGATTGAGATCCAACGATGGAGAGGGGGCGGATGCGGACGCTTCAGTGGTTGCATGCAGGCGTTTGGGTGGCCGAGATGGCGCCACATGGCACCATCTTGGCCGTCCATCTTCTGGATGTTGTAGATGGTACCACGGGTGTCGGATTGACTCGATTTTTATGTCGTTAGGCTGCGATTGTCAATCTGAATCCATCAGTGCGGTCGAATTTGTCATTTGAAGTGCGGATTTACACCATCCTGGCCCTTGATCTTCTAGGGTTCCCCGGTCACTATATGATGCTACAGATACCTGATTAGGGCGATCTTGGAGTCGTTGAACTTCCATCGTCACCCTAATCACATCTGTATGGTTGGATCTTCGATCCGAGGCCCTGATAAAAAGTTTGCCCTGTCCAAGCACATAAAAGGAGACAATTAACCTCCATTTTATTCAAAGTACTCTAAATGCAAGATGATGCATGTTATGCAATATTTATATCATGCAATGCAATCCTATGCTTAAGAACATGCATAAATAGACATCTTAAGTAGTTTAAATGTGTTTACATCAGTGATTCAAATCACCATTATTTTATCTTGACTTCTTTTTATCATAAGGAATTCTTGAGATACTCATGTTTATCATTGAATATCAATTTGAGTAGATTATTATTCATTGAATATCTATTTGAATGCTCAATTAATTGTGCTCATTTATTCTAAATGTGATTAATGTTGTGAATTCCACATTTTCTTCTTGTGTTCGACCTTGGACTCCTTTAAAATTCTGAGTTTATAAATTTTATTTGTTGACTAGCTAGTTGTCGACTATACTATAACACATTTCCTTAGACTCGACGAAAGCTTTTGAACATAGATCCAACTTCATGGGTAAGGATGAGGACATTGTTTGGGAGATTCTTGAGAATATGTGGGAGAACTCCATAAAAAATGAGTCCTTGGGTATGTTCAACCGGATGACTACCCGCACATCGATGAACACACGAGGAGCACACGATGGTCAAGTCCTATCCTCTTCCGTCAACTTGGAATTGGTAGCTAGTCGATTGGATAAGGTCTTTATTATTGAGAAGAAGTTGGACAATTTGACTCGTGAACTCCAACAAGCCACTTCTTCTCAACATAGCACATATGCACGACTGCTCAGAGGGAGGGAGGTCGTGCATAACACTCACCACTACTCTGGGATGGATGCTTATCCATCCGCTTTTGATCCATGTTTTGGAGGAAACTCCCACCCCTCTTACTCCAATTGGGGGATCTTTGAACCCAAGTTTTCAAATTTCTCTTGAGTTACTCAACCCTGTGAGGAACTCCACACCATCAAGAATAACCCTTACTCCAATTCTTACAACTTTGGATGGTGTAATCATTCTAATTTCTTGTGGTCAGGAACTTTAATCTTCAAAATTCTAGACCTCAATATCAACCTTGACCACAAAATATGCACTCATATTAGCTGGCTCAACCTAGGCCCAACCCAAATTTTCAATGTAGGCCCAGCAAGGATGATAAAATGTGCATGATTTTACAGACATTGGCTGCCATGCAGAAGACCAATGTTGTGATGCAGAGGCAGTATAATGCGGATATGGCAGATGTATGCAACCAAATTATGCAAATGGCTGGGACTCGCCAGCCAGGTGCATTACCCTCTAAACCTCTGCCAAACCCAAACAGCGTATTGAGCCAGAGGGACGATGAGAACCCAAATCTAGGCCAAATCCACTATGTTAAACCAGGCCTGTCTACACCTATGTACCAGAACATGTTAGAAGTATCAACTTCAAATCTTGATTTGACATAGTAGTAGCAGCAGCCACCAATCCTACCCACTCCTTACCTTGTAGGATTACATTATGTATCAACCCACAATAGTAAAAGTACTAAGGACCCAAAGCCTAAGACTTACACTAACCCTAGTCCTAGTACTTCCCAACTTGAGGCAAATCTTCCTAGAAGAACCCACAACTATAACATTTCCTAAGGCCTTGACCAGAGGAAATAAAGGTAGTAAAAAACCACAAGATCGATGAGGACTTAGTTAAGCTCTTTGAGCAAGTCCAGATTAGCATTCCCTTGATGGATGCTATTCGTCACATACCAGCTTACTCTAGATATTTGAAGAATTTATGAACACCAAAGCGTAAGTCGAGAAATTCTAAAGGAAGTCCTATTTTGCTATCGGAGCAGGTTAGCTTCATCATTTTGGGCAAGCTTCCTCAGAAATTAAAAGATCCCGACACCCTCTAATCTCCTGCAAGATTGGAGACTTTGAATTTGATCGAGCTCTCTTAGACTTAGGTGCATCCATTAACCTCATTCCTACCTCCCTCCTAGATTACTTTGAGGATTCCAAGCTTAAGCCCACGAAGGTGACTTTGCAATTAGCAGACTGATCTATTAAGTCTTCATGTGGAGTTTTGGAGGATGTAGTTGTTAGATTCTAGAATTTCTATTTCTTGGTTGACGTTATTGTCTTGGATATGGATACACTAGAGAATCTGAACGATACACCTATTATCTTGAGGTGATCGTTCTTAGCCACTGCTAGGGCAAATATTAATTGTGAGGAGGGCCAGGTAGAAATTAAATTTGGGGACAAAACAATGAAGATCGATATCTTTAAGGCCCATCGAGGAATTAACTATGGTGTTATTGAGGAAGTGCATGGAATTGATACACTTCTTGAGGACCTAATTCTTGATAAATTGGATTTAATTAGCCTAGAACTAGAGTCTTAAGAAACCCAATCCCAATTACATCCTGTGGAACCAATGTTTGATTAGATTCTACCTATAGTTCCCTCTCAAGCCAACCCTAGCTTTCCTGCTGTTGTTGAGAATCAGGTACTTGAGTTGAAACCGCTTCCTGACAACCCCAAGTACATCTTTTTGGGTTCGGATAACATGTTTCCTGTGATTATCAATTCCTCTCTTACCAATGACCAGGAAACACATTTGATTTCTGTCCTCCGGGAGCAATGCAAGGCCATTAGTTGGACCTTGGGTGATCTCACCGGTATAAGTTCATACTATACTCATTGAATCTTTACAGAAGAAGGCTTACGACCTATGCACGAAGAACAACGTCGACTCAACCCTAATCTATAGGAAGTCATGAAGAAAGAAATTATCAAATGGCTTGATGCGGATATTATATATCCCATCTCTGATAGCCATTGGGTGAGCCCAATTCATGTGGTGCCTAAGAAGGCCAAGCTCACCATTATGAAAAATGAGTCGAGAGAATCCATCCCCATACGTATTGCAAATTCATGGAGAGTCTACATAGACTACAGGAAATTGAATACCTCTATGAAGGACCATTTTTTGCTACCATTTATTGATTAGATTCTCAAAAAATTAGCGAGAAATCAATACTTCTATTTTTTGTATGGATATTCTGGCTATAATCAATTGGTCATTCATCCTGAAAACTAGGAAAAGACCATGTTCACCTACCCCTATGGAACATTTGAGTTCTGCAGGATGCCATTAGGGCTTTTCAATGCACCCGCCACCTTCTAGTGGTGCATGTTGGCAATATTCTCTGACATGGTGGGTGAACTTTTGGATGTCTTCATGGATTATTCTTTTGTCATTAGAAGGACATTTCATGAATGTTTAGGCCACTTGACGAAGATCCTCAAACGATGCATAGAAGTAAATCTTGTCTTGAGTTGGGAGAAAAGCCATTTTATGGTTCTAGATGACATCATTCTTGGGCACCTTGTGTTTGAGCAAGGTATCCAAGTTGACCATGTGAAGATTGATTTAATATCAAAACTTCCACCTCCTTCAATAGTTAAGGACATTAGATCTTTCCTGGGGCATGTCGGATTTTACTAACATTTCATTTCTGATTTTTCTAATATCGCTAAGCCCGTGACTAATCTTTTATTGAAGGATGTTCCCTTCGATTTCTCCGATGAATATGTTGACGCCTTTAGAATCCTAAAGGACCAAGTTACCAAGGCTCCAATTTTGTAACCCCCTAACTGGTCTCTACCCTTTGAGAACATGTGTGACGCTCTGGATTATGTTGTGGGGACAATCCTTGCTCAAAAAGTTGATGGGAAACCCATAGTGATCTACTATGCAAGCAAGATGCTTCGAGTATATCCTTGTTGCTGTGACTATGTGTCAAAATTGATAGAAGCTATTTTGACTCGAACCAATGATCATAAGGTGGTTATCAAATTTATTCATAATCACATCTTTTCTCGGTTCGGTGTCCCGAAAGCTATCACCTCTAATGGAGGGATCCATTTTGTGAATGTGCATTTTCAGTCTATACTTAAAAAATATGGGGTATCTCACCGCATTTCTACCCCATATCATCCCAAACAAATGAACTGGTTGTGCTCTCTAATCAAGAGATTAAGAAGATTCTTCAGGGCACTATCTGACCTAATAGGAAAGATTGGTCAACCTAACTTTCGAAAGCATTATAGGCCTATAGAACCACCCATAAACCCAGCTTAGGATGTCTCCATTCAGACTAGTTTACGGGAAGACATACCACCTTCCTGTAGAAATGGAGCACAAAGCCTACTAGGTAGTACGGAAGTCTAATCTAGATCTCGACATGGGTAGCATCTATCAGAAATTACAACTGAGTGCAATAGATGAGCTATGTAATGATGCTTATCAGAATACACTCATCTACAAGCAACAGATAAAAGCCTTTCACGACAAGCACATTTCATGGAAATCTTTCAGTCCTGGTTAGAAAGTATTGTTGTTTGACGTACGTCTCAAACTCTTTCTGGGCAAGCTCTAATCGAAATGGACAGGACCTTTTCTTGTAAGGAGGATCTTTAATAATGGAGCTATGGAAATTTCCCCTCCTGATCATGACTCCACACCATTTGTTGTGAATGGTCAATGTTTCAAACCTTTTCTAGAACTCAATCATTTGAGTCTGATCAGTGAATCTTTTGACCTCCAATCCACCTGAGTTGTATTATGCCTAGCTGATGGCGGTAAATGATTGCACGACAATCATGTGACCTAAATTACCTAAATTAAGTTAAATTCTAGCATAACCTAGGAACAATGCATGTATAATCATTGTAATTTGCACAATAGCTAGTCTATTAGTCATATAGAAAATATTTTCACTTTATGACCTAAAAGAGAGATGATTTTAATCGTAGATGATTCGAAGTCGCGGATGTCAGATCAGACCAAACAGATCTAATCAAAACGACGACGGGAGTCCAATGCTTCCGAAATCGTCTCGATCAGACAACCAGGGCATCTTGTGCAATCCATAAAAGAAAGATCATAAAGCTAAAGGACAAAGATTCGAGCCTCAGATAAAGAATCCAACCGCACGAATGAATCTGGATAGACGATCGTAGTCCAACGGCGGAAAAATCAACCCGATCGAAGGTCTACAGCACCAAATACAAGGCAAAGAAGATGGATGGCCATGATGGCATCACGTGGCACCATCATAGCCGCCCCCTCATCATTACCCCATCTAGGAAGGCCACCCTCGCACGCTGTGGGTTGTTAGATCTTCATCCAACGGCCACGAGTGCGTCACATTGCCCATCCAGCCACGCTTCATCAAAGGAAAGAAAATCTCGACTGTTGGATCTTCATCCAATGGACGAGAATAAGTTTCCTTAAAACAAAAACATAGCTATGTGGACGTGTGGCATAGCGATGAGCGTAATCAACCACAAGCGCAAGACACACATTCAAGTGGTGATGCATGAGGATTCAGAAGGCGGTGGCGCGCGGGCGTTATTACCTGTTGGATGGTAAGCGGAGCATGTGGATGCAACTGCGTCGCGCAATCTAAGCGGGCCGCAGCCGAAGGTGGGACACCACGCATTTTGCAAAATTAGGAAGGTGAGGCGCGCACGATCGGACGGCTGAGAATGTTGAGCGCGATTTTGAATTCGCGAGAGCGCACGAGAAGAGAGATAAGCATGCTGCGGGCGTTGAAGCGAGCGCTAGGAGCGAGCGTGGCCGTCTGATGGAGATCCAAGGGATGTGGGCATGCCACGTGTCAAGCCTAGATTGAATCCGCTTGTAGAGGGTGCGTTGAAGGTTATTTTGAGGCTAGATCTGATCCATTGATGTTCCGATTGATGGATCTGATTTCCCAGGAGTTGTTACATGAGATTAAGGGCTAAAATGCCCACTTTGCCCCTGATTAAAGCTGTAAAAGAAGGCCAGAGTCCCCCAATTGAAGGCATCTCTAGATACAACTCTTCCATCAACTCCAGATATCTTCCACCTTCTCTACAACTCTCTATCCCTCTGCAACTTTGCTCTGGCCTTTGTCCCTATGCTTTGGATCTGAGGTGCTGCCGCACCTCACACAAGCATCCTGCAAGCAGCGTCGTCTCTCTGCTACTTTCTATTTCTCACTCTATTTATCTACCTATTTGTTTCTAGTAGCATTCTCTCTTGTGAAAACTCTATTTTAATTGCAATAAAATTCTGATTGTCTGAATGCATATATCTGATTCCTATACATATATACATATATAAATATCTATTTAGAACAAGTTCTATTGAAATGCTTCTGCATAAATTGCGATTGCCACCCTATGAACGACCCGATACTCACCGATTTTATAAATTTATTTGTCGACATGTTTTCACGCTATACCACAACTAAATTAACTTTTAAAACATGAATTACATGCTGAACGAGTTGACACCATTGCCGGGGAGGCAACGAAAATTTTTGAAGCTTTCTTTGGTGTGAATTTGAGATTTCTAACATGCTATTTTCGTTGATTTCGTGTGTGCAGGAAAATAAGGAAATCAGAATGAAACACGACAATGGGAATTGCAGGTTCAAACCTTAGGTAAGTACCCAAAGTTTAGATTAGATAGATTTAGGATTTTCTTGAACCCTAGGATTAGTTAGAATTTATATGCTTATTGAAAAAAAAAATTCTCTCTCGATTTTCGAGCTAAAATAAAGTTTTATCCACACATCCAAAAAATCTCAAATTTTTACTGGACATGAATTTCAAAGTTAGAACAACATATGCAAAATTCCCACCAATCAAAGTTATAGAAAATTTTTACAAATTCATGTACTAATTTGTAATCAATTCAATTATTGTTCCTGATTTTTCAAAGTTCAAAATATTATAAGAATTTTTATACAACTCCGATTGACTTGAAATTTATGGCACTAAATTTTTGAGATAATCGAGAATTTAGGAAAAATCTTAAAAAATATTTCTTGCTTGTTTAGTTATACAGATTATCCAATCACAAACTAGGGGTCAAAATGGACCACAAAAACCCCAATACAATTTAAATCGGAAAAAAATGAAAAATGTGCATTAAAAATTCTTGAAAAATATTTTCTATGTGCCTAGTTAGTGGTGCAAGAAGATCAATTAATTGCATTGCTTAGGTCGCACCACTCATCTGATTTTTGACTTAAAAGAACATCTAGAACTATCTGCACTTAAGGTTTCACATTAAGGGTAGAGAACACTTGCATTTCCATATTTCAAGGAAATCTATCAAAAAAATTGGGATTTACAAAATTCCTGTGTGAATCGTCAAAACCTTGATTGAAAATATTAACTCAGGTAAACCTTAAAACGCATTAACACAAGCATTTGAATATTAAAATTCACTTCATCAAGAAAAATTGCTTTTGAACACTTTTGCCTACGCACTTCACATCTTTGAAATCAATCTTCAGGGCAAACATCCCCTAATGCCCATCATACTCCAAAAGCACATCAAACCCAAGCTTAAAACTGAGTAGATATGCCCTAGGCAGGACTAATAGACTTGGGGACTTGAAACTAGATTGGGCTAAGGTCAAGGCCTTGTCTACTTAGACTCATTGGTGACAAGAAAGGTCGGTGCGGTAACCGTGTTAACCCCTAGTGGTGTCCTGCCATGCGGGGTGTCCTAAGGGGTCCCACCCTTTTGGCCAGCCAAGTAATTCAAGGATTGATCTAACCCAGTTGTGTTTTAGGGAGCTAGGATCAGGTCTAATTAGGGTTGACACTCTAAGGACCAGTTTGATTGCTTGCATTGAGCGGGTGGGGTTTCTCTCATCTATCTTCTCTCTCACCTACAGACATTCTTCTAGTGCATGCAAGGTAGAAGATCTCAAAATTCTGATTTGCTACCACCACTAGAAAGAAATCCTAGGAGAAGACCTATTTATCCAGGATCTGAATCTAAACCCTTTGCAATGGCTAGTATCATGAGGAAGAAGAGATTGATGAAAAAAATATGGATCCTATGACTCTTTTACAAAAGCTGATCACTAAGCAGGGCCAGCATCATGACTGACAGATGGAAGTCATAGTGCAGGCCATCACTCAACTCCAAAATGAAAGGGTAGACTAGCTCCTCCGCAACTTTTATAACCCTCCTAATGCTCAGCTTGAACCATTTGTCAGGGTACCTCAGGATGGGGATGATTTTGAACTCAAACCTCAAATCATTAACTTGATTCCCCACTTCCATGGCTATGAGTTAGATGACCCCTTCCGCCACCTTGAAGAGCTCCTACACATAGGAAGAACTTTTGGCCCTAGAAACATGAATGAAGCTACCTTGATGATGAAGATGTTCCCATTCTCCTTGAAAGATAGAGCTGCACATTGGTTGAGAATAATTGGTAGACCAATCCTAGCTTGGGAAGACCTGAGAACCACATTCCTAAATAAATTCTTCCCTGTAGGAAAAACTAATGCCCTTAGATGTGTCATAACAACCTTTAAGCAGAACCCCGAGGAACAACTACATGAGGCTTGGGAGAAGTTCAATGATTTAGCTAGGAAATGCCCTCATCATGGGATTCTGAAGTAGCACTTGGCTCATATTTTCTATTATGGGTTGAGTGATAATCTGGAGAATTTTGTTGATACAGCATGTGGGGCAATTTCTTGAGTCGAGATGCTGAGGAGCCTTTCAATTGTTCGAGAATATGAGTGAAAATTCACTCAGCAATACCTCAATGTCTACCTTTAGCAGAGCTAATCAACCAAGGAGTGGAGTATATGAAGTTAACAACAATTTAAACTTGGTTGATTTAAAGCTAATCGCACAATGATTAGACAAGGTGGAACTCGTGGGAAAGAATGTGGAGAATTTGGATAAGAAGCTGGATAATCTTCTAAAGAGAGGGAATTCCTTAGGTACACAATCCAGATTAAATCCTATGCCTACCCAAGGAGTGACTATGATAACCCACAACAAATTCCCTAGCCTACTATGTCAGGAATTAGTACACAACATTAATGACCTAACCATGGCTCCACCTATGAGCCAACTGTACTTGGACCCATCTCTTTCTGGGTACCAAGGAGGGACCTTGATGCCCTCGAATTTTGAACTAGGCAGCCTGATGCCAAGTTATCCTGAGGATGTAAATGCACTCCGGGGTTACACTAGAAATGGTGCAACCATCCTAACTTTGCTTGGTCAAGTCAGAAACCTGCCCAGGGTCCTAACTTGACTAAACCAAACACTTATGGGAAACCTAGTAGGTACACACAACCATGCACGTACTAGCCACAACCTACTCAAGAAAACTAGCCCTCTGATCTAAGTCTAGTCGTCAAAGAAATGAGAGAAATGAATCTGAGGCATAAGGAAGAAATGAATCAATTGAGGACAGAATTGACGAGACGACTGGATCAGCTAGTAGATGCTAGACAACACGAGATGTTGCCATTCCAACCCATCCCAAACCCAAGAAATTTCAATAGGGTTAACTAGCACAACACAAGGGAGCAACAGGCACATATAGTTCAACCTACTCCCTAGCACCCACCTGGTTTTGCTAACCCTAATCAGGCTCCACCTATTTTGTAGAACCCACCTCAACTTTTTAACCTTAACGCTTTTGCTGGTGCGGTAACCTTGAGAAGTGGGAGACAGATCTAAGATCCTTACCCCTCTAAATCTAAACCTAAACAAGATCTTGAGGAGCCCGAATATGACCTAGGTGATCAAGAAGACAAGGATCAAGACCTAAACACTCATGATTTCTCTTAAGCTTCCTTTCCTGAAGCCTTGAATAAACCTAGGAAAAAGAAAACCAATCCATCTGAGGAGTGGCTTGATATTTTTAAACAAATCCAGGTGAACATACCACTCCTTGAGGCTATTGAGAATATCCCAGCCTGTGCGAAGTTTTTAAAAGAAATGTGCAAACCTAAACGCCAGGCCAAATCAACTAAAAGGGTAGTATTATCCTTAGAAACCTACCCCGAAAATAGAAAGATCCAAGAGCCCCTCTAATCTCATGTGTTATTGGAGATACTACTTTTGATAGGGCTCTATAAGATTTAGGTGCCTCCATAAATTTAATCCCCACTATATTATACGAAAAATTTAACTTTGGAGAGTTAAAACCTACTGAGGTCACATTACAACTGGCTGATCAATCTGTGACCACACCACGGGGGATTGTTGAGGATATAATTGTCAAGGTCCATGATTTTTATTTTTTTGTGGATTTCTTGGTCCTTGACATGGAGGTACTAGAGAACTTGAAGAACACCCCGATAATTCTAGGAAGACCATTTTTAGCTACTACCAAGGCAAATATTGACTGTGAATCTGGTAGTATGGAAATCAAATTCGGGGATAAGAAGACAAAAATTAACATCTTTAAGGCCATCAAACAATTTGAGGATTGTGGAATGATAGAAGATTCTGAGGACAATACCGTTGAATATTGTATGGAATTAGGAATAACCTAATCTGATCCTACAGGCCTTGACACCCAAACCAATCAAGAGGTCTGCCCACCAATCACTGATTTGATTCCAAGACCTCTTGAGGGTAACTTTGATCCACCACTGAACCCTTTATCCCAAGGACTCAAACCTGAACTTAAACCTCCTCCAGATCATCTAAAATATGTTTTCTTGGGATCTGATCAGACTTACCCTTTAATCATTAGCTCTCGTCTAACCCAAACTCAAGAAAACCAATTGATTCAAGTGTTGGGAAGAAATAGTAGAGCAATTGGTTGGACATTAGATGATCTGAAGGGAATTAGTCCCACTTATTACACCCATAGAATCTATATTAAGAAAAATCGAGACCCTCCCAAGAAATGCAGAGACGGTTGAATCATAACATGCAAGAGGTAGTGAAAAAGGAAATAATCAAGTGGTTAGATGCGGGAATAATCTACTTAATCTCTGATAGCCCATGGATCAGTCCTGTACAAGTGGTTCCTAAAAAAGTCGGGCTGACTGTGATTACTAATGATAATGGGGAATTGATTCCAACCCGCACAACTTCCTCTTGGAGAGTCTGTATCGATTATAGGAAGCTGAATAGTGCAACCAAGAAAGACCACTTTCCACTTCCCTTCATTGATCAAATCCTAGAAAGACTAGCCAACCAACAATTCTTTGGTTTCTTGGATGGCTATTCCAGCTACAATAATGTAGCTATCCACGCCGAGGATCAAGAGAAAACCACCTTCACATGTCCCTATGGAACATTTGCCTTCTATAGAATGCCTTTTGGATTATGCAATACACCAGCAACCTTTCAAACGTGCATGCTTTCAATCTTTTCAGACATGGTGGGTGATTTCATGGAAATCTTCATGGATGATTTTTCTATGTTCGAGGACTTTTGAACCATGTCTGATCAATCTTAAAAAGACTTTACAAAAATGCATTGAGGTAAATCTTGTTCTATCTTGGGAAAAGAGCCACTTCATGGTTAAGGAGGGCATAGTCCTTGGCCATGTTGTGTCTAAAAAAGGAATCGAAGTGGATAAAGCCAAGGTGGACACTATAATCAAACTTTCGCCACCTTCGACAGTTAAACAAGTAAGATCATTTCTTGGACATGTCGGATTTTACCGTCGATTTATTAAGGACTTTTCTAAGGTGGCAAGGCCCTTAAGCAACTTGTTGGTAAAAGATCAATCCTTTGATTTTGATTCAAATTGCTTAAAGGCTTTTAATCCACTGAAGGAGGCTATTACACAATCATGCATCTTACAACCTCCTAATTGGGATCATCCTTTCGAAATCATGATTGATGCCTCTGATTATGCCATCGGGGTAGTCTTGGGACAAAAGGTAGACAAGAAATCGTTTGTGATTTACTACGCTAGTAAAACTCTACATGAGGCTCAAAGAAACTACACCACTATAGAAAAAGAGTTGCTAGCTATAGTATTTGCTTTGGAGAAGTTTAGACCTTACCTATTGGGATCTCATGTCACAATCTTCACAGATCATACTGCATTAAGGCACCTGATGTCTAAAAAGGACACAAAACCCAGATTAATCAAATGGATCCTTCTGCTGCAACAATTTGATCTGGAAATCAAAGACAAATCTGGTGCCCAAAATGTAATAGCAAATCATCTCTCCAGAATCCTTGCAGACTCTACAACTTCTCAACTCTGTGATTCTTTCCCTAATGAGACTCTCTTGACTATTTGCAAACTACCTTGGTTTGTAGATATCGTCAACTATTTGGCCATCGGAAAACTACCCATGGATTGGCCTAAGCATAAGCGGGATAAGTTGATTTCTAATGCCAAATACTACTTTTGGGAAGACCCAGAGCTATTCAAAGTTTGCGTGGATCAAGTTATCTGCCATTATATTCTAGACAAGGAGATCATAAGTGTTCTAGAATTCTGCCACAGTTTTGCTTGTGGAGGTCACTTCTCAGGAAAAAAAAGGCAGCCAAGGTACTGCAGAGTGGATTGTATTGGTCGTCTTTATTCCATGACTCATACAACTTTTGTAAGTCATGTATCAATTGTCAAACTCTAGGAATCATGACTAGGAAGGACATGATGCCCCTAAATCCAGTCCTTGAAGTTGAAATCTTTGATGTTTGGGGCATTGATTTTATGGGACCTTTATCTAATTCATTTGGATACATGTACATTCTGGTGGTAGTTGATGATGTATCCAAATGGATTGAGGCCATCCCAACCTGAACCAATGATTACAAAGTGGTCATGGATTTTGTAAAGAAGAACATCTTTAGTCAATTCGTTGTACCCAAAGCTTTAATTAGTGATGGCGAGTCCCATTTCACTCACAACCAATTCAGGACCTTACTAGCCAAGTATGGAGTCACTCACAAAATCTCTACTCCATACCATCCGCAAACCAACAGATAAGCTGAAATCTCCAATCGAGAAATTAAAAAGATCCTTCAAAAGACGGTCTGCCTGGATTGGAAGGATTGGTCTACCAAATTGGATGACACTCTCTAGGCCTACCGGACTGCGTATAAAACACCAATTGGAATGTCTCCATTTTGTCTGGTCTACGGAAAATCTTGCCATCTACCCATTGAGCTTGAACATAAAGCTTATTAGGCAATCAGAACATTTAACTTGGATCTCGATCGATCTAGATGACAAAGAAAACTCTAATTGACTGAATTGGATGAAATCCGAAATGATGCTTATGAGAGCGCAAGAATCTATAAGAATAGAACAAAAGCTTTACATGATAAGTACATCTCCAGAAAAAGCTTTGTCTCTAGTCAAAAGGTTTGGTTATTTGATGCACTCTTAAAGCTCTTTCAGAGAAAATTAAGATCAAAGTGGACAGGTTCCTTCATTGTACGAAAAGTCTACCCTCATGGAGTTGTGCTTATCCTGGATCCCAAGACCGACAATGAGACAAAGGTGAGTGGTCAGAGATTGAAGCCTTTTATCATGCAGAACTGTGATCCCATTCCCAATGATCACATCAACCTTTTGGAATCTTCCTAAAGCTGAACTGAGTCTGGCAAATGACGTTAAACTTAGCGCTGACTGGGAGGCAACCCAGTACTCTATACAGGTAGCTTTGCATCCTCTGCGTCCATACTGACCTGGATTAACAAGCATAGTTAGGTGATATCCCCTCCTCTTGCTTATTATATTTTGGATCTTAGTCGAGGACATTGTAATGAATAGGCATGGGGGGTGGACTTTGCATGTCTAATTTTTGTCACAAAAAAAAATGCATTTAGGCATAAATAATTTTTATTAAGGTTTTATTAGAGATTTATTCTTAAGTTGATTCCTGAGTTTAGAATCTAGTACAATTTCACACTTATACGTAGAATTTGCAATGGATCTTCTGTGAAGACCGATAAACATCTTTAATTTATCAAGAAGAAGCAATGCTTCTTCTCCTAAGCCCTTGGACAGTAATTAGGGAGTTAGGCAAACCATCTTCTAACAGATCCACAAAATAAGTGTGAGATGAGAGTAGAAAGGCTACTGGTGCTCTAATGCTAGTATGAGGAATCTTAACTTCTGGATAATTAGATAATGATACTCGGAGTTAGGCATAGTCTTCGCTCTTAGTTTATGCGTACAAGTTCTTAGTGCGAATATTTTTGAGAGCCACCAAATAAGGCAAATACATAGAGAGCGGGTTCTAATAAAACTAGGACTAAGGTGGATGGTCACGAACATCTTTTACGGAATCCTCAGCTGAAAGAGGGTATTAATGTCAAGATCAGAAATACACTGTCCTATCCATTCCCTTCTTGGTGTCGAGAATAGGCACTTCCACCAAATAAGCCACCCGATATCCTCTTGAACACCCCTATTCCCGAATAATGCCTCTTAAATAAAAGTTCATATGCTATACTGCATTGCGTTAGTAGATATTTGCAAAAAAAAAAAGATATATATAGAAAAAAAAGAGAGAGGAAAAAGGAAAGAAAAGAAAAATATATATATACATTAAAAAAAGCAAAAAGAAAATTAGTTTATGAGTTAGAATTTATTAAGGCAACAACACCTACCACCCTCATGATCCACCAAATATAGCCTTGACCTATTTTTCTGTATTTTTGGCCACCTGAATGCGGGTTGAGGAATTCTGACTTAGTCATAGAGTTATCAAAACCTAATCAAAGTATTAATACAAGAAGGGATACCAAATATACTGATAAATCGGGTGAGATTGTGAGCTTAAAAAGAAAGAAAAGAAAAGATAAGATAAGATAGGAAAAAGAAAAAGAAAGAGAAAGAGAAAGAAAGAGAGAGAATGAGTACAATGGAACTAAAGAGAGCACACTTTCCTCACCTCTCTTTGAGTTGAATTATTGAATAATCTGAAAATCTAGGTTCTAAAGTACTAGTCTATACGTAACACTAGATAAATGTGAGCCACCAAATACAAATCTACTTGACTCAGAAATCTTCTACCTAAGCCAAAAATCGAGGTTGAATTTACATATTATTTTATAACCCCAAGGGGTATAAGTTTGCCTATCCCAATAGATTTGTACTAAGGGTTAAGTACGAGCTTTAGATGTGGATTGACTTTTCACTTGGATCCGTTGCATAGATTACAACATAACACATTCACAATTATCTGGATTTCTAAAGCTTCAGATGAAAATAAAAGACATAAACCTCTAGTCAAACTCTTGATAAAAATTACTCATGTACGACCACTTTGCATTTAGTCATGCATTTTCTAGGGACTAGCAAGATTTAGCCATGGGAGTGCGATTGCACAATAATCATGCAACCTAAATTACTTAAATTAAGTTAGATTCTAGCATAACCTAGGAACAATGCATGCATAAGCATCGTAATTTACACAATAGCTAGTTTATTAGTCATATAGATAATATTGTCATTTTATGACCTAAAAGTGAGATGATTTTAATCATAGATGATTCGAAGCCGCAGATATCAGATCAGACCAAACAGATCTGATCAGAACAACGATGAGAGTCCAACGTTTCTGAAATCGTCTTGATCAGACAACTAGGCATCTTGTGCAGTCCATAAAAGAACGAAGATCATAAAGCTAAAGGACAAAGATCCGAACCTCAGATGAAGAATCCAACCACATGGATGAATTTGAATCGATGATCGCAGTCCAATGATAGCGATAATACGCGGTTTCTTAAATACGTCATTGTAACGCGCAAAATCGATCAACTCTTAAATTTATATTCCTAGATAGGGGAGTATCTAGGGTCGTCCAAGGAGGCAATATGGTTGCAAAATTGATTCTCTTGCTTGGAATATATCTCAACTTTCTTTTTGGTAATTTTCAATATACCATTTTTCTTTATTTTTGAACTAAGGCAACATGCGAACTGATGGCGGGAAAAGTGTTTACACTTCCAATTAAGTAAACAACTCTAAAGTAGCAAGTAGAGCCTCTCCCTAAGCTCACTCTAGGCAAGTGGAGACCTAGAATAATTAGGGAGAGGAAGTGAAGAATGTTGAAAATAAGCAAAAAGAAATGCAAACAAGATATGCGAAAAAGGCAACTAGATAAGTGATAAAGTGTTTAACAAAAATGCCTAGTAGAGGAATGCTTCTACTACTTGATAATTGAAGTAAAAGAAAACACAAATCCTCTAAATAGATGGTGAAGAAGAGGGCTTCTTGCTCCAAGGTTGGTGGCTCCCAAGCTTGAAAAGAATCCTTCAACTCCTTCCTTGCAGAACTCCGCCAAGGTGATGACCTCCAAGGCAAGCCCTAAGGGGGCGTGCCCTAAGTTTCTCTCCAAGGGTGGACGTCCACCCTAAGTCCTTCTCCCTTGCCTGGCCGTCCTCCTTGAAGTGGAAGAGTCCTCCTCCTTGGCGTGGCCCAAGTTGAAGAGAGTGGGGAGAAGAAGGCACCAAAAGGGCTGGTGGTGTGCCCCTTTAATCTCCTTCTCTACTCCTTCTCCTTGGGCGTAGGTATAGGTGGATGTAGGTAGAAAATACACTAAAGGAGTATGCCCAAAAATGGTGGTAGGTGGTGGCCTTTTATAGAATAGGAGGGGGGCTATGGTGACCTTTGAAATGGATGGCCAAGATGAGTTGATGGAGGTGGTTGGAGATCCCATGGCCAAGGAGAGTTGGCGCCACCTTAAAGGGCACCAAGGGGTAGTTATGGGTGTTGACACCCTTTGGTGTTGGCGCCAAAATGGGCATTCTAGAAGGTCATTAGGTGGCGCCACCTTAAGGTTCTAGAAGGGGGGGTATGTGGATGGCTAGGATGGCTTATGTGGGTAGGTGTAGGGTGGATTTAAGGGGCTGAAAGTGGCGCCAATATAGAGGTGGTTAGGGGTGGTTTTTGGCGCCAACTTGAAGTGTCTTTTGGTGGAGATAATGGGGTGAAGGGATGGCTAGGAGGTGGCGCCAACTTGAGTAGAGTAGCTAGCTTAGGTAGGCTTGAGTTGGTGGAGCTAGCTAGGGTTGATTTTGGAGGTAATGAATGGCCAAGGAGCTGGTTGTTAGCTATGCTAAGCTAAGCTAAGATAAGCTAAGCTAGCTTAGCTAAAGGTGGAGTGGAGGAGAAGGTGTTGGAGCTAGGGTTTGGAGGAAGGAGCTGAGGAGGAGAGTCTGGAGCTCGAGCTGGAGCTGGTTGCTACTGAAGAGGCTGGCATGGGGCTACTCTAGCTGGCTTAGCTTGCTAGTTCTTTGCTAGCTACTAAGCCAAGCTAAAGTGAGCTAGCTTCTACCAAAATGAGCTGAGGTGAGCTAGGTCTGGTGCTCCCGGGGAGAATCAAGCTGGTTGAGGCAGCTAAGGTAGCTTAGCTCAACTGAGTTGAGCTAAGCTGAGTCCCCGGGAGTTGGACTTGAGCTTCCTAAGCTGAGATGAATTCTTCTTCAGCTGGCTGGAGTTGAGTGGAGCTGAATGTAGCTGGATCTGAGCTGGGGTGAACTCCTGTCAACTCAGCTGAGCTAGCTAGAGCTCCCTGTGAACTAGTGGGAGCTGAGATGAGCTAGACTCAGCTAAGTTGAGCTGGATCTGAGCTGACTTGAGCTAGGGTGAGCTAAGATGAACTCTCTTGAGTTGCCATCCAGCTGAGATTAGCTGAATGGAGCTGGGATGAGCTAACCCTGGTTCAAGTAAGCTAGGTTCTAGCTGCGGTGAGCTGGATCAAGCTGAGGTGAGCTGGATCGAGCTGAGGTGAGCTGGATTAGGCTGAGTTCCAGCTAGTCTGGGCTTCTCCTTCACCATTTGCCTTCTTGAGTGCTAGGGTTTTAGGGATCTGTGCATCTGTACATCCCTAACACTCACAAAAACTCATTAAAACGACAATAAAAAAATGCAATGCATGCCTATCCTAATTTATGCCTAAATGCAGCCCAAAAACCCATTTGCGGAGTAAAATCCGAAGAGCTAGGTTTGTTTTAATGCATAAGAATGATGATAAACTGGCGTTTATCACACCCCCATGCTTATCTTTTGCTAGTCTCTTAGCAAAACTTAAAACGGAATTTTTGGGAAATCTAATTTTTTTGACTTTGGAGGAGAAAAAGAGATCAATGGACCTTAGCAGATTAAAAACACTGGAGGTACGGGATTTGTTAAAGATAAACATCGGGATTTGTTTTGGATTCAACCATTAGATAGAACGGGATCAATATATCTTCCAAAAAATTCTCAAATTAACTCCTTGTTAATTCAGATGACTTGAAATGTTTGTTTTTAGGAATTTTTTTTGGCTCATGAATCTGATTCTCAACTTGCAAAATCCTTTAAAACCTTGTGGCTGTGCTTGTGAAAAGCCAACATTTATAAGGGCGTGTTAATTTATTTATATATATATATATTTTTTTTTCTCCCCCATGCTTATTTTTAGCTTAGTCTTACAACAGATGTGTTGGGATCATCATTCCCGTTACCATTTCTCGAGGGGGCTCTGGCGCCAGTACTTCGAGATAGCACTGTCCATGACACCACCCAGGAGCTCACAACCCCAGAACACGATGCGGTGAAAAGGGGCGCTCCAAACAAACTCAGGCTCTTGCTCCGACACTATAGGTAGAGCACCGTCCAAGACACTTGAGCTGCTAAAATGCGCTTTAATGCTCCGTCTAAAGATATGAAATATAGATATGGAGCAACGCCGAGGTGGTAACATGTTGACATCGCGTCCTTAAAGGAGGCATTTTCCTCCTTCTCGGCGGTGGGAACTCAAACCAATGATCTGCTTCAGACTTTCACTAAGTCCAAACAAGGGAGTTTTTCAAATTTTTAGTTATTTTTAAGTGTTGGCTTGTGTGTAAAGAGTGACACAAGAAGTTTCTCAAAACATGCAAGTTTTTGAATCAGAAGCTAAGTCAAATAATTTCCATATTGCAAAATAGGATCAAGTCACCTGAACTATTATGAGTTCAGGTGGAATTTTATAGAAAGATATCTGATCTTGTCTAAAATAGACCCTGGAATTCTAATGATCAGATCCATATCCTCATCCTTAGTTTGTTAAGGATTAAATCCATTGTACCAAAAGTGAATTTTTCGACCTTAGTCCCGATTTCAAAATTTTTCCTCAAAAAGTTTTGAACATTTTTTTATTTATATATATATATATATTTTTTGGGTATGCAAGCAGGAAATAAATTAAACAAAAATGCATGTTTTTAGGTTTTGAAAATCCTGAATCGATCGTAAAAATTTAAAAACACCCCCCCATGCTTAAGATATGCCATGTCCTCATGCATTAGGAGGGAAAAGGGATCACCTTAGTGATGACGGTCGGGTTTAGGATGAACAAAACCTGGAAAAAGAAGAAAAAAAGGAACGCAAGAAAATGATGGGTTACCTCCCATCCAGTGCTATCTTTTACGCCATTCAGCCGGGCGTGAAGGTATGCACGGAAGACGTAAGATCATGTAAATAATTGGACACTTGGATCCCCGCAAAAAAGGTGTTGTCTTCTAGATCCCTAAAAAATTGATTAGAAATAATATTGGGATCAAAGTTGGATGGAAAATGATAAGTGTAGCCTAAGTCTGGCCATGGGTTTAAATTAGGTTGGGTGCCAAACTCAGGCGGGGTTGGTGGCAGGTCCGTTAGAAAGGGGTCGGGGAAGGAATGGTGAGGATTGGGTGAAGTTAGTGTGGAAAAGTTAGGTGCGTGAATAGTGGGTGGGTTAGGGGGTATCAGGAATAAATTTGGGGTCAAGACAACTTTCCGGATCACAGATTTCGTCGACCACTGATTCTGAATCAGAGTCCTCAAAAAAATTATGGTCGGTAAGGGTATCTATTAACATTGTCTCCTCCACCATATTGGAAATTTCAGTATCTGAGTCCTCAAAGAAGTTATCATCATGGAATCTCCTGGAGGATTTAAAAATATCTAAAGTGATAGTTTGGCCTGCACAGTTAATATCCATTTTGCCTGTGTGGCAATTGATATTTGCCTTTGCAGTGGCCAAAAAGGGGCGTCCAAGGATTATTGGGGAGTCCAGTAATGATTCAGGTGCCTCAATGTCAAGAACCAGAAAGTCTGCAAGGAAGACACAATTCTGGACCTTGATTAAAACATCCTCGATAATCCCACGAGGTTTGATTGTAGATCGGTCGGCTAATTGCAGGGTAACCTCGACGGGTTTTAATTCACCGATCTGAAATTCTTCGAATAAACTCGTGGGAATAATATTAACTGAGGCACCAAGATCAAGGAGGGCGCGATTAAATGTAGTGTCATCAATAATTATAGAAATTAAAGGCGACCCTGGATCTTTCATCTTAGGAGGCAGCTTACTGTCTCTGAAAGATGCACCTGTCCTAGATTTTTAGCCTGCCTTTTAGGAGTACAAATTTCCTTCAAAAATTTAGCATAGGCAGGTATATATTTGATGGCATCTAGGAGAGGAATATTGATATGAACTTGCCCAAATAGCTCCATGAGTTCTTCTGTAGTGGGCTCAGATTTCTTTTTTTTGTTGGTGGTGGGGTAGAGAGCTTGTGGGAAAGGGACAGGAATCTTGTCTTGAGATTTTTGTTTTTCTTTTTCTTCCTGATGGGGAGGTGGGGAGTCAATTTGCACAGGTATCTTACCAGGTTCGTGTGAAGGCCCGGGGTCAGTGGTGGTTTTCCCACTCCTCAAAGTAACGGCATGTGCAGTCGGATTATTATTTAGGGGAGGTGGGGGGGCCTGTGATTGCAGAAACCTGGGCGGCTGCTGAGGTGGTGGATTAGGAGGAGGCTGATGTGGATAATGTGGATTTCTGCCCATATAATGGTTTCCTTGGTGATTAGGGTTGGGTATGGGTTGGGACGGAAGATGTCCTACAGGTCTTTGCGTGGGAGTAACCCCAATCTGATTGTTCAGATTTGTGATGTTGCAGGTTACTTCCGTCATTTTTGTTTGCATATCCTACAGGGTTCGCAGCATCTGGGCATTGATATCTTGTTGGGATGGCCCAGGATGGAAGTTTGGATTCAACCCATACCCATTAAAATGATATGGTTGGGAGGAAACTTGATTATTCCAGGAGTAGTTCGGGTAATTTTTCCAATTGGAAGAATTTTTAAAGGGCTCCTGGATGGCAGAAATATTTTGAGTGGGGTTAAGATCTGGATAGTTGTAGTTCCCCAGTGAATCATGGGCAACCTCAGAATAATCAGCAGGGGTAGTGTTGAGATTGTGCAAATTTTCTCTTTGTGGAAAGTTAGGTTGGGTTAGATGTGGGTGTGGAGCTTGAGTTGAAGTGGCTAGTCTTTCCTCAATTTTCTTTTGATTAATATGCATCTGGTCGAGTTTTTGAGCAATCAATTGAAGATCGTCTTGGGTGACAGGGATAGATTGAGTGCCTATTTCATGAACACCGAACTGCGGGTTTTGGGTTCTGCAAAATGTGTTCATGGAAGCTTGATTAAATGAGTTTTCACTCATTTCTTCGAATAGGTCATAGGCACTTTCTGCATCTTTATTTAAAAAGTTGCCGCCACACGAGGCGTCGACAAACTGTCGGATTTGATCTTCTAATCCATGATAGAAGATTTGCACGAGCTGCCATAAAGGAATCTCGTGGTGCGGGCAACTTCTTAAAAGGTCTTGAAATCTTTCCCAAGAATCATGGAAAGTTTCACCAGATTTTTGGTGAAAGGTCGTAATAGATCTTCGTAAGGAATTGGTACGACCTATGGGAAAGAATTTCTTGAGGAAGGCACTCTTGAGTTGAGGCCATGTTGTAATGGGTCGGCCAATGGTCCTGAACCAATAAGCGGCCTTATCTTTAAGAGATAATGGAAAAAGCCGCATCAGCCATATGTCTTCTTGCACATTTCGGGAACGGGTTGTCTATGCAAGAAGAGTTAGTTCTTCAAGGTGGCTGAAAGGGTCTTCCCTAGGAAGGCCATGAAAGTGTTTAATCAGGTTCAGGACGGCTGGCTTGATCTCAAAGTCCCCCTCCGGTATGACCACCCCAGGTCGTTCCTCATAATAAGACGGATCATAGAAATCTTTTAGAGGAACAACAGGCTGCTGAAGGGGTGGTGGGTTTGGCCTTGGATTGGCTAGGTTTTGGATGTTCCTAGTCAATGTTTGTTGATTGGAATTTAATTTATTAATCTGATCGGCCATCAATTTTAAAAGATCAGGTAGGGGGTCTTGATGTTGTGTGTGGGGCAACTCAAGATTGGGGAGCTCTAAGTGTGGGAAGTTACTGGTGGTTGGGTTTTGGGTGGAAGGGTTAGAATTAGGGTTAGAGGTGGGGTTAGAGGTAGACGTGGAAGGGTCAGTGGACCTATTTTGTTGTGTTTCCATTTTTTCAGGAGAAGACAGAAAAAGTGGTCTTTTTACGTGGGGGGCGAAATCAAATGGTCCTTCCAAGTGCGGATTTTGAGACCGTCGCCCGTGCATAAAATGGAAGAACGGGGAGGGGAGGAGAAGAGAAAGAGATGAGAGAAAGTGTGCAATTCAAACAAACAAAAACTAGACCTAACTTAATTGTGACTCCCTAATAATAACCTAAGACTTGGTCTATATAGGAAATAAGTAGTCAATAGTGAATACCCGTTCTATCAACAAATCTAGCCAAGTTGCTTAAGGGGAGGTTTGGGCCCAAACGTTTCCCAGGGAAAACCCCAGGTGCTTGTACAAACCCGCGCCTGGTCGTTTGACACGGCCCCTCAGCCTGAACACCAGATATAGATGACAGAATTGGTACTAACTAAAGAAAACTTAAGACCTAAATAGCAAGCCTAAGTTGATAAAGCCTTAGGGGTCAAGTTGCTACAAATTTTAATTAGGTCTAGGATTCTATAGTGCACACGGAATGTGGAGGGCGTTTATTGGGTTGTTGCCCTGTTATTTGATTTTTTTGTGTGTGTGCAGGAATTGGAGAGTGGCTCCAATGAAAATCAAGTTGTCACACAATTTTTTTTTGTATTTTTGTCTTTTAGGATTTGATTTAATTGAATGTATTTTAGGGTTTCTTTAGTTAAATTTTCAAACAAGTTTGAAAACCCACAATCAAAGGAAAACAAGTTGTATGGGTGATTGTATATTTCCTTTGAATTAATCCTCAAAAGAGAAAGAAAGAAACCCTAAGCCAATTATCCATAAGACAGAAATTTAACTACCAATGAGTTATTTTTTAGGCTTTCAGAATTAAGTAGTGGTCCAAACAAGTCAAACAACACCACTACTTTGAATAAAATCAAACAAGGATTCCAGAAAAGATTTTTGTAAGATTTTAGGAATTCGTTTGATAATTGTTTTGAATTTTTAATTGTACTGGTGTCAAAGTCCAGAAATAATACCTGTGGGTATTATGAACTTTTTAGTACTACCACTGACCTCAGAAAATTTTTATGATTTTATATGATATATAAAATTTTACAAGGATTCCAACAAGCTCAATTTCCCAAAATTTGGATGAGTATAAAAATTCTGAAAATTCACGGACAGTAGCAAAATAGGAAGATAAGAGGGTATGACTTCTCTGCAATCCACGAATTTTTAAAAATTAAATACAAATCCAATTGATTTGAAATTTGGAAAAGATGTTCCTAACTTAATTGGGAATCACTCTATGAAATTTTATGATTTTAGGAGGCCTGGGGTGTTAGGAATCGATTTTTCAAGTCCGGACAGAAATCTGGACCCGAAAAATAGAACACCAATACTTGCAATGGAGTGGTGTTAAAGAAGCATACAAGCAAACAATGGATTTTAAAATGCACCACTCCACTTAATTTAAGTGTTTAGGGTCCTGAAAGCCAAGTTTAATATATTTTTGGTAGTTTTAATTATTTATGTGAGCAGAAAGAGTAACCAACCTGAATTTTCGCGGGAAGAAAAGGACCTTTGAGCTCTCTCTTCCAGATTCCCGCCTTCCCGCTGTAGTTCCTGCACACACAAAAGAAAGAAAGAGAAGGGGATGAGATCCACTTCAAGCAAGAGAAAATGAGTTAATGCAAAGCCGTGCCTCCCCGGCAACGGCGCCAAAAAGTGATAGCGATAATACGCGGTTTGTTAAATACGTTGTTGTAACGAGCAAAATCGATCAACTCTTAAATTTATATTCCTAGATAGGGGAGTATCTAGGGTCGTCCAAGGAGGCAATATGGTTGCAAAATTGATTCTCTTGCTTGGAATATATCTCAACTTTCTTTTTGGTAATTTTCAATATACCATTTTTCTTTATTTTTGAACTAAGGCAACATGCGAACTGATGGCGGGAAAAGTGTTTACACTTCCAATTAAGTAAACAACTCTAAAGTAGCAAGTAGAGCCTCTCCCTAAGCTCACTCTAGGCAAGTGGAGACCTAGAATAATTAGGGAGAGGAAGTGAAGAATGCTGAAAATAAGCAAAAAGAAATGCAAACAAGATATGCGAAAAAGGCAACTAGATAAGTGATAAAGTGTTTAACAAAAATGCCTAGTAGAGGAATGCTTCTACTACTTGATAATTGAAGTAAAAGAAAACACAAATCCTCTAAATAGATGGTGAAGAAGAGGGCTTCTTGCTCCAAGGTTGGTGGCTCCCAAGCTTGAAAAGAATCCTTCAACTCCTTCCTTGCAGAACTCCGCCAAGGTGATGACCTCCAAGGCAAGCCCTAAGGGGGCGTGCCCTAAGTTTCTCTCCAAGGGTGGACGTCCACCCTAAGTCCTTCTCCCTTGCCTGTCCGTCCTCCTTGAAGTGGAAGAGTCCTCCTCCTTGACGTGGCCCAAGTTGAAGAGAGTGGGGAGAAGAAGGCACCAAAAGGGCTGGTGGTGTGCCCCTTTAATCTCCTTCTCTACTCCTTCTCCTTGGGCGTAGGTATAGGTGGATGTAGGTAGAAAATACACTAAAGGAGTATGCCCAAAAATGGTGGTAGGTGGTGGCCTTTTATAGAATAGGAGGGGGGCTATGGTGACCTTTGAAATGGATGGCCAAGATGAGTTGATGGAGGTGGTTGGAGATCCCATGGCCAAGGAGAGTTGGCGCCACCTTAAAGGGCACCAAGGGGTAGTTATGGGTGTTGACACCATTTGGTGTTGGCGCCAAAATGGGCATTCTAGAAGGTCATTAGGTGGCGCCACCTTAAGGTTCTAGAAGGGGGGGTATGTGGATGGCTAGGATGGCTTATGTGGGTAGGTGTAGGGTGGATTTAAGGGGCTGAAAGTGGCGCCAATATAGAGGTGGTTAGGGGTGGTTTTTGGCGCCAACTTGAAGTGTCTTTTGGTGGAGATAATGGGGTGAAGGGATGGCTAGGAGGTGGCGCCAACTTGAGTAGAGTAGCTAGCTTAGGTAGGCTTGAGTTGGTGGAGCTAGCTAGGGTTGATTTTGGAGGTAATGAATGGCCAAGGAGCTGGTTGTTAGCTATGCTAAGCTAAGCTAAGATAAGCTAAGCTAGCTTAGCTAAAGGTGGAGTGGAGGAGAAGGTGTTGGAGCTAGGGTTTGGAGGAAGGAGCTGAGGAGGAGAGTCTGGAGCTGGAGCTGGAGCTGGCTGCTACTGAAGAGGCTGGCATGGGGCTACTCTAGCTGGCTTAGCTTGCTAGTTCTTTGCTAGCTACTAAGCCAACCTAAAGTGAGCTAGCTTCTACCAAAATGAGCTGAGGTGAGCTAGGTCTGGTGCTCCCGGGGGGAATCAAGCTGGTTGAGGCAGCTAAGGTAGCTTAGCTCAACTGAGTTGAGCTAAGCTGAGTCCCCGGGAGCTGGACTTGAGCTTCCTGAGCTGAGATGAATTCTTCTTCAGCTGGCTGGAGTTGAGTGGAGCTGAATGTAGCTGGATCTGAGCTGGGGTGAACTCCTATCAACTCAGCTGAGCTAGCTAGAGCTCCCTGTGAACTAGTGGGAGCTGAGATGAGCTAGACTCAGCTAAGTTGAGTTGGATCTGAGCTGACTTGAGCTAGGGTGAGCTAAGATGAACTCTCTTGAGCTGCCATCCAGCTGAGATTAGCTGAATGGAGCTGGGATGAGCTAACCCTGGTTCAAGTAAGCTAGGTTCCAGCTGCGGTGAGCTGGATCAAGCTGAGGTGAGCTGGATCGAGCTTAGGTGAGCTGGATTAGGCTGAGTTCCAGCTAGTCTGGGCTTCTCCTTCACCATTTGCCTTCTTGAGTGCTAGGGTTTTAGGGATCTGTGCATCTGTACATCCCTAACACACAAAAACTCATTAAAACGACAATAAAAAAATGCAATGCATGCCTATCCTAATTTATGCCTAAATGCAGCCCAAAAACCCGTTTGCGGAGTAAAATCCTAAGAGCTAGGTTTGTTTTAATGCATAAGAATGATGATAAACTGGCGTTTATCATCCAACAGTAGAAAAATCAACCCGATCGAAAGTCTACAGCACTAGATACAAGGAAAAGAAGGTGGACAGCCATGATGGCACCACATGGTGCCATCACAGCTGCCCCCTCATCACCGCTCCATCTAGGAAGGCCACCCTCGCACGCTGTGGGTCAATGGATTTTCATCCAACGACCATGAGTGCTCCACGTCACCCATCCAATCGTGCTTCATCAAAGGAAAGAAATTCTCGACCGTTGGATCTTCATCCAACGGACAAGAATAAGTTTGCTTAAAACAAAAACATAACAATGTGGACGTGTGGCGCAGCGGTGGGTGCGCTCAACCGCAAGCACGAGACGTGCATTCGAGCGGTGATGCGCAAGGATTCGGAAGGCGATGGCACATGGGCGCTATTGCCTGTTGGATGGCAAACAGAGCACATGGATGTGACCGTGTGTCACAATCTAAGCATTCCATGGCCGAATGTGGGATACCATGTGTTTTGCAAAATTAGGAAGGTGAGATGCGCATACTCAAGCCGTCCGATCGTAAGATCGGGCGACTGAGATCATTGGGCTCGATTTTGAATTCGCGAGAGTGCACGAGAAGAGAGATAAGCTCGATAAGCGGGTGCGAGGAGCTAGCGTGGCCGTCCAATAGAGATCCAAGGGATGTGGGCGCACCACATGTCAAGCTCAGATTGAATCCGCGTGTAGAGGGTGCGTTGGAGGTTATTTTGAGGCCAGATTTGATCTGTTGATCTCTCGATCGACGGATCTGATTGCTCAGGAGTTCTTACATGAGATTAAGGTCTAAAATGCCCACTTTGGCCTTCATCAAAGTTATAAAAGAAGGCTAGAGCCCCCAGTTGAAGGCATCTCTAGATACAACTCTTCCATCAACTCCAGATATCTTCCACCTTCTCTGCAACTCTCCGTCCCTTTGCAACTTTGCTCTGACCTTCGTCCCGGCACTCTGGATCTGAGGTGCTGCTGCATCTCGCACAAGCATCCTACAAGCGGCGTCATCTCTCTGCTACTTTCTATCTCTCTCTCTTTATCTCTCTCTCTATCTATCTATCTATTTGTTTCTAGTAGCATTCTCTATTGTGAAAACTCTATTTTAATTGCAATAAAATTCTGATCTTCTGAATGCATATATCTGAATCCTATACATACATACATATATAAATATTTGTTTATAACAAGTTCTATTGAAACGCTTCTGCATAAATTGAGATTGTCTCCCTACGAACAACCCGATACTCACTGGTTTTAAAAATTTATTTGTTGACGTGTTTTCGAGCAAAACTACAGCTGAATTAACTTTTAAAACACGAATTACATGCCGAACAGTAAACTTAGTGCTTAATAGGAAGTAACTCGTCATTCCTAAAAAAAATTAGAGACCTTTCTTATCTTTCTAAGTAAACACTCCTATTGCACTCTAAGGTTCATATTTCAGAACACCAACTCCACCTCCAATCTTCATATTATAGCTTGAAATCATCCGCAATAGTCACTTTTGACTCTCTCACCTACCCTTATAAGCCTATTCTAAAAGTATGAACTAAGCTAAATTTGAACTCATTTTTTTTGCAATGAGGGCATTGCAGAACTTAGTCATGGAGGGGTATTAAAGTGCAACTGATTAAAAAATTCAACTTCTTTGAAGGGTTCTCATAAAAATAAGTAAAAATTCAAAAGTGAATATATATATATATTCTAAAAAAAAAACTTTGACGAAGGGAGGGAAGAAAATTTTTGAGCTAAATTGCAAATTTTTCAAGAAGAAGGATGTGTTAAATGATTAATTTGTTAGTCTTGGTAAAATTTAAAGTTGTTTGAGCTCTAGTCTTGTATCAGGAAACCCATATCCTCAACCTTAGATTTTTTGGGTCAAATATGCTTGAGTAAGCGTGGCTTAAATTACCTTACTGAAAGAAGTTCAATAATTTTATTTCTTGCACTAAGGGGCATGAGTGTTTAATCCAGCTCTTTGTCACTTATGGTCTAGGAGTTTGAAAAATCGAAACACACCCTCATGCGAAGGGATTGAGTTTTAGGACTAGAGAAGAAAGTTAATACAATATTAGACTTAGGTAGAGTTAGAAAATAACTCGTTTATAGCAACCAGTCCTTAAAGGATGGAGAGCCACTTCCTTAATAAGGTACACATTTAATTTTTATTTTGGTGGGGCTTGCATGCGTAAGTTGTAGCAAGCATTGTGCTTGTCCTCACAACCCCAAAAGTCTCACAAAAAGTCTCTCACACATGCACCACAAAAAAAAAATGGTGCTTGATTTTTATTTTTCTTTTCTGGGGAGATATACCCTGAGGTTGACCTCAGTAGGAAGCTAGAAAGCTACCAAATTCTTGTGGGAGCAATCGACTGAGTCCAATAGATTATTAATTTGATACTTAGGACCTTTAACTCAATTCACTTCCACTACATGTGTTCCAACCTTGATAGCAATGGTCATACGACATCGCATTCACTTCCTCCACGCAGCCAACCACTAATCCACCACTGCCATCATGTCAGCAGTCATACGGCGACACACCTCCTCCCTTTGCTGGACCCCATCAATCACTGGAGCTCAAGTCTAGCCTATTGATGTGTTTCTTAATTCAACTCAGTAATTAAGTTAATTTCACTTAATTAAGAGTAGAGAAAAGTAACTTAGGTTAACTCGAAATTATGTCGATTGTGTAGTATAGGGTCGAATTAACCTAACATTTTAGAATTTTTTTACTGGTTGAGTCCAGGTCGTTCGCTGGGAGGTATAATTCATTCTAAATTTACTAGTTATCTTTATTTTTCTTTTTAAGTCTAGGAGGTATATTAAGTTAATTTAATAACATGAATTTTGCTAAAAATTGATTAGAATGGAATAACAAGCAAAATCCCATAAGAGAATATATTTACCCAAATGATTTACTTTATTAGAAAGTAAACATGTTAATTTCCATTTTATTTTAAAGAAATTAAGGCAATATAAAGTTCTATTCAAGCATTCCTTATTACAACATTTAATAACAAAAAGAAATTTAAAATAATGCAAGAAAAATAAATTCTTTTCTTTATTTCTTCAGCCTCTATCTCTCTCTTTTCTTCTTTCTTTCTCGTTTTCTTTTATGTATCCTTAATTTTTTACTCTCTCTCAAGCTCTCTTTCTTTCTTCTCTTCTTCTGCTCCTGCCTTCTTCTTCCCTTAGCATTTTCTTAAGCCTCCTCCTTAGTCTTTATGCATGTTCCTTCTCTTTCTCTTCCTTAACACTTAGTTGCTGAACCTTAGCACTTAGCCATCAACTCTTCTTTTCCTTAAGCCAGCTAAACCGAGTTTATTTCTTCTTTAACCAAAAATTATTTTTATTTGCAGCGAGGTCCTTTCGAGGATACACAACACCTTGAGATCAGGGTGGGACCAAACCCTACTCGGTCCTCGCCTGATTTCAATTATGGTTTGATTTCGATTTATTTTTCGGTTCACAGATTCGAGCCAATCCGACTCAACCGCCTCCCAAGCCTCGCCCTCCCAGGGCCAACACATTCGCACACCCACTTGGGTGCACACCCGTAGACACACACATATGCTCGAACGGTCATATGTTCAGATCACGTCGAGCGCTTGACGACTGGCATGGTTGTACAACAAATTCCTTTTATTCCAAGGCAGGCGCTCGTGTCTTACCGATGTGGGACTATGTTTCCCCCCTCCAGACCCGACTTCAATTGACAATATCTCCCTATTCAGAGCTTCAAATCAAGCGATTCAAAGCTTGATAGAAAGCTCTAAGGTAGATCTACAAGGTTACAGGGTCAATTTTAAGTTAAGAGGATGTTTTCCTCTTCAATTTGAAGAGTGAAATCAGGGGGTTCCTACGAGTAAAAACTGCTTGGAAATAGAATAAGGCTTCACAGAGTCCACAGATGGACTTTCTTCTCTCAGCTAAGGCTCTAAATAAGTTCTGCAGGTAATTCTGCAGCTACTGGTGAAGGTTTTGAAGCTCTTAAAGCTTCAAAAAGTGTACAGAAGGTTGAAGCTTCTTTGAGAGCTTCAGTGACTGAAATTCAGACTTAAAAATATGAAATAGACACTTAAGAACAAATCAGATCGATTAAAACAGATTCTAAGGGTTTCAACAAATTGATCTAGGCAGGATTTCACTTCAAATCTCATTAAACAACCACTGCTGCCAGTTTGGGTTCGAAAATAACCCAAACTGAACAGAAATCAAATCCTATCAATTAATCCATCAGAGCTCACTCAAATCTCTTTTAAATCATTCACAATCTTCCCAAAAACAGTTTGAATCCGTCAATTCATCAGCTTGAATCTGGAATCCAAGGTTCAGACTCAAGTTTGATTGTAAAGCCTTGAATTTTGACTTTCTAAGTTTAACCCTTTCAGGTGAAATTAAAGCCTAAATTAGAATCCTTTCTTCCTCAGGAACTCATTCAACCTCTTTAGCAGGTGGTTTAACCCTAAAAATTAGGGTTCCAGGTTCATCACCTAAAGTCCAAATGTGTTTTGTTCGTCAAAGATTCTGGAAGGTTTTTACAATGGAATAAGGTCATGAACAGCTTCAGTACACTTCATTGAAGCTTCTAGACACCTTAAATGCAACTTAAACCTAACTAACAGACTTCTCCAGCTCTACCAGATTTGGAGAAGATGAAAACTCAATCTTAGCTCCAGACACTTAATCTTCAAATAAACAACCTCAAAGCAATCAGTGATCGTAATTACATCATTCTGGAGCTTTCATTTAATTCTGGAGGCTGAAGCTCAATTTTGACTCGTCGGAGCTTGCCGGAGCTTCGGTGAGTCCAGAAAAAGTAAAAATTGTGTACAGGTTGTGGAATTGTGCCATTTTTAATCTGAGAAGGTTCCTAAAGTTGTAAGGAACCTCAAGGACTCAATTAATTTCTTCAATTGCTCATTAAAACTAAGATTTAACAGTAAGTCCATTTCTTTAAGAATCTGAGTTGGATTAGGCTCAGGACTTGTTTTGCCACTCAATTGAGTGGTCAAAACAAGTCAACAAATAATTGTGACCATAATTATATATATAATTAAAGATTTTAACTACTCCTGAGCCGCCATGGACAGCGAGCTCAGGAGCTTAATTAAAATTGGGCGTTTAAGTTATAGATGGTAATTACTTGAATTATAGTGAGAATTAGGGTCCTTAGGTGATGAATAGATGATGGAAGACCCTGTGGATGTGGAATTAGCTCGACTACTACCATGGACAACAGAAGTAGTCGGTCGAGGTGGAAGTGATTTAGGCAATTCAATGATCAATTAAATGTTTAAACAAATTAGAAATGATCGTGAGGGTTAAAGGAAGGTGATCAATCAATTAAAAAGACAAAATCAAAGCTCTAGAGAGCTCAAGGAGCTCGCCGGAGTCGAAGAAGATGAACATCTAAAATCTAGAATTACAACTAAACTTCCTAACTAAACTACCTACCTAAATTACCCTACTCCTACTCCTACTCCTAATCTACCATTACTTGGACGAAGGGGTCAATAGGGTTCCACCGAAGGTTCATAGCAGACGAAGAAATCAGAGGGTGTAAGAGGAAGATCTCCGACGGGCAGATTTGGATGGAGTAGAGGATCTCCTTGGTCGGCGCCTGTGTCTAGAGACACGGCTGACCTCGGCGGATCTCCTCGGCTAATCAAGATGGATGGAGGAAGTCGGAGAGTGCTGTGGAAGGTCGCCGGAGTTACAGAGAGAATAGCCTATCGAAGTCAGCTGCAGTGTTAGAAGAGGGAAGGGAGCCAACTTACCAGAAATCGGAGGGGTGAGGGGATATTTATAGTGGTTGGCGATGAAGGGAGTGGCAAGGTTTGGTCGAAGAAGGAGCTTGAGGAGCTTAACCTCCGGCGTCGCCTCTGACGACGGTGAGGTTAACTCCCACCAAAAATTAGGATTTTGAATTAATCCAGACCGGTGGATGAAGATGGAGTGGTGAGCGCAAGCTCCAAGAGCTTGGAGAAAGAAGGTTGATGTCGACAGGGCGGTGATCGTGCGGTGGCGTTACTCTCCGTCGTCAACCATCCATTCGGCTGAAGAAGAAGAAGAAGGCAACAGGGACTTATATGCAATGAAACTTAAGGACCTATGTGAAACTTAAGGACCCGATTGTAATGAGTTTTAAGGACCAAAATGTAAACCCAGGTTTTAAAGGTTTATTTTAACTTAGATCTTTTTCAACTTTTTATATATGTTAGTAAATAAGGTAATTATTATGTTTTCACCTTGAATTTACATTTTTGACCTTTTTAGGTTAATTTATTATGTTAAGTAAAATTACTTAAGTTATTATATACTTAGGTATACATTATGTTTAAGTTATTTAACTTATTAATTAAGGAAATGATTAATAAGATTTCGAGTCCAATTGTTAATTAAATTGTTAATAATGTTTATTGAATGATAAAAATATCATTTTTAACTTATTTTAAAGTCATTTTATATATATCCCTTATTTCATAATTAACCCTTATAAATTCATAACCTTAGCTAATTAACTAGGAAGACTAGTTAATTAGAGGTAATTAGAGATCATGATGAGTCACTCATCACCTATCGCCAGCAATCCCTATCGACAACAAAAAAGAAGAGGAGATGCTTAAGGATTTGGTTGTAAATAAGAAACTTTTTAGGGACCAATTTGCAAGGATTTCTAGGAATCCGATTGCAAGAAGAGCTATACTCTCAAGGACTGATTTGAAAATCCTCTTAATTATTTGAGAATTTATTTTAATTATTGGAAAGTTAGGGTTTTTATTGAAATGTTATACCCAAACATTGGGCCTTTTTTGTTGATTGGGTCTGTTTGGCTCAATGTCAAAAAGGCTTTTGTTGGTGGAATTTTTAATTGTGGTGCAGTTTGTTTGACATTTTAGTGGGTCTGGATTCATGGGTTGGTGTATTAGGCATGTTTAGGAGTAGATAACTGAAGGTAGACGTAAGGCACTTTTAGTAGTATCACCCCTTTCGTGAAGAGGACTACCTTTATGTGTTATCATGAGGTCCATCAGTGTTGTATATATGGTTACTTTTGAATGGAGAAACTTTTCTCTTAGATATTCTGTAACTTACATTCTAATTTTGTAAATGCTTGCATATATAAGATAACTTGAATATGCAAGCTTTTTTATGTTGGAGTTATGTTCACTTAGCGAATCATCTAATTATGTAACTACCATAAGAATTAGATGTATTCTCTCCTTTTATGTGAATAAATGAATTTTGAGTACAAATATGTGTTATTGATCCAGTTTGTGTTTTTAGGCCTACTTGTATAAATGTTAGATCAAACAAGTAAGAATATTGGATCAACTATTTAACATGGTTCTAAATAGTGGATCCAAGACATAGATCTTTATATGATAACTATTGATGGAGGAGCTTTCCAAGGGTTGAAGGGTTCAATATCGACTGTTTTCCCACCTACATTGTATGTCGCATGTCAAGAATGCATGATAAAGGAAGCACAAGTCATAAGAGGCAAGGGATATTTTAACCAAGTTCCACCCAGATTGGTATACATCCTGGGAGGGGTCTAACCCTTGAAATGTACTCTATTAAGAGCATTACAAAAGGAATATTTTAGTGTAGTTGATGGTAACACCATCATCCTCCATATCTAGCTCAAATTGGCTAATTCCTTAGTATAAATTCACCTACTTAAATCATCAAAAGGGTATAATTCAAGTATGATTGAATCAAGAGGAATAACAACAAAATGAGCTAATTATGCTATTTTAGTAGGAAAATATAAGTGAAGATTAACTCAAGGGTGAACCTGTACTTAATTTAAGGTCAAATGAGCTAAAAATTCCAATAAGTGAGCTTGTACGAATCAACTTAGGGTTTCTCTGAGAAATTGAAGCTAATTTACATTTAAAAAGGCTAATTTTAGCCTCACTTAAATTCAAGGGGTTCTAATTAAAATAAATATAAAATAAACCTTATACAAATCATTGAAAAATATTCCCTAAGGTTTAGAATGATCAATTTTACAAAATGAACCCAATTTGACTTAAAGACCAAGGTTAACGACTAATACATTTTGGATTAAAATACAAATTGACCAAATAAAATTCAACAAAACTAAATATTGAAGTCATCAATAGATTCCTTGGGTTCAAATTAGGTTACCCTAAAAATTTGAGACCAAATGGAATTCATCTTCACCTACTTTGCATAATGGCCCTCAAGTTTTGAAGTTACTTCATTTTTATCCAAATTCTTTCTTTCCAGTCCTTGGTTGATGTCAGCATGACGTTAGCCTTTTTCTTCACATTAAGGAACACAACATGCTCCTTCCTTGCTTGGAGCTCGATTTGCAGCAACTATAGGTCGAGATTTTCATAGCCAATCTCCACCAAATTTTGTGGAGATGATCCTTGATTCATGAAGGATTGATTCGATGCGTTTCCAGCACTTTGATTGGTAGGAACAACCTCCATTCTTGCCACAAATTTTGGGGTTTAATCCTATTCAATTTGCGATCTTTACTGCCATTTTCGACTCAATTCAACATGCAATAGGATGCTATATATTGCTCTGATCTAAACGAAGCACGGTGTGTGATTTTTGGTGTTGTTTCTTCCCTTCTTCTTCCTCCTGACTGGCACCATTAAAGACCACCTTGGAGCTCCTTCGACACCTTCATCTACCACTCTTCCGCTGAAATTAGAAGAGGGTTTCTCTTCCTCTTCATCTCGCAAAGCTTCATGCGAAGCTTCAATCACTAACACCATCTCCTCCAATCCAATTTCTCCTCTTCCTTCCTGGTCGACCAGCCTTGCTCTCTAGGTACATCCTCTCATCAAATTAGTTTAGTCTTTCTCTTTGTTTTGGTTTGAATTAGTTTTCTGGAGCTTCTTAGCTCCATCCATCAGGTCTTCTTCCCTCCTTCAATCTTGCCATTGATGACCTAAAAAGGCCCCATCGCCAGCGAGCATCTAACCACCCTTGTCTTCAATAAACATAAGGCTTTGCTCTGTCATGCCACACTAGAGCTTTTGGGTATTTAATCGGGGTCGCACAACCCATATTTTGCTCACTAGGTCATGTCGGAGACTTTGTTGGAGCTCCACCGTCTTCCCCAACGTCGGTCGTTCCCTATGACGCCACTGCCGCTAAGATCGCCGATCAGAGGCCACCATCACGTCAATGAGCTTCCCACGACCACTCCTTCCATTCACCAGCCTCATTCCATGGCTAGATCCGAAGTCTGGCATCCCTCCAATGACATCGCCAACCACGAAGAAGAAAGGTGTTGGAGGGACCTAAGTGCAAGTAAGAAAAGTTGTTAGGGACCTATTTATAAGGAATCAGGGATCAATGTAACTTTTGCTTGGATTGATTGAAGATTTGTTTCCATATTAATTGAAGATTTATTTCTTGGACTTGATTATTTTTAATTGAGCATTAAAATATAGCAAAAAATTAAATCTTTTGAACATTTAGTCTTTGCACTTGAATCTTAGATTTTATCTTCTTATTTCGTAGATCAAGGTGTGATTTTGAACTTGTTGGATTTTAGAGAATTCATCCCTACTGCAAGTTCATCAAATTCAATTGTAAATAATTAAATAGTGGTATTTGTAAAATCATTTACTCCATGCGAACCACCTCGGATTTCAACGTTGTATTTTCAAGAAATATAGTTTTTCAAAATTTGATTGAGGGTATTTAGACTATACCACGACGCGATTTTAGCAAATCTCGATTCGTGGTCGTCACTAGGTTTAAGGAATGAGGAGAGTATGAGGTTTCTCTTTCTGAATGAAGGGTACTCGATCATCCTTCCTTGAATACCATGCTAGCCTTTAAACATTGACAGTAGATGTTTCTAGAGAGTTTCTCAGAGGTGTTGATCAAACAATCCTCATTTTTGCTTGTAAAGGAGGCCTGATCCAACAATTGGAAGGAGGATCTAGAATCTCCTTGTCTTGGTGCAATGCATGTGATCTACTGCAAGTCGAAATGACAAAGATGATTATTATGATTTTCTACCTTTTCAAAAAGTTCTTTACTTGGTCAAGAAGCCAAGGTCATAAGTGAGTTAGAAAAGGACATGAACCTCTTAATCTTCTCTCATTTAAGGATGATTCCTCCCATTGGGGGCTGATGCCCCATTCTTGAGGTTATCTATGCTAAGGGTTTGCACTCACCCTTGTTTTTGAATGGACAAGGCAATCTTATTCACTTTTTGGAGGGGAGATGCCCTTAGCTTGGGTTCCTGGCTTCATTTTGGAATGAATGAGTCCATCCTACTTTCTTCTTAAGTGTTATGCCCTTTGGTTGGGCACTTAACCTTGTTTGGGACAGTAGGCTTGCTTGCAATGGACAAGCCACATTTTTTTCTTAGGGACTGTGACCTTTGGTTGGGCACTTCAGCTCTCATGGGATAGACAAGGCTATCATTTTTTCTTGATGGTTTTTCCCTTTGGTTAGACACTTAGCCTCGTTTGGGATAGGCAAGGCTGTCCTACTTTTCTCTTGAAACTTGTGCCCTTTAGTTGGGCATTTAGCCTTACTTAGGACAGAAGGGGCCATCCTACTTTATTATTGAGGCTATTCCCTTTGGTTGGGAACTTTGCCTCACCTAGGATGGACAGGGTCATTCTACTTTAATTCTTATTGAGGTTGTTCCCTTTGGTTGGGAACTTTGCCTTGCTTGGGACAAACGAGGTTGACCTACTTCCATATTGGGGGCACCTATCATGGTGACCAAGACGCCCATATTTGGTTATTCTACGTGGTCCAAGGGATTCTTCCCCCATTAACTATCACTAACTCATGCTCTTGATCATAGTTTCCATCATCAAAAGATATATGGCAATCTTCTAGGTTATTTATGTGAGGTTAACACCTAACTGAATTCCTGATGAAAGGAGTTCCGCAAGGAATGAAGATTCTAGAATTATCACATGAGCATGTTCAAGGAGTTGATTCATGGAGCAGAGATCACAAAAGTCCTCTTTTAGACACTATCCTTATAGACAAGGCACAGGTCTTTATAACTAGAATAAGAGTCTATGTATGTAGACTTGGCAACCAAATAGCTAAGGTTTTGAAGAGTGTGAGGCAAATATGTTAGGAAGTTGATTTACGTAATTCAATATAGGATATAGATGTCTTCTTAAGATGGGATTCACATAGCTCCAATAATTGGAGTGGCGTTTAAGCTCCATCACTATGGTTTTGGAGGTCTAATTCCACCGGTGGTTGTTTCAATAGATATATTGAATTAGGAATGAAGGAACTAGAAGAACTTGGGGAAGTTATCTAGTATGTCTTCCATCCAAAGTATAATAGTAATGTACATAAAATAGTTCTAGAAGGGTCGACAATAGGATAAGATTCTAAACCTTAAACGACTCAAATTCCTCCATGTATATAGGACATATAAGATATATGGTCTACCTTGGGGGTTGGATGTTGCCTTAACAATCCAATAGCTATCATGCCTTACTAGGGCTATGTAATTTCCCAATAATCTTCCTGACAAATCAGGAGTGGATCACTAGGTGTGCACGTGCCAATGTCCCAGTTATCGAGTGGCTCAGGTAATATTTCGTGTAACATCCCAAAATCCAGGTCCCAAGTCATTCCAACCCTTAAATACGGTCGTGGTTTGGTGCAAGTACAAGCACCTCTTAAAATACACCAAAAACACTTATTTTGGGTCAACCCCTGGTCAAACCTCTTCAAGAGGGTGCCATGTATGGTACGGTTGGATTCCTCTCATCGCAAGCTTTCTAAAAATGCTTGTTTCGTGCAAATCCAAGGTGTATAACTTAAGTTATGACCAGAACAATTCAAAAAGTGCCTAAATGTAAGGTGAACCAAACCTTGGGGTAAATTCTCTATTTTACACAACTAAACCTAACCCTAAATAGTATTTGGGTCTATAAATATACTCTCTAAGGACCTAGGTTTGTCTTAGTCTCTAAGGCCTCCAAAATCTAAGAGAAAAAGAATGTTGGGAATTAGGATTTCTAATTTGAAATCTTAATTTCAAATTCCTCGGGACTCGGTTGAGAATCCAGAAAGTCTGGGCTTCCCCTCCACAATTTTTGCAGAGGCAGCGGTGACATTATGTGTGCATCCAGAGTTGTAGTGTGGATTCTCACCACATGTTGAGAGGAAGGGTCACGAACGCATGTTCTCACAATAAGGGAAGAACGAGTGAGAGGGTGCAGGTGGCCTTGATGCGCAACACATGGCGATCGGATGGAAAAAAGGCATGGACGCGGTAATGGCGATCCATGCATGCGTGTGGGAGCCAATCAGGAGGTGACACGTGTTACGAGTGGGCAAGTGGAGATTAGTTTGACTAGAATGGCCGTCTGGTCTGATATGCGATCCCCTCACTCATTTTCAAGTGGTTTGAGGTCTTTCTGACCTCGAATTTCGACAAATAAGGTATCGTTGGAATTGTCTCGACACGTCTTACGCATTATACTATTTATTTTCATTTTTTACCACTATTTCCTTAGTAAAAATCATAATAATTCCTAAGTGATTCGAACCCTATTTTTGGTTCGTGTAAATCATGATTTATCCTCGATGCATGCGCAAATTACAAGACAAGCACAACGACTGTCCCTAGGCCCTGTGCACATGGTTCAAAGTCACCATGACTCTCCGATGATGCTAAGTAGAGTAGTCTCCTATTCTCTTATTTCCGTGTTGTTTTCGGGTAACCGTGGACCTGTTTTGCATGGTCTTGCTCGTGTACCACATTTATTGGCATGAGATTCCTCTTTTGCTAAGTCCAAAACCTTTTTAAAGATTTAACTTTAATTTTTAGGCACTTATTGTGAAATAATTGGATGTTATTCAAATGATTAAGAATTAATGACCTAATGTACCCCTATCATTGCATGCGTGAAACAAACTCCGATTTACATGAAACAAGTTCTATTATGTTCATTAATTGATAAATAATATGGAACCACTGTCATAACTTGGAAAATAATGGTGAATGGATGAGTTGCAGAATAACATGAATATTGGAAAATAATGGTGAATGGAAATCTTGGAATTAAAAACTTAACTGTTAGTATACTTTGGTTTGATGAAAGATATAGTATCTAACAATGACTAATATGATTGTTTAGTCGAGACTTAGAGAATGGATAACTAGTTTTAGCCTCATTAGTTCCCGAATTAGCTGTAGCTTTGGTCATTCAATCTAGTTCTAGGCTGGTTTAGGGTGCTGTTGACCTCCCTGCAACTCTTTGGTTAAGCTTAGCGGCCAACTGGGATAGTGGGATGCATGGCTCGAGGTTGGGAGTGGTTTCTTCTTGGCCAATGGGTGGGACATTAGTTGTCTTGGTTCAGCATACATAGTGCTTGTATGTCTTCACTCTACAGAATGTACCTGCCACCCCTTTCCGCAATGACCCCAGGGTAATAGAGCATGGTGACTCGATGGGTATAAGCCGTCTTCTCGGCAAAGAGGGTGGCTTATACTGGTCTTGCACATCAGGAAGTTACACAAGATCATCTCATGTTCCAATACGTTGATTGACAGATTGTGGACTGTAATAACTTGGGCTTAAGTACATAAATGAAATTGGATAAACAATAGTTAATAAATGAGACAATTGTTGATGCAGTGCTCTCTTTCTTTACTCTTGTCATTGTTTCTACTTTGTTGTAGTAGTTCTACTCTACTTAGGTTTTACTAACGTGTTTCTCAGGTTTTGTACTCAAGTGCTGCTAAGCAGTTGGGTGCAACGACTGTTGTTGGTCCGTTTACTGCAGGATAGGGTCCTACTTTAGGAGACAGTCTATTCTAAGCCAGTGGCTCTTTAGCTTTATTCTTTTTCTATTATTAGACTTTTATTTCCTGTGTTTTGGTGATTATAGTAGCATTTGAGCACTCGTTACATTCCTATTTCTGTGGTGAATTTTCTTTATATATTTTGTCAACACTTTATTTCTTCTATTTAATGCATTATGAATGAATGTTTGGCTATTTATGTTCTATGATTGTGTGCTAAGTGACTGCGATCTTGTGGTTGGTTGTGCCTGTGATTAGTACAGGGCGACTCAGGGTTTGTCGATTGGCGGGACTTGAGTCGTCACAGTTTGTAATCCTACCAATTAGATATTTCCTAGGAAAGTCGATTTTTCATAAATCGTAGGGTCGAAACCTATCGAAAATCTAGTAGAGTTCCCCTTATTTATCTAATAATTTTCCCCAAAACCTATACTTGCAAATCGTACTTATGCATGCATACCACAAATATATGGATGGGTTGATAAATACATAATTTATATTAGTAACTTGCCTATTGTATGCTAAGTACTTAGTTAATAGATTACATATAGATTGTACATAGTCTACTATAGTCATGAATGCATAATTAGGTCATATAAGTATTTTATGTTTAATTGATGTCTAATTAGAGCATCTTTGAAATGACCCTTCCCAAGGGTCGTTCGAGGTTTTCCCAAAAGGGTAGGGGTGTAAGTGCAATTTTAAACCCCCTGGGTTTAAGTTTGTGGGCTTTGCAGGAATAAGGAAACCTTGCGGGGAAAATCTCACAATTTTTTCCTCTCTCTCTTCCCACAGAACACACCACGCACACACCCTCCTCTTTAAAAAGACTCTCCTCCACCCTCTCCATCTCCACACCACCACCTCCACCTTCACTCCACCACCCACCTGCCGGCGACCACCTCCTTCCCGTTCCCCTTGTGACCATGAGTGGGGAAGGAGGGGAGCTCGAGATGGAGAAGGAGAGAGGGAGAGTGTGGGCGAGGGAGATGGAGAGCATGGGAGAGGAGGAGTGGCCGAAGGAGCTCGGAGGAGCTCGGGAGAGGAGGTGTGGCTAAGGGAGCTCGTGGAGTGGAGCTCTACGACCTCCTGCAGCTGCTAGTGCGGTAGTTGTGGTTCTGCAGGTGGAGGGCCATGCTAGGAGAAGGTTTGAGAGGTGTTTTGTGGAAATATTTTCCGCAGTATCAGACATCTGAGACGCTATATAGACGTCTGAAGAAGCCTCAGGATGTCCGGAGATGGCATCGGACATCTGATAGCACGCATAGTGCCAAGGCATGTACTCTGTACGCATCTGCATGCACACACGTTAAGTTTAGGTGTCGTGGTTTTAACCCCAACGCGCATGCGTAGGTACGAGACGTTGGAAAGGCACATGGCACATCCATTGAGGTGCTTTAGGACATCTGGACATCTCTGCAGACGTCCGGTGACCATCTCAGACGTCCGGGTGCACTGACAGACATCTGGAAGGACCCCAGGATGGCTGTAAGGGGTTCCAGATGTCCGAAATCAGTGTAGGAAAGCAAGGTGAGCCTCTATGGTCATTTAAGATGTCTGGGGCTAGTCCCAGACGTCTGATTTTAGTCAGAGTGCACGTTTTTTGCCCGTTCAAGGCCCAAACTGAGTCGGTTTTGTGCAAATAAAGTATCGTTGGTTTCAGTTCGGAGTTCTCTACGTGTGTGTCACTCATATACTGCTTGAACTTGTTTGATGTGATTTGGTCAATTGTATAGGTCTCCATCCAGTAGACTATACATGGCCCGCAGAGACACAAGATCTGCGATTCGAGCCCCTATTCCACCCGTGTATCCCGGTAGAGTAGTTTTTCTCAATATTATGACTTAATTAATTGAAATGCATGCTATCATAGAATGAATTGATTGAACCCTAGGATATGAAATGAACCCTAGGGCAGAATTGAGTGAATGAACATTACTTGAGCCGCACGGTTTATTTTGAAATGCATGTTAGAACCCTTCATGCTAGCAAATGAATAGTTAAATGATGTGATGCTTCTTTCAGTTATTAAATCACAAGCTGCCTGTCATATGGTTAAGAATCGAGATGTGAACAACGAGATATGCATGTCGTGAAATGAAATGAATGAATACAATGCATGAATCTACGGGGAATTAGAAGAGGAACTCATGTATACGGAATGAATATTGTATATAGGAGGGAAGTGAGCTGGCTCTCGAGTACACGGTACCACGGAGAGCAACTGTCCCTTTTGCATGAAAAGTGAGCTAGCCCTCGTGTATGTGATACCGAGGAGAGCTACCTCACTTTAGTGTATGAGGGAGCTAGTTGCCCTTGGGTTGAGACCCGAGGTTAGGAATGGCCCCCTACACTGACTCTTGTTACTTTAGTATAGGGGGGGAGCTAGCCGCCCCATGGAGCTTGGGGTTAAGACTGGCCACCCTACATCGACTCTTGTTAGGCCTACTGGGCAAATCAGGATAGTCGGGCGAGGGTACGCAGGCTGTTAAGGGGCGAGACCCCTATTCTGAGAGGGCAAGGCCCTCTTCTGTTCTGTGTTGTACATTTTGGCATACTCGCTAACGGAAATGACTAACCGTGTGCCAATGCGAGGTAGCTACCCGTGCGCTTATCGTGCATGCCGTAGTCACCGCTACGTCATGACCGTGACCTCGAGGTGATAGGCTGGGTGTAGGACTACCACGGGGATGATAACTCTGCATTCAATAATGATAATTCCATCAACTAGAGTTTATTTTGAGGGTATAGGCGTGTTAATAACATACCATGATGGGCATGGGAGAATTATATGCATTACGAATTAAGATTGCTCATAATTAATGTTTAATGGCCATGTGTACAAGTGTATATTGAAATAGGCCTTAAATGAGCAATCGGACTATACAAATGGATCCAGATCGATGAACGGAGTCCAACGGACTCAAAATCGCCTCAATCCGACATCCGGAGCTCCCACAACAAGCCCGAGAAGTTGTGACCGTTGATCTAAGGATCAATCAGACAGCTGAGGATTCGTGGAGAACGTGACCTTTTCGCATCAATGGCGTAATGGTCAGCGCCTCCATCACACACCCGAAGGCACCTATTTGAATCATCAGCAGTGCTTCAAATCCGCGGAGCGCGCGCGTGAATGAAATTCCGCCGATGATTTTCGATTGGGTGGCTAACACACAGCCACACGGCTCCTCCAGATGAGAGCTTGCCCGATGTGCACGATCACACGCACTCACCACACGCGAGGCGTGATCCAGCACATCCGGTCGCGTGCAATCCCAGCCGTTGATGCGCGATTGGACGGCTTATGGTGCAAGCACACGGATTGCAGGAGAAGAAGCACCTATGGGCGTGGTGCGTCGTCAACCATCCTATGGCAATTCGTGCCTCAAATCCGACGGCTGAGGATGCGTAGGTGCGGCTTGAGAGAAGAAGCATGGGCGCACGGATCGGCGGGGGTGGGACTTCAGCGACGCTTCTGGAAAGGATATAGCGACGTACTGGACGTCACTAAAGGTCCGTACCTCTTTTGGAAACCCTCTTCTATTATATAAACCCCCTCAACCACCCCATTCAAAAGCATTGAATTCACACACACTCTTCATGCAACACTAGCCCTCTCCTAGCTCCACCAAACACTCCATATCCAGGCCAGAGTTGTCGAGCCTCCGATGGAGCCCCCCTCCACCGCCGTGGCCGCCTCGCCTCCTCCTTGCACTCTCTCTTACTTTAGTTTTATGTTTTACTATTTTAAGCTTTCATCTATTGTTGTATTTGTAAACAAACTCTAATTGCATGTGATATGTTAATGTTGCTTCTTATATCATAGTCCACATCTCTTTAAAGTGGTTGTGACATTTTAAACGCAAGCTCTAGCCCTACTCTCTCTCTCTCTCTCTCGCTCTCATTTTCGCAAGCAAACCCTGCTACCATGTTGTGACACCAAAAGTGACTAAAACTAATCTGATTTCATGCCTCCCTGAATCGACACTTGGACTCACCAAATCCAAATCTTAAATTAAAATCGACGTCGCGAATGCATGCTACAATGACATAATTAAACCAACGCATTCCGTGTGTGTCAGGGGGCTCTCCTGGTCAGGTGAGTGCCACGTGTACATCCTACATCGCGGAATAAACTGCAATCAAGATCGTTCCCTTAGGGAACAGGAGGATTAAAAAATGTTGTGGATCCTTATTAGAATAACCGAATCAGAAACACCTAGTTGAGATAAATGGAAATGAATGATTAGTTAATTGCTTGTTTCTTTATGTTAAATTGCATGTAAATGGCTTAACCACCACTTTACTCAGCGTTAGCTGATCACGGATTATATAACCATGTTCACGTCAGGGAGTTGAGCAGCTAGCACCACCAGCTACCGAGGGTGCTGGGCCCAGTCGAGCCTAGCCATAGTGTTTTTCTCCTTTCCATTGCAGAGACTTTTGTAGTGGTGAGTACCTTTAGTATGTATTAGTTGTTTCTGTTATATTTCCATTCTATTTCCTTCTATTGTAGTTGTGATGGCTATGTATGTTATAGTACTCTTCTGCTTGTGACATGTAATATTTTTGAGACTTCTCGTTCTGATTTCCATTACTGTCTCTTATTTATTTTTGCTTAGTTACATTGCATGTGTGGTTATAGAATATTTTCTGCTTTTGGTTATTTCTCGTTGGATGAATGGGTCTTGGGATTTAGTTGAGGTGAGCCGATCTCGGGTCCTGTAGGGAGCTGGGATCGGGTCGTAACAGTCTTGAATAATGCAGGAGTGAATGGTGAAGTTAAAATTTCTTGGAATAAAGTTGGGAAGCTAATAAAGCTTGGAATGATGTAAAGATTGAAGAATTAAAGGCAAGAAGACATGTGGCATGACCTAAAACCTTCATTTTTTTTATCAAAAGAAGGGATGCCTATTGATATCATTAGACATCCAGAATTTTATTCACTCAATCAAAATTCATCTACAAAGGTTTCCACAACCTAATAAATGACACCACCTCATTACAAACATTCTCCAACCACACCCTCCCCCCATTAAACAAGGCGTCATTCCTCATCTTCCACACAACCCACATAGAAGCAGCCATAGCCGCATGAGGCTTGGACTTAAAAACGAAGTCACACCACAAAGCTTCCTACGTCGGGGCAAGGCGTCCACAACACTTATGCCACAACTCATCAGTGAAAAGACATCTACTAAACAATTTCCTGGCATCATCCTCAACATACCCACACAGAGGACATGGGATGATATCTGCACCCAAGACACATCTCCTCAATGCTCTAGTAATCAGGCCTTCATTCCTTCTAAGCCAGAGGAAGACCTGCACCTTCAAGGGAACTTTCAGCTTCCAGATACCCGCACAGAAATGGCCATGCTCATCCTCTTCCCAACCGCCCACCATCTGCTCGTATGCTTTTCGTGAAGAGTATACCTCATGCTTCCACGTGAACCCATCCAGCCCCTCCATTGGTTGGAATGCCACCAAAGTCTGAAGAAGACGCCGGTTCTTCTCCTTGGATCTCACCTCATAACATCCTCTTAAAAGGCCAACGTCCCACATGCCACGATCTTCCTGCCAGTAATTTGCAACCTTTGCCTCCTTATCGCACGCCAACCTGAAGGCTCATGGAAAAATGCCTTGAAAGCAACCAAGACCACTCCAGTTGTCCTTCCAGAAGCAAAAATCCTTGTCATCACCCAAGGCCGGGCCAAATTGATCCTGTTGTGCCAAAACAGCCTAGGACACAGAAGACCAAAAAGGGGAACTTGCTATGAAGACAAAACATCATCAGGACCACCACTACCACCTTTTGAATCCCGAATGGACTCCTGCCAAAGACCCATATCGCCTCTGAGGATGTTAACGGCCCACTTAAGGAGCAACAAATCTCCAAACTCCCTAAAAGTTCCGATGCCCAAACCCCCCTTCCTTTTAGGCATACACACCTTCTTCCACTTAACAGGCTACATAAATCTCCCACTGTGTAACGACCCCTTTCAGAAAAATCTCTTCCTTACCACGTCCAACTTCATGATAGAATCAGGAGCCTGAACATGGATAATAAAAACACTAGAATCGTAGATAACATAGATTTAAGGAGGATGAGTCTACCTCTGTAACGAACGCGCGCTTCAGACGTCTAAGAGGTGGCCCAGACGTTCGACCAGACATCTGGAACCACTTCCAGACGTCTGGGAACCACTTCCTCTTTGCTTCGACCTTCTTCCTTCATTCTTCTTCTTCTCTTCAGCCCTTCCGCAGTCCCTTCACCTGTGCCTGCACACACAAAGTTCTCCAATCAGAGACGGCAAAACCTACTCTACCCTCCCCCCCCTGCATTTCTCTCTCACAGAAGCCGCTCTTAGGAAAGCTCTCCCAGAGCTGCCGGGTAGTCGGGTACGGGTCGCGCCCGGGTCCAGGCCCACCGACGTGCGTGGTGGGCGAGGAGTGCCAGACAAGTCGGGTCGGGTCGGCCGGATCTGCGTGATGAGCTCGCGGATGGGCCCGGTGAGATAGTGTGAGAGGGACCTCATCCCGTGTGCTGAGGCGATAAGCCTCCAGCACGTTTTCAATTTGTATCGCTGCGCCGCTCCAGAGCCTTCCGAGGTGGGACTAAATGTCCCACCCCAATTTAGCGCCTGCGCGGAGGAACCAGCTGGTAATTGCGGCTTTACGCGAGGCCCTCGCCCCTGCTGCGAACCTGGGATTCTTCGCGAAGACACCCCACGCAACCTGGGAGCCTGATCTGGGCGTAGCGAGGCTGCAGCTGCAGGCGGAGGCAGCTCCTTCTGCACAGCAATGGCGGCGGAGGACGGGTGACCTGTTCACAGCAAAACGGCCTCTCGGCCTAATCAGAAGGTGCCGGGAGCTTCGCCAGAGTGCAGCGAAGCTCGTGCGGGTGGTGGCGAGCCGTGGGGCGGCGTGCAAGGGCTGCCCTAGGTCGGACTGTGGGTCGGGAAGTGGGTGTGTTCGGTGGATTTGCAGAGGTCGGGTGGCGGGAATTGGAAGGGCGGAAATGGATCAGGGTGAGGAGGTGGAGATTATGTGCAGGTCGGCGAGCCGTGTGGGGTGCTGGAGTGATGGGAGCGGGTCGCCGGAGTGTGGCCAGAGGTGGAGAAGGTGAGGGAGATTGGTTGGAATCGAGGGCGACAGTAAGGGTTTAAAGTGAGGAAAAGGAAGAGGGGAGAAAGGTGAGAAGTTATACCTACTTAGCAGGACAAGGAGGGGCCGGAACAAGCAACATTCGTATCGACTGTCGCCGGAGAAGAAGCTGCTCAGAGGAAGGAGCGACGGCGAGGAGAGGGCTGGAGAGGCGCGCGCTGGGTGCGGCGCGGCGCGGGAAGAGCAGGGGAAGGCAACCCTGCTGCTGGTAGTGCGGCAGAACGACGAGGAGGAGGGAAAAACCGCCGGAGCTGGAGGGCTTCCTGTCGGAGTGGGAAGAGAGTGAAAAGAGGGTGTTTCTCCGTCAGGACCGAGCTGCCAAGAACGGCGGAGCGACGGGGGTATTTATAGGGGCAGAATCAGAGAGGAGGGCGGAGGGAGACGACGTGTCTCCCTCGCCGGAGGATGCCGGAGGAAGGAGACCCATACCGTCCGTGCGTTCGCATGGCCGGTATGGTGGGTTGCAGCGACCAGGGGGTGTTCCTGCGACGGCTGACGACGCAGGGCACCCCCATTTGACCTGGCAGGCCCTCCCCCTTACTCTGCGCGGCGCCATGCTCTGTGCAAGTTTGTCGGAGTGTGGTGCTGGCAGGTTTTGCAGGGAGGACCTGAATGTAAAGAACGAAGAAGAGTTAGGGGCCAAAATGCGAGGGTTCAAAAGTTGAGGGCCAAAAAGTAAATAGATGAGGACCAAAATGTAAAGTTGGTCAAGAAGGTTTCTTCTTAGGCTCAAGTTTTTATACGTGACTAATTAGGACCTAAGGATTCTGATGGTGAATTTTATTTCTAGATAAAACCTTGTTTGACCGATCAATTTATGGAAAAACCCAAATTAAGGTATTAATTGGGCATGGTTCTCAATGTAGGTCAAAATGGGTTCCGAAGGCCAAATTGAAGGTTCTAAACCCTAGAGATTATTTTTCTATGAATTTTAGAGGGTTTATTCTATTTTTACTTTGCCTCGAACCTCGTGAATTGAAGTGGGTTTATTTTAAGGTTACAGATTATCATTTAGCTCCTTGGAATTGCTGTAGCCCTTATCAGATCATCCCACTTTCCTTCTTATTCGGTTTGTTTGACCTATGTTTGGACCCTGAATTACCCTGTATGCAAATTATACTGGTAAAATTGCATTTTTACCCCTTATGACTTGTTTTCTCCTTAAACTCAGAATTCTCTGAGTTAAGCCTTTCCTTGAGTTATGTAGGAGCTTTTATCCTTTGTATTAGGTCCAAATGAGCTAGTTATGGCTCATGATGAGGTTCTCATCATACCCCCATGCCTAGCTTTTGCTAGTCCCTTAGCAAAAACTTAAGGTTTCAACCCTTGTTCTAGACCATGAAGTTCTTAATAGCTTTAGATAAGTGCTTTTTCATTTAAACCTAGATTAGGTTAGAATGCTGACCATAGGCCTAAAAGGTACTCTAGTACCAATCAAGATCCAAATCTGTCTAGCCTTAGCCTCAGTCTTTAGCAAAGGTTTTTAAGGCCCACAAGAACTAACCTAAGGTTTATTGGACTTTGTGGTTAAAGCACCCGTGCTTGAAATGATTTTAGCCCTGGCTCAGTTCGCAGTGCATTTTATAAGAGAGAGATAGAAAGTTTTTCTGTTTGGAGAGTTTTCTCTCTCTTTTTCTTTTTAGTTCTGGCCTAGGATTGGCTTTTCAACACGGTTTGTATCAGATTCCTTGCTCCCATCATCAATCCTCAAGGGTTCCTGGCAATCGATGCTTCGAGATAGCACCGCCCATGGCAACCCCCGGAACCCTGGCTATTGAGATTTCGAGATAATCCCATCCATGGTGTTCCGTGGCCGAATCCAGACCCTGGCAATTGACACTTTGAGATAATGCCATCCATGGAATCTGAACCAGCAGAGTGCTTACATGCCCCCAGTAGGATATGTAAATATCCTAAGAGACAAGCACCGAGGAGATGATATTTTGTTACGCATCTTCGAGGGGATTTCCCGCCTCTCTGTGCTGGGAACTCGTCCAAATCAACTTGTGTTGATCGGCCGCTCCTACTCTAGGTGTACTTTTCAGAATTTTGCGACGCTTCTGCGTGATTTTGATTTTTACGCTTACTGAACCAGGCTGTGTGTGAGGTTAGGGTGCTCAGGTTACTAAGTCCCGTAAACCAAAAATTAGTTAACGAGGCCAAATACTCCCTAAGCCTTAGACCTAATACTTCAGCTTTTCATTTTCCTCAACCTCTTGAGGAATGTCTAGATCTTAATGGGTACTAAGAGTCTATTCAAGAATGCCTAAGGTTTGCGTTCTTACTAATCTCATTATGCACTTTTCAGTTATTTTCTTGAATGAGGTCTAGAACTTAGGTTAATTCCTTAGTTCCTTACTAATGACTATTACTTTTTTCTCATATTTTGTGCTCCTTTTTTCCTTTTGTTTCTTTTCTCTTCTCCTTCACAAAATTTCATTCTCCTCTTTTCCTCTTATTCTTTTTCGAAAATTTTTTTTAATTTTTATGGTGTTTTTGGCATATGTGAATTTTTTGTTTGAAACCTTTTCTTACAAGTTTTGCACTTTCATACCCCCCCATGCCTAAGATTTGCAATGTCCTCATTGTAACCTAGGGGGTTTTTATTCAACTTAGTTCATTCCTTAAGACAAAAATTTGGATGAGTGAATGGGTCGGGTTGAATTTTGCGGACGATTTCTAATCCCAGATGCAAGCATCTGAGGTGGGGTCGGCTATCTACAAGGGTGAACCTTAAGTGCAAAAAGGTGTCAGAAAAAGTTTTGGATTTTTTGGAAAATGACGGGTTGCCTCCTGTTAAGCGCTGAATTTGATGCCTTCAGCCAAGCAGGAAATGCGATGGAGAGGGGATGATCAAATCAGCAGAGTTTTGTAAGACAAGCACCTTGATTAAGAGCCTGGTTGGTCCAACCAGATGCTTGTTCAGATCGACAGGCTGATGATGTAGCCCAAACCCAATCAATCTGGTGGGTTGATAGATGTAGATCAAAAGGTGTGGAACCCACCATATACTATGAAGCTCAGATGGATGTGGAAGTGTGAATGCAGGGTTTGGCTGAGTCGAATCAGCCTGGTCAGAGTAGGGACCCGTAGAATAATCAGTGATTGATGCAGGAACCCTACAGGGGTGATCAGAGAATGATGGAGCATGATATGTAGTCTGATCAGTGTTCCAAATCCGATGTGGAAATGCAATTGGCTTGGTGAGAGGTGAATCTGAATAGAAATTGAGTCCGGTTGCGGGTCGGGGTTGGGAAGAGGTTTTGATTAGTTCTGTGTGTGCAGACTAGGTGGCAACTGTGTATGAGGGCTCTTCTAGAAAGGAATGACAGGTGATTTTCGGTAAAGAGTCCTCTGGGTAACTATCAAATGCCTGAAGAGTGTCTGTAGGATGAAAGAAATCTGAATTGAGAAAAGATTTGAATTCTGGGTTGCAATCACTCTTGGCATTTTCTATTTTTGGTTCTTGAGGATCGAAAAGGAATGATTCTGTGTTATCAGTGATCTCGAGAATCAGGACCTCAGAGTCGGAGTCAGAGTCATGTGAACTGAGGTCGTAGATGGGCCTGGTGTGTTCAGGAAGGAAAGTCTCTCCGCAATTATAGTCAGATCTGAAATTGTCGGAGAGTTGGCGAAAATGAGATTCATGATCATGAATTCCACCACAGCAAAAATCATCAGATGTGGAATCAGCAGCCTGACTGCGTTCTAGCCTATATGTCAATTCTGGGCTCAAAAAGGTGTTCTGTTCCAGCTCGAAGCTGGTAGGATAGACCCCATTAAAACCTTGCTCATCCAACTCCTCAGTTTCTGTATCATAAATTGGCATGTTTTCTGAAAAATCGATCAGATTTCCTGAGGATGTTGGAGAGGGATATTCATCAAATAGAGGCTCGGAATCATACTCTGTAAAAATTTGATCTTTCTCATAAGGGGCCTCATAATCTTTCCAATAAGTTTCAGATCTAGGTTCTAGGCTTAGGATGTGGGTAGAGTTACTAGAACCTAAGTCTGAATAACCTTCAAGGGCCACCTTATCAAAATAAGGGGTGGAATTTATACCCTCAAAAGGTTCAGTTCTGATCTCATTATTGCAGGAGTTTTGGAATTCTAGGCTTTGCAATTCATGGTCTACGTTTGGCTCATCATTGTGTTCCCCTGCAATATTCCAACCTAATTCAACATTGTCTTCTATCTGGGTTGGGATTCCACAACCACTTTGTGCCTCAGTCCCGAGACCTGGGAAACTGGATTGTTCCTTAATACTGTTCCAAGATGGTTCATCCTCTGTTTCTGGTATATACGGGTATTTTTGGTTGATAATTTGTTCTACTGATTTCATCATTTCTACCCGTTTTGTAAGGGTATCTTGGTGTTGTTCCCAAAGTACAGGATTTGTCAAGCATTGAAGGTATTCAGATTGGTGTAATTTTTCTATCTCAATGTATCCTGTCATGAGCATATCTCGAGTTGATCCTTTTGTAACTTCTGTCAATAGAATCTGGGCACAGTTTATGATGAAAGCTGTGGTTGTTGGGACATCAACCTGAATGTTTTCTATTGGTGTTGAGGGTTTATATTTGATTTCATAGAATTCAAGGGCATCCTCAATCATCTTATCTTTCATGGATCTCAGATATTCAGGTTTTCTACATGGTAGTCTTGCTAGGTAATTAGGCTGCATCTTCAAATCAGGTGGTGGAATCAAGATATAGAATCAGAAGTTTGAATTAATGGAAGAAGGGGACTTTGTTCAGAATCAGAGGAAAGAGGGGCTATGCGAATGATTTCTGCAAAAACAAGGGAGCCGAGGCTTAGCCTCGGGGAGAGTGAATTTCTATAGGAGGTTTCAAGGACCTCCTGCAAAATACTGAAGGACTGGATGAGATAAGCAGGTGCTGGACCCAATCAAGACACCCAAAAATGTTGGGTGACTATAGAGGTTCGGGGCAGATGGAGCCCTTGATCAGAAAGATCGTCCACTTGAGAATTACCTGGGAAGCCAGAGAGGGAGAGTCCCGCAAAGACCCCTACACGGTAGAGCGTCCCCACGGGTTACAGGGTTTCCCCCACCCGACCTCTCTTGTCACTGCGGTTCCAGGTAGACCAGAATGGGGATCTTGACCTCTTAAGTCTACCAATTTTAGTTCAAGAGCAAGGTGCTTAGGGTTCCACTTGAACTTTAGTCTTTTAAGTGCAAAGAGTGACCTAATTTGAAGGTTAGTTGACCCAAATGGTCAACTTTACCTTCTAGTTTTGCTTATTAGGTCTTTGTCTTTTTAGGGTTCAAGTGTTTAAAGAGCCAAACTTATTTTAGGGTTTCTTTGGATAGGTATTTTCAATCAATGGTTTTGGCACACTTCTTTTGGATTTTCTCCATTCTTGATTTAAGTAGTGCGTCTCTAAAACCCTAATGTTGAATCTTATGTTGGCTCTACTTGGTCCAGTTAGTTCTTTGGTGGGTAATTAGGGCTCAAGCAAGAATGTGTTAGCCCTTAAATACCCTTAATAGTGTGCAGGAATAATGGGTTGAAAACATGCAACTTTTTATGGTTACTAAGTATGGAAGACAGGTTAGCCCTATATTGCTTGTTCTTTTCTTTTCTTCCTCTTTTAGAGTTTAAGGGTTAATAGCGAGAGGAAAAAATTACCTGTCCTCAGAGTGGTCGTCGTGCGGTTGCTTGTCTTCTTGATTTCCTGTAGCTGCACAAAAGAGAGGAGATTATCAGAAACTAAAAAGAAACAGGAATGTTTACCTCTAGAATAGCCGTTGCTCCCCGGCAACGGAGCCAAAGAAGAAATGGTGGCCAGAGATAACTAGGTTTTATTATAGCGTTGTAGTATAGCCAGTTATTGCCATCATTTCAAATATATAATTTTTTACTCGGAAAATAAAAGAGTTCCCGAGGTCGAACTCAAGGAGCAAGTTGTATTCTAGGGGTACAAATTCTTATTACAAAAATAAACAGAGAGAGAGAGAGATGAAAGTTTGGCTTTTTCTTCTTCTCTTCTTTCTTTCTCTATCTTTGGTTTTTGGTTTCTTCTTCTTTGTTTATCTCCTTGTGGTCTTCTTCTTCTGCCTTCTGTTCTTCAGATCTTCTTCTCGTCCTCTTCTTCTGCTTTTGCTGTCAGGACGTCGTCTCTCCTTCTTTCTTCTTTTTCTTTCTGTCTTCTTTATCTACAGCAGTGGTGATGTTCTTCTTCTTTCTTTTCTGCCTTCAGAGCGTCGTCTGATTTTCCACTCAGACGACTTAAGTCGCCGCTGCTACAGTGTTGCTCGGTGCTCCTTCCTTCAGTCTTCGTCAGCCTTCTTCTCTGCCTCGCTCGTCTTCTTCTTCTTTGCTTTCTCCTTCCTCTTTGCTTCGACCTTCTTCCTTCATTCTTCTTCTTCTCTTCAGCCCTTCCGCAGTCCCTTCACCTGTGCCTGCACACTCAAAGTTCTCCAATCAAAGACGGCAAAACCTACTCTACCCTCCCCCCCCCCCCCCCCGCGTTTCTCTCTCACAGAAGCCACTCTTAGGAAAGCTCTCCCAGAGCTGCCGGGTAGTCGGGTACGGGTCGCGCCCGGGTCCAGGCCCACCAGCGTGTGTGGTGGGCGAGGAGTGCCAGACAAGTCGGGTCGGGTCGGCCGGATCCGCGTGATGAGCTCGCGGATGGGCCCGGTGAGACGGTGTGAGAGGGACCTCACCCCATGTGCTGAGGCGATAAGCCTCCAGCACGTTTTCAATTTGTATCGCTGCGCCGCTCCAGAGCCTTCCGAGGTGGGACTAAATGTCCCACCCCAATTTGGCGCCTGCGCGGAGGAACCAGCTGGTAATTGCGGCTTTACGTGAGACCCTCGACCCTGCTGCGAACCTGGGATTCTTCGCGAAGACACCCCACGCAACCTGGGAGCCTGATCTGGGCGTAGCGAGGCTGCAGCTGCAGGCGGAGGCAGCTCCTTCTGCACAGCAATGGCGGCCGAGGACGGGTGACCTGTTCACAGCAAAACGGCCTCTCGGCCTAATCAGAAGGTGCCGGGAGCTTCGCCAGAGTGAGGCAAAGCTCGTGCGGGTGGTGGCGAGCCGTGGGGCGGCGTGCAAGGGCTACCCTAGGTCAGACTGTGGGTCGGGAAGTGGGTGTGTTCGGTGGATTTGCAGAGGTCGGGTGGCGGGAATTGGAAGGGCGGAAATGGATCAGGGTGAGGAGGCGGAGATTATGTGCAGGTCGGCGAGCCGTGTGGGGTGCTGGAGTGATGGGAGCGGGTCACCTGAGTGTGGCCAGAGGTGGAGAAGGTGAGGGCGATTGGTCGGAATCGAGGGCGACAGTAAGGGTTTAAAGTGAGGAAAAGGAAGAGGGGAGAAAGGTGAGAAGTTATACCTACTTAGCAGGACAAGGAGGGGCAGGAACAGGCAACATTCGTATCGACTGTCGCCGGAGAAGAAGCTGCCCAGAGGAAGGAGAGACGGCGAGGAGAGGGCTGGAGAGGCACGCGCTGGGTGCGGCGCGGCGCGGGAAGAGCAGGGGAAGGCAGCCCTGCTGCTGGTAGTGCGGCAGAACGACGAGGAGGAGGAGGGAAAAACCACCGGAGCTGGAGGGCTTCCTGTCGGAGTGGGAAGAGAGTGAAAAGAGGGTGTTTCTCCGTCAGGACCGAGCTGCCAAGAACGGCGGAGCGACAGGGGTATTTATAGGGGCAGAATCAGAGAGGAGGGCGGAGGGAGACGACGTGTCTCCCTCGCCGGAGGACGCCGGAGGAAGGAGACCCATACCGTCAGTGCGTTCGCACGGCCGGTATGGTGGGTTGCAGCGACCAGGGGGTGTTCCTGCGACGGCTGACGACGCAGGGCACCCCCATTTGACCTGGCAGGCCCTTCCCCCTTACTCTGCGCGGCGCCATGCTCCGTGCAAGGTCGCCGGAGTGTGGTGCTGGCAGGTTTTGCAGGGAGGACCTGAATGTAAAGAACGAAGAAGAGTTAGGGGCCAAAATGCGAGGGTTCAAAAGTTGAGGGCCAAAAAGTAAATAGATGAGGATTAAAATGTAAAGTTGGTCAAGAAGGTTTCCTCTTAGGCTCAAGTTTTTATACGTGACTAATTAGGACCTAAGGATTCTGATGGTGAATTTTATTTCTAGATAAAACCTTGTTTGACCGGTCAATTTACGCAAAATCCCAAATTAAGTTATTAATTGGGCATGGTTCTCAATATAGGTCAAAATGGGTTCCGAAGGCCAAATTGAAGGTTCTAAACTCTAGAGATTATTTTTCTATGAATTTTAGAGGGTTTATTCTATTTTTACTTTGCCTCGAACCTCATGAATTGAAGTGGGTTTGTTTTAAGGTTACAGATTATCATTTAGTTCGTTGGAATTGTTGTAGCCCTTATCAGATCATCCCACTTTCCTTCTTATTCAGTTTGTTTAACCTATGTTTGGACCCTGAATTACCCTGTATGCAGATTATACTGGTAAAATTGCATTTTTACCCCTTATGACTTGTTTTCTCCTTAAACTCAGAATTCTCTGAGTTAAGCCTTTCCATGAGTTATGTAGGAGCTTTTATCCTTTGTATTAGGTCAAAATGAGCTAGTTATGGCTCATGATGAGGTTCTCATCAGCTGCCTTAAAAGGCCACGCCCTCCCCATCACTCCCGTCACCTCCGCCCCCTTCCTCTTCTCTTCCAGTCGGTGCACGAGAGCGAGCACGAGTGAGCAGCGGCGGCATCAGCCGCGACGGGTGCGGGAGGAGGTGCTGCACGGGGAAGGAGGCACCGGCCGTGAGGGCTCGAGCCTGCCGGGGTAGCGGGAGCCGGCCGGCGGCGGTGCAGCAGACGCTGGGTGGCGCGGGAGGCCTACTGCAGCTCGAGCAGCAGGCGGAGCACTCGCAGCACGGCCGTGCGTCGCGAGCAGAGGGCGAGTGGTGCCCTGATTCTGGAAAATTTTCCAGAATCAAATGTCTGGGATTCCAACCAGACGATAGGGAAGACGTCTGGAGGACTGTCCAGACGTCTAAAAGGTGAGTTATTTTCATACCTTCTTCCTTTCCTACGACCGTCCGTACTGAGAGAGAGAAATGGGTACGCGCAGGTTCGGGGATTCACATCCAACGCGAATCAGACCTCTGTCTGCAGTGCCAGATGACGGGAACGACTTCCAGACGTCCTGGGTGACCATCGGACGTCTGGGAACTAGGCCAGATGCCCCCGCAGGCTTCTGGACGTCTGAGAGACCACGCAGAGCAAAGGTAACCCCTGATCCACTTTTTAAGACGTTTGGAATAAGTTCCAGACGTCTGATTTTGCACTGTTTCATCGTTTTTGATCCGTTTAGGGCCCGTTCGGGTTCCGTTTTCCGCATTTCGAGTTGCGTTCCTTTCGGAATTAAATCCTCTACCTGTCTACAGTAGCTGTATACTGTTTTGAGAAATTCCTTGTGTTTGATCCTTGTGATAGGACCCCGTTCCGTTGCAGTCTCGGGGGTTGCGGAGGCACGCGGGATTCCCGACCACGCCCCCAGTTCGCCTGTTGTAACCGGTAGAGTGGCATTTAAGGTTATTAGCATAATCTGCTAAATTATGGAACCATAAATAGAACCTAGGACATTGCATGAATCCTAGGAATGAGAAACGAGATTGAATGATAGATCCTAGGGTGTTGCATAAATCCTAGGGCTGGAAAACTAGATTGTATCATAGATCCTAGGGTATGACATGAATCCTAGGATGGGAAAACTAGTGGAATATGTGAACACTGCAGTCTTGAAAATGTGGAAAAGAAATAATAGCTGCCTGTAAATTTGTTTAAACAGTTGCCTGTTATGAATAAATGAACATGATTAAGAATATGTGATGTATGAACGTGAAACTGGAAAGGTGAGACCGGAATGCGCTGAATTAAAGAGTTGGAACCCTACGGGGAATTAGGAGTAGAACTCCTGGAAAGTGAATGGAATAGAATTGGGGAAGTGGGCTGACCCTTGAGTACGGAGTACCAAGGAGAGCGACTGTCCCCCTGTTTAGTGCAGAGCGGAGCCAGCCGCCCCAGGGACCCGAGGTTAGGACTGGCCACTCTATACCGACTTACTGGCCCTTGTGTACGTAGTACCAAGGAGAGCTACTAGTGTAGGGAGGTACTAGCTACCCCACGGGCCCCGGGGTTCTGCTAGCCTCCTACACCGACTTGTTAGGCCCACTGGGGCAAACCAGGGTAGTCAGGCGAGGGTGCGCGGACTGTGGAGGGGCAAGGCCCCTGTTTGGTTACTGTGGAGGGGCTGGACCCCTGTTACTGAGAGGGCTCTGCCCTGTACTGGTTCCGTGCTGTGCTTTGGGCGCACCCGTTAACGGAAATGACTGACCGCGTGCCAGTGCGGGTTAGCTACCCGTGCGTTTACCGCGCGTGCCGTAGTCACCGTTACGTCTGTTAGTGACCTTGGGGTGGTTGACTGAGAGTAGGATCACCACGGGGGACTCTCCCGGCCAGGAGAGCACCACGTGCTACTTCTACTGTTCGGAAAAGACTGCATTCAAGATCGTTCCCACGAGGAACATTCGAGATCAAGTGAAAGATGTGAGAAATAGATAAATTGTGAAACAAATGAAAGACGTAAATAAAGGAAGAGAGAAAATTAAAACAGCTACTGTACACTTTACTGTTTCTTTTGCTTTAGTTGCCACTCTACTCAGCGTTTTGCTGACGTGTTACACTCGTTACCTTTCAGGACCAGGTGTTGAGCAGCCAGGGTCACCGGCTGCAGAGGACGCTGGGCCGAGTAGGGTCCAGTAGAGTTACCACTGTTCTCTTGTACCACTTTCTTTTTGGTTCCACTGTAGTGAGTAGTTCTTGTTTCCGCTGTACTTTTCTTTACCTGCAGTTCATATTATGTTATGAATGTTGTTCTACTGTTGTGGTGGTACATACTGTAGTGGTTTCTTTCCTTACTGCTCTATTTTCTTACTGTTAGTTATATTCATGTTGAATGTGGTTTATTTTACTGCTCTTTTGGTACTTCCTCATTGGACGACCAGGTCTTGGGTTTAGTCGAGTTGGTCCGGTTCTCGTGTCTCATAGGGACTCGGGAATCGGGTTGTTACAAGATGGTATCAGAGCAAGGTCGTCCCGAGAAGTGAATCAACTGACTGGAAAATAACAAATTCACATGTCTATAACTAGAGTAGCCACCACAACATATCTTTTGACATGAGCTCTTAGACGTTTCTGTTTGGTATCGTTCCGTAGTGACGTGTTCCATTTTGTTTCGCGTCTCCTTACAGGAGATGCCTCGTCGCGAGACGGATGAGGCTGGCCGCGGGCGTGGCCGAGGACGAGGTCAACGAGGTGAGCGTGCCGTTGCCGATGCCCCAGTGGACCAGCCACTACTCCCGGGCGTCCAGGCCCAGGACCTTGCCCGGCTGATACGAGACATTGTACGAGAGGAGCTCCACCCACCGCCCCGAGCACCTCACCCCGGGGCTGTGGAGGGGGAGTTCTCTGTGGGACCACTCGACGGACGCGACGCTGGACACGGGGGAGGGGATGGGCCGCCGCAGCCCCCACCTTCCTCCGATACTTCTGTGCATGAGGCACCGTTGCCTAGGGGTGGACCAGCATCCCCACTGCAGCGCCACTCCGAGCTCTTCGGGCAGTTCCGGAAGCTGAAGCCCCCTCATTCAAGGGGGATGAGGACCCGACCAAGGCAGAGGACTAGCTCGAGTAGCTGGAGAAGATTTTCGACACCCTTCGCCCCCCGGTGGAGTGCCGCGTGGCCTTTGCCACGTAACAGTTGGAGAGTGCGGCACACAGGTGGTGGAGGGCGATCCGGGGACAGGAGAGGGACGAGCCGACCTGGGACCGGTTCGTCGCCCTCTTCTGCGAGCAGTACTTTCCCCAAACGTGGAAGGACCAGAGGAGGCGGGAGTTCCACACTCTCCGCCAAGGAACGATGACTGTGAGCGCGTACCGCACGCGTTTCTTGGAGCTGTCCCGCTTTGCAGCGACAGCGGTGGCTACCGAGGAGGAGCGCCTTTGGAGGTTCACCGAGGGGCTCTGACCTGCGATTCGGGGGTATGTCAAACCCCTGAAGCTGCCTATGTTTTCGAGGGTGGTGGAGGCAGCCATGACTTACGAGGAGACCAACCCGTCCGCGCGAGACGCTGACGGCAGGCGGAAGAGGCCCTTTCAGCCAGACTTTTCACAGGGCCAGCGAGAGGAGACACGTGGTGTCTGCAGGAGAGCTGTCACGTTTTACAGGGCCATCAATGGCCTTTGGGGGCCCTTGACAGGGGCCATTCGCTAGCACCGGACCCCCGCCCAGTCGACAGTAGGGACCCACTGAGGGCGGGAGCCGAGTTGCCCTCTGTTACCAGTGTGGCCAGCTGGGCCACATCAGGAGGGACTGCCCGTCTAGGGCAGGAGGTCAGCAGATACTTCCCGCACAGAGCACTAGAGGGTGCGCAGGAGGCTGCGGTTCCCAGGCGCGAGGAGGAGGACAATAGTCCCGAGGAGGGTACCGGCCAGCACCTACCCGTCTGACGCAGAGTGTGGCTGCTTCGTCCGCACCTAGAGCTGAGGGGCGTATCAACGCCCTGACACACAGGGATGCCAGAGCTTCGGGATCAGTGGTAGAAAGTATGGTTTCAGTTTCCGGCAGACTCGTTTACACACTTTTCGATTCCGGCGCTACGCACTCGTTTGTCGCAGCCAATTTCGCAATTAGTTTGGACCAGGATTATACACTGTTAGAGAATCCGTTCGTAATCAAAGATCCGAGTGGTCAACTGTTTGTAGCTGAGGAGGTGTACACGGATTGCGAGGTCAGCGTCGGGGGACATAGCCTGCCAGTTGACCTGATTATGATACAGATGGAGGACTTTGGAGTGATTCTGGGGATGGATTAGTTGTCCGCTTACCACGCCTTGGTGGACTGTTTTGAGAGGAAGATCGTCTTCTCCATTTCGGAGTTGCCTTCTTTCGAGTTTCACGGACAACCAGTGGACGGAGGTTTCAGGTGCATTTCGGCACTTCAGGCAGCGAGACTTTTGAGCCAGGGGTGTGAGGGTTTCCTAGCTTGTGTAGTGGCAGAGCCCAGCCCTGTGGCAGACTTCCAGAGTATCCCGGTGGTCAGAGAGTACCCTGACGTGTTTCCAAACGAGTTACCAGGACTACCGCCTGAGCATGAGATCGAGTTTGAGATCTCACTAGTACCAGGGACCAGCCCCTTCTCCACTGCGCCATACAGGATGGCACCACTTGAGCTACGAGAGCTCAAGTCTCAGTTGCTGGACCTTTTAGAGAAAGGTTTCGTGAGGTCTAGTGCGTCTCCCTAGGGAGCCCCGGTACTGTTTGTGAAGAAGGATGGGACCTTACGCGTTTGTGTGAACTACCGATAGCTGAATAGGGTCACCATCAAGAACAGATATCCACTGCCGAGGATCGACAACTTGTTTGACCAATTGCGGGGTGCCACGGTGTTCTCCAAGATCGACTTGAGGTTGGGATACCACCAGTTGAGGATCAGGGAGACCGACGTCTCCAAGACAGCTTTCCGCACCCGGTACGGACACTACGAGTTTTTGGTCATGCCATTTGGGCTGACCAATGCTCCCGTTACTTTCATGGACATGATGAACCGGGTGTTTAGACCGTACTTGGACCAGTTCGTGGTGGTTTTCATAGATGATGTACTCATCTATTCTAGAGATCAGACGCAGCACGGACAGCACTTGCGGATGGTTCTGGACACTCTGAGACGACGTAGGCTGTATGCCAAATACAGCAAATGCGAGTTCTGGTTGAGGGAGGTGACCTTCTTAGGTCATGTGATCTCGGGAGACGGCTTGGCGGTGGACCCAGCCAAGGTCGAGGCAGTACTCAGGTGGGAAAGACCGCGTTCAGTCACTGAGATTCGCAGTTTCCTGGGACTGGCAGGCTACTACAGACGATTTATCAAAGGTTTTTCACAGATCGCGCGTCCTATGACACAGTTGACCCGGAAGGACGTGCCATTCGCTTGGACAGACGCCTGTGAGGCATGTTTTCTGGAGCTGAAGGAGAGGTTGACCTCGACTCCCATGCTCACCATCCTTAACAGTAGTGGCGGGTTCGTTGTGTACACGGACGCCTCCTTGCAGGGGTTAGGAGGTGTGCTCATGCAGAGGGGTCACGTTGTCGCTTACGCTTCGCGGCAACTGAAGCCCCATGAGCATACCTACCCTACCCACGACCTAGAGTCGGCAGCTGTTGTCTTCACACTGAAGACTTGGAGGCATTACTTGTATGGTGAGACCTTCGAAATTTTCACAGATCGCAAGAGCCTCAGATACCTTTTTGATCAGAAGGAGCTTAACATGAGACAGAGACGTTGGTTGGAGCTCCTGAAGGACTACGACTGCAGCATCTCCTACCACCCGGGAAAGGCCAATGTGGTGGCTAACGCCTTGAGCTGTAAGGCGCCCGCACACTTGGCCAGTTTACAGTTACAGAGTTGGAGCCTTTTGGATGAGGTGGGCAGTTGGCGACCCCTGGAGTTACGGGGGCACTGTGGGGCAGTAACGGTGACACGATAGACCAGGCCAGAGCTGATAGACCGCATCATCACAGGACAGATGGCCGATCCGTACTTGCAGTCCTTGCACGACAGAGTACTGTCGGGAGACCCAGGGGACTTCTCTTTCACAGACCAGGTGCTGTGCCTGAGGGGACGGTTGTGCATTCCCAGAGACGAGGAGCTGTTGAGAAAGCTCCTGACTGAGGCACACGGTTCCAGGTTCACCATACATCCCGGAAACACGAAGATGTACCACGACTTGAGACGCGAGTTTTGGTGGAGGGGGATGAAGCGGGTTGTGGGTGAATTCGTACAGCAGTGCTTAGTGTGCCAGCAGGTGAAAGCCGAGCATCAGAGGCCTGCAGGGCCGCTGCAGCCGCTTCCAGTGCCTGAGTGGAAGTGGGAGAGCATCACCATGGACTTGGTGGTAGGCTTACCTGTTACCCAGCGAGGACATGATGCAGTCTGGGTAATAGTGGATAGACTGACGAAGACGGCGCGATTCTTGCCGATCCGAGTCACTTTGGGACCAGCACAGTTGGCAGAGAGGTATATCCGTGATGTGGTACGACTACACGGAGTTCCGCGAGAGATCGTATCTGACCGGGATACCCGCTTTACGTCCCAGTTTTGGGCGAAGCTTCAGTAGGCCTTGGGGACGCGGTTGAGGTTTAGTACGGCTTACCACCCCCAGACGGACGGACAGTCTGAGCGCACGATACAGACACTTGAGGACCTTTTGTGTGCCTGTGTACTGGACTGGAGGGGCTCTTGGGACGAACACCTGCCCCTAGCGGAGTTCGCATACAACAACAGTTATCACTCGAGCATCGGCATGGCTCCCTACGAGGCTCTGTACGGACGGAGGTGTACGGCACCCTTGAGTTGTGTTGAGGTGGGGACCAAGTGGGAGGTTGGCCCCAGGTTGATCCGGCAGAGTCAGGAGGTAGTCGAGCAGATCCATAGGCGACTCCGCACTGTCAGGAGCAGACAGAAGAGCTACGCGGATCGGAGACGCAGAGAGGTGTAGTTTGAGGTTGGGGACCACGTCTTTCTTCGTGTTTCGCCCATGAAGGGCCTGCAGCGGTTTGGGGTGAGAGGGAAGCTCGCGCCGAGGTTTGTGGGGCCCTTTGAGGTCCTGGAGCGGGTTGGACCCGTTGCTTACAGGCTTTCCCTCCCCCCGCAACTTTCTGGTGTGCACGGCGTGTTCCACGTGTCCAACCTTAGGAAGTACGTAGCCGATCCCAGTCACGTACTGAGTCACGAGAGTGTCGAGGTGGGCGACGAACTAACCTACCCCGAGCGGCCAGTGCAGATTCTAGATCGAGCCGTTCGCAGTTTGAGACGAAAGCAAGTACCCCTGGTAAAGGTTTTGTGGAGGAGCCAGCGGTACGAGGAGGCTACCTGGGAGCCTGAGGCGGCAATGCGGGAGCGATACCCGGAACTCTTCGCGGGTACGTCTTTTCGGACCGGCTTCGGTCCTCTTTGAGTTTGTTATGGTATTTATGACGTTTTCCCGCACCCTAGTAGCGCAAGTTTCGGGGATGAAACTTCCTTTGAGTTTGTTATATTGTAACGAACGTGCGCTTCAGACGTCTTTTAAGACGTCTGGGAGGTGGCCCAGACGTCCGACCAAACGTCTGGAACCACTTCCATACGTCTAGGAATCGGTTATTTTTGGCACGCGCGATTCGTCTACGCGCCTGAGTGCGCAGACCTGTGTACGCTCTCTCTCCCTCTCTTTTTCCCTCTCTCCTGCGGCCGCAGACCCACCCTGTCCCGCTCTCTCTCTCCTCCTCACGCGGCCTTAAAAGGCCACGCCCTCCCCCTCACTCCCGTCACCTCCGCCCCCTTTCTCTTCTCCTTCCAGTTGATGCGCGAGAGCGAGCGCGAGTGAGCGGCGGCGGTGACAGCCGCGGCGGGTGTGGGAGGAGGTGCTGCGCGGGGGAGGAGGCGTCGGCCGTGAGGGCTCGAGCCTATCGGGGCAGCGGGAGCCGGCCGGCGGGGGCGCAGTAGACGCGGGGTGGCACAGGAGACCTGCTGCAGCTCGAGCAGCAGGCGGAGCACTCGCAGCGCGGCCGTGCATCGCGAGCGGAGGGCGAGTGGTGCCCTGATTCTGGAAAATTTTCCAGAATCAGACGTCTAGGATTCCAACCAGACGACAAGGAAGACGTCTGGAGGACTGTCCAGACGTCTGAAAGGTGAGTTATTTTCATACCTTCTTCCTTTCCTATGACCGTCCGTACTGAGAGAGAGAAATGGGTACGCGCAGGTTCGGGGATTCGCATCCAACGCGAATCAGACGTCTGTCTGCAGTGCCAGACGACGGGAACGACTTCTAGACGTCCTGGGTGACCATCGGACGTCTGGGAACTAGGCCAGACGCCCCCGCAGGCTTTTGGACGTCTGAGAGACCACGCAGAGCAAAGGTAACCCCTGATCCACTTTTTAAGACGTCTGGAATAAGTTCCAGACGTCTGATTTTGCACTGTTTCGTCGTTTTTGACCCGTTTAGGGCCCGTTCGGGTTCCGTTTTCCGTGTTTCGAGTTGCATTCTTTTCGGAATTAAATCCTCTACCTGTCTACAGTAGCTGTATACTATTTTGAGAAATTCCTTGTGTTTGATCCTTGTGATAGGACCTCGTTCCATTGCAGTCTCGGGGGTTGCGGAGGCACGTGGGATTCCCGACCACGCCCCCAATTCGCCTGTTGTAACCGGTAGAGTGGCATTTAAGTTTATTAGCATAATCTGTTAAATTATGGAACCATAAATAGAACCTAGGACATTGCATGAATCCTAGGAATGAGAAACGAGATTGAATGATAGATCCTAGGGTGTTGCATAAATCCTAGGGCTGGAAAACTAGATTGTATCATAGATCCTAGGGTATGACATGAATCCTAGGATGGGAAAACTAGTGGAATATGTGAACACTGCAGTCTTGAAAATGTGGAAAAGAAATAATAGCTGCCTGTAAATTTGTTTAAACAGTTGCCTGTTATGAATAAATGAACATGATTAAGAATATGGGATGTATGAACGTGAAACTGGAAAGGTGAAACCAGAATGCGCTGAGTTAAAGAGCTGGAACCCTACGGGGAATTAGGAGTAGAACAACTGGAAAGTGAATGGAATAGAATTGGGGAAGTGAGCTGGCCCTTGAGTACGGAGTACCAAGGAGAGCGACTGTCCCCCTGTTTAGTGCAGAGCGGAGCCAGCCGCCCCAGGGACCCGGGGTTAGGACTGGCCACTCTGTACCGACTTGCTGGCCCTCGTGTACGTAGTACCGAGGAGAGCTACTAGTGTAGGGAGGTACTAGCTACCCCACGGGCCCCGGGGTTCTGCTAGCCTCCTACACCGACTTGTTAGGCCCACTGGGGCAAACCAGGGTAGTCAGGCGAGGGTGCGCGAACTGTGGAGGGGCAAGGCCCTGTTTGGTTACTGTGGAGGGGTTGGACACCTGTTACTGAGAGGGCTCTGCTCTGTACTGGTTCCGTGCTGTGCTTTAGGCGCACCCGTTAACGAAAACGACTGACCACGTGCCAGTGTGGGTTAGCTACCCGTGCGTTTACCGCGCGTGCCGTAGTCACCGTTACGTTTGTCAGTGACCTTGGGGTGGTTGACTGAGAGTAGGATCACCACGGGGGACTCTCCCGGCCAGGAGAGCACCACGTGCTATTTCTACTATTCGGAAAAGACTGCATTCAAGATCATTTCCACGAGGAACATTCGAGATCAAGTGAAGGATCTGAGAAATAGATAAATTGTGAAACAAATGAAAGACGTAAATAAAGGAAGAGAGAAAATTAAAACAGCTACTGTATACTTTACTATTTCTTTTGTTTTAGTTGCCACTCTACTCAGCGTTTTGCTGACGTGTTACACTCGTTACCTTTCAGGACCATGTGTTGAGCAGCCAAGGTCAGCAGCTGCAGAAGACGCTGGGCCGAGTAGGGTCCAGTAGAGTTACCATTGTTCTTTTGTACCACTTTCTTTTTGTTTCCACTGTAGTGAGTAGTTCTTGTTTCCGCTGTACTTTTCTTTACCTACAGTTCATATTATGTTATGAATGTTGTTCTACTGTTGTGGTGGTGCATACTGTAGTGGTTTCTTTCCTTACTGCTGTATTTTCTTACTGTTAGTTATATTCTTACTGTAGTGGTTTATTTTACTGCTCTTTTGGTTACTTCTTCGTTGGACGACCAGGTCTTGGGTTTAGTCGAGTCGGTCCGGTTCTCGTGTCTCGTAGGGACTCGGGAATCGGGTCGTTACAACCTCCTTTCGATAAGATCCTCCTACTCTAAGCAGCCATCTTCTTAGACATTCTTTCAAATAAGAATATCCAATCCTTTCTCCTCATATGTTTGGCCTGCAAAGGCAAACCCAAATAATGAATGGGTAGGGTAACCACCAGTGGGCTCAGAATCTGCGACAAGTCCTGCTTGATGCCACATGCTGACCTAAAACAAACCAAGGATGACTTTGCCCCATTCACCTTCAGCCACGTGATCTCACCAAAAATATCTACCAAGTGCTTCACACACTCCTCCTCCTGGACCCTGCCCTCAATAAAAAAACACGGTGTCATCTGTGAATTAGAGGATTGTTCGACATCAAAGTGTAGCCATGAAGCAGTCCCCTTGCAGTGGCTTTGAACACAAGCAGAGCAAATGGGCATGCCTGCTTCACCCCCTTTTGGGGTTGAATCCATTTTCCGGTAGAATGGCCATTGATGAGTGGAGAAAAAGAGGACGTGGTAATGCATCTTTTAATCCACCCAACCCACATCTCTGGGAAGCCTGGTCGCCTCAAAATCTCCCACAGATACATCCACGATAGGGAGTTGTAGGCTTTCGAAAAGTTGACTTTCCAAACAAAAGCCCTCTTCTTCCTTCTCACCCACCCTGCCACCATCTCTTGTGCCAGCACAAAGGACCTTGTAAGAAAGCGATTTGCACAGAGCTAATGAGACCAAAGAGAGTCTCCCTCATGTGATTGGCCATCACCTTCCCTATGATGAGGTAGATGGAGTTGGATAAAGCAATTGCCCTAAAGTCCGATATCTCCTTCGCCCCCTCCTTCTTCGGCAGTAGAAAAAGGAATGACCTGTTCAGTCTTTCCATACCATAGTTTCCCACCTGGAACTCCCGCATGACATCCATAACATCATCTCAAACCACCTACCAAAATTCTCTGTAAAAAAGGATTGGGAAGCCATCTGGTCCTAGGGACCCTTCGGCCTTTAGCCCTCTCATCGCCCTCACAACCTCCTCCTCCGTAAAGGTCCTACACAGTTGTCCACCATCATCATCACTCACCCTTGGCATATCCGACGTGGTTATCCTCCACCCTCTCATAGGATCTGCACAAGTAACATCATAGAAGTAGCAATTGGCAATATCCCAGACATCAACTAGCAAAGTAGCAAGCCATTCCCCGTAGCGTAAGGACAATATCAAATTGTATTACCTCCTTGCACTTGCCACGGCATGGAAGAACTTCATATTGGAATCCCCTTCCTTAAGACAAAGCTGACGAGACTTCTAACACCAATCCGCCTCTCTATAAGTCTTCTCTAGCAAGAATGCCAGGAGATCTTTATGTTGTTGGATATCCTCCGCCATCGACATCCCTCTATCCTCTTTGTCATCCAGCACCTTCACCCCCTCCAAGGTCGTCTGCCTTATTTGGACCCGTGTGTGAGCAAAGGTCTCCTAATAACCAAAAAGCATTAGATGTAGCCCCTTCAATTTGTGGGCTAACCTCTGCATCACCAACCCATCAATCATTTGAGATCGCCACCAAGATTTGGCCATGTCCTTCAAGCCCTCCTCTTGAAGCCACAACCTTTGGAACTTGAAGTACGTGTTAGGCCTAGAGCCTTCCCTGCTCTACCACACCAAGGGAGTGTGGTCAAAGAATGGTCTTCCCAAAGCATAGACAGATGCAAGTTGAAGTAACCCCATAAGCCCAACACTGCAGAGAAAACGGTCAATCCACGACATCTGTCCACTCCCATTCCTCCATGTGTACATCGCCCCAAACGTGGGCAAGTTGACCAACTCCAAGTCAGATACCATGTTCTGGAAGCCAAAGGAGGATGTATCCACTCTGCCATCCGGCCTATCATCTATGGAAATGGTGGCATTAAAATCATCCCTGATAAGCCATGGTCCATCCTACGTCCATGTGGACGCATCACCCAGCTCGTCCCACAAACCTGGCCTATCACTCAAGGCACACGGTCCGTAAACACACGTCACACACAATGTGGCACCATCTGAATACCTGGTGAACCTACAAGAGAGCATATACCTTCCTCATGCACGTCAATAAGCTCGAATGTCCGTCTCCTCCACCAGACACAAAAACCACCCGATCTCTCCATTGCCTTGACCACACGCAACTTCGCTTCCCCATTCTTACCCAACGGCTGCCAAGCAAACACCTCCACACTATCAATATGTGTCTCCTGCAATAGGACGCAATCAATTCCCCACTCCTTCAAATACCTCCCGAGAGACCCCCTCCTAGCGCAGTCCCGAAGACCCCGCACATTCCACGTCAGGACTTTTAACATGGAGAAGAACTGATGCCCCAAGATGTCCCCTCTTTGCGCACTACACTGATTGCCGACACCACCTGCTGAATATCCACATGCTACTACTGTGCAAGTCCCCTACTCCCAATAAAGCTCTTGAGAGTGCATTGGTTGCACCTCCCACTAGTACCTGTCTTTCCACGAGCATGCCCTGATGAACCTTCATTATACCACACCCCCTCTTAAGTCGAGAAGGTGAAAATGGTCTTGTTCCTAGCTGGGACATCCTATGCTCCCGTTCCAAAAGAAGATGAAGTTGGCCTAATCAAATCCTTGTGTACCACCATGGTGCCTCCCATATCAGTGTCTCTATTTTTGCTGCCAATGTCCCGCACCAATCCCTCTCCATCCATAGCCGCTACACTAACCTCCATTCTCCGTTTCTTCTAGCCGGACCCCATAGGCTCTTCTACTTTCCTTCATTTAATGTCAACAACCTCTTCCACCTCCCTGTTCATCCGTGTGTGTTCCTCCTCCTTACCCACACCATCAACCATCTGCACATTGATCTACATAAGCCACGAGGAACCGCCACACCACAACACAGCTCGCTCATGGAAGGGCCCACCGTGCTTTAAGCAAACACCGGTCTGCACCACACTGCCATCACCATCCACCAGCCCAATCACAGCATCCTCTTTCAAAGAAGCGAAGCTCACCACAATTTAGGAGACTATTGCATGCGATCGAAGATGGAGGGGAATGCCTTTGATCAACATTGTGCTGTCTCTAGAAAATAAATGTTGGGGGGCCCGTTCACCAAGAGCCCCATCAAACGAGGACACAATCCTCCACAAGATCGATCCACCATCAAAGCATGCAGTGCGAAACTTTAGACCTTCCACATCGCAGTCACCCAAACCAAACAACAAGAACCTTGACGGGTTCAACCACGACAACTTCCACATAGAAGAAGAGAGAAGAAGAGTCCTTACAATCATATGCAGGTCTTCAATAGATGGAGAGCTTGACATGACCACTCCAATGAGGGCTCCACGCAACAACTCAGTTGCTTGCACCTCCGGTGAGGCAGACACTTTAATGTCGAGAGATGGTGGTGTCGGTGGTGGTAGGGGTCGTCTCTTGTCATTATTCCGGTAGTTCCTGCATTGTCGAGGAGGCCCCTCCTCTATATGGTTCTGCCCCGCCTCCTTGCAGCCCCCTTTTCCCTACCGCTGGTGCAACCCAAAACCAAGGTTCACACCCCCAACAACCCTCTCCCGTGCAACCCCCACATCCACCCTTCTATCTCCAACCCACTTTCGGTACGTCGCCATCTTGTGGCCCAAACCCCCACACGCTAAGCACACCACCACGTTATGGCACTGAGCTGCGAAGTACCCCCTCTCGCCACACCTAAAGCACACGACGGTCGTGTCTCTCTCCTTCTGCCATGGCTCACGGTCACTCCATCCCCCTCGCCCACTGATAGGTTCACTTTAGCGAACTATAATTAAGCCTAAGTACATGGTTATTTGGATGAGAGGTCAGTTTAGAGCATGCACTGCGGTGATAAAATTATTTAAGCTCATGAATTATCATTCTCACATTTTTATTAAATGGAGGCGTGCCTATTAGATTTATGTATTCATACATATCTATGTTTTTGCAAGAATAAATTGGGCATATCAATTTTGACATCTTGGGTTTGTATCAGAAAAAGAAAGGAAGAAAGAGATTCTAAAATCTTCATTTTGAAACCTTTAATTATCCCCCATAATTAATTCTTTATCATAGATCTTCCTTATTTAAGACAAAAATACCCACCATTTTCTATTTTCCATGCATGGGCCTTCCCTTCTTTCCTTATTTTCTCTCTCCCCCCATTAATCTCTCTCTTTGATTCTTTCTCTTTCTCTCTTTATATATAACAGGGAAGAGGAAGGCAAGGGATTTGGATCTCCGTCTCCATGAGGGAGGAGCATCTTCTTCCTCCATGGAGGAGTCCCTTCTCTCCAAGACAACCCCGACTCCACCACTGCGAGCACCACGACCACGGCCATGATCACCACCGTGTCTCGCCCACGACATTCCCATCACCACGATCAGCAGTGACAGCATCGACATCATCACCGCAACTGCGACTCTAACACATGAGTTCATCACCATCGAGCTCCGCCTAACGTTCCCGCCATTGTGATTCTCCACAACGACGATCACTACCGTGCTCTGCATCATCCTTATTGCGTCCGCCGACCAATAGGAGCACACGCTCCCTCTCCCTTCCATTTAAAACATCCGAGAACCTTCCCAGACGTCCATAGGCCAGCGCCCTCCAACCTGATCTTCTTCATTCTGCCTTCTTTGCTCATCCATCAAGTAAACAACCACAACTACGCCTCCTCACTAACACAGCCGCACGACCAACAAGCCAATTGCCTTTCCTCCTCGACCACGCAGCCATGCTAGCATGCAGCCATGCCTGCGTGCACAACCACCTCCATGCACCCACGCAGCACCTCCACCACACACGGCCTACGCGACTACCCTCACATGCGGCATGACCTCGCACCATCGCAGCCACCATTGTGCCCCCACCCACGCACCTCAACTTCGTCTAAGTGCCAACCGGAGGCTCCACTACGCCTTCGACACCTCACCACCACCGGCCTTGACACCCATCTCAGCCACCACTACCCGCACCCGGTCTTCTTCCGAGGCACCAATAGAAAATAACCCAAATTCCATCAACTACACCTACACGCAACCACTACCATGGGCCTTGAATCTTCTCACCAACGATGTCACCGAACTCGCCATGCCACCACGAGCCCAACCATGTCCTCCTCTAGGCCAACCGTGCTCCTCGCACACGGGTGGACAGATCCACTGCTGGCGAGCTCCACACCGTCGTCTGGCTACCTTCAGCCGTCTCTATTGACGTCGCGACCTTCATCGGATTGGCCTCATCACCACCGACCTACCCCGCACGTCAGCCGATCACTAGTGCTCCTTCCTACATGTGAGCAAGAGAGAGACCAATGCTTTGTTTGAGCGGTATTAAAAATTACATTTGATGCCATCGAATGAGAGGATTTACAATTTTTTATTATTTTATCAAGTTACATTTGCATGCATGTCCTCATGTGTTCACATTTTTTTCCCTCCCACACTCACTTTCCTTATATCTGATGATCTTCTCCATATGTGCCTTAACATAATTTCAAGAACTAATCATTGCAATAATTTTCCCATGACTTATGTGAGCAGGATTTATTGATCTATATTTACTCTCTTATTGCATTTGTTCCTCCCTGTGGATATGACCTAATCCATCGTGGTTATTTTTCACTAATATTTTTGATCTGGGATTTCTCCACCATGCGATTTTACTATGACGACGTATTTTTCTGACATCATTCTGAAAAGTGAAATCTCCCGATCAAATGGCATCGTTGCCAGGGAGGCAACAGATGCAATAGGTTCACCTAGTTTTATTTTTGATTATTCTAAGGTGCACATTTATTTGACCATTCTCTAGTTTTCTATGAGAGGAATCTGACAAGATGACTGGCGTAGCAGAGCGATGATGTTGACCTTGAGTGACGCCCATGCACGGGGAGGGGACGCGAAGAGGAGACCTGGATCCTACTTTCACAAGGGATTCTCCTTCGTCACAAATTTTATTTCATTTCTGTCTTCTCGCCCTTGTAGCAATTGGGGCTAATTTTTGAGGGTTTGCCCCCACTTTGTTTAGCAGCTAGGGCTTTCTATCTGTGGTGATCTACTTGCTTGCCTCCAAAAAAAAAAAGAGAAAAATATCGAGCTACCTATTTAGGAGTTGCATGCCCTTAGGTGCATGCATTTAGAGGTAATTGAGTAGCAGCATACTAGATCTCTTTTCTTTCATTGTGTACATATCTACACAAAGATTGCTAGAGATAGGTATACATTCCTATCTTTACATCCAGCTTCTGTTCACGCACTTGCATTTGGATTAAATTTCAAGACCACCAAACTGATTGAATTGACCTAATTCAATGGTCACCTAACTGAAATTGGGACTGTTAATCAGATTTGACCTTAAAACCAAAATCACATTTGATCTGACATTTTTTCCCTTACACACTTACTTTCCTTATATCTCGTGATCTTCTCCATATGTGCCTTAACATAATTTCAAGAACTAATCATCGTAATAATTTTCTCGTGACTAGGTAATGGGACTTGTCTGCAATTCTTCTTAAAAAAAAGTTGATTTGCAGTGTGATGCACACTTCTGGCACTAAGCACACACATTAGCCACCACACTAGGTCTCGGTCCCTTAAGGCTATAGGCATCGATCTCTTTATCAGTGTAGACCCTCCTATTTCACTTTGTAATGGTGGTACTATCTTTTAACCAAGTGTTTTGATACCTCAAGGAGGGGGACACCACTTAATGAAATAAAAGGGTAGTTAAGAGGCACCGCATTCACATCACCTCAAAGGAAGGGTTCACCCTACTTGCATCCCTTAGTTTCGTCCTTGGAGTACTTCTCATTAGGTCACTTGAGAGTATCATTGAAGCAAGGTATAGGTCCTAGGGCACGTGAAGGTCAACTTAGGGCCTGTAATTGATTGTGCAACTTCTTTGGCCACCAAGAGATAACATAACTGACCTTTGTACTTCTCCAAAGAGCTTATCAGGGATCTCAAGTCACAACTCCCTCCTATACCACTAAAGTGGGAACAGATGGACACAAACTTGACCCCAATTGACAACTTTGAGGGGTAGGTTGGAGGTTGGCTCAAATCTACTCTAAGGGAAAGTCCCATTGCCATGTGTTTGATTGGAGTGTGCGTTAAAGACTTGTTTGTAAATGGATTACAACAACTACTTCTCTCACCCCAAAACACCTAATTCTGGTCCTATGACATGCACTTATCCATCCTTTGATGAACATTGGGATCCTTCCTACTCATACTATAGGAGTATTGGTTAGATTAATCCCCAACCTTGTGATCATGAGCGGAACCTATGAGAAGGGTATCCCAACCTAATCTCTCCCATGACTATACCCAACCCACCCACCCTTAACGATTTTTATTATCAAGGTTGGATCGATACTCCTAAGCAACTTGAACCTGAGATTGACTATCCTCCCCAATTTGATAGTGATGGGGAAAATACACGATTTGTTAAACGATGTAATTAGTGTCGTTGCAACGCATAAATCCACAATCAAACTTTTACATTTATAATACCTAGATAGTGGAGTATCTAGGGTCATCTAAGGAGGCCAATTTGTTAGTCACAAAGAATGGGTTCTCTCTTGCCTCTCAAATCAACACAACTTTTTGTATTTTTGATTTTGTTGTCTTTAGGATTTTTAGAAATAATTGGGCTTTGTGCAAAGATGAATTATGCCACAACTAATTCTAAGTGATACAAATGAAGTCTTCTCCTCTAAGCTAACCCTAGGCAAGTGCACCTAGGGTAATTAGAAGAGAAGATTGTGATATGCACTACACTAATATGAGAAGAACAACACACTAATTTCAAACAAGAACTTGTAAGGCAATGAAAATTTGTATTACTAGAAGAGTAAAATATAGGTAGAGGAATGCTTCTACAAGAACATTAAACTACTAGCTAACACAAAAGGTAGAGTAAAAGATAAAGAAGGGGTGATTATAGTAGAAGATCCAGGTGGCCCTCTCTCCAAATGTGGTTGCCCAACACTTGAAAAGAGTTCTCCTCTTCCTTCTTCGATTGGTCTTCCTTCAAGCTCTTCCTCCAAGGTGGGTATCGACCACCTTGATGAAGATCCTCCTTGCCTGGCCGTCCCCTCTAGGTTGAAGATGATCTCCTCCTTGGAGTGGCTAAGGGAGAAGAGAGAGAGGAAGAAGGCACCAAGGGGGCGAGTAGGTTGCCCTCTTGATCTTCTTCTCTCCTTCTTCCTTGGCATGGATGTACGAACCTAACTAGTGGTATGGGTGGAACCTATCTAATGGAGAGGAGATGATCCTAAGGTGGTGGTTGGATGTGTTTTTATAGGAAGGCAAGGTGGTGGTTGGCGTGGGAATTAGGTGTAGGGCTAGGACTAGGTTTGGTGGGTAGTTAAGGATGGTTATGGGAATCCTAAGGTGTAGGATGGTTGGCACCATTGTTAAGGATGCAAAAGGGGGGTAGTTATGGATGGAAGGGCACCTAAAAGGTGACACCAAAAATGAAGAGAAGCCTCCATTTTGGCGTTGTTTAAGTGATAAATCTGTGTTTTAAAATTACTTCGTTGTAATATAGCCAAAATAGCACTCAAACAAATAAATTTATTACTCGAATGAAAGTCCGAGGTCGAACACAGGGAACAATATGACAATTTAAAACTCAAGATCACAATTTGAATCAAAGAGATAAAAGATTGCAATAATAATAATGTCAAGTATCAATGTGCAAAAAGAATGGAGTAAAATGGTGATTTGAATCACCAATTACTCCTCACAGTAATAGCAACTAAATCAACAGTATCAATCAAGGAAATAAAGCCTCAAATGTATGCAATCGGATGGTCTAGGCTTGTATCAGACAGCTTAAACAGTCGATTGCTACAGTCCTTCCAAGGGACTCAAGGGACTCTTCCTTCTCTCTTCTCTACTTCTATCTTAGCTACTCTCCTTCTCTTCTCCTTTCTTCTTCTTCAGAACCCTTTCTTTCTTCTTTGCCTTTCTGCGGCTCAAGCTTCTTCTTCCTTCTTCACCTATCCTGACTGTCCTCCTCCTTTCTTTCTACTATCCAAGCCTTCTAATGCACAGGGGGAGGCTTACAAAATTGGCTAAGTGTTAGGCAACTCCTTTCAGAGCAAAACCCCCCTGTCCCCACGCACTCTCTCTTTCCTTCCCTCTCTAGGATCCACCCTCCTAGGGCCAATGTCAGGATTGTCAGGTTATAGGATACACGTGCACCCGAGACCAGAGCTACCTGCAATGGGTAGCAGTCGAGTGCTTGGCTAGGTGGGTAATCAGATGCACTAGACCTGTGTGAGCAGTGTCACGAATGAGGTGCATGGTGTGTATGAGACCTCACCCCGTGGCTAGGAGGCGAATAGCTAGAAGCAGAAAATCAATTTATGCAAGCACGAACACTCCTCAGCTTTCGAGGTGGGACTAATCCCACCTCCCTTCCTCTACATACAGTTGTAGATGCTTCCTTGTCCAATTCGCGCAAGATGATGGTCAAAGGCTCCAATTGCTGGTCCACTCAAACTCCTAGAGGAAATCCGCGCGAACTGGGGACAATGCTTGGAACCTGTAGGTGCTGGAGCAGCTTCAAGCTTCGCTCGAAGCTTTTGTGTAAATGGCAATGAGGGTTAGTACCTAAAATCATCAAAAAGACCTTTCGGCTACGTCCAAATGTTCAGGAACGATCACCGGAGCACTGCAAACTTGCTGAGGGGGTCAGCGTGGTGTGGGTGTGGGTGATGAAGGCTGACGAAGACAAACTATGAATGTGAAGGTGGGTGTGTTCGGTAGCACTGTAGGGGGATCAATAGCTCTCAATGAGTGAGGGCTTTTGATCATCGTGATGAGGCGAAGGTGTGGAGTGTGGAAGAAGCACATTTGGGAGAGTGTGGAAGCTGCTAGGGCTCGCCAGAGGTATGCCGATGAGGTGGAAGATGGAGTCACGGAGGGTGTTGGTGAGGTCGAAACGATGTGCTGGATGTGCTAGCGTGATAAGAAGTTGAGGAGTCAGTTGAGAGCAGTAGTGGATGAAGGGGAAAGGAGATGGCACCGGTTGTGGTATGGCCGATGCCAGAGAAGGAGGCTGCTCTGGTGGATAGGAAATGGCGAGGAAGACGGCGAAGGGGGCGCCTGCTGGTACGGCTCGACATGGACGAAGATGGGGAGGATAGATCCACCGCTGATATTGCGAACGGAGGGAGGATGGAAGCAGGGAGGATCGTCGGATGTCAAGGAGTGATTCGGCCAAGAAAGGGGAGAGGAATTTGAGGTGTTCAAGGCTGAATTTGAGCGTGGGGAGAAGATTTGATTTGGAGGTCTTTTTATAGGCTTTAGAGGGAGTTTTGGGCTTGGGAAGCTTGGAAAGCTTCGCCGAAGTTGGGATTTTTTTGATACCCTAATCTCTCATGCGTTCGCATGAGATATTAAGAAGGTTTTGAGGCATGGGAATTGGCTCAAAAGGAAGGGAATTCCTTGACGAACTTCCCTTTCAAATTTAAAAGGGATTCGTCAAGGAATCAAGGAGATCTTGCCAATTTTAGGTCGCCGGAGCTTGTAGGAATAGGATTAATGGTGGTAGGAACCTATTTGTAAAAATGATGACAAATTTAGGGGTCTTTTTGTAAATATTTTGAAAGTTAAGGGCATAAATGTAATCAAACAGAACCAAGTTGCAAACTAGGTTAAGATAAGCTCAGTTTGGATCTAAATTTTGGTACAAACCTAATTTAGACTTAAGGAATCTAATGGTGAGGCTGGATTTTGGTTTTGACCATGTTTGTCTGGGTAATTTATGAAAAAACCTAAATTAGGGCAAATGTCTGTCTAAAACTCTGTCTTGGGTCAAGATGGGTTCTGATGATCAATTTGAAGGTACCAAACCCTAGAGAATATTTTTATATGAATTTTAGAAGGTTTAGATGAATTTTATCCTGACCATAACCTCAGTTAATTACGTGGGTAAGTTTTTAGGATTTCAGAAGTCATTTAATTCTCAAAACACGTGAAAACCCTTTTCTGTATGTTCTGACCCACTTGTTAGCCTTTTAGGATCATTTGACCCTTAATTAGCCCCTGAGAAAATCTTTGGTTGCACTGCATTCAAGTTATGATGGTAAAATTACAATTTTAACCTTGGTTTCTTATCTTTCTCTCAAAATGCTAATGCAATGAATTGCAATCCTCTAGTGGTTATTTAAGAGCATTTAATGACTAAATCAAATCAAATTGAGTTAGTGTATGACTCATGATGGTGTTCCCATCAGGCGCCACCAAGGAGGGTTCTAGAAGGGGGGTTATGTGTAGGGTAGGGATGGGTTGTAGGGGTAGGTGTATGGTGGTGATGACTGGGATTTTTGGAGGGAAAAGTGGCACTAACTTGAAGGTGGTTGTGGAGGGTTTTGGTGCCACTTTTGTGGTGTCCCTTGGTGGTGGTAGTGGGGTGAAGTGGTGTATAGGAGTTGACGCTAAAATGGGTTTAGATCCAGGAGCTTAGGTGGACTAGGTTTAAGGCTATTTGGTGGAGCTTGGCTAGGTAGGTTTTAGGGTTAGGTTGGGTTGCCATGGAGGTGGACTAGCTTAGCTAGTAGGGAATTGGGGGGAGAGGTAGAGAGAGCTAGGGATTTGGAGGTGATGAGTTGGAGGAAGCTGTCTTTAGCTGCACTGGAGCTGGTGACTGCTAAAGAGAGTCACAAGGAGCTACCTTAGCTGGCTTAGCTTGCTAGTTCTTTGCTAGCTGCTAAGCCAAGCTAAGACGAGCTGGCTTCTGTTGATGTGAGCTGAGGTAAGCTAGGTCTGATCTTCCTAGAGATTACTGAGATAGCTAGAGCAGTTAGCTTAGATCAAGTAGCTCAACTTAACTAAGTTGAGCTGAGTTGAGCCTTCGGGAGCTATACTTGTGCTAGCTTGAGCTGGTTAAGGTCATCTTCAGCTGACCAGGTCTAGCTAGTAGCTAGTCCTTGTCAGGTTGAACTTCCAGTAAACTCTTTTGAGTTGGAGGAGCTGGAATGGAGCTGCGATCAATTGACTTGAGCTAGTTTGAGCTGCCATCCAACTAAGGTGAGCTAAATGGAGCTAAGGTGAACTAGCTAAAGCTACCATTCAGCTGGGATGAGCTAAATGGAGCTAGGAATGAGTTGATCCAACTAGGAGCTGGGATCCAACTGAGATGAGCTGGATCTAACTGGGATCTAGCTGAGATGAGTTGGATCTAACTAGGATCCAGCTAATAAGAGCTTCTTGTTCATCTTCTGCCTTCTCGAATGCCAAGGTATGTAGGATCTGGCTCTCTGTCTATCCTTTACACTCAAGTAAACACATTAAAAATACAACTAAAATGCAATGCATGCCTATCCTAGTTAAATGCCTAAGTGCAGCCTGAAAATCCATTTGCAGAGTTAAAACCTTAAGAGGTAGATCAGTTTTAGGGTATAAAAATGATGATAAACTGACGTTTATAAGATAGTAGCCTCTCCTCTTTTATGATAGAAATGCAAAAACAACAGAACGAAATGATGGATTCTATGGGAGAGATTTTGAGGAATAGTCAAAGATTAACTGAAGAGATTAGCCAGCTTAGCGACCCTCCTATAGTCAATTCTGATCCCTACCTCTATACCCCTGATTACCAAGACAATTTTGAGGAAAACAATGACAACATGGTTCTTATTTTGAGAAGTAGCTATCACTTAGATGCCCCCCATGAGATATTCTCACTAGAAGGCAATCCTGGTGATTATCCACCTGATCTTAATTGGAGTCAAAAAAGAAGATGGTCCCATTAGGTGAACTCGACCCAAATAATAGTATCTTTATTACATTTGATGAAACAGGTCACAATCCAATAGTCAACCCAACTTCCTCCCACGATTTTGAGGTGGATTATACAGCCCATCCCAGGGATGCCAAACCTATACTTCACACCTCTGAGGACCTTGCCCCTTAGTTAGACCTCCCTGAGGATTGTGATTCTAAAGTTAACAATTTCCAGGAATTTTTGATGTCGGACGAAATCATATTGAAAGGAAGTGATAATAACCACAATCCTCTACCTAGGGGACAAACACCTGCCATTGAATATTCTGAGGATTCACAGGTGATTTCACAGCAATCATACAACCTAAATCACCTGAATTAAGCTAGATCCCAGCATAACCTAGGATTTATGCATTCATAGGCATCATAATTTGCACAATAGCTAGTTTATTAGTCATATAGATAATATCATCATTTTATGACCTAAAAGAGAGATGATTTTAATTGTAGATGATTCGAAGTTGCGGATGTCAGATCAGACCCGAAAGATCTAATCAAAACAACGATGGTAGTCCAATGCTTCCGAAATCGTCTCAATTAGACAACCAGGGCATCTTGTGTAGTCCATAAAAGAATGGAGATCATAAAGTCAAAAGACAAATATCCTAACCTCAGATGAAGAATCTAACTGCATGAATGAATCCAGATCGACGATAGCACTCCAACGGCAAAAAAATCAACTCGATCGGAGGTCTACAGCACCAGATACAAGGAAAAGAAGATGGAAGGCCATGATAGTACCACGTGGCACCATCACAGCCGCCCTCGCATTGCCAACCCATTTGTGAAGGTTCTACATCGGACGCTGAGGACCGTTGGATCTCCATCCAATGGTCACAAACACGCCACATCGGCTGTCCACCCACACTTCATCAAAGAGGAGTGACTCTCGACCGTTGGATCTTCATCCAACGGTCGAGAGCACACATCTTCAAAATGAAAACGCAACAAACAATAGGAATGGAACGTTGGTTAGCGCCCTCTTTGCGAAGCGATGAGCACCTAATCGAATCGCGCCTTGCGTGAAATCAGGAGGGGCGCGCAAGCGGAGGAAATTGGGCCGTCAGATGTCGAGCGGAGTGCACCGATGCAACTACATGGCGAAACGAGAGCAGATCACAACCAAACGTGGGATCCGATGTGTGTTTAACGTGCAATCACATGCGCTTCTTCGAAACAGAAGAGATGAGCATGAGTTTAAGTCGTCCGATCTATCCATCGGACGGCTGACGTTGAGGCTCTCAACGAAGGCGAGCGACGAAGCGAAGAAGTGAAGCGCGTGCGCGAGGAGAGATATGGAGCATTCGATGGCCATTCGATGACATAGAGCATGCCATGTGTCAGCACGAGGTTAAATCCCAGGATAGAGAAGGATTTTGAAGGTGTTTTGAGGCCTAATCAGGTACGTTGATCTCCCAATCGACGGATCTAATTGGCCTAAGTTTGTTGCACGAGATAGAGGGCCAAAATACCCTTTTTTCCCTCCATAAAAACTATAAAAGAAGGCCAAATCCCCCTTTGGATGGATCATCAACTCCATACAACTTCTCTCTCCAGACCAAGCTCTCCCTCTGCAACTCCACTCTGACCTTCATCCCGGTGCTCTGGATCTGAGGTGCTACCGCATCTCGTACAAGCATCTTACAAGTGGCATCATCTCTCTCCCACTTTCTATCTCCCTCTCTCTCTATCTCTCTATCTATTTGTTTCTAGTAGCATTCTCTATTGTGAAAACTCTATTTTAATTGCAATAAAATTCTGATCTTCTGAATGCATATACCTGATTCCTATACATATATACATATATAAATATCTGTTTAGAACAAATTATATTGAAATGCTTCTACGTAAATTGCGATTGCCTCCCTGCGAATGACCCAGTACTCATCGGTCTTTACAAACTTATTTGTCGACGTGTTTTTGCGCTATACTACAGCTAAATAATATTTTAAACGCAAATTACACGCCGAACAAAAGGTACCCAACACAGGTGACCATGAGGAAATTGAGACTAATTGGAAGACTTGGATCAATATTGGTCTCAAGGACATGAAGAGTTGATTTTTTAGGAAGACAAGGAAACTTAATCCTGGCGTGAAAGATTTCCCTGAGTCTCAGGGGCAAGAGGGACGAAACGTACAAGAGGATGATGATATCTTTGAGGGACCCAAACTCAGAGTATAGAGTAACTATAGGGGAGAATATGTTTTGTTCGAGGACTTACCCTCGGAGGATCTTATTGATTCAGCCAAATCCAGATTCCTACCTACTTTTGACCACAAAGATCATCCTCTCAAACATTGGGAAGAAAAGGAAGCAATTGATACTCTTGATGAAGGAATTTATACATCCCAAGGGTAGGATCTTAGAATCAAACAAGAACCTGGGGATGTCATTGTTGAGGACACTTACACTCCTATTGCTTCGAACCCATCTTTACATGATAATGAAATAGGCGACACCCTTGATCGACTCAATTTGGAAGATGGACATTTGGGCCCATTCCAGGATGTGCACACCAATGATAGGTAGCATGGAAGTCAATCAATAACTAAGGTTGCTTCTGATGAACTGGAATGATTGTCGAGGAAGAATGATGAACCTCTCAAGCCCTCTTTGACCCTCACCCCTACACCGCAACTGAAAAGACTTCAACTCTTGTAGAAATAGCTTCCTAAAATCTCTACTCACGTTCTTGCTTTATAGGGGGATAACCAGACCAATACATCCCGTGGTAGAGTGGCGAGTGTGGATTGATGCTTTTCCATGTCAATCAATCAGCCTTAAGGTATCCTTCATTGCACCCTCTTTTTTCCACACATATCTTCTTGAGGAGCCTTTGACTCCTCGCCGCGCACTGCCAGAGGCCACTACACATGTGTATGTTGTGAAACCTCCAACAATAGCTCAGGAGTACCCTATTTTCACCTCCATCTGGCAAGCATTTGGCATTACTTTTCATCACCAACTTACCAACATCTTGGGTTACTTATTCGCTAGGCCAGGTTTGTTACGTATCTTCTTTGGGTCTCCTTCTGCCTCCCTTCTAGAGACCAATTTGTGAGACATCCCAACTCCACCTCAGGTAATATCTTTCCTTGCTTTTGCTTTCCAATGAGGACATTGTTAGATTTAGTATGGGGGTGTATAACCTGAGGTTGTTCAAGCATGATACATATTCTGTATGCAGTTAGGGCATCCATCTAGCATAAAAAAAAAAGAAGAAAAGAGAGAAAATAAAAAGGAGATGAAATCTTTGTGAGCTACATTGTAAATATATTGACGAGAAGAGAGAAGAAAATGTGCAAAATTGTGCTTGTCCCAGCATTTGATTTTGGAATAGTTACCTAATGATGAGAACCTCATCATGAGCCATAACTAGCTCATTTTGACCCAATACAAAGGATAAAAGCTCCTACATAACTCAAGGAAAGGCTTAACTCAGAGAATTCTGAGTTTAAGGAGAAAACAAGTCATAAAGGGTAAAAATGCAATTTTACCAGTATAATCTGCATACAGGGTAATTCATGGCCCAAACACAGGTCAAAGCAACTTAATAAGAATAAAAGTGGGATGAAATGATCTAGCAAGGGCTACAGCAATTCCAAGAAACTAAATGATAATCTGTAACCCTAAAACAACCCACTTCAATTCACAAGGTTCGAGGCAAAGTAAAAATAGAATAAACCCTCTAAAATTCATAGAAAAATAATCTCTAGGGTTTAGAACCTTCAATTTGGCCTTCAGAACCCATTTTGACCTACATTGAGAACCATGCCCAATTAATAACTTAATTTGGGTTTTTGCGTAAATTGACCGGTCAAACAAGGTTTAATATAGAAATGAAATTCACCATCATATTCCTTAGGTCCTAATTAGTCATGTATAAAAACTTGAGCCTAAGAAGAAACCTCCTTGACCGACTTTACACTTTGGTCCTCATATATTTACTCTTTGGCCCTCAACTTTTGAACCCTCGCATTTTGGCCCCTAACTCTCCTTCGTTCTTTGCGATCAGGTCCCCCCTGCAAAACCTGCCAGCACCATGCTCCGGCGACCTTGCGCGGAGCATGGCGCCGCGCAGGGTGAGGGGGGGGACCTGACAAGTAAACCGGGGGTGCCCTGCGTCGTCAGCCGTCGTAGGGACACCCCCCTGGTCGTTATAACCCACCATACCGGCCGTGCGAACGCACGGACGGTATGGGTTCTTGTTTCCGGCCATCCTCCGGCGAGGGAGACACGTCGTCTCCCTCCGCCTTCCTCCCTGTTTGATCCCTATAAATACCCCCCCGTTGCTCCACCGACCGGAGGAGCTGAGATCTGACGGAGAAAACCCCCAACTTTCCTCTCTTCTCTCTCCGGCAGATGCTCACCAGCTCCGGCGGTTCCTCCCCCTTCTCCTCTTCGCTCTGCCGCAATACCAGCAGCAGAGACTTCCTCCCCTGCTCTTCCCGCGCCACGCCGCACCCAGCTGGCGCCTCTCCGGCTCTCTGCTCGCCGCCGCCCCTTTCCCTGAGCATCGTCTTCTCCGGCGACAGTCGATACGACTGTCGCCCTGTTCCTCCCCCTTCGTCCCTGCAAGTAAGTTAGAACTATTTCCCTTCTTCTCCTCTTTCTTTCCCCGGTTCCAATTTGTTCAATTACGCCCTCGACCGACCCTGACCATCGTCACCCCCTTCGACTCCGGCCACCCTCCGGCGAGATGTTCCCATCGCTCCACAGCCTCACACACCTCGCCAACCCTCACCGAACCTCCGCCTCATCACACTGAGCACCCCCCACCCCTCCACTGCCACTCCACACCTCCGTAACACTCCCCCGAACAAACCCATTCCTCCGGTTGCAGTCCAACCTAGGGCTGCCGCCAGACACCACCTTGCGGCCTGCCGCGCAGCCCCTCACCTTCGCCGTGCCACGACGAAGGGTCCCCAGTGGTTTGATCAGGCCGAGAGGCCATATTCGTGTCCGACAGGTTTTGAGGTTCGACCGCCATTAACGCACATTGAAGCAGCTTCTCCCGCGCTCCAGGCTTGAGGACTCCAGGTCTCCAGCTGCTGCGGATTACGGGGAGTCTTGCGAAGGCAGCCAGCCAGCAACCTACGCAAATCAAAGCCGCAGCTGCAGAAGCCAGGCTGCGGTCTCCCAGCAGGCGCACGCAAGGAAAGGTCTGCGTTTAGTCCCACATCGGTAAGCCTCACACACTTTCCACTGTTTAAATTGATTTTGTGCACTAGCCTTACTGCCTCAGCACACGGGGTGAGGTCCCCTTACACCCGCCCGGTTACCCGGTCTCGTCCGCGATCACGCCCCGCGGACCTGACCCGACCCGACTTAGACTGACCTGCACTCCTCGCCCACCACGCACGCCGGTGGGCCTGGACCCGGGCGTGACCCAAACCCGATTACCCGGCAGCTCTGGGAGAGCTTTCCCAAGAGTGGTTTCAGAGAGAGAGAGACGCGGGGGGAGAGGGTAGAGTAGGTTTTGTTCTCTGACGTAAGCTCTGAAGTGTGCAGGCACAGGTGAAGAAGAAGAACCGCGGAAGAAGAAGATCTGACTGTAGCAACAGGCAGTTTAAGTCGTCTGATTTGGAAATCAGACGACGTCCTGAAGGGAAAAGAAGAAAGAAGAAGATCTGAAGAGCAACAGAAGAAGGCGAGGCAGAGAAGAACACAAAAGAACAAGGGAAGAACTAAAAGAAGAAAAACAAAGAAGAAAGAAGAAGATCTGAAGAAAGACAGAAGAAAAAGGAAGAACTGCTGGAACAAGAAGAAGAACATCACCTCTGTAGACAAGAAGAAGAAGATCTGACTGTAGCAACAGGCAGTTTAAGTCGTCTGATTTGGAAATCAGATGACGTCCTGAAGGGAAAAGAAGAAAGAAGAAGATCTGAAGAGCAACAGAAGAAGGAGAGGCAGAGAAGAACACAAAAGAACAAGGGAAGAACTGAAAGAAGAAAAACAAAGAAGAAAGAAGAAGATCTGAAGAAAGACAGAAGAAAAAGGAAGAACTGCTGGAACAAGAAGAAGAACATCACCTCTGTAGACAAGAAGAAGATCTGAGACGAGGAGAAACAAAGAAAAAAAAAAAAAGACACCAAATTCTTTCTCTCTCTTTGTTTATTTTTTGTAAAAGAAACATGTATATCTCTAGAATACAACTTGCTCCCTGAGTTCGACCTCGGGAACTCTTTTATTTTCCGAGTAAAAATTTATATATTTGAAATGATGGCAATAACTGGCTATATTACATCGACATAACAATCAAACCCGGTTATCTCTCGCACCCATCGTTATCAATTTGGCGCCGTTGCCGGGGAGCAACGGCTATTCTAGAGGTAAACATTCCTGTTTCTTTTTAATTTCTGATAATCTCCTCTCTTTTGTGCAGAAAACTACAGGAAATCAAGAAGACAAGCAACCGCACAACAACCACTCCGAGGACAGGTAAATTTTTTTTTTTTTTTCCTCTCGCTATTAACCCCTAAAACTCAAAAGAAAGAAAAGAACAAGCAATATAGGGCTAACCTGTCTTCCATACTTAGTAACCATAAAAGTTGCATGTTTTCAACTCATTATTCTTGCACACTATTAAGGGTATTTAAGGGCTAACACATTCTTGCTTGAGCCCTAATTACCCAACAAAGAATTAACTAGACCAAGTAGAGCCAACCTAGGATCCAACACTAGGGATTTAGAGACACACTCCTTAAGCAAGAATTGAGAAAACCAAATGAAGTGTGCCCAAGCCCTTGTCTGAAAATACCTATTCAAAGGAAACCTAAAACAATTGGCTCTCTAAACACTTGAACCCTAAAAGAAAGGACCCAAAAAGCTCTCAAAGGAACAAGAGGTAAAGTTGACTCCTTGGGTCAACCAACCTTAAAATTAGGTCACTTTCTCACTCAAAATACCTAAGAGTTCAAGTGTAACTTTAAGCACCCTGATCATTAAGCTAAAATTGGTAGACTTAAGAGGTCAAGATCCCCATTCTGGTCTACCTGGACCCGCAGTGACAAGAGAGGTCGGGTGGGGGAAACCCTGTAACCCGTGGGGACGCTCTACCGTGTAGGGGTCTTCGCGGGACTCTCCCTCTCTGCCTGCCCAGGTAATTCTCAGGTGGACGATCTTTCTGATCAAGGGGTCCATCTGCCCCGCACCTCTATAGTCACCCAACACATTTTTGGGTGCCTTGATTGGGTCCAGCACCTTCTAAACTTACCTCTTCCAACTGTGCATGTACGGAAGGAGGTCTCTAAGACCACCCTTAAGACCTCCTTTAGAAATTCGCTCTCGTCAAGGCCAAGCCTCGACGCCCGTGTTTGTGCAGAAACACCCTCACATTATTCTCTCTTCTGATTCAGAACCAAGTTCTTCTTCTTCCCCCATCATGGCTCAGCCAGTTGAGGAAGAAAATAATCTGGAACACCAGCTCCAGCGACTCAATGACCTCTTCCAAAACTTCGTGCACCCACCACAGCGTCCTATGATGCGGGACCACTACAATCCCGCTGCGGTGGCCATTGAGCCTCGAGTCAGAATCCCGACTGGAGGACCTGATTCCGAACTAAAGCCCAACATGATTCATGCTATACCTAAATTCCATGGGCTTAATTCTGAAGATCCCTTCCAGCACATCAAACAACTAAAGCATCTGGCCCACACTTTTGGATCAGATGTGCAAAATCGGGATATTCTTCTCATGAAGATGTTCTCCTTTTCTCTTATGGACAAGGCCGCCCATTGGTATCAAACTCAGACCCGGCCGATCAACACTTGGGAAGAACTTCAATCCGAGTTTTTGAAAAAGTTCTTTCCCGTTGGTCGGACCAACGCCTTGCGCCATCAGATTACACACTTCACTCAACAATCAGGAGAACCTCTTCATGAGGCATGGGATCGTTTTCAGGATCTCATGAGGAAGTGCCCCCATCACGGAGTTCCTAAATGGGAACAAGTCCAATCTTTTTACCAGGGACTCCGTGAGGACATCCGTCTTTTCGTCAATGCAACTTGCGGAGGAAACATCATGGGTCAACATGAAGACACCGTATGGGAGATTCTCGAAAACATGTGCGAGAACTCCATCAACAATGACTCCATGGGATTATTCGACAGGACGAATACCCGCGCAGCGACGAATCTTAAGGGAGCACATGAGACGCAGGGCCTGTCCGCATCAGTTGACCTGGAATTAATGGCCAGTCGATTGGACAAGGTCTCAATCATTGAAAAGAAGGTGGATGAGCTGACTCAGCACTTGCAGCGAGCCACCTCCACGCATAACTCCTTTGCACAACCTCCTTCCACACATGAGACTGTGCAAAACATCCTCCATCGATCTTCCCCTGGGATGGATCCATATCCATCCCCATCTGATTCTTGGACTGGAAGATCATCCGATCCTTTCTACACCAGCCGGGGGAACTCCATTCCTCCTTTCCCTGATTCTCAGGAGGTTCCTCAGACCTGCGAGGACCTCAACGCCATCCAGAACGACCCATTCTCCAACACTTACAACCCTGGATGGCGAAACCATCCCAATTTTCAGTGGGCAGGAAATTCCCAAACCCAAAGACCACCTTTTCAGTCCCGCCCACAGCCCTCTCGTCACTACCAGCCGCCTCAGCCTCGGCCCAACCCTACTTATCCATCAGGGCCAAATCAAGATCAAATGTCCTTAATCCTTCAGACTCTGGCTGACATTCAAAAAACGAATGCGGCTATTCAGAAACAGCACAAGGACGAGCTTACAGAAGTTAAAACTCAACTGGCCCAGTTGGCAAATTCTCGCCAACCAGGCACACTCCCTTCCCAACCTCTTCCTAACCCAAATAACGTGCCAACCCAGAAGCGCGTTATGAATCCAAATTTAGGCTACGCCCAATGGATTTATCAGGCTCCTACTGCTCCATCTCCAGACGAGATGGAAGCCTCAACTTCTTATGCGGGATTTCAGCAGCAGCCACCCCTCCTACCAAACCCAAACCAAAATCAGGCCGGATTAAATTCTGTAACAACACGTAGTGGTAAGACAACTCAAGACCCGCATTATCCAAACCACTCCCAGCCTGATAACCATGACCCTAGGATAGTTATCCAAGGTACCGCTGTTCCAGATCCACAACCTGGACCTATCCTAGAAGAACCAACCAAGATCCCGTTTCCCGAGGCCCTGACCAAGGGAAAGAAGACCACCAAACCCGTGGCCCCTGAGGAGGACCTGGTCAAGCTCTTTGAGCAAGTCCACATAAACATCCCCTTGATGGATGCAATCCGCCACGTACCAGCTTACGCACGATTTCTAAAGAATATATGTACACCCCAGCGTAAGCCGCGAACCAAGGGAGGGAGCCCAATTGTTCTGTCAGAGCAAGCCAGCTCTGTAATCCTTAGTAGACTCCCACCCAAGGCAAAAGATCCTGGAACTCCCCTGATTTCCTGTAAGATAGGTGGTACCCAATTTGATAGAGCATTGTTAGACTTGGGTGCATCAATAAACCTGATACCCACATCCTTACTTGACCATCTAGAAGAATCTGAGCTGAAACCAACCGAGGTGACATTACAATTAGCAGATCGATCTATAAAGTCACCAAAAGGGATTCTCGAAGATGTTATCGTGAGAGTACGGGATTTCTATTTTCCAGTGGACTTTATAGTCTTAGATATGGATGCACCTGAGAACCCTAGGGATACACCAATCATTCTAGGGAGACCTTTCTTGGCTACTGCTAGAGCCAACATCAGCTGTGAGGAGGGCCAAATAGAGCTTAAGTTTGGAGATCAAACATTGAAAATTGATATATTTAAGGCCCAACAAGGAATTAATTGCGGCGTCATCGAACAAATTTGTGACATCAAGACTTTGGTTGATGAATCACACCTCCAGAATGACTCGATTATGCCTCATCAACCACAGAAGGATCTTGACCCGCAAACAGAGGAGTTGAATCCAGATATGAACAACCCAGTAACTCCCACCCTTGAACCTCACATCTATACTGAACCACCCGCTGCTGCTGAAAACCCCATCCTCGAACTGAAACCCCTTCCCGCTCACTTGAAATACGTATTTTTAGGTTCTAATCAGACCTTTCCTGTGATTATCAATTCCAACCTCAGTCCTGAACAGGAATCCCGTCTGATTATTGTCCTCCAGCAACATCGCAGAGCCATCGGATGGACTCTCGATGATCTGACTGGAATAAGTCCCTCTTTTTGTACTAATCATATCTATTCAGAAGAGGGCACACGACCTTCTCGTGAAATGCAGAGACGCTTAAACCCCAATCTGCAGGAGGTCGTGAAAAAGGAGATCATCAAATGGTTAGATGCCGGAATCATCTACCCGATCTCCGATAGTCGTTGGGTGAGCCCAATTCAGGTCGTGCCCAAGAAGGCAGGACTCACCACTATAACGACTGAGACCGGAGAAATCATTCCTACCCGATTAGCCAACTCGTGGAGAGTCTGTATAGATTACCGTCGACTCAATTCCTCCACGAAGAAGGATCATTTCCCACTACCCTTCATTGATCAAATTCTCGAAAAACTAGCGGGAAATAGGTTCTTCTGCTTTCTTGACGGGTACTCCGGTTATAACCAGGTGGCAATCCATCCTGAGGACCAAGAAAAGACCACGTTCACCTGCCCCTTCGGAACATACGCTTTCCGAAGGATGCCTTTCGGTCTTTGCAATGCACCCGCTACTTTTCAGCGATGCATGCTTGCCATATTCTCAGATATGGTAGGTGACTATCTGGAAGTCTTCATGGATGACTTTTCAGTTTTCGGAGCATCATTCGACGATTGCCTCCAACACTTGGTCCAGATACTCAGGCGGTGCATCGATGTGAATTTGGTTCTTTCCTGGGAAAAGAGCCATTTCATGGTGCCTGAGGGAATTGTCCTGGGACACTCAATTTCGGAGAAAGGTATCCAAGTGGATCGAGCTAAGGTTAATCTGATTTCTCACCTTCCTATGCCTAGCTCGATCAGGGACATCCGATCCTTTTTAGGGCATGTCGGTTTTTATCGACGATTTATCCCTGATTTTTCAAAAATCGCACGCCCCCTAACCACTCTTCTCTCCAAGGATGTTCCCTTCGAAATTTCCAAGGAATGCACTCAAGCATTTGAAATCCTGCGTGACCGAGTCACCCAAGCCCTGATCCTACAGTCCCCTGATTGGTCTCAACCCTTTGAGATCATGTGTGATGCATCCGACTTCGCTGTGGGAGCGGTTTTGGGGCAGAAAATTGACAAGAAACCTGTGGTCATTTACTACGCCAGCAAAACACTCGATGAGGCTCAGCGTAACTATACGGTTACTGAGAAAGAGCTGCTAGCTGTAGTATTTGCCTTAGAAAAGTTCAGATCATACCTTCTGGGTTCCCGTGTCATCATATACTCGGATCACACAGCTGTGAGGCATCTCCTTGCAAAGAAGGACGCGAAACCTCGATTAATCCGATGGATCTTGCTGTTGCAAGAATTTGACCTTGAGATTCGCGACAAAGCGGGAAAGCAAAACGTGGTAGCTGATCACTTGTCCCGTCTTCCTTCTGAAATAATTGACCCTTCCGGACCCATCACTGAGCATTTTCCCGATGAGCACCTGCTGACTATTGGTACTAGCCTTCCATGGTTTGCTAATATAGTAAATTACTTGGCATCTCATCAGATCCCGTCCGATTGGCCGAAGGCCAAGAAAGACAAATTACGCTCCGATGCCAAGTATTACATTTGGGAAGACCCGTACCTCTTCCGCATAGGTGCCGATCAGATCATCCGGAGATGTGTCCCGGAAGGGGAAGTCAACAATATCCTCTCTTTCTGCCATGACCAGGCATGCGGTGGCCATTTTGCCGGACATAAAACCGCATCAAAAGTCCTCCAGTGCGGCTTTTACTGGCCCACACTGTTCAAAGACGCATACAGTCATTGCAAGGCATGCAGTCGTTGCCAGACTTTGGGCAACATGAGCCATCGCGACATGATGCCTATGCAACCGATTCTAGTATGCGAAATCTTTGATGTTTGGGGGATTGATTTTATGGGCCCCTTTCCTGTTTCGGATGGTTTCGAATACATTCTGTTGGCTGTAGACTACGTGTCCAAATGGATCGAAGCCATACCGACCCGAACCTGTGATCACAAAATCGTTCTCAAATTCATTCATCAACACATTTTCTCAAGGTTCGGGATTCCTCGTGCAATAATCTCTGATGGGGGGACCCATTTCACAAATGCTCAGTTTAGGTCACTGATGACCAAATACGGGGTGTCTCACCGAATCTCTACTCCTTACCACCCCCAAACTAATGGTCTAGCTGAGCTGTCTAATCGGGAGGTCAAGAAAATCCTGCAAGTCACTGTTCGACCTGACAGGAAGGACTGGTCGTCCCGACTTCCGGAAGCATTGTGGGCCTATAGGACCGCCCACAAGACCCAATTGGGCATGTCTCCCTTTAGACTGGTGTACGGAAAGGCATGCCACCTTCCCGTAGAACTGGAGCATAAAGCCTATTGGGCAGTACGGAACTGTAATCTAGATCTTTCCAAGGCTGGGACCCACAGAAAACTCCAAATCAGCGAGATCGATGAATTACGCCTAGACGCGTACGAGAACTCGCAAATCTACAAGGAGCGGGTTAAAGCCTTCCACGACAAACACATCTCGAGAAAGATCTTTCACCCTGGTCAAAAGGTCCTACTCTTTGATGCCCGACTCAAACTCTTCCCAGGAAAACTGAGATCTAAGTGGGTCGGACCATATTTGGTCCGACAGGTTTTTGGAAATGGAGCAATCGAAATCAGTCCACTCAGCCACGATTCTGAACCTTTCATCGTGAACGGTCAGAGACTCAAGCCGTTCATTGATGTAACTTCTACTGATTTGGCTGAGGCATCTTATATCCTCCTTTCCCCTTGAGCTTATTGAGCCCAGCCAATGGCGTAAAACTCAGCGCTTAACGGGAGGCAGCCCGTCATTCTCTTTGTAAACCTGAAACTTGTTCTGACACCTTTTAGCACTCGAAGTTCACCCTTGTAGACAGCCGACCCCAACTCAGATGCTTGCATCTGGGATTTGAAATCGTCCGCAAAAATTCAACCCGACCCATCCACTCATCCAAATTTCTGTCTTAAGGAATGAACTAAGACCCCCTAGGTTACAATGAGGACATTGCAAATCTTAGGCATGGGGGGGTATGAAACTGCAAAACTTGTAAGAAAAGGTTTCAAACAAAAAAATTCACATATGCCAAAAACACCATAAAAAAAAAAAAAAATTTCGAAAAAGAATAAGAGGAAAAGAGGAGAAGGAAATTTTGTGAAGGAGAAAAGAAACAAAATGAAAAAGGAGCACAAAATTATGAGAAAAAGTGATAGTCATTAGTAAGGAACTAAGGAATTAACCTAAGTTCTAGACCTCATTCAAGAAAGTGCACAAAGAGATTAGTAAAGAATGCAAACCTTAGGCATTCTTGAATAGACTCTTAGTACCCATTAAGATCTGGACACTCCTCAAGAGGTTGAGGAAAATGAAAAGCTGAAGTATTAGGTCTAAGGCTTAGGGAGTATTCGGCCTCGTTAACTAATTTTTGGTTTACGGGACTCGGTAACCTAAGCACCCTAACCTCACACACAGCCTGGTTCAGTAAGCATAAAAATCAGAATCACGCAGAAGCGTCGTAAAATTCTGAAAAGAACACCTAGAATAGGAGCGGCCGATCAACACAAGTTGATTTGGACGAGTTCCCAGCGCGGAGAGGCGGAAAATCCCCTCGAAGATGCGTAACAAAATATCATCTCCTCGGTGCTTGTCTCTTAGGATATCTACATATCCTACTGGGGGCATGTAAGCACTCTGCTGGTTCAGATTCCATGGATGGCATTATCTCGAAGTGTCAATTGCCAGGGTCTGGATTCGGCCACGGAACATCATGGATGGGATTATCTCGAAATCTCAATAGCCAGGGTTCTGGGGGTTGCCATGGGCGGTGCTATCTCGAAGCATCGATCGCCAGGAACCCTTGAGGATTGATGATGGGAGCAAGGAATCTGATACAGACCGTGTTGAAAAGCCAATCCTAGGCTAGAACTAAAAAGAAAAAGAGAGAGAAAACTCTCTAAACAGAAAAACTTTCTATCTCTCTCTTACAAAACGCACTGCGAACTGAGCCAGGGCTAAAATCATTTCAAGCACGGGTGCTTTAACCACAAAGTCCAATAAACCTTAGGTTAGTTCTTGTGGACCTTAAAAACCTTTGCTAAAGACTGAGGCTAAGGCTAGACAGATTTGGATCTTGATTGGTACTAGAGTACCTTTTAGGCCTATGGTCAGCATTCTAACCTAATCTATGCTCAAATAAAAAAGGCACTTATCTAAAACTATTAAAAACTTCATGGTCTAGAACAAGGGTTGAAACCTTAAGTTTTTGCTAAGGGACTAGCAAAAGCTAGGCATGGGGGTATGATGAGAACCTCATCATGAGCCATAACTAGCTCATTTTGACCCAATACAAAGGATAAAAGCTCCTACATAACTCAAGGAAAGGCTTAACTCAGAGAATTCTGAGTTTAAGGAGAAAACAAGTCATAAAGGGTAAAAATGCAATTTTACCAGTATAATCTGCATACATGGTAATTCATGGCCCAAACACAGGTCAAAGCAACTTAATAAGAATAAAAGTGGGATGAAATGATCTAGCAAGGGCTACAGCAATTCCAAGAAACTAAATGATAATCTGTAACCCTAAAACAACCCACTTCAATTCACAAGGTTCGAGGCAAAGTAAAAATAGAATAAACCCTCTAAAATTCATAGAAAAATAATCTCTAGGGTTTAGAACCTTCAATTTGGCCTTCAGAACCCATTTTGACCTACATTGAGAACCATGCCCAATTAATAACTTAATTTGGGTTTTTGCGTAAATTGACCGGTCAAACAAGGTTTAATATAGAAATGAAATTCACCATCAGATTCCTTAGGTCCTAATTAGTCATGTATAAAAACTTGAGCCTAAGAAGAAACCTCCTTGACCGACTTTACACTTTGGTCCTCATATATTTACTCTTTGGCCCTCAACTTTTGAACCCTCGCATTTTGGCCCCTAACTCTCCTTCGTTCTTTGCGATCAGGTCCCCCCTGCAAAACCTGCCAGCACCATGCTCCGGCGACCTTGCGCGGAGCATGGCGCCGCGCAGGGTGAGGGGGGGACCTGACAAGTAAACCGGGGGTGCCCTGCGTCGTCAGCCGTCGCAGGGACACCCCCCTGGTCGTTATAACCCACCATACCGGCCGTGCGAACGCACGGACGGTATGGGTTCTTGTTTCCGGCCATCCTCCGGCGAGGGAGACACGTCGTCTCCCTCCGCCTTCCTCCCTGTTTGATCCCTATAAATACCCCCCCGTTGCTCCACCGACCGGAGGAGCTGAGATCTGACGGAGAAAACCCCCAACTTTCCTCTCTTCTCTCTCCGGCAGATGCTCACCAGCTCCGGCGGTTCCTCCCCCTTCTCCTCTTCGCTCTGCCGCAATACCAGCAGCAGAGACTTCCTCCCCTGCTCTTCCCGCGCCACGCCGCACCCAGCTGGCGCCTCTCCGGCTCTCTGCTCGCCGCCGCCCCTTTCCCTGAGCATCGTCTTCTCCGGCGACAGTCGATACGACTGTCGCCCTGTTCCTCCCCCTTCGTCCCTGCAAGTAAGTTTATTTCCCTTCTTCTCCTCTTTCTTTCCCCGGTTCCAATTTGTTCAATTACGCCCTCGACCGACCCTGACCATCGTCACCCCCTTCGACTCCGGCCACCCTCCGGCGAGATGTTCCCATCGCTCCACAGCCTCACACACCTCGCCAACCCTCACCGAACCTCCGCCTCATCACACTGAGCACCCCCCACCCCTCCACTGCCACTCCACACCTCCGTAACACTCCCCCGAACAAACCCATTCCTCCAGTTGCAGTCCAACCTAGGGCTGCCGCCAGACACCACCTTGCGGCCTGCCGCGCAGCTCCTCACCTTCGCCGTGCCACGGCGAAGGGTCCCCAGTGGTTTGATCAGGCCGAGAGGCCATATTCGTGTCCGACAGGTTTTGAGGTTCGACCGCCATTAACGCACATTGAAGCAGCTTCTCCCGCGCTCCAGGCTTGAGGACTCCAGGTCTCCAGCTGCTGCGGATTACGGGGAGTCTTGCGAAGGCAGCCAGCCAGCAACCTACGCAAATCAAAGCCGCAGCTGCAGAAGCCAGGCTGCGGTCTCCCAGCAGGCGCACGCGAGGAAAGGTCTGCGTTTAGTCCCACATCGGTAAGCCTCACACACTTTCCACTGTTTAAATTGATTTTGTGCACTAGCCTTACTGCCTCAGCACACGGGGTGAGGTCCCCTTACACCCGCCCGGTTACCCGGTCTCGTCCGCGATCACGCCCCGCGGACCTGACCCGACCCGACTTAGACTGACCTGCACTCCTCGCCCACCACGCACGCCGGTGGGCCTGGACCCGGGCGTGACCCGAACCCGATTACCCGGCAGCTCTGGGAGAGCTTTCCCAAGAGTGGTTTCAGAGAGAGAGAGACGCGGGGGGAGAGGGTAGAGTAGGTTTTGTTCTCTGACGTAAGCTCTGAAGTGTGCAGGCACAGGTGAAGAAGAAGAACCGCGGAAGAAGAAGATCTGACTGTAGCAACAGGCAGTTTAAGTCGTCTGATTTGGAAATCAGACGACGTCCTGAAGGGAAAAGAAGAAAGAAGAAGATCTGAAGAGCAACAGAAGAAGGCGAGGCAGAGAAGAACACAAAAGAACAAGGGAAGAACTGAAAGAAGAAAAACAAAGAAGAAAGAAGAAGATCTGAAGAAAGACAGAAGAAAAAGGAAGAACTGCTGGAACAAGAAGAAGAACATCACCTCTGTAGACAAGAAGAAGAAGATCTGACTGTAGCAACAGGCAGTTTAAGTCGTCTGATTTGGAAATCAGACGACGTCCTGAAGGGAAAAGAAGAAAGAAGAAGATCTGAAGAGCAACAGAAGAAGGCGAAGCAGAGAAGAACACAAAAGAACAAGGGAAGAACTGAAAGAAGAAAAACAAAGAAGAAAGAAGAAGATCTGAAGAAAGACAGAAGAAAAAGGAAGAACTGTTGGAACAAGAAGAAGAACATCACCTCTGTTGACAAGAAGAAGAAGATCTGAGACGAGGAGAAACAAAGAAAAAAAAAAAAAAAGACACCAAATTCTTTCTCTCTCTTTGTTTATTTTTTGTAAAAGAAACATGTATATCTCTAGAATACAACTTGCTCCCTGAGTTCGACCTCGGGAACTCTTTTATTTTCCGAGTAAAAATTTATATATTTGAAATGATGGCAATAACTGGCTATATTACATCGACATAACAATCAAACCCGGTTATCTCTCGCACCCATCGTTATCACCTAAGTTCTGGGCTTGAATGAATGATTAATTAAGTCTTGAGTGCTAGAAAAACGGAGATAAGTGAGGGATACTAACTTTAGGCCTCCTGGGTCTGTTTTAAGGCTTAAACACTTACGTATTTGTTAAGATCTGGACTATTCCTCAAGAGGTTGAGGGAGTTGCGAGGCTATTGTCTTAAGTCTAAGGCTTATGGAGATTTGGCCCCATTGCTTGCCCTTTGGTTTGCGGGACTTAGTAACCTAGGCACCCCAAAAATCACACACTGATTTGGTTCAATGCGCATAATGAAGAATAATGCCAAAAAGTGTCTGTTCTAAAACTATTTTCCTGAAAATTTGACTTAAGAGCTGCTTAAAGACACAAGTTGATTGGATAAGTTCCTGACGCGGAGAGGAGGAATGAAAAATACTCCCCTCAAAGATGCGTTATAACATACCATCTCTTCGGTGCTTGTCTCTTAGGATATCTAAATATCCAACTAGGGGCATAGAAGCACCTTGTGCTAGTTCAAGTGTCATTGGCGACATTATCTCGAAATGTCGATTGCTAGGGTCTAAATTTAGCTACAAAATGCCATGGGCAGCACTATCCCAAAGTGTCGAAGGCCAAGGTTCTAGGGGTTGCCATGGGCAATGCTATCTCAAAGCATCGATTGCCAGGGACCTTACGAGGATTGATGGTGGGGACAAGGAACTCGATACAGATCATGTTTAGATCCAATCCGATGTTGGATTTAGGGGAATTTCAAAAGAAAGAGAGAAAAACTCTTGAAATACATCTCTCTCTATCTCTCTTACTAAAAATGCACTGGCAAACTGAACCTAGACTTGCTGCACATATGTACAGGTGCTTTAACCACTAGCGTCAACAAACCTCTAGGCATTTTTTACGGGCCTTAGAAAACTTCGCGATAGACCCAAGGTTGAGGCTGGTCAGGTTCGTATCTTGGCTGTTAATTAAGTACCTTTAGGTCTATAGTTGGTATTTCGATCTAGTCTCTAGAGGAGTAGCACAATAGGACATCCTGACAATAAAATCTGGCCTGGAGACCTGGTTTGATTCATATGATTTTGCTCGAGACTAACAAAACTTAGGCATGGAGGTATTTGCAAGGTCCACTTTAGTGGACTATAATTAAGCCTAAGTACATGGTTATTTGGACGAGAGGTCAGTTTAGAGCATGCACTGCAGTAGTAAAGTTATTTAAGTTCATGAATTATCATTCTCACATTTTTATTAAATGGAGGTGTGCCCATTAGATTCATGTATTAATACATTTACATATCTATGTTTTTGCAAGAATGAATTGGGCATATCAATTTTGGCATCTTGGGTTTGTATCAGAGAAAGAAAGGAAGAAAGAGATTCTAAAATCTTCATTTTGGAACCTATATTTATCCCCTGTAATCAATTTTTTCCATCATAGATCTTGCTTATTTAAGACAAAAATACCCACCATTCTCTATTTTCCATGCAAGGACCTTCCCTTCTTTCCTTATTTTCTCTCTCTCCTTGTTAATCACTCTCTCTCTCTAATTCTTTCTCTTTCTCCCTTTAGATATAACAGGGAAGAGGATGGCAAGGGATCTGGATCTCCCTCTCCACGAGGGAGGAGCATCTTCTTCCTTCACGGAGGAGTCCCTTCTCTCCAAGACAACCCCAAATCCATCATCGCGAGCTCCACGACCATGACCACGATCACCACTGTGTCTTGCCCACGATGTTTCCACCTCTACGGTCGTCAATGATATCGCCAATATCATCACTGCGACTGCGACACACCGCAAGTTAATCACCACCAAGCTTCGCTCGACGTTCCTGCCACTGTGATTCTCCACAACGATGATCACCACCATGCTCTACATCATCCTTGACTACATCCATCAACAAACAGGAGCACACGCTCCTCTCCCTTCCATTTATGACATTCGGGAACCTTCCCGGATGTCCAGAGACCGGCGCCCTCCAACCTGATCTTCTTCGTTCTGCCTTTTCTGCTCCTCCATCAAGAAGACAACCACAACCACGCCTCCTCACTGACAGCCGCACAATCACGCGGCTAGCCGCCTTTCGTCCTCAACCGCACGGCCACGCTCGCGCACAGCCACGCTCACGTGCACAACCACCTCCGTGAACCCGCGCAGTGCCTCCGCCACCTCCGCCACACATGGCCTGCGCGACTGCCATCGTGTGCGGCACATCCTCACTCCACCATAGCCCCCCTTGCGCCCACCACCCACACGCCTCAACTTCCTCTAAGTGCCGATCAGAGGCTCCACTATGCCCTTGATACCTCGCCATCGCCGACCGTGATGTCCATCGTAGCCACCACCGGCCATGCCTGGTCTTCTTCCTCGGCATAAACAAAGAACCCAAACTCCATCAACTACCCTACACGCAACCACTACCACGGGCCTCGAATCTTCACACCGACAACGTCACCGAACTCACCACGCCACCACGAACCCAACCATGCCCTCTCCAAGGCCAACCGTGCTCCACACACGTGGGTGGACAGACCCATCATTAGCGAGCACCACACTACCATCCAACTGCCTTTGGCCGTCTTCGTTGATGCCATGACTTCCATTGGATCGGCCTCGTCACCATTGCCTTCCCTGCACATCAGCCGGCCACCGGTGATCCTTCCTGTGTGCGAGCAAGAGAGAGAGCAAATGATCTATTTTGAGTGGTATGAAACATTACATTTGATGCCATTGGATGAGAGGATTTTTATTTTCAAGTTACATTTGCATGCATGTTCTCGTGTGTTCACTTTTTTTTCCCTCGCACACTCACTTTACTTATATCTCATGATCTTCTCCATATGTGTCTTAACATAATTTCAAGAACTAATCATTGCAATAATTTTCTCGTGGCTTTATGTGAGCAAAATTTATTGATTTATATCTATACTCTTATTGCATTTGTTCCTTCCTCTGGATACAACCCAATCCACTGTGATTAATTTTCACTGATATTTTTTATCTAGGATTTTTCCACCACGCGATTTTACTACGACAACGTATTTTTCTGACATCATTCTGAAAAGCGAAATCTCCCGATCACCCACCAAGATACGAGAATCCCCTCTCCTAATGATGTTGGTGGTCACCTCCACCTTGCAACGCAGGCCACCATTGGTTGCTGCCATGGTCGAGGAGGAAGCGGATCGAAAGGGCGGTGCGTGGTCACTCCACCGTCGGTGGAGGCCTAGGTCACCTCTGCTCGCTCCTGCCTGCTCCTGCTTGTTCTCCTTCGCCCCCACCCGTCGCACGATGGAGCCCGACAACATTGCATGATGACACTAGAGCGCCTTCCCTAGTCGCGGTCGAGGATGAGAAGGATTGGGAGGGTTGCGTGCAGCCACATTGACGTCGACGAAGCCCTAGGTTGCCTCCGCTCGCTGCTGCCTCAACACCCGCTCATCGTACTTCGGATATTGATAAGAAAAGTATAACACCCCAGGACAACCTATTGATCGGCGTATCACAGATAAAAAATAAATGAAAATGTTTGCCGTTGCTTGGGCTCATAAATATGGCCAATCAATAAAATAAAATTAATCGACGAACCATATAAAGTAATAAGTCAAGTCGATCCTCGTAGAAATGTACAAATATATATTTATTTTATTGTTACATTTGAGGATTAACGAGATGAAGTGGATCACAAAATAAGATCTTTTTATAATAATAAATAAACACATGAAGGAAAATAAATGCAAGAGAAAAATGAGAAAATGGCCGATGACGGGTCGATGTCGCTCTACGAGTATGGTGAGCGAATCATGCTGTGCGTAGGGCCCAACGTCGGAGTGCACAGATGTCAAGCATGCAAGGGTAGGTTTCATACGTGTATGCCCATGTACTGTCACTATGGAACACGTATACGTGTGAAGTGAGCGAGCGTGGCCCCTAAAACAGCCTCATGCGCTTTGATAATATGAACACAAGGGAGGGAAGATGTGATACCGCTTTGACACGCTTGTCCAAGTCCGCCTCGTGTAGTGGTGCAAGGGGAAATCGACGCCGGAGGTGGATGTACACAACCGGAGGAGGAGAGCTCGAGGCAGAGCTCGACGAGTCAGACGTACAGCGAGGAGGGCGGAGCTCGAGAAGGACGGCGGTGACTCGAGCGTGGATGGGAGAGGGCGTGGGTGAGGCTCCTAATGGCCAGACAAGTGTGACCGATGATGGTGGAAGCGGCTGAGACGACCGAGGAGTCAGGGCAGGACCAAGGGAGAGCATGGGGTGGTCCTCGTGAGTGGTCTGTGAATGGCTTTACAGAGGTGAAGCATTACGTATGTTTGAAGTATAGGGGAGAATTTACGAAATAAATGGAGCGCTGTGTGCAGGACCGAAACAAGGAGCGAGAATGAGAGAGTCGATGGTCGTGGCCCCTCCCCCGTGAGACAGGGTCCCGTGATATTAAATAGAATGAGGTAAACAGCGTTATCAAGTGAGAGATATGGAAAGGAATGTCCGTGAGTTATGCATGGAATTGGGGAGGGGTTAAGTAGCTTTTGAATTTGGGAAGCCTTAGAGTTACAGGAATTGGTGCAAGGGGGAGGACTCGGGTGGAGAGGTGTGTTACGTGAATGCATGGGATGGATGGCGCTGGCAATTCCCACGGAAAGAAGAGTTGACGGGTTCCTCACCTCATGGGCAATTTATGAAGTCGTTCAAGTTCACTTGGAATTTCTTTGAAGCATGATTATGTAAGGTGGAATTTAGGTGTTGAAGGGGGGTTTTATAAAGATCCTCCCAATTTCTTAAGTATGTCTTTCTTTGTAATCCAAATGTAAACCTCTATCTGTAAAATAAAAAACTTATGATTATTATTTATAAGGTAAACGTATCATGTAATGTGAAATTATTAGAAATGCATGCAAGCTTAATCTAGATGTAATGATCTAATTAATGTATTAATCTAATGTGATAAGGCATGAAATGCTATGGAACCAACGAAAATTAGGCATGATTAATATTGATCTATGCATGCTCATCACCTATTCTACCAAATAACCTTTGTTCTAGGTGCATAAGTAATTAGACACCATATTATCCTTAAATGATAGTTTTGATTATAACAAACATCTTAGGTAATTGGAATTAATTAAAATTAGATTTTATGCATGGATGTTGCAAGAATGATTTTCAGGTTGAAGCCACTTTAATGAAATCCTGAGATAAAAAGGATGAGATCAAGTTCGTCACGATTTCGTCTAGTAGGTCTCTTTGTAACATAGGAAATGAATTATAATTTTATACTTTTTAGAATGTAAGAAGTGCTCCAATTAAATTTTATATTAGCATGAACATAGGAGTTTCATATACAATTTTCACAAAAACATCACACGTAGTCTAAATAGGTCAAAATATGTCTAACTAAATCTATAGGTGCTAGTGCATGACTCTAATTGTTATTGTAACCCAAAATCACCTTTAGGACAGTTAGAAGGCTTTTTACCGACCATCTAACATTAGGTATTAGTTACCTAACATTAGATAATAAGTTGGGTGTCACCAGGCCATCCAAGAGTTAATGAACTTTAGAGTGAACTTTGTACCTAATATTAGATAGTTGATCTAATGTTAGACAGGACATACCTAATGTTAGATAGAGGTTTCCCTGCCAGCCAACTTGCCATCAAAAGATAGTAAACTTTACATCTAACTGAGTACTTAATATTAGATAGTTCAACTAACGTTAGATTACCTTTATCTAATGTTAGATAAAGCACTTTTTGACAAAATCAATTAACTGTTGGCAAATCAAATATGGAAACTTTTTGAACGTTGGTAAGAGGTCTTATGCACACCAAAATTGGCCTAAACACCCCTCTGTATATATGAGAGCATTTTCCACTCTTTGATGATTAGAGAACACCTCACAACACACTCAAAAGAACATTCAAGCTCACATTTAGCAAAATCAAATATTTGGTGTTCATTGGAGTTGATTTGAGCTCTTGATCTTGAAACTCAACTTCCTTGGAGTTCAACGACCTCAACTCCCAGTTGTGTTATCTTCTCACAATCACTAAGGGAGTTCCTTTTAGCCTCCTAGATAGCTCTTTCATACAAGTTATTGAATATCTTTTTTACAGTTATCCATAGGAGCAGAATTCTATTTTATTTCAATTTTATCCTCTATCTTTTACTTGTAATCGAAGGGCCTGTATTGTAGGCTCCTCTCCTCTCAAGTGAGAGGGGTTACTCTTGATTGGGGAGTCAAAAGGCTTTGTACTAAGGGTTTGGTACCCATAAGTACCATTTAGTTTTCGAGAGTGACTCAGGAAAAAATCCTAGGTTGGAAGACCTAGGTAGAGGTTTTTACTCAATTTGGGGTTTCCACTATATATGTTGTGTTGTGGTTGGTGAATACTTGTGGATTGATGTGCTTTAATCTCTGAATTATTTTTAATTAGCACCATTTTACCACCTTAAACACCATTTACCCCGTCTAGTGCTTTCATTTGATATCAGAGCTTAGGTTGGTGTACTTCGGAGTAACTTCCTCACACCGACGACATTGGCGGAATCAAGTAACTTGAGGACCGAGGGATTGTTGACCCACCGACCTCCATACTTTGACGGAAATGGCTACATGCATTGGAAGAGGAAGATGCTGATCAATCTCAAATCAGCCACTGGAGACCTCTCGCTATGGAGGATGATGGAGAAAGAATTCAAGATGCCTGAAGTAGACACCACCACTAGAGACTACAAGTCGGAAGATGAGAACAAAATCACTATAAATTGTAAGGCAACGAGCATTCTTTATTGTGTCCTCTCTAATGAGGAGTTTAATAGAATTTCATAGCTTGAGACGGCACACAAAATCTGGAAGTGTCTTGAAGTGACATATGAAGGGACCTCAAGGGTGAAGGAGACTAAAATTGGTCTTCTTACTCAGGAGTATAAGATGTTCCAGATGAAGTTGGGTGGAAGTATAAAGGAATTGAGCACAAGATTCACCCACATCACCAACCTTCTCAAGGGGCTTGGGAAGGGTTATCCCTCAAATGAGATGGTATCCAAATTCTTGAGGGCTCTAACCAAAGAATGGGAGCCAAAGGTCACCGCAATTGAGGAAGCTAAGGATTTAAAAAGTATTAGCATGGATGAAATACTTTGTAGTCTAATGGCTCATAAAGTGAAGCTTGAACAATCCAAGAAGGGGGAAGATGAAGCCTCTAGCTCCAAGAAGGAGAGTTTGGCATTCAAAGCCAAAATTGAGAGTGATAATGATCTTGACGAAAAAGAAAGAAATGAAGATGATGAAGAGATGACTATGTTCTCTAGAAGATTTGAGAAGTATGTGAGAATGAGAAAGCAAGTTAAAAAGAGGAAAGATGATGAGAATCCTGATGCACCATTTGGATCGCTAGTTAATAAGGGTTAATTAATCACATTATAGTATAGTATCACAATCCAGACGAATGTCATTTACTTATATACAATTTTTGCTAATTTTATTCCATGTCATTCATTGGGAGGCATTTATTTCTATGCATCGCTCTCTATTATCCAAAATCATTTTTTATTCTAAAAATGTTAAGTTTATTTACATTAGAATGAATTATGAATGAAAGAATCAAATAATGAACTAATCTAAGCTAATTATGTACAAGAATGAATGAGTTAATGTTAATGACAATATCTCAAGAATATATCCAAGATTAAAAGCATCAAAAACTACTCTAAACTATACTATGTTAATTATATACACAATATCTAAATATTTATACTAACTATCCTACATATATACAACTATAACATTAATTATATGAATAAACTAACATATATACCTACTACTAATATATATACATATCACAACTTATATATAAGAACCTTAAAAACATATTTACACAAATAAGGTAAAAATAAGACTCTAAATACTTATAACATTATATGCATAGCTTATATAATATATCTATATATATATACAAAAACATAACAAAACACACTCAACACACTAACGTTAACACTAACTAATATATATGTATACATACAATACACACACATACATAGCACGCACAATATTGACACACTAACTCTCTAACACTTAGTTTATTTTATGTACAGCACAAGACACTAGGAGTGTACACAGGTCGGGTTGAGTCAGGTTGGGACACAAGCCAAACCCAACTCATGCTTTTTAGCTTGAAATTTTTCCAACCGAACCCAACTCATTACACTACCAAACTCAACCCACAAAAATCGAGTCAGGTTGGGCCGAGTTGAGCTAGTTGTTGAGTAGTCAAAAGATTAAAAACTTATGTTTATCTCTTACATATTTTCTATATCTTTCATACTTAATAAAAAAATATTTTAAACTCAAAAAATAACTTCTATCTTCTAAAAAAATTAATAAAATAAGTAAAGGAAAAAAGCCCGATAGTTGTATAACAGTAAAAAGAAAAAATAAAGCATACTTAATAATATTAAACTTGATAAATGTACATAAAAGCTTAGGTCCAAGCCAATATTTGGCAAAAAATAACCTGCAAGACAAATATAGATTTTTTAATATAAATTTTAAAATATTAAAGTTAATAAAGTAAATAAGTAAGTGGACTTACCAATATTCACAAGCAATTGCAAATTTTAAAAAATCCTTCATAAACACAATATACTTAGAATTACAATTAAACACTAAATAATCTATAATTCATAATATGGCCACAAAATGAGTCCAATAATCATTAAAATAACAATAAAGAAGAGTCTTAGAGTATTATATATACAATCACAAGAAAGTTCCAAACATTCCAATCACAAAGCAGCATGATTAACTAAAGCTAGAAATAAAATTCATAAGAATTACTCAATTTACTTCAATCTCTAATCACTTAAATTTTTCCTACAAGACAAAGGAAACAAATCACTTAATCTTTTCAAGTTGGGTGTCTTTTTTTTCTTTGAAGTTTTAAATGAGGTGAGTTTTTTTTCCTTTGAAGTTTGAATGAATAATCTCATATATATATATATATATATGGAAAAATTATCCTATGAGCACTGTGCTCAAAAAACCTCGAATAAGCCCAAACAAACAACTGTTTGGTGCAAATCTAATACGATGAAACCACCATTTTTTTTTTTAGTGGTATCACAATACCACTCCCTGCCTACGGAAGTTACGCTTTTAACGTGCCAAGATTTGCACTTTCTTATTAAATGAGGTTCTCTGTTACGGTTTCTAGTATTGTATTGTCTTCTTCCTCAACATTGGCAACTGCAATCTTTCGATCTCTATATTATTCATACAGTGTTCTAAAGGTATGATAGTTTTGTTAGATTATATTTTTACTTAAAATATTTTTTGTTTTGTGATCGTAGTATATATTCTTCATCCGAATGCATTGTACGTCATTGCCGCATGCATAAATAATATTGTCCTTTATCAGACGATTCATTAATAAATGACGAACTATCGGCATCCAATGCTCATCAAAAGTCTTTAGATCCCATAGATATTCTTCCAGGTGTGCTATTTGTTTTTTTGAATGTTTAATGTTCAAAAAATCTTATTTATGTAGTAATACATTATTTTGAATACTTAAATGTATTTTGTGGTTTATGTAAGAATTACGTGCATTGGAATTAAGATTAGTTTCCCTCAATTTTTCCATCACATGTCGTAATACATCAACTTCACAAGTTTGTAAAACAGAATGTGTTTGCATGTTTTGTATTACAGCAAATTATATTGTGGTGCTATGCAATTATTATTACATTTTTTTGTTTGAAACCAAAAGGAAAGCTATCATTATACGATAGTAATATGGGAGGGAAATTTATTGATAAATGAATAAAAAATTACAAATCAGATCTTCATCTACGTATGAGGGACCAGCACTCATTTACAATTTACTCAGCATACCGGTCTCTCCTGAAATAGCCTCTCGTTCCTTGCCCTCCACACACACCAGAGAGTTGCGGCCATGCACAAGTGTGGTCTCTCCAACAATAAAAAGTTATGCCACAAAGAGTCCCACGAGGGGAGTGGTTCCTGGCAAGTCCTCCTCCAAATTACATTAGTAATCAAGCAAGAAGAAAAAATATGGTTAAGATTATCAGTGTGCATTCCACATAGGTGACATTCATGAAGAGCAACTCCCATTCTTTTGTGCCTTAGATCACCTATTATCAAGCCCTCCCTCCTACATAGCCAAAGAAAAATTTGTACCTTGAGGGGGATCTTCAAGAGCCATATTTTTTTGTCAATGTGATCGTAGCCCCCACCTCTGCCACCTTCCATAATCTTTCTATATCCACACTGAACTATATAAATTCCATCCCAAACATAGCTATCATCCACTCTAGATCTGGGTTTGAACCTTTCCAGGTCTGAAATCAAGTTCCTTATCTCTTCCCACAGCCGGGTGCCCATCCTGATGGACTCATCTTCATTCAGCTGCCAGCAGGCCCTTGTTTCAGACCAGTAGTAGCTAACAGTCCCTGATTTGTCCCTTGCTGCAGCAAAGACCCCTCGGTAAGATTCCTTCAAAGGACCTTGTAGGGACCAATGTTCACACCAAAAGTTAAATGTTCTGCCATCTCCTAATACCGGTTGCAACAGATGCCAATTTTCTTTCAAAGCTCGAATCACAGACTGCTACAAAGGTGATGGTCTAATAGGAAGTAATCTCTTTAGTGCACTGTTGGACTGACCATAACTATCCTTAATTAGCTCAGTCCAAGGTTTCTCTTCCCCTTGCAGAATTTTAATAGCTCATTTGATCAGTAAAGCCTCATTAAACTCTTTTAAGGATTTGATTCCCAAACCCCCACTTTCCTTGGGTCAATAGATTTGCTCCCATTTTAAAGGTTGTATAAATCTACCTTCATGCTTGGAACCTTTCCAGAAGAACCTCTTTCTCATTAAATCTATGCGCTTCCACACAGATTTTGGAGCTTTGACTAGGGAGAAGTAGAAGACAGGGATGGAGGTAATAACAGAGTTTAACAAAATGAGTCTGCCACCCTTAGATAAGAACCTGTTATTCCATCCAGCCAACTTCAAAGAAATCTTATCAAACAGAATGTTCCAGTCGCTTTTTTTCATTCTTGAGCATCTCAGGGGCAGCCCTAAATATCTGATGGGAAGATTAATGCAAGGGGTCCCCAAAGTATCAGAAATAGCTTCTTGCTCTATCTCATTTAGGCCAAAACACACCAAATTGGACTTCTCCCTATTTAAACTCAGACCTGGAATGTCATCAAAGATATTAACCATATGGCCAAGTTCACGGGCTTCACCTTCTGATCCTTCCATAAAAAAGATCGTATCATTCGCATACTGGAGAATAGGAGCTATGGCACTCTTGCTAGAAAAGGAATATTTTCTGATAGTACCTACCTTTGCAAGTTTGCAAGCATATCTTGCCAAACCATCAACAGCAAGGTTAAAAACCAAAGGGGCCAAAGGACATCCTTGCCTCACCCCGCATTGTGGTTGAATCCAGGGCCCACAAGGCTTCCCATTGATCAGGAGAGTGAAAGAAGTAGTTGTAATGCACCTTTTCATCCATTGAATCCAAAGAGAGGGAAATCCTCTTCTCTTGAAAACTTCCCACAAATAGGGCCACGAAATAGAATCATACGCTTTACGAAAATCAACTTTCCACATAAAGGCTTTGCACTTCCTTTTTTGCCAACCACACACCATCTCCTGGGCCATGATGAAAGACTCTTGTAGGGATCTGTTAGGAAGGAATGCAGATTGGACTAGATGAATCACACTCTGCAGAATTGGCCGTAGCCTATTTGTCGGTACTTTGCTAATCACCAGATAAATAGAGTTCGAGAGAACTATAGGTTTGAAGTCCTGAAATTTCTCTGCACCTTGTGTCTTTGGCAACAAGAGGAAGGATCTATTGATTTTATCAAAGCCAGAATTGGCCTCCTCAAACTCCTTAATAACATCCATCACTTCTTTGCCAACTACACCTCACCTCTTTGTAGAAAAAAGCTTGGATACCATCAGAACCAAGAGAACCTTCATTATTTAAGTCTTTGATGGCAACCACTGTTTCTTTCTCAGTGATAGTTGCTATCAAGCAAGATACTTGTTCCCCAGATATTTTAGGTGAGTCACTCGTTACCATTCTCCATTGACCTCTCCCTGCAGCCCTTGATGAATCTCTAAAGTACTTGATGGCCTCAGCTCTAATGTCTGACATTGATGAGATTCTCTACCCATCCTTGAGAATTGATGAAATTAAGTTGAACCTTCTACGAGAGCTGGTAGCCAATTGAAAAAATTTGGTGTTGGCATCCCCCTCTTTAAGCCAAAGTTGTCTGGAAAGTTCCCTCCAATCCATCTCCAATTTCAGATCTTCTTCAGCCACCACATCCTGCCACCTTCTTCTGGTTCTGAGCTCCTAATCTGTCAGAGGACCAGTAGCTTCTTTTGAGTCAAGGCCTTAGATTTCTAGCAGTGCCTCATTGCGCCTCTGATGTCTCACAATAGACACAGCAGCCCCATATTCCTTTAACATTGTTCGCATAGCAGTCAGCTTGGATGCAAGCTTGATTGTGGCCATTCCATCTACATGTTTGGTCCTCCACCAGCCTTCAAGCATCTCACGGAATCCCGACTCTCTCAACCAAGATTTTTTAAATTTGAAATAAGAGCCAGCAAGCACTTGTTCCCCACTATCCCAAACCAAGGGTGTGTGATCAGAAAAGGGGCGTTCCAATCCACACACAGAGGATAATTGGAACATATCCAACAGCCCAGCATTGCCAAAGAATCTATCAATTTTCGACATGAGGCCACTACCATTTCTCCATGTGAATTCAATGCCAGAAGAAGGGTATTCACTCAAGCCTAGTGTCTGAACCATCAATTGGAATCCAATAGATGCACTGTCTACCATGCCATTTGGTCTATCTCTCCCTGTCAGTACACAATTAAAATCTCCTCCTACAACCCAAGCAGCCCCATTCACAAAGCCAGCAGCTACACTCCAATCATCTCACAACTCCTGCCTTCTATAGGGATCACAGGGGCCATAGACTCCTGTAATGTAGAGGTCACTCCCCCCCTAAGTTCTTTCAAACTTACAAGTCAACATATGTCTAGCAATAAAGACCTCAACCATTTGCAACACATTTTTCTTCCACCACATAACAATACCCCCAAACCTGCCATGTGAATTAAGCATCACATAGTCATTCGCATCCCCAACCTTCATATTAGCCCAAGCCCTATCATCTTCACTTTCTATGTGTGTCTCTTGAATAATGGCGCAGTCAATCTCCATTCTCTCATATACCCTAGTAGAGAAGCCCTTCGACTTCTATCATGCAACCCACGTACGTTCCAAGAGAGAATCCTCATTTAGTTTCTTGGGTGCCCCCCTTTTTTGCAGTCGAGACTCTGCTAACCTTCATCACAGCTACAATGGCATTTTCATCAAGTTTCTGCAAAGTGTTTTGTCTCCTCTATCTAAGTTTACAAGGGGATCTACCCACACTAGTTTTGGATACTGTCCCTAAACCAAACTTCAAGCCCTCTACTGCAGGTAAGCTAGTTTGCAGATTCAAGGAGTTTACAGGAATCTCTTCTAACACACATTGATCAGGTGTATCTGCCCTTGGTACACCAACCTTCATTTTCTCTGCCATACCACCTTCTACCAATGCCACATCCATCCCTACCTCCATTTTCTCTACCATACCATCTTCTACCAATGCCACTTCCATCCCTTCCTCCATTTCCCCTATGCAGTGATGGTCCTTGCGCTTTTTAGGCTCAGGCGCCTCTTCAAGGGTCTCACGTCCTAGCTGTTGTAAGGCTACCTCAGGTTGCAACACCTCTGCATAAGATGGATTGTTTGGATTTAGTCTCCCATCCATACTGTCCACTGAGAAATTCAAGATCAACAACCAAGAACTCCCCCCACATCGAAGGATCATCTTCTCTAGCACAGAACCTGCTTTGAAAACATCAACCCAAACATTCAGCACACGGCCATCTCCTTCCAACAATCCAATCTCAGCATCATCAGCCAATGTAGCAAACCCTGTTATCATAGCTGCCACCACCTCTTTTGATCTTAAATGTAACGGCAAAGCCCTGATTCCTAGTTTACCCGATCTTGAGGCTGCTCTCTGGGGTGGTCATTCAGGCAGTGAACCATCAAAGGGGGATACCAACCTCCAAATCACCATCAATCCATCCAAAGCACTCAAGCAAAAATGCAAATGCTCTACATCCATCATCCCTAAACCAAAAAGCACAAACCGCGTAGGGGAGAGGGATGCAATCTTCCAACCACTAGTCGACAGTGATAGAGAGCTTACCAGCTGATTAACCCTTTCCAAGGAAGGGTTGCCCATCATCACCTCTCCGACTAAGGCCCCTCGTAACACAATCTTCGCCGTCCTGATGTCATCGTTCATAGGGATTTCCACGTCCATCGTGTGTCCCCCATAGGTAGGTGGAGGTAAAGGCGGAAGTGGCTACATTTCAGCCCTCTTTGCCCTATTGTACAGGCTTGTCCTTCCCTTTGGTTGTCCATGATTAGCCGTGCAGGAGTCTCATTTGTGGCCATGTCCCCGACATGCCAAATAGACCAAAGGGAAGTGGCACACCACCACCATATGCCCTCGACGCCGACACCGAAAGCACACTATTTCCTTGTTGTCCCATGGCCTGCCATTGTTAGCCCAGCCTCTACCTACAACCCTAGCTCCATCAGCCACAGGAACGCTTCTCTCCCTCCTCCAAGCCCTAGATCTCCAAGTTGTCCACCCTCCATCGCCATGAAGTCTCTCTCCTGTCGCCCTAGGGTTCACCACGAAGTCTCCCAACAACGGCATATCATTCTATTACTCAATTTATTAAGTGATATTCAAGATGTTTTATTATCAAAAAATCTATAATACAACTGACAGTCTTTGTTTTAAGGGTAGTTTCCATCCATTTTCCATCACTTGTTGTAATACATCAAATTCTCAAGTTTTTACACACAGGATGTGTTCGCATGTTTCGTATTACAGCAAATTCTAGTGTGGTGCTATGCAATAAGTATTACATGTTTTATCATTATAACATTTGTAATAAAATTCATACCTTCAATGTATTACAATTTGTTGTTGATACTACGTGATTCAATTGTTACTTGTATTATTATTTTTTGGTGATGATTATTTGTATTGGAATTGTTGGTAGTTGTAATTGATTTTTTACTACACATTTCTTTGTAATACAAAAAATATAGAAGTTTTGTAACACAGAAAGGTTCCCATGTTAGTTGCATTATGAAAAGGACAAATGTGTTGTGGTGCAGCAAAAATTTCATGTTTAGCATCATGATGTTCGCAATATAATCTACTTTCTTATTTATATCACTATGATTCTTGTGAATTCGTACCACCACACATTTCCTTGTAATACAAAAAATATAGAAGTTTTGTAACATAGGAAGGTTCCTATGTTAGTTGCATTATGAGAGAAAGGTCCAACGTGTTATGGTGTAGCAAAATCACATGTTTAGCATCTCAATGTTTGTAATACAAATTTTGGTCTGATACATATCACTGTGATTATTATGTACTAGTACCACACATTTCTTTGTAATGCATAAAATATAGAAGTTTTGTAATACAAGAAGGGTCCTATGTTACTTGTATTACGAAAACTTTCCAATGTGTTTTGATGTAACAAAAATCACATGTTTATCATCACGATGTTTACAATACAAATATCAATCTGATACTTATCGCTATGATTCTTGTGAATCAGTCTTTGATACATACCATTTATCATTACACTCAATAGATGACATGCTGAATTCTTCATCTTAACCTATTATATTAGTTTTTTTTTCACAGATGACTTAGGTATTACTAATCATCATTAATCGAAAGTAGAATATATACCACTGTACTAACACAACCTTTTATTTATAGATGAAAATGAGTCACTTATTGTTGTCGAACATTTAGATGGCAAGATGTGTCATAAAGATGATAATGACCCCTCAAAACCCAGAATTGGTATGGAGTTTAATTCAGTTACCGAAGCGAAGATTTTTTTGAACATTATGCCATTTCACGTGGGTTTAGCATTTGTAAGAGTAGCATGAAGTTTTGTATAGACAAATTTAGTAAGTCCAAGGTTCTATTGTACAAGAATTTGTATGTTGTTGCGAACGCTTCTCGGAGAAATCTCTTGACTTGTTAAGTAGTAAGTCAGCATCATTTTTTGACCCGTTTGCCATCTCATTATCTCCATCAAAGGGCAATGTGAAGAAGTTTGGTACACACAGGACTAGATGTTTAGCGAAGATGACTATCAAACTTAATTTTTTTACAAACAAATGGGAGTTCAAAAATTTCACGATGACCACAAGCATCCCATATCCTCCCCAAGTAAAGGAGGTACTTGAAACCTATTAAGAAGATAACCGGCCACACAAAAGTAATCGTTGACACAATGTCAGATGTTGACATTCCTGTTAACAACCAGATTGCATTTATTGCTAAACATGGTGGTGTTGGTGATCATGTAGCTAACATTGTGAGGGACATTTACAATATGAAGAGGGATGAAAGGAAGAAAATATCAGGTCATGATGCACAAATACTTATAGACCACTTTGAGCATTGTAAGAGTACCCCATAATTTTTTTATGATTATTCTGTTGACAAAGACCAATGCCTATCTTGCTGCATGTGGATGGACCCTATTTCATTGGAGGATTACAAATTGTTTGGTGATGTGCTTTCTTTTGATACATCATACAACACGAATAAATACAAGCTTATATTTGCTACCTTTTGTGGGGTCAACCATCAAAAGAGAATGGTTATATTTGCAAACGGGCTCCTAATGAGTGAATCAAATGAATCATTTGAGTGGCTTTTTACTTGATTCATCATGACAGTTGGTACACATCCCTTGTCGATAGTTACTGATCAGGATCCATTGATTTATGCTACAATTTCATCGTGCTTTCCAAGCACGATACACCATTTTTGTGCATGGCACATTGCAAATAAATTTAGTTCAAAGGTTGGGTTCTCTAACTCTGGAGGTGCAGCAGTTTCTGAGCTAAATGAGCTAATATGGCAATGCAAAGATCGGAATGTGTTTGAATTATGGTGGCAATGCATTATTGATAAGTGGAACTTATCTAAGAATATGTGGCTTAATTCAATATTTGACATCAGAAGCAGATGGTTCCAGCGTATATGTGCAATTACTTCTTTGCTGGAATGAAGACCACACAATGAAGCAAGAGTTTACATTTATTTTTAAATAGCTCGATAACAAAGCAGAATACATTATATGAATTCATATGCAAGTTTCAATTAGCAGTGAATAGAATTAGAGAAAATGAGAATGTAATGGAGAATGATTGTATTATGATACGTGCCCTTTTGCAGGCATCATGGAAGGTGGAAGAGCAACTTTTAGGGGTTTACATAAAAATAATATTTTTTGAAGTACAAAGGAAAATTACCAAATCTCTACATCTTAATGTTATTGATACATCTGTTGATGAACCTGGTTCTTCATTTAATGTATCAAGCATTGGGCTTGGAGAATAATGCAAGGAGGTATATTTTTGCAGCAATGCAAGGGCATATCTATGTGATTGCAGGTTAATGGATTTTTCTGGCATCCATTGTAAACACCTATTTGCTGTTTTTAAATTTATGAATATATGCACAATTGACAAAACATATATTCTCCCAATATGGAAGTGCAACATTAAAAAGTTAGGTAAATATCCCATTTACAATGTTTCTGGTCACAATGATGATGCAAAGGACCTACACCTTTTATGTTCAAAATTAATAAATGAGGCTTTAAAGTATGACGACACATTATGCAAGGCAAAGGAATTAATGGAAAGTGTCATTCAGCAAATACATGAAATGCTCAAGACAAAAGTCTCTATTGATCAATCCCCTATTTTGCGTTTAGTGATTGTTTCTCCTATTACTGGTATAAAGATCAGGAAGCCGAAGATAGCGAAGACAAAAGGAAGTGGTAATAGTGGAAGGACAAAATTAGGCAGTAGTCAGTTGAAACCTATTGGTGAACAAAAATAGAGTAAAGGTCGTCAGTGTAAGTTTTGCATGAAGTTTAATATTGGCCATGATTCTAGGAATTACCCCAAAAAAATTTCTATTGCTGAAGATCCATCTCCAATGTAAGTTCATCTAATGTATATTATAGTATATTAATAATTTGTCTACCTTTTATTGTGTTTTATTATGTTGTTTGATGTAGCGACGATTTTATTTTATTTTTATGCAGGTATGTCAATGAATTACATGACATAAGTTCTAGAAGCGAATGGCCTACTCGCCTCATATGTTATCTTCCATCTCCAATTTATATAGTTTTTAAGCATTTGTGTCTCGAAGACATTTTTGTTTACCTTATAGCTCAATACCTCTTTGTATTTGGTCCTTAATTTAAGGGTAAACATTATGGAATAAATATTGTTGGATCCATTATTCAGATGTTATTGCCAACATTCTTTATGCATGTATTCATTTTGTAGGTTATGAGCATTATGTTTTATCCCATGGAAAAGAGTGTTACAAAGATATGTCTTACAACAATCTTATTTAAGTTTCGTACAAATGCCTTATGAAAGTGTATTACAAATATATCATCTACAATAATATGTTTAGTAACTACATTACATTTTCTTTATAAAAGAGTATTACAAAGTTTAGGATTTACAATATTTTCTAGAAATTATACTACAATTAATTGATATTGCAATAATTAATAAAAAAAAAGCCATATTACGTCATTATATCCAAATATAATAAATCATATCACTCGTTGATTGCCTAAGACAAAATAAATTTGCTTTGCATTAAGATAGATAGATGAAGTTACAATTCTAAAAATAAAAGAATCAAAAGCATATTAATATGTTATTTCGATTATGCATAATATGAAATATGTATATAAGACATGAAATATGTAATACATTCGGATAATGTGAGTTGTTAAAAATGTTTTACAAGCTCATAATGCGAGTCATAGGAAACACCTATTTTTTAAATTTTATTTACAACGTACTTTTTATGCTATTGTTTAGAAACCACACGATAATTTCTTTACGAAATATTATTATAAACTTACGATTTTACAATAATATTTTGAAAATACAATTCAATTCTTTGATTTTGCAATAATTCCAATCGAACTAATCAATGAGAATAATTATGCAAACTCTATCCATTCGGAATGTATTACAACTTTTACTTCATTGGTTATGTAATATAAATAAAGTAGTATTACCTCAGGATATCCAAATGTAATAAATTATACGATACACTTGGTACATAATATAAAATAAATTTGTATTACATTAAGATAGATAGATGAAGCTGCAATTCTAAAAATAAAAGTAGTAAAAGTATAGGAATATGTCCTTTCGATTATCCAGATCATGGAATTTATATTTGTTATCAGGTCAGGTAAAATATACTACAATTGGATAATGAGTGTCATGAAAAATGTTACAATTTCACAATGCTTGTAGGAATTATATGTCTACACAATAATTAAATTTATGTCAGAATTAATACTTAAAGATGTTGATTACAATAGACTAATAATATGAAATGTAATTTGCATAAGATGTTCAACCATCAAGATCACAAGATAGTTCTTTGATTTCATCATTCATATGTATCTCTAACAAAAACTCAGTAAAGCTAAGATATGATTTTCTTTACCCCCCATCTAAGACAAAAAGACAAAGCAACTTTCGAGGGAGGAAGTTATACTACTTAGAGGATAGTATATTTACAAATAAAGGAACAAAAAAATGTGAGAAACATGCCCAAAGTCATAATATAACATATGTCTAATGCTTCATGACCTTTGAGACGCTAAAATCTTGTACTCAATGTTTTCACTTTTGTTCATTTCCACATTCTAACAATATTGCTGCCATCTGAGCTCTAAACCTACCTACATCTGCATGTGTAAAGTCAATGGGTCTTCCTTCAAATATAAACTCCATATATTTGATCAAGTATATGCCGCAATCTATGCATGTATCTGGTTGCTACGACATATTTGAAATGAACTGGATCCTCTACCCTCATGTGCTTATCCTCGGAGCATTATTGTTGAAGTATTTTGTTGCAATGTCCTACAGAAAATATAATTCAACTTATTATCTTGTATAATTTGTATTAGTTTTTCTATATATAACAATTAAGCACATGTTTCTTACCCATCTAAATGCCGCCTGCCTACTCCAATTATTTGGCAACAAATTGTACAGCTTGAACTCAGTTGTTTTGAAGCATGCCACTAGCAATATCCAATGCTTAAGCAAATGTAATGGAAAAAAGGCTTTCTTAATATTACCATACGTGCTTGGCCTAGCATCGAATATTTCTACCAATGTATCATGTTCATCCCTTGTAAGTGCCGCTACCTTATTCTTATCAGACTCTAAAATAGCATAAGTTAAAGTGTTGTCAGAAATATTTCAAATGAGATTATGAAGATATGATTTTTTTTTCTTTTAAAATTACAATTATTGTCAAGGAAGAAAAGAAGAATGGAGCCTCCCCCCAACACAACATGGAGTGCATGAAGAACAGAAAATCCATGTATGTATCTATTATCTATTGAAGCAATGAAAGTGCCTCATTAAAAATGTATTACAATTTTAACAAGTATACACATGTGGCAATCATGTTTTTATGAAAGGTGCATAAAAAAATAATGCAAAGTAGATATTATTGCTAATGTAATTACATGAAATTTTATTTACTTATATGCAAGCCAACGTATATTCATATAGAACGAAAGAATGTAAAATTACGAAACATTATTACCGTATCTTCAACCATCCCTCCATACAAGAGGTTGTGTAAGTGTTGGCCTGTGCAATAGTTATCGAGCGACGTGTGGTAGTTTTTATTGAGCCTACAACACAATGCAATATGATAATCGGTATTAATCAATGAAGCTAACGACATTTTGCATTATTCATTAATATTGCACTTGTCTACTGGATCCCAGAGGAACGATTGAATTATGTTGTTCTCCTCCTTGGTCACCTGATCATGACCCATGTAATCATTATGTGGATCACATAGGTACTGCACATGTACAAATAGTCATAATTAGTATTACAGTGGTTATATTTTCATTATAATTGCTAATAAAAGTAGTTTGTTATGAACCATGCACCGCATCACTATCAACGTCCTCATTGACAGGTAGATCAGTTCTCTTCAATTTTCTCTCACCCGAATCAGGTTTTGTTTGCTCAGGCCCTTCATTTTCGTCATCTACACCCAGTATTACCTAGTCATTTTTCTTTAACTTTCTTTTTTTCTTCAGTCCTCCCGTCTCTCTTTTGTCATGATCAGTTGATTCTTCCTCGTCCAAATTTCTCACAAGACCCTCTATCTTCATATCCCCCCTTGTCTTTCTCTTATCAGTTCTTTATTTTATTCTTCCTACCATGGAACTCGAGGTCCTTCCCTTCTTCTTAGATAAAACCCTGTTATCTTTCCCTTTACTTTCTCCCCTTCCACCTCTTGTGCCCTCTATAACGAAGGAAGCACTGTTTCCCTGTGCATTGTCTCCCTCATTACTCTCAACTCCGTTATTCTCTCCCAATCTCATTAAATCACAAAATGTGTTTAAATTCCCAATTTCATCTTTGTTTTCATGTTGTGTTAGCCCCAAATCAAATGAGGGAATGTTGTATCTTTGATCTTGATTTTTTGAAACTTCATCACTTGAAGTCTCACTTGCTTGTACAACAACATCAGCTGTACACTTTCTCTTGGACACTTCATTCCTCAACCTCTCATTCTCCATCATGGTTTCATGAAGCTCTCTTTTTAGAGAATCCAATTTTTCTTTGTATTCCTTGATCTCGTCTTTCAAGGCCCTTATTTGACTAATGCAAGTTTCTCTCTTGCATGGACCACTCTCATCTCTAGCATTAGATGGTTCAGTTGGCACTTCAATCCTAAGAGGTACCAAATCCACTATAGGTTCAATGATATGAAGAGGTCTTCTTGTCAGAAAACCTTTTTCCTAGAATGTCTTGAGTGAAAAAACGTAGTCATTCACCCCAACCCTGAACATCTCATTCCTCCCAGGGACCAAATTTGATATTATCTGATGTTTCTAATACAGTTGCATTAATCTCATTACAAATATATAGTTGAGATGAGAAATCAAGTCTCTCAGGATGATTAACTTACCACATTCTCTCCAATGTGATCCATGTCTCTCAACTTGACCACCTTTGATCCAGTCCATTTTCTAAGCCTAGGTCGAAGATCCCTATTTATATAGGAATCCTTGAAGCAGTGCTCCATCATCCAAACCTGCATTATATCATTTAATTTCACACAAATTGAATCAGATATTTTTGCAAGCATGTTGTTAAATTAGTTTTACATAATTGTAATACTTACATACAAACAAGCCACGCATCCATTGATGTATCCTAGGGACCCATACTCGTTTGTTCATCTCTTGAAGCAATTTTTTTTGCCATCTCTCTCATCTTCATCAGTAGAAAATCAGCAACAATAGAAGACCAATTGAAATAGTTTGTATCCTCAAGTGAATCGATGTAATTCATTAATACTCAGGGAAATGAGTACCCCGAATCAAGAAAGAGGAAAGTAGTGAGCATCAGGTATATCAAACATGTAACAAAGATGTAGACTGACCTATCATTGTCATAGTGATAGTATGTATGTAATATTGGCTCGATACTTCTTCTGTCAAGATGTCTTTCCTTTCTGAATATTGACTCATGGCATAAGCTTCGCCATGGTAGGCTTTTCTCATTGACCTTTATTTCATATCCACTGCTTGGTATGCCAAGTATTAAGCCAATATCCTCATTCGAAAATTTCACTATTCTATCACCCAATAGAAGCTTCCTATCTCTGGCACACCTTTCTATCATCCATTTCATTATCCAGGTGTCAATATTTATCTTTCCAACTCCTATAAGCCTGATGGAATGCAGTTTTTTCCAGTAACTCTTTTTGCTTCTCAGAAAATGGGTGTTTATCTACAAACTCTTTGAAATTTTGTATATAGTAGCTAGCAGTGGGTGACCTTTTCATCATCTATATTTATAGAAAAGCTTTTACTTTAATAATCATCATTCACATTGTACATTGAAATGTGAGATTGCACTAATAAAAATCAATGAGATGATGTATGTAACCACGATATAGAATAGGGCAGTTCATATGGATAATGCTAATATTATTTACTTACAAACTTTTCTTTTCGATGTTTGCGAATCACTTGCATCCTTTGAAGTCTTTTTTGGTGCCTCAAATGTGCTTCCAATGTCAGGTCTGCTCTCAGATGCAGTTGTCTCCTTAGCTGGGCCCTTTTCCCTCTTTCAACCACTTTTACTTGACCTATCAATCCTCCTCTTTTGCTTGAATCTTTTGAATGCTCCATTGTAATCCTTCAGTACCTTCTTTCAAGGATTATGATCAACAAAGTTTATTTATATTATTTATCTGACAATGTTCTGAAATCCTAGATATTCCAGATTTTTAATCTATTCTCATGTACACATCACTTTGATATGAAACAAGTTCATTGAATAACATATATACATAGATAAAGAACAAGTTCATACAATGGAGATGCAGTTTACTTACGCTGATCTTGTGAAGGAGGTGATCACAATGTCTTCTTCAGTTGTTCTTCTTCGTCGAGGGTGCGCTTGCCCGAATTGGAAGGAACATAAAAAGACGCATATTCTATCAAATTTGAAATCTGATACTTAACTTACACGATGACTGAAATGACCCTTTCCTAGGGTCATTTGGTGTTTCTAGATTTCGAAGGGGTTTTTGTGCAATTCTAAGCCCCTTAGGTTTTGTTTTGGGATTTTGAGGGGGGGAGGAAAAAATGCAGGGGCATCCCCACAATTTTTCCCCACCACCACTCCACCGTACGCACACCGCAACTCTTCCCCACCCCCCCCTCTTGTGGCAACGTCACCTCCTCACCCCTACGGTGCTCCATCCCCACGATGCCATCTCCCCTTACTCCCCTCCATGCCGCTCTCCATCCTTCCCACCTCCTTATATACCCCTCCTCCTCCATTCTCCCCATACCACAGCCGAGAGGGGGAGGCGAAGGAGAGCGGGAGCAACAGCAAGAGGATCCAGAGGGGTGAAGCTGCTACAGGAGCCTACAACTGAGTGAGAGAAGGAGAGAGAGAGCTGCGGAGAGAAAAAGGATCAAAAACGGTTCTGCAGAATCATTTTTTCCGCAGAATCAGATGTCCGGAGTGACCTCAAGACGTCTGAAGGTAAATCCGAGACGTCTGATAGTGTGTATTTTCTTTTTTTCCTGCTAGATTCTGACCATGCACATACGTGTGTCAGAGGGTGGGGAAGCACGCTGTTGCGAGGATCGAGGCAATTTCAGACGTTAGGAAGTGCCTCCAAACGTCTGAAGCCACCATCAGATGTCCGTACGGAGTTCCAAATGTCCAGAAAAAGGCACCCCGAGTAAGATATGCCTGCGAGTTCGTTTAAGACGTCTGGGACTTTTCCTAGACGTTTGATTTTGGTCAGGATTAGTATTTTTGGGCCCGTTCAGGACCCAAACGGTATCGATTTTCCTCAAACGAAACGTCATTGGTTTCCGTTCAAGTTTCTCTACGTAATGATACATTGTCCTTGCCGTTTTGAGCTCATTTTGACATATGGGTCAATGTGTTAGGTCATTCGTTCGTGGTGTGCACGAAATCCGCGGGGATTGCAATCTCCGTCGACTATGCCCCCACATCTCCCAATTATCCTGGTAGAGTGGTTCTCACCCAAACATCAGAATTAATAAATTGCATGCGTAGAATTAAATTGAACCTAAGATGAGAGATGAACCCTAGGAAGAAATAAATGCACACTGCCATACAATATAGTCGATCGAACCCTAGGTTGTGACATGAACACTAGGGCTGGAAAAAATGCATGCGCAATTAATAAATGATCGAATCACCGTGATAAAATCATGAGTTGCTTAAAATGAAATACATCATGAATGGAAATACATACTTGTACTAAGTAATTGATGATGGAATTTGAGTTGCCTGTCCTACGTATAACGAACCAGATATGAAAATAAAAAGGTCCATGTACAAACCCTACGAGGAAGTTAGAAAGGAACCATGAATACAGTAGTACGGAAAACCTACGGGTTTTGGAACATGTTGCCTATGGGCGGCTATTCGGACTTGGTTAAGGGAAGTGAGCTGGCCCTCGTGTACGTAGTACCGATGAGAGCAACTATCCTTTTGAGTAGAGGGGAGCTTACCGCCCTTTGGGTTGAGAGCCGAGGTGGGTTTGGCCACTCTACGTCGACTTCTGTTTGTCCCTCGCGTACGTTGTACCAAGGTGAGCTACTTAGTGTAGGGGGAGCTACCCACCCCATGGGGCCCGAGGTTAGGTATGGCCACCCTACACCGACTCTTGTTAGCCCGTTGGGCAAACCGGGATAGTCGAACGAGGGTACACGAACTGTGAGGGGCGAAACCCCTATTTCTGAGGGCCAAGACCCCTGTTCTGAGAGGGCAAGGTCCTATGTTATTCTATGCTGTACGTTTGGGGCATACCCGTTAGTAGAAATGACTGACCACATGTTAGTACGGGATAGTTACCCGTGCGCTTATCACGTGTGTCGTAGTCACCACTATGTCGCGACCGTGACCTCGGGGTAGTAGACCGAGTGTAGGAATACCACGGGGGACTCTTTTGGCCAGAAGAGTGCCACATGTATATCCTGCATTGCGGGAAAACTGCAAGCAAGATTGTTTCCTTAGATAACAAGAATATTAAGAAATATTATGGAACCTGATTAGAATACTCGAATCAAAAAGACGTTAATTGGGATCGAGTGATAATAAACTGTTAAATGCATGTTAACTGCTTGTTTAAATTATATGTTTTAACCACCACTCTACTCAGCATTAGTTGACCATAGAATTTTATAACCTTGTTTAGGTCAGGGATTCGAGCAGCCAGAGCCACCGGCTGCTGAGGGCACTGGGCCTAGTCGAGCCCAGCAGTAGTTTTCTTTTATCTTTCTTACAGAGAATTTTGTGGTAGTGAGTACCTGTTGTTCTTAGTTATATTTCTGATATATTTGTACCAGTTTATGTTGTGATAGCTATGCCTGTAATCGTAACTTTCCACTGTATGATGTGAGATACTAGTGGATTGCTATTTTCTTTCCTTTATTTTTAGTGAAATATTTTCCGCTTAGTTACATTATTTGTGTGGTTGTGGAATGATTATGGCATCTGGTTCTTTCTCGTTGGATGACTAGGTCTTGGGATTCGTCAAGGCAAGCCGTTCTCAGGTTCTATAGGGAGCCAGAGCGGGTCGTGACAATAACCGTCATGTCACTGATGCACCCTTATTATTATTTTTTAACATGGTTTATTGTATTACACATTTGTAATATAATAAGGATGTGTTCTCTGTTCCATTGGTTTTCTGTATTACGATGCAATAGGTTTTCTGTATTACAATGTAACAAGTTTCCAATAATACTCTACTTTTATTTATTGCTTGTTTTTTTGGTATCAGAATGTTGCAAATACAATGATTGATAAAGTTAAATTCAATTTACTTTCATTCTCTTATTATATTGTAATACAATTACACAAGGATATTCTTAATATATGATACAGATGTTTATAAGTTGCTCTAGATATTTTTAATTAAGTGTTGACTAGAAGAATGTTTGTACTACTTTGCTAGAGGTATATTATTACTTCATTAAAATATAAATTATTTTTGGCTTTTGTCGGCAAACTTTGGTAGTGTATTACAACAATGCATTTGATCAGTGTCGTTCAGACTTTTGTATTACAAAATTTTTTACCTTTTTTCGTAAGATGGGTAAAATGATCTATTTTATTGTATTACATAGTTGTAATAAAGTATTAAAATATCATTGAATATCTTGTTAGATGTCATGGTACAACGTTTACCATTTTATTTTACAAATAACTACTATTTAGTTACAATGCATACATTCAAAAATTATAATGCAATTCTCAGTATTTTACAACACACAAGCTTATCCGTTACAATGTTTTAAACATTTTTATGCTATTTATAGGATAAGAGCGACATTCTTTTACATTTCTTATGAACATTTTTCCTGTGTGTCGGTTTTTCCATTTTGTTTTGTTTATTATTTAATGTCGACACCCTATTTATAGCATGATTAATTTAGAGAGATTTTATTACACTTTTTTATAATAATTTCTCGCCCTAGGTGTATTTAGTTCTACTATTCTTGGAAGTCACTTGTGTCAGCGTAACAAATCAAAACCACCATCATTAACGTGAGTGGCTTTTCCTTTGATTGTTAGATTTAGAAGTGATGGATCAGATACAGTGCTTATTTACGTATTTGTAAGCATTGTACTCTCTAGACCCATCCCATATATATATATATATATGTATGTACGTATGTATGTACATATAGATATATATATATATATCTATATGTACATACATATATATATATATATATATATAAGAATTGGGTTGCAGGTTGGCTTGGGTTTATTAGACCTCAAACCCTTGTGTTGGAAAATATATATGTATATACATATATACATATATATATAAGAATCAGGTTGCGGGTTGACTTGGGTTTATTAGACCTCAAACCCTTGGGTTGGAAAACTCTCAACCCAACCCAACCCAATCGGGTTGGGTTCAGGTTGAACTTGACCCATGTACACCCCTACAACACACACACACACACACACTAACTTACTAAGTTAACACTTAACTTTAGCTTTATACTTAAGTTAAATCTTTACTCTTAGCCTAAAAAAAATTCGATTTTTGGGCCCACTTTTCACAAGATCGATGTCCCCTTAAGGGCCGGATCAACCACTACTAAGTCAGCCCATAGGGGGTATATACTTAATTATGTATGGTTATAGGCCCATTCAAGCCCACAACCTCACGCACAGGCCCACACCCCATCAGGCCCAAAGCCCTCTCTCTTCTCTCTCTCTCTCTCATGAATGCTCTTAGGGATCTGGACGGGAGGTCGTGTCATGCAATTGCTTAAGTACACTGTGAGTGCTTAATTCATCTACGATGTGGCATTAAGTTTAGCATCGAATTGGCACGCCAATGTGTGACTTTATGCTGAATTTAAGGGTCTAATTAAGTATTAAATAATTAATTATTTTACAAGTAAATTATATGTACATTGATCAGCGATAAATCATGTTATATAAAAATGTTCTGTTAATGGTATTGTTATTGTAGTATATTGCTACAATGCAGACAGATGTGTCATTTTATTTATTTACATAATTTTTACTAGTTTATTCTAGGTTGTTCACTGGGAGGCAGTTATTAATATACATCACTCTCTATGTTCCAAAAATATTCTTTTATTCCAAAAATGTCATTATATTTACACAATGAATCAATGAATCAAAAAATGAACGAATTAGTCAATTATATAAAAAAGAATCAATTAATTCTAACTATAAGGCCTTAAACATATTTACACTAAAAAGACATCAAAAACTAAGACTACACTATGTTAGTTATGTACAACTATCCTAAATAATACCCAAGTATAGATACAAACATGACTACCAATCTACACTAGTCTAAATATACTAAATATGCTAATAACTTTAATAACATATACTATATATATAGTAACATATATAAGTGTTACTATAACCTTAATAAAAGTATGTACAAAATATAAGGAAAAAGAACTATATTTACTAACATAAATATCTACCTACAGTGACCGATATATATGTCACTAACGAAACCTTACAAAAATATATATACATAATAAGGTTTATACTAATCTACTATCATATTCTCTACCTATATATATATATATACAATTTTTATTTATTATACATACACACACACATATATATACATATATTATATACTCATACAATACATACATTTACTTATACACACGCTACATACTCACACACACTCAACACTTAGAAACTTTTGGGCTCTTCTCTCCCTCCTCTCCAACACTTAGCCGTTCACAGGTACTTACACTGTTCCAACACTTAGAATTTTTAGGACACACACAATAGCTCTTTCTTTTTACTATTCACTTTAACAAAAATTTTGGGTTTCATATGGGTGAACTGGACTTTTCGTAGGATACACAACACCCTAGGAGGTGAGACCAGACCACTACTAGACTCGATTTTAGTTTCATTAGTGTGCATTTTTTTTCATTTTCTCAAGAGCATTTCAGGCCCACAATAGGCCCAATACTATACACGGGCTACTAACCCACATCCAAATTCAATGCCTAGTATATGCTCGAGAGAAGAGGGGGTCAGGTAATGGGTATGCTTGCACCCTACTCTTGTCGACTGAAGCGCTATCACACCAAATCCATTTTATATGGCATCGAGCGCTCTCACACTCACGATGTGGTGCTAATGTTGCATTGAATTGAGCATTGTGCAATGTCCTGATTGCATGACTGTGGGCCTCGATTTGAGCGCCCAAATGTTATCCAAATTCAAATTAAATTATATAATTACAAAGTCCTTATATAGGACTACTCAATTGTATAGTTAATTTATAATTATAAGTTATTTAATTATATATATAAATTAGTTAAAATTAAGGAATTATACACGTTAATTTAAAATTTAATTTCTTAATTAATGCACAAATTTATAAGTTAATCCTTCAATTGACTTTATAAATAGTTGATTAACATATTAAGATATTTCTTTTACATTTTTAATTTATATACATTTAAATACACATTTTTAAGAGGTAAATACATAATTAGTTATAAATACTATAATACAGCATAAATATGTTACAAATAAAATGAAAATAATTAAATTAATAATATACAAGTTTACAATCTGAATTTCTTCGGTAATAACTTAAGTTACTTATTTATTTTATTTTAAGCTAATAATTTACCTAATTAACTTAATAACTTAATTATCTGCAATAAATATATAAATAAATTAATGTACAGGTATCATACAGTATATAGAATTACTTAAATATGTATGTATAGCAATAGATATGGTTATAGGTATGTACATAGTTATTTATATTATATAACAAAGTTATATATACAGTAAATCATCCTAAATACTTATCTAAATATATATAATACAATTATAAGTTATTTATGTGCATTATTTACATATACTATATTATTTACATATAGCTTAGGATTAAATAGATATTTACAAGTATAAATATAATATACATGGTATTTTTAGGTATTTTTGAGCTTTTTCTAATTTTTATGGTCTTTCTATATTTTATAAAGGTAGGAGAAGAGAGAGAGAAGGTGAGATGAGAGGGAGAGAGGGACTCTTTTTGGTATTTTTCAACATGGTTCTTTTATTAAGTTTCAAAGTAGTCCTAACCATCGGCTAGTATGTTCTACCAAGTCAAGGATTCGGAATACTTTATAACTTTGAAAACACCTAAAGAAATACCTAATCCTACTCAAGATAAGTTTTTTTTTATGATTTTTTTATGACTTTTATTTATGTATAAATCTCACCCAAAAGTGGTCTTCAATGAATTTGAACTAAGGATATAAGGCATCTAAATGGACTTAAGTGGATGGAAAAGAGATGTGGGGTTATAAACATGTCCAGTAAACACTATGAAATATGATGGAACATTAAAACATGAATTTCCATTGAATTTCATCAAATTTATACGATTGGATGATAATGCATTAGAAATTGCTGACAATGGATTTTAAATGAGATTTACAAGCAATTATATCAAATTTAAATCTAATTCAAGTACATGAATGCTTGTACATCAAGTTATAGCAATATACATCATGTTAGCTACTTTAAAATCGAAAATCCAACTCAAAATCTCTTTGAATCAGTTCCAACAACAGCTGCTATTTCAGCAACCAAGAGATCTCGGAAGCCCATACTTATGCTATATCAGCAGCCAAGAGCAATTGTTGCTGTTGTAGAATCAGTAGCAAAGTGCTACTATCTGAATAAGATTAGACGACTTAGATCAAACTAGATTAGGTCTGATATGAGCCAAATCTAAATCCCATCAAATCTGAAAACACAAGATCAAGGAGCTACGAACTCCTCACAACATTTCAAACCTTAAATGCACTGAAAATCAACTCTCAAAACTTTACAAGGCATCCTCTGAAGGCATGAAAATAGTGGAATCAATTCTTACTCTTTAAAATCTCTAAAGATCTCAATATGATCTTCACCCTACATTATAGACAATGTAGAGAGAATTAATCATATTAAGTACTTGAAATCATTTCGAAACAACTCCACGTCTTCATTTTAACTCTGAAAACAACATTTGAGCCTTTAACATTAGATTGAAATCATAGTGTGTCAGAAATCCATGTAGCCATGTTTTAGGCTTTCACCTTAATTTGATTACTTACTCAGATCATCTGATCTTCTTGAACACAATTAATTGGTGTTCAAGGTGATCTAGTGTTCATCTTAGAATCACTTGGGTCCTCGTTCAACTTCAAATCAGTATCACTAATTATCCTTGGTCGAACTACCCAAAATGCAACTTAGATTGGGTTTATGCTCATCTAAAAATTAAAAACCAAATCAAACACCTTAGATTCATCGCATTGCACTCAATTGAGTGAATGAAAACTCGAATTGCTCAATTAAATCCTTTTAAAATCAAATTGACTCCAAATTGCAAAATTGGGCATGCAGTCCAAATCTGAAAGAATCAAGTCAATTGGTTCAATTAAAATCAGATCAAGGGATCTTTGTAAATTTATGGAATGAATGGGAGACCCCCTAAGTATGTTTTAGGCACAAATTCAAATCTAGAAGCTAAAACTCCTAGATTTGAATTAGGCCTTGATGAAGGGGTGAACAATGATTAAAATGCGAGGGAAAATCAGAAAGCAGATGGTGAGGTGTAGAGGAAGATCAATGCATCGAAATAAAGTGGAAAAACACCTCTCCGATCTGAATTGATTAGAGAGGGTGAGATCAATACTAATCTATTCTACTTCTAATCTAAACAAATCAATCATTGAATTCACTATCTAAACTACACTTAACTGATCAACACTACACTAACAATCACTACAACTAACCTAGAAAGCAGGAGATCCTACACTAAATGAAAGAATGGGACCTGAAAGGAGAACTACAACTGGTGACTACAATGACAAATGGGGGAGAAGCTCCGGCAAAGAGTCACTAGTGGAGCTCAGGTCGCCCTCAGGTGTTACGCAATCCCTAGTGGTAAGAAGAGGCCAGAGATATGGAACTCCACCGCCCAAGCAATGGAGTTGGAGGTAGAGTTAGGAGAGGAACTGGAGTTGATGAAGTGCTTAGCTCAAGAGATGTAGGAGAGGAGTTGATAGGCACATGCGATCTCAAGGATTCTTCTCATATAGCTGCGTGAGTGGATCAAATCACCGTGAGGTGAGTTTAGGCTCGATTAGGTTTAACGGTGGATGAAAGGAAGATGGGAAGGTGGGAAGGATTAAACCAAAAGTCCACCGTAGGATGGGATCTAAGGGAGGTGAGATTGCACTGCATAAAGGCTCACATATTGAGGATGTAGATCTGCTGTCAGATCAATGGAGCCAAGGAGCGACAGCTCAGATGGCCTATGTTCTTCGTGGCTGCTACAGGTGTGAATAGTATTAGGTACATTGGGAAATTTACACATAGGTCGTAAATGTGTGAAGCGGTAGAAGAATTGTGCAACAGCCCAAAAGTAAGAAGATTAGTAACCAACAGGTCCCTGAAAGCTTGCAGAAAGGCCCTTGCATGTTTTATGCTAAATAAAATGTGATGAGTGAGGGACCTATATGTAATATCATGAATGCAAGGTCCTATTGATATCCAAATGCAATGATATTTTTATTAGAGCTTAATTGAACATTTAAAATGTTAATTCAACATTGATTTGTACTTTTAAACTGAAACACATGTTTAATTTGTAATTGGATCATCAATTTACATTTGTGAATAGAATATCACATTAATTAACCTAATTATGCATTTTTAACACCAATTTAATGTTTTTGGTCTTTTTCCTTAATTTGCACACTTAACCCTTTTATCATGTTAATAATATAGTATTTAACTTAGTTTCTACCCTAACTTCGACATTTTAGCAATGATGAGCCACACCTCATCATCAATGTAGCCAATACATAGGATTACTTATTGATATAATTTATTTACCATAATTAAATATATAACTATATTTAAAAATTACTTAAAGTTAACTCAAAATACATGATTAATTTAAGCTTAATTCCTTAATTAAAGTATAAATTAATAAATTGATGATACAATTGACACTTAATTTAGTTAATTTACCTTATTATCTAATTAATATAATTTTTTAATTAGTTTTTATTGACTTTTTTCTATATATATACATTTAATATACATGATTTATATATATTCAATATAAATACTATTCTACAGTATAAATAGAGTTATAAACATACTAAAAATACTTTAACTATTATATACAAAAATACAATATAATTTATTTCATTATTTTACTAATTTACCAGTATAGATTATATTAACTTAATAATATACCTAATTAACTTATAAATATCAAAATGTACAATATCTGCATAAATAAATAAATATATGGATGTATTAGTGTACATAATAATTACTATATGTTATATATGCAGTTATGATTAGGTTAACAGGTACATATATAGCTATATGTATTTACTGATAGATTATATGCATATAGTATAAATAAATATATATATTAATCCATTATTGTACTATTTACTATGTAACTTAACATAAATATCTATCTAAACAAATAACATAGATATATAAGTTATTTACATGCTTTACATACATTTAAGTTAATATATATGTTGGAATATTGTTCCACATCTTATTTTGGTGTTAACGAAATTATTATAAATTAATGTTTGCAATTGAGTTCTTTTCAGATTTAGGTGAAGATTAAAGCAAATAGGAAATGATGGAGGCTTGATGAAAAGGAGAATATCATGATAAGAAGGCAAGATGACAAGGAAGAATCAAGGAGGAGAAGATCATCTTCGACCTTTACTATTTCTAGTTTAGATTTTTTATTTATAGATTATATATGCCTCTTAACAAAGGAATATAACTTAGATCATAAAAATAATTAGAGATAAATTAGGATTAATATTACGATCATTTTCAAAGAACGTAATTGATTAAATCACTTAAAAAAGGTATTTGTTAGCCCACAAGTACCGATACTAAAGTTTAGTACCGGTACATGTGATTTGGGTTTTCTCAAGAAACAAACCTGTACCCCGCGAATACCGGTACTCGTGATCAGTACCGGTACTGGAGGTAACGAGTACTGGTACTAACCATGAGTACAGGTACAAGTGGGTTACAGATTTGTGTTAAGAGTTTGAAACCCAAATCTGGAAGCAACAAGTATCGGTACCTATACTTTAGTACCAGTACCAGGTAGCCGTTGGCTCAAAACTGAACGGTTAGAAAATTAATTTTGGCTATATGAACGTTGGGATTTAAACCCCAACGTCTAGTAGATGAATCCTTGAGGTCCTAAACTCTATAAATAAACCCTTGGACCCTTAGTTTACATATGAGAAATAGAGAAGAAAAATTCTAGAGCTATATTTCATATTCTCACAATATGAATAAGAAGAAGGAATAGTTTGCTGCTATCAATCTCTCTACGGTTTTGCAAGCACATAAACGTGATTTCTTTACACATTGTCAAGGCATTCACTTTCATTCTACGCTCTCAAATTGGTAACATTATATTTACATTTGTTGAGAGGATTAGGTTCTAGTTGTAAGATTTATTTTTCTATCTTACACCTGTATTTCATTTGTTCTTGAGCATTTGCTCATTGGGTTGTAACAAACCCATTTTTGTACTTGGGTTGAGATAACTCGTTAATTACCTCGGTTAGTAAATTGATTTCCTTGGGGTTGAGGGAATCGGGTTAAAAATCCTAAGTTGGGAGGCTTAGGTAGTGGAGTACCCAAGGGAGGGGAACCACTATACATATTGTGCCTATTTCTGTGGTTTGATTGATTGTGCAAATTTTCTTGTTATTACTAATTTTGTGTTTGAGTTTTTGTATGCATAGCCATATATCCTATCTTTAGATCCTACAAGATACACATAATTTAGGATTATATACAAGTATATCATTATTTACATAGGTATTTTTATAGGATTTTGGAGTTTTCATATTTTTGTTTTTGCTTTTGTGTTTTATAAAAATAGACGAAGAGAGGAGAAAGTTGAGAAGAGAAGTCTTTTTGGAGTTTTTGTTTTCTTTTCTTTATTTCAAAACCTGAGAAGACTAAAACTTCAATAGGTATGTTCTATTAGCTAAGGAGTTCATAATCGTAATCTAACTATACACACACTTAAAACTAATCCTAATCTCACTCAAGGCAGTAGTATCTTATTTATTTACATTATTTTTTATATATTTTTTATACTATTTACAATGAGCAACTGAAATAAGGCTATAAAATGATCTTCAATTGAAATCAAGCCATAAATATTATACCAAAACTCTGGAAAGCAAGGATTGAACATTAGATGCTTCCAAAAATTTGTAGACAACAAATTTAAACTCAAAATCATGATTGAGCATTGAATTTACAACAAATCATATTTCAAACAGAATCCCATTTGTTGACAAATGTTTCTAACATGGATTTACAAGCTCTTTACTTTAAAGTAAAATCACTTAACACTACATGAATGCTTCTGACATCAAATTATATCATTACAATCTCTCAAAAGACTCAATGGAACTTAAAACCATGTCAAGACCCTTTAATTCAAACTTCATCCAATTTTGATTGAACAGCTGCTGATGGTAAGTACTATTAAAATTTGATTTAGACCAGCTAAAGTCTGATCCGTGTGTTCTAAAACTCTCAACACCAAAGAATTGAATCTAAGCAAATCCCATTTCAAAAAACTCATTACAACTTTAGATCATCCAAATCCAATTAAAAATCCACAGTGAGAGATCATTCTAAAATTTCTTCCAGAATTCACTTCAAGCTACTACTGTAGCTAACTAAGACATCTCAAATCTTAAATAAAAGCCTAAAATCTCAATGAGAACGTTTACACATGCTACACAAACATAGAAAAATCTTTTGAGAACCTTTCACAAGTCTTTAGAATACTAATTGAAATATTAAGTATCAAAAACAACCTGGGACTTGTACATCTCTGCCAAGAATTCTAAATCGAGTTCAAATTGATTAATACCTTTTCTAAACTGTTGCAAGCATTCAACGAAGGATCTAGAGTCCTACAAAAATCAAATCCAATACCTCAAAAGCTTCAGAAACCCTAATTTGATTCTTACCTTACGCTATGGACAGCGAAGAAGGAAAGAACTAATCGGATGTTTAGAGTCTTTATAAGTTGACCCTAGACCTTCATTCCAACATCTAAAACATCATTCACACATCGATCAACAGATTAAAATCATATACAATAAGATGAAACTATTGCCCAGGTGAGCTTTTGATCTTAGGTCGTTGGACTGAGATAGTCAATTAACTATCCTGCACACCATTGATTGGTGTTTAGGAAGGTTAGGTGATATTATAGAATTGATTAGGTCATCGTGAGGGCCTCGATTTAGTGCATTAAATCTCCTTGGCCCTCATTATCCATTGAAGACAAAACATAATACCAATGCTATAAATTGGGTGTGACACCAATAAGCAATAAAAATCAAATCCAATTGTCTCAAACCCCTCACAATCAATCCAACTACTCAATTAAAAGCTCAATTGACTTGATTTGATCGAATTAAAACCAAATTGTTTCACGAATCCACCGATGAAGCAATAGAACCAAATCATGATCAATCGATAAAATTGAACAAAATTCATGTAAGAGGACCTTTGTGAATTCATGGAGCATATGAGAGGCCCTCCAAGTGATTTTAAGTGCGAGTTGGATCTGATAACTAGAGAGCTGCAAATCCGACTCGACTCTGATGGGTGGAGTGATCAGTGACTTAAAACAATGAATAAAGTGGAAGAACATGATCATGAGATGATAGGGAAGCTCTATGAATCGCAATGGGTAGGCAAATTTGCCTCTCTGATCTGAATTGATCAGAGAGGATAGATTGAGGTGCATGCACAGTTATGCTATTCTACACTAATCTAATGCAATTAAAACATTAATTCTACTCTACTCTATCTAACTAAACTACGTTACACTAGAAAAGTGATTAAAATCCTAAACTAAAGGATGAATGAGACCTCAAGGAATCCACAATTGGGAGTTGTGGCAATGAATGGACATGAGAGGACTCCAGCGACGAAGAATCCACTAGTGGGACTCCATGGATGCCCTCACGTGTTGCGTGACCCCTAGCGGCATGGTTTGAAGGGAGGAAGATTGTGCCTCTGTCACAAGCTTTAGAAAGATGAGAGTAGGAAGAACTGGAGTGGGAGTGAGCTAATCAACCCAGGGAAGTAGGAGAGGAGTCGATAGCCTCGTGCAAGTCATTATGGAGCCCCTTATATAGGCGCGAGGTGGCTATGGTGACCAATATCAGTGATGAGGTTTGCTAAGAAAAAGTAGTGGGGATATGTTTTATGGTGCACGGGAAAGTTTCGTGATGAAAATGAACCACACGATGTGATCTAGGTTTAGGCGTGAAGCTCTAGTCATCGGCTCCAAAAGATTGAAGCAAGATATGTCATTGGATCAAGCGAAAAGGATTGGATGACTCCTGTAAGTCGAGTTCTTCATGTTCTTAACAAGAGAAGCAGCAGGTCTTTTGGGCTTTTTGCGATCAAGCCCAAAGTCGAAACGGTGAAATATTCACATCAAAACCCATAAGTGGTAAAGACTCAATGCAGATAGGTCCCTACAATCTACAAGAAGGTCCCTGAAATGTTTGTGTATAAAATGTGAAAAAATGATCATGTATAGAAGGATCTAAATGTAAATCAATTAATCCAAGGTCCTAGTGGGCTTAGAATGAAATAAAGTTTTTATGGAATATAAATTGAACATATTAGAAAATAATCCAACCATTAATTTGTTAATTTATGCTCAAATTCGTGTTCAATTGGCATTTAATACATTTATTTACATATTTAGTACAAAATCTCTCAAATATGACCTAATTTGCCTTTTTATCACAGAATTGATGTTTAGGTCATTTTCCATTATTCCCACACTTAATCCATTTCTTATGTTAATTAAAAGTGTTTAACATAGTTTCTAACTTAACTTTGACATTTTAACTATGATGAGCCATACCTCATCAACTCCCACATGTTATGAATGTAAGAAGAAGGGCCACATATGAAAAGATTGTCCTATACTCGATGAGAATAAGAAAGACAAGAAAGAAAAGAAGGAAAGGAAAGATTAAGAGTAAAAGTCCTATGACAATCAAGGAAGTTCTTCAAGAAGAAGAAGAAGCCTTTTATGGCAACATAAGACAAGTTAGAGGAAAGTGTGAGTGACGACATCGACTCTGACTCTAACTTAAGCAAGGAGGAGGTTGCACACATGTGTCTCATGGAAAATGAGACGAAGGTACAAGATGCTACTTCTTTTGATGTATATGATGAGCTTGTTCATGAATGCAAGAAAGCTAAACACGAAAATAAAGCCTTGAAAAAGCTTAGAGTATAAGAGAATGATTTACTAAATAATTATGAGCTTCTTGTAAATGAAAAATTGATCTTAGAAAAGGAAAATATAAATCTGAAAACTGAATATCTAAACTTAACTAGATTAAATGAAAATCTTATTGCTTCTAACACTAGCTTGCTTGTTAAAAAAACATATTGACAGAAGAGACTAGTGAGCTAAAAAAACAAAATTGCTTGCTTAGAAAAAAATATGCATGAACTTAGGATAAACACAAATAAATTGATTGATGACTTTGCTAAGTTTACTAATGGTATAAAGAACTTACAAAAGCTACTTGCAAGCCAATTGCCATCTACCTTTAAGCATGATCTTGGTTATAGTGAATCTTCCTCTACATCTAAGAAACCAACAAATTTTGTGAAGCCCAAAGGTAAAAATACCTTTGTGCTACCCAAGGCTCAAAAATCAATTTATCATGCATACTTGTATAGCCATAAGGCTAAAAAATAACATCATCATGCATATGCTTTTAGTCAAAAGGCCAAGAACAAATGGATTCCTAAAGAAAACTATTTTTGGGAAAGGTATTCTAACACTCAAGGACCTAAGAAGTCATGGGTACCTAAAAATGTTCTCAAATCTTGTTTTATAGGCCTCAAAGAAGATGAACAAGTGGATTATGGATAGTGGGTGTTCAAGGCACATGATGGGAGACTCCAGACAAGTCCTAAATCTCAAGAAAGCAGAAGGACATGTGGCTATGGGCAACAACCAAAAATGCCGTATTATTGGTAAGTATATGATAGGTAATTCTTTCAAACAAGTTAGAAACTTTGCCTTAGTAGATGGTTTAAAACATAATCTTCTTAGTGTTAGTCAAATTTGTAATAGAGGATGTAAAGTAGTATTTGATAAAAAGATTTTGAAATTATTGATAAAGAAACTTTAGAGGTTCTTTTGAAACGAAAAAGAGAAAAAGATATCTATGTTCTTGAATTTGATAAGGTAGAAATGATTGATTGGTTGCTTGCCTCTAATGAAGAAAACAACCTATGACATAGGAGATTAGGCCATATCAATATGAGATTAATTGATAAAATAGTTAGAAAGGAACTTGTTATTGGCTTACCTAAAGTTAGCTACAAAAATGATCATATTTTTGATGCATGTGAAAAAGGAAAATTAACTAAGCCTTCTTTTGAAAGTAAGGGAGTTGTGTCAACATCTAGACCACTAGAACTACTCCATTTAGACTTATTTGGACCAACTAAACATGAAAGTCTCAATGGTTGTCATTTTTGTTTCATTATTGCCGATGATTTTTCGCATTGTACTTGGGTGATTTTTCTTAGATCTAAGGATCAGGCTTTTGTAGAGTTCTCTAGGTTAGCCAAGGGAATACAAACTAGCAAGAGTATTTGTATTTCTCATATTAGGAGCGATTATGGTAGAGAATTTGAGAATGATAGCTTTACTGAGTTTTGTGAGTTTTTCAAGATCACCATGAGTTCACATTTTGAAGAGTGGCACAGCAAAATGGAGTTGTTGAGCATAAAAACTGTACACTGCAAGAGTGTGCTCAAACAATGTTAATAGAATCAGGTCTTCCTAAATATTTCTGGGCGAAAGCGGTTAACACAACTTGCTATGTGTTAAACCATGTGCTCCTTAGACCCATTCTTAAGGAAACAAAAAAAGCTTAGTTAAAACATTTACACCAAGAACTAAAGGCCTATCCAGAAGGAAAGCACAGACTGACACTTCGATGATCTCCTAGGTCCTCTTAGGCCAGAACCCAATATGATGCACCGCCTACTTCTCGGCAACGGAACCTAAAATGGGTTACAAAGTAGGAATGAGCAAAGCGACTCGGTAGGGACAGAATATGTGTAACAATCAAAACACAATATAGTGTGCAGATTTCTACCCTATAGGCCAACCACAAGCCATTTCCCCTATATACTTTTGTCTTGGTTACGTAACAAGCTAACTACATGTCTTTTCCCACTTCTCATAATTAACTCAATTTTGTTAGCACTACATGCTAACTACAAGCCTTTTTCCCCATTTACTAGGATTTATTTACATGATTATTCATTTTTATTATCACATGACTTATTCTCTCTCTTGCCTTAGAAGTCAGATTCTAGGAAATCATCCCTCTCTACTAAAGGGATTGAGATGTATTCTTCCCTTGGATTCTATCCTGGTAGTCTCCCCTTAGCCAGGGGTGGGGCTAGCAGAGCTGATAACCCTCGCGAAAGGCATACCTATTCTTAACATATCAAGACCATTGTTAACCTTGGTCAGAGAGTCAAGCCTTTCGAGAGCTACCTAAGCCATCGCCTTGCGACAGTAAAGAGCAAGCTCAATTCATGCCCTGCAAAGTCCAATCATAGATCATTCTAAATCAAAAGTCGCAAGGTTAGTCAGAATTGTTAGGTCAAACCAACGCTCCTGCTAGAAGCATGGTCTCCTGGTGTACCCTCTTAATCCGCTGTCAAGTGAGATCTCAAACAAACTCCTCATGGTACCCTGGCATCTTCCACTTACGTGGGTGCCTAACAAGCCTCTAGTTGCAAATACCAAGTACCCTGGCATCTTCTGCTACGCATGCAGGTACCTACTCATCCTAGAGCTACGAGTACCTCCACATCGGGTCAGATTTGAGTACTTCCAAGTACCTTAACTTAGCAACAACCCGTAGCTCATCATCGTACTTAGGAACTGATGAGTGGGTTTTCGCGAAGAAAAGTTAGGGTTTTGAGAAACCCATCGTCGTAGTCGCAAAACTCACTATCAAATAAAATTTATCGAAACTCGAAAGGGAGTCGCGGGTCGAACACGGGGTGACGACGTTTATTTCTTTGACAATCGCATTTCACTTTATTTCTTTTTGGTATTTTTAGGGTTTTGTTATTTTTTTGGTATTTTAGGAGAATGATAAAACTAGCTACTTGCAAAATGAAGATAAAGAGAGTAAGGAGATGAAACTTGATACTTGAGATGAAATAATGTTTATTACAATTACAATGAGTGAAACAAACTAAAAAAGATAAAGGTGAGAGGAAATCTCCCAAAACAGATGTCTAACGCGATGATGGTGCTTGGTGGTGGCTTGGACGAAGGAGGGGAGATGCTAGACGTCAGAGATGAGGTGCAAGAAGAATCCAAGTAGAGGGCCACTTGACCAAGCTGTGGGACTGGTGATGAGGCAGCAAAGGCGATCAACTTCCTGAATGGAGGTAGGAGGACAGCCCTTCGGATTTCCTATGAAGGTGGTGAGGTAAAGGATGAATATTTAGTGGAGTAAGGGATTTCTACACTAATAGGAGAATCCTTGGGGCTTGGGAGAGCTCTTGGGAGTTTGGAGGGCTCTTTGGAGCTTGGGAGTAGGTGGGAATAGCATAAAAAGTGATGAAGGGCAATGGGGGAGGTGTAGGTGGGCTTATATAGGTGTAAGGGAAGAGTGTGCCGCAGCCATGCACCAAATGCAACGCACAACTGCGTGCAACGCAGCACACGTGTGTGCGCAATGCGTGCTTGGCACTAGCGCATCCGCGCACCGTAGCTGGCAAATGCTAGAGCATCCACAGCCATTAGATCACGAGTGGATGGTGCAGATCGAGTGGAGGTCGCGCGCCCTTAAATTTGAATTGTGCGCTCGCTAGCGAGGGGGGGAAGAACATTAGCCGTTGGATTCGCAATTGTGTAGCTGAGGGTGCGCGCGGATCGTGCCTTCACGAGATTTGAATGCGTGCGCATCGTGCCTTCACAAAGATTCGACGACGAAGAGAGTGCATAGTCATTTAAATGGGCACCCCAAATTGCATGCGCCTGATCTGGCGTGCATCTGCATGTCATCGTGCGGGTGTCTAATCGTGCGTGCGTAATCCTGACCGCTCGATTAAGATCGAGCGATCCAATTTTGCTGGCGTCGAAGAGGCTAAGGTGGATCGCTGCTCGAACCCGCACCTCTTTGTTGAGAGACGGGTGCACAACCAATGAAGCAAGGAGCTGGATAGTCACGCCAAGAGCTACTGCCTCTCCAGCTCTCGACCATTGGGTGAAGATCCAAAGATCGAGATTTCATCAGGCCTTCCCCCTTTGGAGTTGAGTGGTGGTTAAGCGATGGTTTCTCAGGCGTTGGATTGAGATCCAACAACTAGGATCTCCTTATGAGGCGCTTTGGAGGGGAGTTGGGCGACGTTGGGCACTCTGGATCGTGTCATGTGGCACCATCTAGACTGTCCACCTTTCTTTGCTTGTAGAAGATAGTACGTGTTGAACGTTAAAGAATCGCTACGCTAACGTGTTTGGTTTTAGAAAACCTATCATTGTAGTTTGAAAGTAAAGAATTCGTGTTCAACAAATAAAATTTATACCGAAAAGAATTCTGGGTCAAACACAAGGAGGTTACGTTGATCTATATTCGCAATTATATTTTTTTAGGATTTTTGATAAGCAAGGCGATATAATTACAATGGAACTATCAGACTAAAAGAAAGAGGGAGAGAGAGTGAGAGAGAAAGAGAACATGCATTCAATATTTCAACTGTTTATACAATCAAACTAAATAAAAGTTACACTAGAAAGCGGGAAATCAATTACACTATAAAGCAAGAAAAATTCTACACTAGAAAAGCTGTAATAAGAATAGGAGAGAGAAGTTATCCTCCTCGACGATTGCTTGGAGGACGAGCCGGACGGGACGACGCCTGGACGAAGGAGAACGAAGGAGGACGAAGCAGAAGAACGGGAACGGAGCAGCACGACGTTGTCGTCGTGGGATCCACTTCCGAAGGGGAACGAAAATTTGGACTTTATCTCCCAAGAAGCATCTCGGGTGTGGGACAAGCTTCTCTTGAGCTTTGGAGGGGTAGAGAAGAGAAGGAAGGGATGAGAATTTCGTATGGAGGGGGTCTCCTTTTATAGTTGCAAGGAGTGGGGGCAAAATGGACATTACAACTTCAAAATAATAAATGAGGGGTCTTTAGTGACGGATAAAACCGTCGCTAAAGCCCCCAACGTGGGCGTAGCTTCCGCACCCACGCACGCCGCTTCAGCTGCCCGCGCGCTCAACGCCATCGCACGTTCATTGATTCTTAGCTGTCCGATCGCGAGATCGGACGGCTTAAGACGCATCTCCGCCCGCTGCGCTGCGCGCCCGCCCGCGTGCGATCGCGCACCCATGCCACCCGTGTAATAGCACGTCGGCGCTATCGGGCGCGTGCAGCCGTTGGATCTCCATCTAACGCTCCACGCGCCTCAATTGCCCGAGCCTTCCATCCCCTCGCTGTGGCTCGAACTCGCGCCCGCCGCTCGCGAAAGCGTGTTCGACCACAGCGGATGGTCGAGCGGACGCTTTTAGGCACGGCCGACCACAGCCGTTGGATCAAGATCCAACGGCGGAGAGCGAGCGGGTGCGGGGCCTTCGTAGAATGCGTGCGGCCTTTTGGGCGGTCGAGATGGCGCCACGTGGCGCCATCTTGGCCGTTCATCTTCTAGAAGTTGTAGATGGTGCCACGGATGTCGAATTGACCTGATTTTTGCGTCGTTGGCTGCGATTGTCGATCCGAATTCATCCGTGCGGTCGGATTTGTCATCTGAAGTGTGAATTTTCACCATCCTGGTCCTTGATCTTCTAGGGTTCCTCGATCATTATCTAATGCTACGGATGCCTGATTAGGGCGATCTTGGAGTCGTTGAACTCCAATCGCCGCCCTGATCACATCCATACGGTTGGATATTTGATCTGAGGTCCCGATAAAATATTTGCCCTATCCAAGCACATAAAAGGAGACAATTAACCTCCATTTTATTCAAACTACTCTAAATGCAAGATGATGCATGTTATGCAATATTTATATGATGAAATGCAATCCTATGCTTAAGAACATGCATATATAGACATTTTAAGTAGTGTAAATGTGTTTACATCATACCCCCATGCCTATCTTTTGCTTGTCCCTAGTAAAAACTATATGCTATTTATAAAAGAATTAGGTTAGATTATTTGGACCTGAGTTACTTTCAATCATTAAGAAATTGTCTACTTAATAACTGAACTTTCAAAGACACAACAGTGCCCGGGTATCAGCCAAAATACAGACCGCCTCAAGCCCTCGCCTTATTCAAAGAAAAATTTCTTCTTCTCTTTTTACTCTTTTCTAATTTTTTTTTTTGAATTTTCAAATTTTAGGGTTTAAGAGTGGCTTTCTACGGCCACTCAACTCACCCAAGAGTTGATGAGAACCATAAGTTTTAAGCATCTTATTGTGATTGTGATAGACTCGTTGACTGGCAATTAAAATAGACTTCGGATTTCTACGCCTCGAGGTGACCTCAAAAAAAAAGACTTCTGCCTAAAGGTGTATCTTTACAACCGGTAGCTTTCTCCCTACTTTTATTCTTTTACGGGGTCAACACAAGGGTAAATCTAGTGTATATCTCCCCGGTTTATTCTACTTCTCCGCTTCTTCCTAAGTGTTTTGGGAATTTTTAGTGTATTTACTGAGCTGGGTTCTGGACAACCGGTCGATGAGCTGTTACCACCGACAACTTGCCAGCCATACTCGTGCGGCGAAGTGTAGCTTATTTCTTTTTGTTCTTTTCTCCTTTTCTTTTTGATTTTTTTTTTTTTTCTTATTCTTTTTTTTAAGTAGGTAGCTTCCCTGGTCTAAGATTTACCTAAGGGTAGGAAAAAGAGAAAGGTCCAGTGACTGGGCTCTGGACAACCTACCTATGGGATGTTACCCACGATAACTTGCCAGCCATATCACCCTAGAAGGTTCATTAGCTACCCAAATTCCATTAGAATCGCCGAACAACGAGTCAGTGCAAAGAAAGTGTGTAGATGCTTAAGACTCAAAATTCCCTCAAATCAGAAGGCGGGTTGATAAGTCATGTATTTATCACCCAAACTTATTTATTCCAATTACGATAGAATTAAGATGGCGAAGACTCAAAGATAAATCCACATTTTAGTGGATACATGGGTTAATTAACTCCAAAGACCTGAAGGGTCCTTGTGTTCAAATCATAATGTAGTATTTCCTAAGATTGAAAATTTTCTTAGACCCAAATTCTCTTTCCTAATTCCGAATTTTTTTTTTATAAAAGAAAATAAAACAAATCTACGGAACTGACGAATAAATTCAGAGATGAATATCCACCCCCCCATGCCTATCTAATGCAATGTCCTCATTGTATTAGAAAGACATAAAACAGAGTGGAAAAGCGTAGAAAGCACCTGAATTGCGTGAATGTCAGGTCCACTCCAAGATGAAAACTAAGAAAAACTGCATATGTGCTGAGTTTAGTGCCTTCAGCTAGGCACACTATACAAGGAAAAGAAATGAAGAATTCACAAGTGCAAGTCAGAATTAGAATAAACAGAAGAATCCTCTGACCTATCAAAAGAGGTCCACAGATGTGGACCAGATTGTGGTGTAGACCCACATCCCATAATCGAGAATATCTTAGGTTCTGGATAAAAATTACCCAAAATCTAAAATCAGAATGCAAGCGGGATCGGGCCTGCGATTTATGAGGATGTAACCCAAGACCAAAAAGTCGGGTTACAGAGAATTGAAGCTCAAAAGGATAATCGTTGAATGTGTGCTTGAGTTGAACATCCTCGAAACAAATGTCGTAAGGGTTCTGATTTGATGGTTTCAGCTTAACAGGAACCCTTCGACTCAATCTTCTATTTCCTCCAAAATTAACTTCCTAAATCAAAACTTCCCAGCTCCTATCCTCCTCATTCAGCATATCAAATTCTAGGACCTCTTGTATATTCATCACCCCGTCTGAAATCTCCAAGTCTAAATGATGTGGCAGAATCAAAATTGATTTGGGTCTAATTATCTCAGAATTAGAATCATCAATAAGCTCAACAGGGTGTAACTGATAATCAAGGCATTGAATTGATTCCTCCAGAAAATGCGATTCTGGATCCGTAATGTGTGCCCTAATAAGATCAGTTTCCTCAGTTATTGGGCTATCAAATGATCTATCAGATTCCTCAGGCCCAATCATCTCACAGAAATCGTGTTCAAAAAACTCGCGTGAGACTTCGCAACTTGAGTCTTCACCAACAGGATCCGTATCAATGTATGTCCCAAAATCAGTTGTCACTTTGTGTTCCCCAGAGACATACGTTTCCTTGTAACCCAGCTCAGGGATCTCAGGTGAAGAAATCAGATCATCTTTAATTGATTACTTTAATTCAATCTGATCAGCCTCGTAACACGTGTCCCCCCCAACAGGTGCCTGAGCGGGTTCTGTCATTGGCTTTTCTGAAGAGGGTTCATCCTGGGAATTATTCCAAGATTGAATCAAAGCAACCACGAATCTCATCCTCAATTTCGCTAATTTCCCAAGTAGAAACTCACCCGGGTTCTTATCCTTAACATCCTGGAGCCAATCTAACAAAGACTTGTTTAAATCATCAATCATTTCAATCAGGGGCTCCAATCTCTCAATGCAAGGTATTGGCTGAACTTCTAAAGATTGAATGATATTCCTCAAGTTAGCCAAAACCTTATCTTGAACCTGGTTAACCTGAACTAAATGAGTTGGTTCAGGGTTGGGCGGGTTTGGGCTCAATGTAGGGGAATTAACGAATTGAGATTCGTTATACCCTTCCTGATAATAGGTCATTTCAGATTGTTGAAAAGATGGTGATGACCTAAAGGCAATGAAATCAGAGGATGGGTAAGGATCGGTGTATCCTTCTTGATTGTAGATTGTATTAGGCTGTTCATGAAAGGAAGACGATCTATAATCGATGTAGCTCTGAGAAGGATAGAAATCAGAATCAAAGTGTTCAGGGTTAGACCCTAAACACGAGGGTCCGGAATTGTATCCCTAATCTGAATTATCCCAACTAACTGATGGTTGATTACAATACAAGTCGAGATAATCATCATGTTGAGAATAATTCACAACAGGAGGGAAAGAGCGGGAATGCGTGAAATATATGAAAGGATTCATGAGACACGGGAGGAAGAAAGGCGCGCTGCAATGCAAACAATCAAACCTATCCTTAAATGGGTTAGCCTACAGACCTACAGACTCCCAAAACCCGTCTTGAGATAAAGGAACGATTTGATCTACTTCTGTCTGTTCAATCCAACCAGTTAGAAGGAGGGACTGGGGAGAAGGTTCTTCCTTCGGCTTGCGCCTCCGGTTCCTAGTGTACCCCCCAGCCGCGATCGTTTGACTCTACTCCCCTAGCTAAACATCAGATTGAACAGTAGAAACAGACTAATCGAAAATAATCTCGTTCTGGGTTCTGAAGAGCGAGTTCAATCCTTAAGGCCAACGTCTACTCTGTTTTATTTAGGGCTAGGTTTAAATGTGCTTTGGAATGTGATGGGCCCTTTAAATAGGTTATGCCCTTAATGATTGATTGATTTGTGTGTGCATGCACAACCAATTGTTTTCAAGTAAGATTATTTTTGATGCGGTGAATTTTAAGGTTCAAATATTGCTTAGTAGCTTTTAGGATTCAACTTTAGGTGCTTTCAAACAAATTTCATTGGCACACCAGGTTTTACAAGCACGGGTGAAGATGTTTTCCTTTAAGGCTTAAAAGAATGTGGAGTGCCTAGTAAATCCCTAAGAGTTGAACCTAATTGGCAGCTACTTGATGAGTTGCTTTTAATTGAAGTGGTGCGGCCCAAACAACTCAAACAACTGGCCACATATGCACCACTAAGTTAGGCACACAAAGATGGTTAACCTAGAATGATTTCTACTCTTTTATGTGTTGCTTTATGTAACGACCCGGTTCCCGAGTCCCTACAAGACACGAGAACCGGACCGACTCGACTAATCCCAAGACCTAGTCGTCCAACGAGAAAGTAACCAAAAGAGCAGTAAAATAAACCACATTCAGCATGAATATAACTAACAGTAAGAAAGTACAGCAGTAAGGAAGGAAACTACTACAGTAGATACCACCACAACAGTAGAACAACATTTATCATATAACAAGAAGTGCAGGTAAAGAAAGTACAGCGGAAACAAGAACTACTCACTATAACAGAAACAAAAGAGGTACAAAAGACTGTGGTAAACTCTACTGGACCCTACTCGGCCCAGCGTCCTCTGCAGCCGCTGACCCTGGCTGCTCAACACCTAGTTCTGAAAAAGGTAACGAGTGTAACACGTCAGCAAAACGCTAAGTAGAGTGGCAAACTAACTAAACACAACAGTAGAGTGTACAGTAGCTGTTATGTTCTATTACTTCCTTTATTCACATCTTTCAATTTTCTCACTATTTCATTTATTACTCAGATCCTTTACTTGATCTCGAATGTCCTCGTGGGAACGATCTTGATTGCAGTCTTTTCCAAAAGTAGAAGTAGCACGTGGTGCTCTCCTGGCCGGGAGAGTCCCCCGTGGTGATCCTACCCTCAGTCAACCACCCCAAGGTCACTGATAGACGTAACGGTGACTACGGCACGCGCGATAAACGCACAGGTAGCTAGCCCGCACTGGCACGCGGTCAATCGTTTCCGTTAACGGGTGCGCCCAAAGCACAGCACGGAACCAGGGAAGAGCCCTCTCAGTAACAGGGGTCCAACCCCTCCACAGTAACCAAACCGGGGCCTTGCCCCTCCACAGTCCGCGCACCCTCGCCTGACTACCCTGGCTTGCCCTAGTGGGCCTAACAAGTCGGTGAAGGAGGCTAGCAGAACCCCGGGGCCCGTGGGGTAGCTAGTACTCTCCTAACACTACTAGCTCTCCTCGGTACTACGTACACGAGGGCCAACAAGTCGGTACAGAGTGGCCAGTCCTAACCCCGGGTCCCTGGGGCGGCTAGCTCCGCTCTGCACTAAACAGGGGGACAGTCGCTCTCCTTGGTACTCCGTACTCAAGGGCCAGCTCACTTCCCCAAAACTATTCCATTCACCTTCCAGGAGTTCTACTCCTACTTCCCCGTAGGGTTCCATCCTTTTTACTCAAACATCCAGGTTTCACTTTCCAGTTTCACATTCTTACAATCCATGTTCTCAACCACGTTATCTATTCACAACAGGCAGCTGTTAATTCAATTTACAGGCAGCTTTATATTCCTTTCCATTTTTCCAAGACTGCAGTATTATACATTCCACTAGTTTTTCCATCCTAGGATTCATGCCACATCCTAGGATCTAGCATACAACTGATTTTCCAGCCCTAGGATTCATGCATCACCTAGGAGCTAACATTCCATGCATTTCTCATTCCTAAGATTCATGCAATGTCCTAGATTCTAGTTATGGTTCCATACTTTAACAGATTTTAATAATAAACTTAAGCCACTCTACCAGGTACAACGGGAGTAATGGGGGCGTGATCGGGAATCCCGCGTGCCTCCGCGACTCCCAAGACTGCAACTGAACGAGGTCCTATCACAAGGATCAAACACAAGGGGTCTCTCAAAACAGTGTATAGCTACTGTAGACGGGTAGAGGAATTAATTCTGAAAATAACGCAACTCGAATCGCGGAAAACGGAGCCCGAACGAGCCCTAAACGGGTCGAAAAAGACGATACTGTGCAAAATCAGACGTCTGGAACTTCTTCCAGACGTCTTAAAAAGTGGATCAGAGAATTACCTGTTCAGCGTGGTTTCCCAGACGTCCAGAAGTCTGCGGGAACGTCTGGCCTAGCTCCCAGACGTCCGATGGTCACCCCGGACGTCTGGAGGTCACTCAAGCCGTCTGGTACAACTTCCAGACGTCTGATTCGCAAAGGATGGCGAATCAGCGAGCCTGCGCACAGCCAACTCCCTCCCTCAGTACGGTCAGTCGACAGGAAGCAAGAAGAAAGTAGAATACTAACCTTTCAGACGTCTGTATGATCTACCAGACGTCGTCCTCGCCGTCTGCCTACCAACCCAGACGTCCGATTCTGGAAATTTTTCCAGAACAGGGCTCCACCCGGCTTCCGCTCGCGACGCCGCCCGCGTCGCACCTCGCGCTCCTGCTGCTCAGACTGCAGCAGGTCCCTCTCCACGTCATTCCGCGTCCCCTGCGCCCTCCGCCGGCCGGCCAAGCCGCTCCGGCGAGCTCGCCCTCCCGGCAGAGCTCCGCCCTCGCACGCCGCACCTCCTCCACGCTCACTGCGGCCGCCGCTGCAACCCTCGCGCTCACTCGCTCTCGCGCATAGGAAGGAGAAGAGGAAGGGGACGGTGGAGACGACAGGAGGGAGGCGTGCCCTTTTTAAGGCCGCGCGGAGAGGAGAGAGAAGGATTCGCGGCAGGGGAATCTGCAGCCGCAGGAGGGAGGAAAGGCGAATATGCGGTCTGCGCGCGCAGGCGCGCAGACGACTTGCGTGTGTCGAAAATAACGGATTTACAGACGTCTGGAAACTATCCCAGACGTCTGGTCCGACGTCTGGGAAACATCCCAGACGTCTTAAAAGACGTCTGGGGCACGCGTTCGTAACACTTTATGTGTACCGGTTCCACAGATCAGAGCCCGGTTGAGTAGAAACAAATCAATTAGGTTAAGTGCCTTTGAATGTGGGTGTATGTTGTGTGTTTGTTGAAAATTACCCCACAAAATATCTTTTTGTTTTTTTATTTATTTTTTTTTAAATGAAGGTGAAATGAATGTGAGTGAGAATCCAAATAACCAAACTATTCCTAAGATTTATGCAAACACCTAGGTTAATTGGAATTTGGATTTAATGTGGCGAATGAAATCTATGGAGGGGGAAAGAATGGGGGATAACTTACAAAACCTTCCACAGCACTTTACTCCAATTTACCGCTTTTGCTCGTCTCAAAAGAGTACCTGCAATTACAATAAGAAAGGAGAAAGGTGAGGTAAATGTTTTGTAAGTTACAAAACGTGAAGAGAAATCAAAGAACGTCGCCTCCCCGGCAACGGTGCCAAAATGTTGAACGTTAACGAATCGCTACGCTAACGTGTTTGGTTTTAGAAAACCTATCATTATAGTTTGAAAGCGAAGAATTCGTATTCAACAAATAAAATTTATACCGAAAAGAATTCCAGGTCGAACATAGGGAGGCTACGTTGATCTATATTCGCAATTATATTTTTTTAGGATTTTAATAAACAAGGCGATATAATTACAATGGAGCTATCAGACTAAAAGAAAGAGAGAGAGAGAAAGAAAGAGAGAGAGAGAAAGAGAACATGTAGTCAATATTTCAACTGTTTATACAATCAAACTAATAAAAGTTACAATATAAAGCGAGAAATCAATTACACTATAAAGCAGGAAAAACTCTACACTAGAAAAGCTGTAAATAAGAATGGGAGAGAGAAGTTATCCTCCTCGACGATTGCTTGGAGGATGAGCCGGACAGGACGACACCTGGATGAAGGAAAACGAAGCAGGACGAAGGAGGACGAAGCAGAAGAACGGGAACGGAGCAGCACGCCGTCGTCGTCGCGGGATCCACTTCCGAAAGGGAACGAAAATTTGGACTTTATCTCGCAAGAAGCATCTCGGGTGTGGGACAAGCTTCTCTTGAGCCTTGGAGGGGTAGAGAAGAGAAGGAAGGGATGAGAATTTCGTATGGAGGGGGTCTCCTTTTATAGTTGCAAGGAGTAGGGGTAAAATAGACATTACAACTTCAAAATAATAAATGAGGGGTCTTTAGGGACGGATAAAACTGTCGCTAAAGCCCCCAACGTGGGCGTAGCTTCCGCGCCCACGCGCACCGCTTCCGCTGCCCGCGCGCTCAACGCCATCGCACGTTCATTGATTCTCAGCCGTCCGATCGCGAGATCGGACGACTTAAGACGCATCTTCGCCCGCTGCGCTGCGCGTCTGCTCGCGTGCGATCGCGCGTCCATGCCACGCGTGTAATAGCGCGTCGGCGCTATCGAGCGCGCGCAATCGTTGGATCTCCATTTGACGCTCCACGCTCCTCAATTGCCCGTGCCTTCCAGCCCCTCGCTGCGGCTTGAACTCGCACCCGCCGCTCGCGAAAGCGCGCTTGTCCGCTGCGCTATGGGGCGTGGATGGTCGAGCGGAAGCTTTTAGGCGCGGCCGACCACAGCCGTTGGATCAAGATCCAACGGCGGAGAGCAAGCAGGTGCGGGGCCTTCGTAGAATGCGTGCGGCCGTTTGGGCGGTCGAGATGACGCCACATGGTGCCATCTTGGCCGTCCATCTTCTGGAAGTTGTAGATGATGCCACGGATGTCGAATTGACTCGAATTTTACGGCGTTGGGCTGCGATCGTCGATCCAAATTCATCTGTGCAGTCAGATTTGTCATATGAAGTGTAGATTTTCACCATCCTGACCCTTGATCTTCTAGGGTTTCCCAGTCACTATCTAATGCTACGGATGCCTGATTAGGGCGATCTTGAAGCCGTTGAACTCCAATCGCCGCCCTGATCACATCCATACGGTTGGATATTTGATCCGAGGTCCCGATAAAATATTTACCCTGTCCAAGCACATAAAAGGAGATAATTAACCTCCATTTTATTCAAATTACTTTAAATGCAAGATGATGCATGTTATGCAATATTTATATCATGAAATGCAATACTATGCTTAAGAACATGCATAAATAGACATTTTAAATAGTGTAAATGTGTTTACATCAGTACGTTGCTTGGATCAAGATGATTTCCACGTCACCAGAATACGATCGTCGCTCCAGATTCATCTGTATGGTTGGATCTTGCATTTGAAGCTTCGAAATGTCACGCCCTGTCTCCTGGCCACAATAATGCAGGAATTATTGTACAATTTATACACATTACACTCAATGCAGTATGATGAATGTTATGTAGTATTTATACTATAGAATGCAATGCTAAGCTTAGGAACTATCATAAGTAAGCATTTAATCATGAATACATGCGTGTTTATCAGAAACCATCCATGTTCCAAGGTAGATCTTAGGTAGCCCCTAGCCACCACACATCCTCAGGTCTCTAACCCGAACAGTAAACCCGTGGTTCAGGAAGTCAATGGATGCAACCCTACCAACTCACCTAATAGACTTACTCGTCTTTTAATCCATTTGAAATTTTGTACTAGGAACAAAATCCTAAGGACCTATTGGATAACCTGGGGTCTAACCTTAGACCTTAGGATCCAAGCTTCCTTTTTAGACTCATAACAAAGTTGCATAGATTCATTTTAATAGGTCTTACTTGAGATTTAGCCAATTATACTTCAGGTTTTAATCTGCCTCCTTAGGGGTTTCTACACACATAACATGCTTGGCCACATTAACGCAGGTGGCTTATACATCTTCAAGTTCTTAATAATTTTTACTATATTAGATTCCCTCTCATTCTTTTCCCTTTCTCTTCGGTAATTAGGGCAAGATTCAGTAGTTGTATCATCAATTCCATGGCAACAGTACTGGTACTGGTGTTCAGTATCGGTTCTGGGTGCCTGCTACCTACTGGCCATCAGGTGGTGCCAGTACCGGTACTGATTCTTAGAATCGATACTAGGCACTCCTAGATTTCCATTTATACACCATTTAGGCTTGGGAGAAATGGCCAATATCGGTACTAATTGAGTAACATCGACACTGGGCATTCCCAACCCCAACAACTCGCAAGCTCTTTAAGCCAAGGTTAGGAGACTGTAATGATACTAATCAATTAGTACCGATACAAGGCACTCACTACCCTCAATCAACATGCCACAATGGCCAAGCACTAGCCATCCAGTACTGATACTAACTAACTAGTACCGATCTAGGGTGTGTTCATCATCTAGTTCTACACGACAACAAAGTCACATCCCCTGCATGACCCTTTTCCTTAACCCCAATTACTCGAATTCATCATTCACCCATTATAACATATAAGGAAACATGTCATTCTCAACCATAAAAAGACCAATAATTGAACAAGCACGACATTATCCTAGCATGTTTCAAAACCCATCCCAGGTTTTCCCCAACCTTCATAAGCAGTTGTTGTTCATACTAGGGCATTTCATAGCCACAAAACCTCATTGAATCTGTTAATTTCAAACCTAGCATAAATCATTGTCGAGATAGCTCTATGAGTTGTCGTAGCCAAAGAAAATCCCCATTCCATCTCGGATCTCAACATGAGGTTGTGAAATCAGGTACATGTAACCAAAACAACATAATATAATCACGACATTCACCACCCTATGAATTCTATCACTGTGCATGCATGCCCCAACCCTAACATGCTGAAAACCCTTCCTAGTTACCATCCTTATGAGATTTGAAATTAAACGCATTGAATCTACACTTTCAAATCTTAAATATCACAATTTCAACACTGTTAGACATTCAAGAGGAAGAATTATAAGAGGGAAACCAAAAATAAAAATCCCTACCATGCCTCAAGCTTCCTATTTTTCCACGTAGTGGCTGCCCCTACAAGTCCCTCACATCAAAACAAATATCAACACGTCAGAGTTTAATTGCCAAATTAGTCCCTAACACACCTAAAATACCCCAAATCCCTAAAGTTTACACAACCTAGGGCTAGGGATTTCATTAAAGGAGAGGGAAGGGGGGGTGCACCTAGGCCGTTTCAGCCTCGACGGGGTGACTCTCCGTCTCTAGGTCGACGAGAGACACGGTCCACCAGCAGCCATGGCTGTTGCCATCCTTACATTAAGCGCACCACCACCCAAGCTACAACAGTCGTGGCCATGGCGGCCCTTCGCGAGACAACAGCAGCGGCAATAGGGGTTGCTACGGCCTCCGGTCGACGACGGCCCTCCCTGCCGCCGGCTACAGCCGCACCCCCTCTCCACCACTGCCGCAGCTGCCACCAACATGGCCCTTCCTCTCGTGTGAGCAGGAGCAACAGCAGCAGCGATCGGCGAGGAGGAGGAGGAGGTTCGGCCACCGGAGAGGAGGAAGGGGAGGAAAGGAGAGGCCGACGGTGAGGAAGCGGTTGTGCCACTTGCGAGAGAGAAATGGGAACAGAGGGGACCCTGTGCAACAAGGAAATGGGAAGAGGAGGAGAGCACCGGTGGTGGTGTTGGTCACCCTCTCTCTTTGCAATAGGAGGCCTTTGGCTTCCTCCTCAAAACAATCCACTTATTAAATGGGAGAAAAGAAAAATAAATTGCTAGGCATACCCACCCAAAATTTGCTTAACAAAGAGTTCACGAAGAAAGTTCTCTCACACGATACCCCTCAACCAAAAATCTTGTTGGGGCACTTCATTTCAAGGAACAATTCCCCAACATTTCAAATGAGTACTGAAACGAAAACCAGTAGAGGCCCAACCTATAAGGGCATAAATGATCATTGCTTAAGTCAAGCCCGAACTTGGATTTCAATTGACTCAAAATAAAATTTTTAAGGCCTCTGCAAGGGTTGAATTAGATGTACAGTGGTCGCATAAGATTTAGACCCTTACATGTAATGAGCACCTAATGATTTTCATTAGGTATGGAGTAAATTCATAAATTAAAGATTCTCATAGTTGGGGAATTGTGGGGTAATCTTCATATTAATTTATCAAAGTAGATTTCTCAATTAAAAAATGAGAAATTTTTATTAAAATTAAATAATATCAATGAATGATTTAAGTCCTTGATGAAGGGTAATGCTAATCATAGATTGGCGATACATTTTACTACAAGATCTCCCTACAACTTAATAAAACAATCAATAATGCAATATGATTAGAAATTTAGTTATATGTTTCACTTAATTGAAATATATAATTAATATGAGCTTAAAGAAGCATTAAGGGCATTTTGGTAAAAAATAAAGTGCTAAAATTCTCTTTAATTAGAATGATGAATAGAGAAGGGCATTAATGAAATTTTAGTCAAACGATATTTCTCTGATAAACTAGGGTTTCTCTTGTCTATATTCTTTAGATGGAAAACATATTAGATAACTTCTCCAAGTTCATCCAGTTCTTTTATTCCTATTTTGATATATCTATTTAAATGATCATTGATGGAATTTAATCTTTAAAGCTACTATGATAGAGCTCAAACTCCACTCTAACTAATGAAAATATTTGATTAACATCTTAAGAAGATGTCTATATTCTATATTGAATCAAGCAAACTAGCTTCTCAACATATTAGCCTTACACTATGTTAAACCACAATTATTTAGTTACCAAATATGTTAAGACCCGTGTCATTAAGCCTTTTTAAGACGTCCATACTTTAGGTCAGACATCTGGTAAGATGTCTGGACTGAGGGTCAGACGTCTTGCAAGACGTCTGGACTCATTCCTAGACATCTGAAAATCAAAATTTTCGTGTACATCCTCGCGTCTGCACGCATGCTACGTGCAGACAGTACGCGACCCTCGTTTTCTTCTCCTTCTCTCTCCTCTTGCCCGACACAAACCTTAACCCCACACCTTATATAACCCCCTCCCTCCCTCACACCCCCCCACTTCCAGCCACCCTTCTCCTTCCTCCAGCGAGAGCATGAGCAGCGAGGGGAAGAGAGGAGAGCAAGCATGCAAGCTCGTGTGGGAGCTCGTCGGGGTGCTCACGGCCAGTCGGCACGTGAGCAAGGTGGAGGAGTGCATCGAGGAGGTCCTCCGCAACACTGCTGCAGCCGAAGCAGCAGGCGAGTGGCGCAGTGTGGCCACGTGCAGTGTGAGGAGGAGAAGGCAGGTTCTAGTTCTGGGATTTTCCCAGAATCAGACGTCTGGATCAATATCCAAATGACGTAGCCGACGTCTGGAAGAGGTTCTAGACGACTGAGAGGTAAGCTTTGTGAACGTACATCTCCTTTGCGGATACGGCCATGCAGGCCGTTCCGCCGAGGCACTGTTTCGTGCCTTATTGAGAAGATTTCGCTTGATTTGAGCAGAGGCTGCTTTGGGAAGGCACGGGACACACCCTCCCACACAGTTCAGACGTCTGGGCGAGGCACCAGACGACGGGAAGCATTTCCGAACGTCCGGAGAGGTTGTCGGACGTATGGAACTGGGTCCAGACAGTCCAACGAAGTTCCTGGACGTATGAGGAGTGGCACAGGACTTGAGGTATGGCTCTGGACTCTTTTAAGACGTCTGGAAGGTGTTCCAGAAGTCTGATTTGAGTCAGAATTACTATTTTTAACCCGTTTAGGATCCGTTTGAGGTCCAATTTCCGCATTTAAGATACCGTTGTTTCCCGTATGAATTCCTCTACTTGTTGGAATACCTTCTATACTGTTCTGAGTAGTCTCCTGTGAATGATCCTTGTGATAGGACCTCGTTCCGTTGCTGGTTTGGGGTTTGCTGAGGCACGTGGACTTACTGATCAAGCCCCCACTACTCCTAGGTTTACTGGTAGAGTGGCTTCCCCTTAATTTAAATTTCAACCTAATTACATGTGTGGAATGAATGATTAAAACCTAGGATATGGCATGAATCCTAAGACTAGAAATACTAGATTGTCTGTATTGAATGAAGGAATTGCAGTCTTGAATGAATAGATAGAATGATAACAATTGTCTGTAACTGAATAACAGTTGCCTGCGAAATATATAGTAGTTGTGCTAGTTAACTGTTGAATGTAACCTTTCTGTTATACCCATGAAACGACGTAATATGAGCTGCATGTATATAATTTGGAAATGGAAAGGTGAATGTTGGAAACACAAGCTATCTGTGAATATAACTGAATATGAAATAGAGTACAATTGCATGTGTATAACTTGAGAATGGAAATAGAAATGATGAAACCTGGTATGGCTTGGCCTGAGAAATATGAGCATGAACCCTACGGGGAATTAGGAGTAGAGCTCATGGAAATAAATGAAATGGAACTGGGAATGTGAGTGGGGAAGTGAGCTAGCCCTTGAGTATGGAATACCAAGGAGAGCGATTGTCCCCCTGTTTAGTGTAGAGCGGAGCTAGTCGCCTTGGGTTGGGACCCGGGGTTAGGATTGGCCACTCTGTACCAACTTCTTGGCCCTCGCGTACATAGTACCGGGGAGAGCTACTAATGTAGGGAGAGAGCTAGCCACCCCACGGGACCAGGGGTTCAACTAGCCGCCTTACACTGACTTGTTAGGCCCATGACGGGAACCACTCTCGTGCATTTGAAAGTCATCAGAATCGTAGTATAGTCCGAAAAAACTGTTCGTCAAAAAATTATTTTCTAAAGATAACGAGACTTGAGTCCAGGTTGTTCGTCTTTGGGAGGCATTTGATTTACTTCTGAAATCGATCTTCTATTGCTTTACTTTATTTAGAAACGCATACCGGTTCGTGATTATTACGTATTTAGGCATGACATGCTTAGTTGTGAGAATATTAGGAGTTAGAAACAGGCAACATGAATCACGCAAATATAATAGCAATCAATAAGCTAATGGTGATTTCACAATATGGAGATATATATATATATAAAAGCATTTTTCATTCATTCAATGGGACAGTTGTTTGCAACAAGAGTTTTAGAGGAAAGCTTATACATGAATGCTTGAAATGGAAATCTAACTACCAGAAAATGACTGCATACAAGAATCAATGGGGGGATTTCGCATGCATCATTGGGGGAGAAGTTAAGTCTACATTATTAAGCAGTAATAAAAGCAGTAAAAATTATAGAGAACATAAACTAAATCTAGCAGAATAAAGGGCATTCAGGGGTAGTCCCCGATGGCCTTCGAGTGGTCGAGAGGAGAATGAGCGGCAGCCAATGTAGCTTAGGCCGACCCTTGGAGAGAGGGAGGATTGATCCAGCATCCCAGCATGATGTCCTCCATGGTGGTGGTAAGCTCGTGGAGGTGGAGTAGCTAACCTAAGTGAAGGTGGGCGTGAATGGCACCAATGGAGTGAATTTGCCAAGGAAGTGAATGGGTGCAAATGGCCACCCCTTAGGTCAATATAAAAAGGGAAGCTCTCTAGAGAATTATGGAATTCTCTAGAGAGGCCTATGGTGGGAGCTCGTGGGAGAGTGAGAGAGAGAGGATGGATGGTGGTTTTTAGATCCACCAAATGTGGATCTAAAAATTGAATGGCTCTTGGTTGCTAATTTTGGAAACCAAGGCAACCACACACGGTAGAGAGTTCTAGAGAACACTAGGCTAGGTATTTTCGTGTGGATGGTTTGTGCGGGTGTGTGTGGGTCGAAACTTAGGTGGCTAGGTTGATTAGGTTAGGCTCTAGTAGGTTTAGGTCAAGGTATGTCTCAAATTAGGGTTATAAACCCTAATTCACTAAGGTAAAGTGCAATTAAAGTTAATACAAGTTTAATTGGGTGTGTGAAAACTTAATTTAGAATAAAACAACTCAATTAATTTAGGTCTAGGTCAATTGGACTCTCACTGAGTCCAATTGGACAATGTGTGATGAGATCAGGGCTTAATTGGACTCAATGAGTTCAATTGAATAGGCTAATGGAATTGACTAAGATCCAAGTCAATTAGGTTTAGTGAGGACCTAATTAGGTCCTTAGGGAGGTCTAGAGGTGATGTACTAGGGTTAGGACACCTTAATTTAGCTTCTTATGGGGTTGGAATTGGGTTTAGGGACCTAAAGATCCAAGATCAAGGCTTAAATCTCCTGGTTATAAGATGCGGTCCTTTGAGGGACCGACTGGTATGGATCATAATATCTAGGGTTAGGATATGGGTTAACCATTTTGGTAACCTGAGGAGATGGATCAGGTGAAGTGAAAAGTTTTCTTCGCCACCTTGGGTTCTGATCCCAAGGTTGAGCTGATTTAGTGACCCAGGCTCTCAGATAAGCTTGTGGGTCCAGCTCTTCTGGATCCTGATTAGGTCCAGATCCAATGTTAGCCATCGCGGCTCAACAGATAGAAGTAACTCTCCTCCTTGGGAGCGACTCCCAAGGTCCAATCAGCTGAGGTCTAAGTGACCTCCTTCCTTGTATACACCACCCAACCCCTGGGTTGGTGTAGCCAAGTAGGACAAGGCTAAGGCCCTGTCAATCAAATGGTACTTATAGATCAGGTGACCAGATTTTTCATTAGAAATTTGAATTCCTAAAGATAAGTTCGTCATTCAACCGACTAAAAGTGGTTCCCGCCTCTCAAGCTAACCCAGCCAGTCTGGTTACGGGGTGACTACGGGGAAGGTTCTTCCTTTGGCTTACGCCTCCGGTTCCGTTGACCCCCGAGCTGCGGTCGTTTGACACTACCCCGCAGACTTATTCACCAGGTTTGGCAAAAGAGATTAAAAACACCCAATAGTACAACAATGAACTCGGGTTGATTTCGTGTTTTAAAATTAGTTTGAACCTGTTTTCTTCAATGGGGTTTGTGGTGAGTGGCCCACAAGGTGACCAAGCTCACCGGCTAACTAGACCTGAATAAGTCTAGGTTAGCCCAAAGTGTGGTCTTTAGTTGTAACCCTAAAGATTCAACCTAGTTTCATGCACTTCTAGGGTTTTTCCTTTTCTGTTTCAATAGACCACAAAAGTAAAGTTGGTTCTCTGATGATAATTGGAATCCAATTAATTTGAAATTTTGCGAGTAGATTCCTATTTCAATTAGTTTTCAGAGACTATTTTTTTGGAATTTTTTACTGTTTCAACTGAATTTTTAGGGAATTTTGAATATCAGGGGGTCACGTTTGGAATTTCGACCCCTGGATGGTTTTTCACTTTAAAACAATATCAAGTGACCTTCAAAAATTCGAAAAAAATATGAAAAATAAAGCCAATTAGGTTAGCTTTCAAACCCCACCATTTTTAGTCAAAACAGATTCGCAGATTGCTCGAAATCGCTTTTTGAAATTTGAAAATTTTTGAATCTGGGTCAGTCTGACCCCCGTGCACTTCACAAATTTTTAAGAATTGTATACTTGGAATCTTTTCAAATAAGGGTGGTGTTTGAAATATGGTTTGAAAAGGAAGGTTTAGCCCAAAATTTCGAATTTCTTTTGGTTGCTAGTTTTTCGACAATCGAATTTTTAAGTTAGACTTGAAATCTGCCCGAAAATCAAATGATGGTAGAAAAGCTTTTAAAGAGGTTCAAACTTAAAATCTAAGCTTTCCACCCAAAAAGATTTTTTTTCCAAACTTTTGCAAGTTTTTTTTTTCAAAAAGAAGTTTTCAAAAGATTCAAAGAAAATATCTTTTTTTCTTTTTTAACTAACCTAAGATTCAAAAGGAAACCTAATCTAGATTTTTTCAAAATTTTTCTTTTTGATTTTTTTTCTTTTTCAAGAAAATAAGTAAAATCTCCCTTTTTTATCTTTCACAGAAGAGATTGCAGAAAGTAGATATAGTCCTAGGGTTCAGAAAAAAGAAACCTAATCTAGAGAGAGATGATGTGCATCTGATTTTTCTTCGCCGCGCTCGATGGGTGCGCAGATCCCGTTTTCCTTCCGTGTTGTCCTACACATCAAAAACAAAGTAGAGGCAGATTCGTCAGTGATAGATTAAAAGATCGAAATCAAGACAAATGACGTTGCCTCCCCGGCAATGGTGCCATTTGACGGGAACCGTTCTCGCGCATTTGAAAGTCATCGGAATCATAGTATAGTCGTGCAAAAACTGTTTGTTAAAAAATTATTTTCTAAAGATAATGAGACTTGAGTCCCAGTCGTTCATCTCTGGGAGGCATTTTTTTTACTTCTGGAATCGATCTTCTATTGCTCTACTTTGTTTAGAAATGCATGCCGGTTCGTAATTATTACGTATTTAGGCATGACATGCTTAGTTTCGAGAATATTAGGAGTTAGAAATAGGCAACATGAATCACGCAAATATAAGAGCAATCAATAAGCTCATGGTGATTTCATAATATGGAGATATTTATATAAAAGCATTTTTCATTCATTCAATGGGAGAGTTGTTTGCAACAAGAACTTTAGAGGAAAGCTTATACATGAATGCTTGAAACGGAAATCTAACTACCAGAAAATGACTGCATACAAGAATCAATGGGGGGATTTTGCATGCATCATTGGGGGAGAAGTTAAGTCTACGCTATTAAGCAGTAATAAAAGCAGTAAAAATTATGGAGAGCATAAACTAAATCTAGCAGAATAAAGGGCATTCAGGGGTAGTCCCCGATGGTCTTCGAGTGGTCGAAAGGAGAATGAGGGGCGGCCAATGTAGCTTAGACCGACCCTTGGAGAGAGGGAGGATTGATCCAGCACCCCGGCACGATGTCCTCCATGATGGTGGTAAGCTCGTGGAGGTGGAGTAGCTAACCTAAGTGAAGGTGGGCGTGAATGGCACCAATGGAGTGAATTTGCCAAGGAAGTGAATGGGTGCAAATGGCCACCCCTTAGGTCTATATAAAAAGGGAAGCTCTCTAGAGAATTATGGAATTCTCTAGAGAGGCCTATGGTGGGAGCTCGTGGGAGAGTGAGAGAGAGAGGATGGATGGTGGTTTTTAGATCCACCAAATGTGGATCTAAAAATTAAATGGCTCTTGGTTGCTAATTTTGGAAACCAAGGCAACCACACACGGTAGAGAGTTCTAGAGAACTCTAGGCTAGGTATTTTCGTGTGGATGGTGTGTGCAGGTGTGTGTGGGTCGAAACTTAGATGGCTAGGTTGATTAGGTTAGGTTCTAGTAGGTTTAGGTCAAGGTATGTCTCAAATTAGGGTTATAAACCCTAATTCACTAAGGTAAAGTGCAATTAAACTTAATACAAGTTTAATTGGGTGTGTGGAAACTTAATTGAGAATAAAACAACTCAATTAATTTAGGTCTAGGTCAATTGGACTCTCATTGAGCCCAATTGGACAATGTGTGCTGAGATCAGGGCTCAATTGGACTCAATAAGTTCAATTGAATAGGCTGATGGAATTAACTAAGATCCAAGTCAATTAGGTTTAGTGAGGACCTAATTAGGTCCTTAGGGAGGTCTAGAGGTGATGTACTAGGGTTATGACACCTTAATTTAGGTTCCTATGGGGTTGGAATTGGGTTTAGGGACCTAAAGATCCAAGATCAAGGCTTAAATCTCAAAATAGGAACTGGAGAGCAGTATCAGACATCTAATAATAGTGTCAGACGTCTTATACTCAAAAATTAGAAGTCCAGACTTGTTGTCTGGACGTCCAATCAGAGTCAGAAGGGATTTTGGGTTCTGTTTTGGATATCCTGCAGAAATTGGACGTCTGACAAAGTATCTGGACGTCCAATAACACTGCAAAAGTGGGTTTGAGGTGTGCGGGAGATGGCTAAGGGTCCTGGATATCCTATAACTTATCTGGACGTCCAGATAAGGGTTTGAACTAGAATTTTGAGGCTTCCTAGGGTGTTGTGACCTAATCTAAGGGTGGCTAAGGCTTGGGGAAGTCTCTAGGCTATCCTAGGGCTAGGATGGACCTAAGCTATTCACATTTTACTGCTTTATTCCTACTTAATAGAATAGCAAACTTTAACCCCCTTACATTATTTTTCTTATATCTAAACTAAGCCTTCTGCTCCAGCTCTGCTGCAACTCCCGTTATTCTTGATCCAGCTTTAGATCCTGCTCCAAATCTGCTTATTGCCTGCAATCGACATAATGCACTTAATCAGCACATTATAACATTATTTTATGCATAGCTAAGGAAGAGCAGTAAAGATGCAGATAATGCATATGTATGCATTAATAGCCCTAACTTATGCTAAGTCCTATCTTAATCTAGGACATTTAAGACCTATGATTGCTGCACAATCAGCCCACTGGGCAAACTAGGGTAGTCAGGCGAGAGTGCGCAGACTGTGGAGGGGCGAGACCCCTGTTTGGTTCTGAGGGGCTAGACTCCTGTTATTGAGAGGGCTATGCCCTATACTGGTTCCGTGCTGTACTTTGGGCGCACCCACTAGCGGAAACGACTGACCGTGTGCCAGTGCGGGGTAGCTACCCGTGCATTTATCGTGTGTGTCGTAGTCACCATTACGTCTGTCAGTGACCTTGGGGTGGTTGACTAGGTGTAGGACCACCACGGGAGACTCTCCCGGCCAGGAGAGCACCACGTGCTACTTCTACTCTTCGGAAAAGACTGCAATCAAGATCGTTCCCACGAGGAACATTCGAGATCAAGAAAGAGACCTGATAATTAAATTAAGTGGTGAAAGAAAGAATAATTAGTTAAAGAAAGAAGGAAATTGAAAAATAATAGCTACCTGTCCACCTTTACTGCTTAGTAGTTGGCTGCCACTCTACTTAACGTTCGCTGATGTTTTTGTACTCATAACCTTTTTCAGGTCCAGGTGTTGAGCAGCCAGAGCACACGGCTGCAGAGGGTGCTGGGCCCAGTAGAGCCCAGTAGTCATAGTTCTTTTGTACTCATTTGTAGTAGTGAGTAACTTCTTGTACCTTTATATTCTGTATTCTTTCGTTCTGCACTTTATATTCCTGTACCTCTTTTAATTTTCTACTGTTGTAGTGGTGTGTACTTGTTGAACGATTACGAACCTACGCTAACGTGTTCGGTTTTGGAAAACCTGTCGTTGTAGTTCGAAAGCGAAGAATTCATGTTCAACAAATAAAATTTATACCGAAATTAAAATTCCGGGTCGAACACAGGGAGGCAGACGTTTGATTTAAAAACTACGCGTTTCTTTTTATTTCTTACAGAATAATTCAATTTAGAACCATCTAATTATTTACAATAAATAGAAGAGAGAGAGAGAGTAAGAGAGAAAGAGAATATTACACAGAGAAATCAAAATGAGATGTAGAATAAACAAGGAATTTTTGCATTGAAGTGATTGTTCATTACAACTAGAAAGCATAAAATAATTACTCTAGAAAGCGATAAATTTACTCTAGAAAGCATTAAAAGAATGGAGGGAGAAATGTCCTCCTCGACGATTGCTTGGAGGACGAGTAGATTAATCTAGAAAGCAGTAAATCTATACTAGAAAGCGGTAAAAAGAATAGGGAGAGAGAAATCCTCCTCGACGGTTGCTTGGAGGACGAGCCGGACGAGACGACGCCTGGACGAAGGAGAACGAAGAGGGATGAAGGAGGGCGAAGCAGAAGAACGGGAACGAAGCAGCACGCCGTCTTCGTTGCGGGATCCACTTCCGAAGGAGGACGAAAATTTAGGCTTTATCTCGCGAGGAGCATCCCGGGTGTGGGACAAGCTTCTCTTGAGCTTTGGAGAGGTAGAGAGGAGAAGGAAGGGATGAGAATTTCGTATGGAGGGGGTCTCCTTTTATAGTTGCAAGGAGTGGGGGCAAAATGGACATTACAACTTCAAAACAATAAATGAGGGGTCTTTAGTGACGGATGAAACCGTCGCTAAAGCCCCCAGCGCGCGCGTCGCTTCCGCGCCCACGCGCGCCCGCTCAGCCGCCCGCGCGTGTAACGCCTACGCGCTTCTATTGATTTTCAGCCGTCCGATCGCGAGATCGGACGGCTTAAAATCGCGCCTTCACCGCTGCCGCCCGGCCGCCTACACGTGCGATCGCGCATCCACGCGGGCGTCCAATCGTGCGTCGTCCTGATTGAGCATGCGCGGCCGTTGGATCTCCATCTGACGCTCATCCGCGCCCGCTCAATCGCGCCTTCCGCTCCCTCGCCGCGGCTCGAACTCGCGCCCCGCGCTCGCGTAAGCGTGCTCGACTGCTGCGCTGCGGGGCGCGGATGGTCGAGCGCATGTTTTAAGCGCCGGGCGGCCACAGCCGTTGGATCGAGATCCAACGATGGAGAGGAGACGGGTGCGCGGTCTTCACAAGATGCATGCGGCCGTTTGGGCGGCTGAGATGGCGCCACGTGGCGCCATCTTGGCCGTCCATCTTCTGGAAGTTGTAGATGGTGCCACGGATGTCGGATTGACTCGATTTTTGTGTCGTTGGGCTGCGATCGTCGATCCGAATTCATCCGTGCGGTCGGATTTGTCATCTGAAGTGTGGATTTACACCATCCTGACCCTTGATCTTCTAGGGTTCCCCGGTCTCTATCTGATGCTACGGATGCCTGATTAGGGCGATCTTGGAGTCGTTGAACTCCAATCGTCGCCCTGATCGCATCCATACGGTTGGATCTTTGATCCGAGGCCCCGATAAAATGTTTGCCCTGTCCAAGCACATAAAAGGAGACAATTAACCTCCATTTTATTCAAGCTACTCTAAATGCAAGATGATGCATGTTATGCAATATTTATATTATGAAATGCAATCCTATGCTTAAGAACATGCATATATAGACATTTTAAGTAGTGTAAATGTGTTTACATCATACCCCCATGCCTACCTTTTGCTAGTCCCTAGCAAAACTATATGCTATTTATAAAAGAATTAGGTTAGATTATTTGAACCTGAGTTATTTTCAATCATTAAGAAATTGTCTACTTAGGAACTGAACTTTCAAAGACACAACAGTGCCCGGGTATCAGCCAAAATGCAGACCGCCTCAAGCCTTGCCTTATTCAAAGAAACATTTCTTTTTCTCTTTTTACTCGTTTCTAATTTTTTTTTTTTTTGGATTTTCAACTTTTAGGGTTTAAGAGTGGCTTTCTACGGCCATTCAACTCACCCAAGATTTGATGAGAACCCTAAGTTTTAAGCATCTTATTGTGATTGTGATAGACTCGTTAACCGACAGTTAGAACGGACTTTGGATTTCTACACCTCTAGGTGACCTAACCAGAATTCTGCCTAAAGGTGTATCTTTACAACCGGTAGCTTTCTCCCTACTTTTATTTTTTTTTACGGGGTCAACACAAGGGTGAATCCAGTGTATATCTCCCCGATTTATTCTACTTCTCCACTTCTTCCTGAGTGTTTTGGGAATTTTTAGTGCATTTTCTGAGCTGGGTTCTGGACAACCGGTCGATGAGCTGTTACCACCGACAACTTGCCAGCCATACTCGTGCGGCGAAGTGTGGCTTATTTCTTTTTGTTCTTTTCTCCTGTTCTCAGTTTTTTCTTTCTTTCTTTCTTTCTTTCTTTTTTTTAAGTAGGTGGCTTCCCTGGTCTAAGATTTACCTAAAGGCGGCAAAAAGAGAAAAGTCCAGTGACTGGGCTCTGGACAACCTACCTATGGGCTGTTACCCACGATAACTTGCCAGCCATATCACCCTAGAAGGTTCATTAGCTACCCAATTTCCGTTAGAATCCCTGAGCAACGAGTCAGTGCAAAGAAAGTGTGTAGATGCTTAAAACTCAAAATTCCCTTAAATCAGAGGGTGGGTTGACAAGTCGTGTACTTATCACCCAAACTTATTTATTCCAATTATAATAGAATTAAGATGGCGAGAACTCAAAGACAAATCCACATTTTAGTAGATACACAGGCTAATTAAGTCCAAAGACCTGAGGGGTCTTTGTGTTCAGATCCTAATGTAAAATTTCCTAGGATTGAAAAGTCCTAATGTCCAACTAATCCTTCCTAATTTTTTTTTTTTTTTTAGAAAGAGAGCAATTTATATGGATTTCACAAAGCTGACCAACTAATTCAAAAATGAATCCACCCCCCCATGCCTAGCTGATGCAATGTCCTTATTGAAAAAGAGACATGAAAGAAAGGGTAGAATATGAAAGATGTCACCTGGATATGAAGCTCGTATCAGTCTTGCGTTATATGTACAACTGCTGAGTTTAATGCCATCAGCTAGGCGAAGTCCAGCCAAAGAAGTCACAGAATGGCTAGAGTAACAGAGTCTGAAACGGGTTCTGGAAGATTACGGTCAACAACAGGCTTCAGACATTGACCGTTGACTTTAAAGGTGTTACCTGTCTTTGGGTCAGAAATCTGAACGGCACCATTTAGAAAAATCTGATCAATTATGAATGGGCCATTCCATTTAGATTTAAGTTTACCAGGAAAGAGCTTAAGTTTAGAATCGAATAACCAGACCTTCTGGTTTGGCTCAAAGCTCTTGCGGGAAATCATTTGATCATGTAGAGCTTTGGTCCGAGCCTTGTAGATCTTGGCATTCTCATAAGCATCATTTCTAAGCTCCTCCAACTCAGATAGTTGGAGTTTCCTGGTCTTCCCAGCTAGATTTAGATCTAGATTGCATTGTTTGATTGCCCAGAATGCCCTGTGTTCAATCTCTACGGGTAGATGACACGCCTTTCCATACACCAGACGGAATGGAGACATGCCGATGGGCGTTTTATACGCCGTACGGTAGGCCCAAAGAGCGTCCTCAAGCTTTTGAGTCCAATCCTTGCGATCGGGCCTAACCATTTTTTGCAGAATGTTCTTGATCTCTCGATTAGAGATCTCGGCTTGTCCATTCGTTTGGGGATGGTAAGGTGTGGAAATTCGATGATTAACCCCGTATTTGGCCAATAAACTCCGGAATTGGGCATTAGTAAAATGAGTGCCACCATCACTGATGATAGCCCTCGGAATCCCGAATCTACTGAAGATATTTTTCTTGACAAAGTTGATGACCACCTTGTGGTCATTGGTTTGGGTGGGAATTGCCTCAATCCATTTAGACACATAATCAACAGCGACAAGAATGTACTAATGTCCAAATGAAGGGATAAAGGGTCCCATGAAATCAATGCCCCAAACATCAAAAATTTTGACAGGAAGAATAGGGTTTAAGGGCATCATGTCTCTCTTAGTTAAGCTCCCGAGTGCCTGGCATCGAGGGCATGACCGTGAGAAATCCTGGGCATCCTTGAATAAAGACGGCCAATAGAAGCCAGATTGCAAAATTTTTGCAGCCGTCTTTTTCCCGGAGAAATGTCCACCACACCCAGATGCATGGCAGAACTCAAGTATACTGTTGAATTCATTCTCCGGTATGCATCGGCGAATAATCTGATCAGAGCCGATGCGATACAGTTCAGGGTCCTCCCAAAAGTAGTATTTGGCCTCAGATTTGAGTCTATCCCGTTGTTGCTTGGTCCAATCCTGGGGGATTTGACCAACGGCCAAATAGTTAACAATGTCAGCAAACCATGGGGTGTGGACACCTAAAACTGTAAGAATGGTTTCGTCCGGAAAAGTGTCAGCAATCGGAATGTTCGGACAAGAAGAATCACCTAGGAGTCTCGACAAATGATCCGCCACCACATTTTGTACCCCGGTTTTATCCTTGATTTCAAGATCAAATTCTTGAAGAAGAAGAATCCAACGAATAAGCCGGGGTTTAGCATCCTTTTTAGCCAAGAGATGTCTCAAGGCCGAGTGGTCGGTATAAACAATAACATGAGACCCCAAGAGATAAGCCCTGAATTTTTCCAACGCAAATACTACAGCTAGTAATTCCTTTTCAGTAACAGTGTAATTCCTCTGGGCTTCATCCAAAGTTTTACTAGCGTAGTAAATGACAAAGGGCTTTCGATCAATTTTCTGACCCAGGACAGCCCTGACCGCGTAATCAGAAGCATCGGTCATGATCTCAAATAGGGCTGTCCAAATAGGTGGTTGCAAAATTGGAGCACAGGTGACTGCCATTTTTAGGAAATCAAATGCCTTTCGGCATGATTCGTCAAAAACAAACGGCGTTTCTTTGGCAAGAAGATTGCTCAAAGGGCGGGCAACCTTCGAGAAGTCCTTGATGAATCTTCGATAAAATGCCACATGGACAAGAAATGATCTGATTTGTTTAACTGATGTGGGAGGAGGAAGTTTAGCGATAGCATCAACCTTAGCTTTGTCCACTTCAATTCCCCGTTCAGAGATTACATGACCCAAAACGATGCCCTCTTGGGTCATGAAATGACTCTTTTCCCAGCTAAGGACCAATCGTGTCTTGATACATCGCTTAAGAATCATTTCCAAATTAGCCAAACAAGAGTCAAATGATTCTTCGAAAATGGAGAAATCATCCATGAAGACTTCCATAAACTCTCCCACCATGTCGGAAAATATGGCTAGCATACACCTTTGAAAAGTCGCAGGTGCATTGCATAACCCGAAAGGCATCCTACGAAAAGCAAAGGTTCCGTAGGGATAAGTGAAAGTAGTTTTTTCTTGATCCTCGGGATGGATAGGAACTTGGTTGTATCCCGAGTAGCCATCAAGAAAACAGAAGTACTTCTGCCCGGCTAATTTTTCCAAGATTTGATCAATGAAGGGCAAGGGAAAATGATCCTTTTTAGTGGCAGTGTTCAGCTTCCTGTAATCAATACAAACTCTCCAAGAAGAAGCTGAACAAGTTGTGACAGATTCTCCTCTCTCATTAGTCACAATAGTAATCCCAGCTTTCTTTGGAACAATCTGAACGGGACTTACCCAGGGATTGTCAGAGATTGGATAAATAATTCCTACATCGAGCCACTTGATGATTTCCTTTTTGACCACTTCTCGCATATTTGGATTCAATCTCCTCTGCATCTGGCGAGAAGGGCGGGATCCATCTTCCAAGAATATTCTATGATTACAGTAAGATGGCTCGATCCCCCTAAGGTCATGAATGGTCCAACCAATTGCCTCCTTATGTTCCTTTAGGACCTTAATCAATTTAATCTCTTGCACCTTTGTCAATTTAGCACTGATAATCACAGGGAGCGTATTCTGAGGTCCTAAAAATTGATATTTCAAATTCTCGGGCAATGGTTTCAATTCGAGCTGGGGTGGGGTGATGATTGATGGTCGGGTAGATGCTGAAGATTCAACAAGAGGGAGAGGTTGTGAGTGAACAAAATCAGTAACCTCTTCCGAAGATGTTAAGTCAGAGGGTTGCGGGTCAAATTCATCAACCAAAGAGGAACTTTCAATTGAAGAAACTGTCAAACAAGTTTCAATATTAACATTATCCTCATCAAGTTCCTCAATAAATAACAATCCTCAAATTTGTTGATCGCCTTAAAAATATCTAATTTCATACGTTGGTCCCCAAAGACGATTTCCATGCTACCGCTTTCACAATTAATGTTGGCCTTTGCGGTAGCCAGGAACGGACGCCCCAGAATGATGGGCGTGTTCCTCAGATTATTTGGTACATCCATGTCAAGGACAAGGAAATCTACAGGAAAATAGAAATCCTTGACCTTAACTATAACATCTTCAATAACGCCTCGTGGGTTTGTGACCGAACGATCCGCTAACTGTAGCGTTACTGAAGTTGGCCGAAGTTCGCCTAACCCAAACTTCTCGTAAAGAGAAGTCGGAATTAGGTTGATGGATGCACCGAGATCCAAAAGTGCTATATCAAATGTGTAATCTCTGATAACGCAAGAAATCAAAGGAGCACCAGGATCTCTCTTTTTCTGAAGGAGGTAGTGCAGGATAACAGAACTAGCCTGCTTAGAGAGAACCACCTTCCTCGGAACAGATTCTCTCGACTTACGCTTTTGTGTATATAATTCCTTTAAAAATCTTGCGTAAGTCGGTATGTGCTTGATAGCATCAAGGAGCAGGATATTGATCTCAACATTCTTAAATAAATTCAGAAGCTCCTCATTGCTATCAACAGACTTCTTCTTCTTTGCTTTGGTTAAGGCTTCAGGAAAAGGAACACGAGTCAGATCTTTGGAATCGGATTCCTGAGCCTTGATTTCTCCTTTAGAATTCTCCTCTCTCTCCTCAGATTCTTCAGGATTCAAAAGATTAGAATAATGTGGTTGTGGATCCTGAGTCTTCTTACCACTCCTCAAAGTGACAGAATTTGCAGAAGCGTAAGAATTTGGGTCTTGGGGAGGGTTAGGAAAGATTGGAGGGACTTGATTGACCATGAATTGTTGATTTACAAAAGAAGAAGACGAGGAACCCTGCTCAACCACCTGAGCATGCACGTGTGGGTCCCTCTGATTTTCGTACCCTTGGGCTTGATTGCCCGAATTCGTAATGTTTCGTGGGTTGGGTACGGGTTGGGATGGTAGAGATCCGGGTTGACGAGAGTTAGTAATGAGCCCGGATTGCAAGTTGTCCAGTGAGTTTTTCATTTGCTGCATGAGCTGGAGCATAGATCCTTGCATCTCTACCATTTGACGGTTCAAATCAGCCTGCCCTGCGGGTTGACGGGCATTCCAAGCTGGCTGATTGACCTGATTCGAAGGCAACTGAGTATATACTTGACCCTGACCCATTGGTCGTTGCGGAGCATAATTGCTGGGTCGGAATTGGGTCTGTTGCCCTGGATTTTTCCAAGAGAAGTTAGGGTGGTTTCTCCAACCTGGATTATAGGCATTCGAGTAGGGGTTGGATCTAACATTCTCTTGTACAGCACAAACATCCTCATAGGGTGAGGATGGAGAGAAAGAAAAGGAAGGATTAGAAAAACTGGGATCAAAGCCCCAGTTGGGAACCCATGGGGTTCCGAGAAATGCTGACTCATAGGTTGAGTCGCATCGAGTTGATTCACGAACTCCCATCCAGAAAGAGCTCGTGAAGAATGGAATCCCGAATTTTGGGATTGAGTGGATTGAGAGTTGTTCATAGAATTGCCAGCCATCCACTCTTCCATTCTTTTAGCAACCAAGTCCACTTTGTCAAGTTTATTACAAATCAATTCCATATCAAATGAATGAGAGTCATGGACTTCATTGACATTTGATCTGGGTTGTTGGGACCGGTTAAAAGTATCCATGGAGGCATGATTAATTGAATTCTCACTCATTTCCTCAAATAAATCATGTGCACTATCTGCATCTTTATTGAGGAAATTGCCTCCACAAGAAGCATCCACATGGTTTCTGAGTTGCTCAGTCAACCCATGATAGAAAATCTGCACGAGTTGCCATTTCGGCACTTCGTGGTGTGGACACCTCCGCAATAAGTCCTGGAATCGCTCCCAGGCCACATGAAACTGCTCCCCCGGCCGCTGGGTAAAAGTAGTGATTGCCCGTCTCAAAGCATTGGTACGACCGACTGGGAAAAATTTCTTCAGAAAGGCCGATTTCAACTCATTCCAAGTTGTAATTGGTCTTCCTATTGTCCTATACCAATGCGCGGCCTTATCCCTAAGAGAGTGGGGGAAGAGCCTCATGATCATTTGCTCCTCGTTTACGTTTCGAGACTTGGTGGTCTGGACCAAAGTGGTCAAGTCCTCCAAGTGTTGAAACGGATCTTCGGAGCCAAGCCCATGATAATGTTTAATTAGGCTTAACACCTGGGGCTTGATTTCTACGTCACTGGCTGGAATCTGGATGCCGGGACGTTCCCCGTAATTTGAAGGATCATAAAAATCCCTCAAGGGCTGAGCGCCCTGCATTCTCTGGAACCATTCTTGCATTCTCTGCATTTGTTCCAGCTGCCTTCGAAATTCTTCCTGTGGATTTCCAGGCAGAGGAGGCTGTTGTTCGGCCATGGGATCAAATTGACCAAAATCTAACTTGTGCCTCCTAGAATGTTCTAATGGTCCTTCCAATCGGGGATTCAATGACCGTCTTCCCAGCATAAACTAGGAGTAGGTCGGAAGGACCGGGGATAGGGACCCTGCAGCACAACAAAACAAGGCTGTCCTTAAGTGGGGTAGCCTAAGGATCTACTGACTCCCAACACCAGCCTTAAGACTGTAACTGATTTACTCTACTTGCGTCTGTATAATCCAACCAGTTAGAAGGAGGGACTGGGGAGAAGGTTCTTCCTTTGGCTTTCGCCTCCGGTTCCTAGTGTACCCCCCAGCCGCGGTCGTTTGACGCTACTCCCCGGCAACGACGCCAAAATGTTGAACGATTACGAACCCACGCTAACGTGTTTGGTTTTGGAAAAACCTGTCGTTGTAGTTCGAAAGCGAAGAATTCGTGTTCAACAAATAAGATTTATACCGAAAAAGAATTCCGGGTCGAACTCAGGGAGGCTACGTTGATCTATATTCGCAATTATGTTTTTTTTTTAGGATTTTTGATAAACAAGGCGAAATAATTACAATGGAGCTATCAAACTAAGAGAGAGAGAGAGAGAGAGAGAGAAAGAGAACATGCATTCAATATTTCAATTGTTTATACAAGCAAACGAAATGAAAGTTACACTAGAAAGCGGGAAATCAATTACACTATAAAGCAGGAAAATTCTATACTAGAAAAGCGGTAAAAAGAATAGGGAGAGAGAAATCCTCCTCGACGGTTGCCTGGAGGACGAGCCGGACGGGACGATGCCTGGACGAAGGAGAATGAAGAGGGATGAAGGAGGGCGAAGCAGAAGAACGGGAACGAAGCAGCACGCCGTCATCGTCGCGGGATCCACTTCCGAAGGAGGACGAAAATTTAGACTTTATCTCACGAAGAGCATCCCGGGTGTGGGACAAGCTTCTCTTGAGCTTTGGAGAGGTAGAGAGGAGAAGGAAGGGATGAAAATTTCGTATGGAGGGGGTCTCCTTTTATAGTTGCAAGGAGTGGGGGCAAAATGGACATTACATCTTCAAAATAATAAATAAGGGGTCTTTCGTGACGGATAAATCCGTCACCAAAGCCCCGACGTGGCCGTCGCCGCCGCGCCCACGCGCACCCGCTCGGCTGCCCGCGTGCGTAACACCTACGCACGTCCGCGAAGTCTTATCCGTCCGATCGCGAGATCGGAAGGCTTAAATCGCGTCCGCGCCCGCTGCGTAGCGCGCCCGCCCGCGTGCGATCGCGCGTTACTCCCTGCGTCCAATTGCGCGTCGTCCTGATTGAGCGCGCGCAGCCGTTGGATCTTCATCTGATGCTCGTCCGCGCCCGCTCGCCCGCGCCTTCCACCCCCTCACCGCGACTCGAACCCGCGACCTCTGCTTCGCCTGCAGCTGCGTCGCCGCTGCGCTACGCGGACGAAATGGTCGCGCGGACGCTTTTAAGCGCGAGCGACCGCAGCCGTTGGATCTTGTAACGACCCGGTTCCCGAGTCCCTACGAGACACGAGAACCGGACCGACTCGACTAATCCCAAGACCTAGTCGTCCAACGAGGAAGTAACCAAAAGATAGTAAAATAAACCACATTCAGCATGAATATAACTAATAGTAAGAAAGTACAGCAGTAAGGAAAGAAACTACTACAGTAGGTACCACCACAACAGTAAAACAACATTTATCATATAACAAGAACTGCAGGTAAAGAAGGTACAGCGGAAACAAAAACTACTCACTAGAACAGAAACAAAAGGGGTACAAAAGCTGTGGTAACTCTACTGGACCCTACTCGGCCCAGCGTCCTCTGCAGCCGCCGACCCTGGCTGCTCAACACCTGGTCCTGAAAAAGGTAACGAGTGTAACACGTCAGCAAAACGCTGAGTAGAGTGGCAAACTAACTAAAGGCAACAGTAGAGTGTACAGTAGCTGTTATGTTCTATTATTTCCTTTATTCACATCTTTCAATTTTTCTCACTATTTCATTTATTTCTCAGATCCTTTACTTGATCTCGAATGTCCTCGTGGGAACGATCTTGATTGCAGTCTTTTCCAAAAGTAGAAGTAGCACGTGGTGCTCTCCTGGCCGGGAGAGTCCCCCGTGGTGATCCTACCCTCAGTCAACCACCCCAAGGTCACTGACAGACGTAACGGTGACTACGGCACGCGCGATAAACGCACAGGTAGCTAGCCCGCACTGGCATGCGGTCAGTCGTTTCCGTTAACGGGTGCGCCCAAAGCACAGCACGGAACCAGGGCAGAGCCCTCTCAGTAACAGGGGTCCAACCCCTCCACAGTAACCAAACCGGGGCCTTGCCCCTCCACAGTCCGCGCACTCTCGCCTGACTACCCTGGTTTGCCCTAGTGGGCCTAACAAGTCGGTGAAGGAGGCTAGCAGAACCCCGGGGCCCGTGGGGTAGCTAGTACTCTCCTAACACTACTAGCTCTCCTCAGTACTACGTACACGAGGGCCAACAAGTCGGTACAGAGCGGCCAATCCTAACCCCAGGTCCCTGGGGCGGCTGGCCCCACTCTGCACTAAACAAGTACAGGTACTTCCCTTGGTACTGCATACCCAAGAGACAGTACAACTACATCTCAGTTCCATTCCCTTTTCCTTCCAGGAGTTCCACTCCTAATTCCCCGTAGGGTTCCAGCTCTTTATCTCAGAACATCATATGTTTCACTTTCCAGATTCACGTTCTCAAATCCATGATCTCAAACATGTTTCTTTATTCATAACAGGCAGCTGTTAATTAAATTTACAGGCAGCTTTATATATTCCTTTCCATTTTTCCAATACTGCAGTAATATACATTCCACTTGTTTTTCCATCCTAGGATTCATGCCATATCCTAGGATCTATCATACAATCTAGTTTTCCGGCCCTAGGATTCATGCAACACCTAGGAGCTATCATTCCATATATTTCTCATTCCTAGGATTCATGCAATGCCCTAGGTTCTAGTTATGGTTCCATACTTTAACAGATTTTATTAATACTTAAAGCCACTCTACCAGGTACAACGGGAGTAATGGGGGCGTGATCGGGAATCCCGCGTGCCTCCGCGACTCTTAAGACTGCAACCGAACGAGGTCCTATCACAAGGATCAAACACAAGGAGTGTCTCAGAACAGTGTATAGCTATTGTAGGCGGGTAGAGGAATTAATTCTGAAACGAACGCAACTTGAATCGCGGAAAACGGAGCCCAAACGGGCCCTAAACGGGTCGAGAAAGACGATACTGTGCAAAATCAGACGTCTGGAACTCCTTCCAGACGTCTTAAACGGTGGATCAGAGAATTACCTGTTCAGCTTGGTTCCCCGGACGTCCAGAAGTCTGCAGGGACGTCTTTCCTATACCCCAGACGTCCGATGGTCCACACGGACGTCTGTAGATCACTCCCGCCGTCTGGTACAACTTCCAGACGTCTGATTCGCAAAGGATGGCGAATCAGCGAACCTGCGCACAGCCAACCCCCCCTCCCTCAATACGGTCAGTCGACAAGAAGGAAGAAGAAAGCGGAAACTCACCTTTCAGACATCTGTATGATCTTACAGACGTCGACCTTGCCGTCTGGATATCAACCCAGACGTCTGATTCTGGAAATTTTTCCAGAATCAGAACCCTGCTCGGCCTCCGCTCGCGACGCCGCCCGCGTCGCACCTCGAGCGTCTGCTGCTCAGCCCGCAGCAGGTCCCTCTCCGCGTCGCTCCGCGCCCCCTGCGCCCTCCGCCGGCCGGCCAAGCCGCTCCGGCGAGCTCGCCCTCGCGGCAGAGCCCCGCCCTCGCACGCAGCACCTCCTCCGCGCTCACTGCGGCTGCCGCTGCCACCCTCGCGTCCGCTCGCTCTCGCGCACAGGAAGGAGAAGAAGGAGGATACGGTGGAGACGGGAGGGGAGGCGCGCCCTTTTAAGGCCGCGCGAGGAGGAGAGAGAAGGTGGTCGCAGCTCGCCTGCAGCCGCAGAGAGAGAGAGAGGAATCGCAGGTCTGCGCGCACAGGCGCGCAGACGAATCTCCCGTGCGAACATAGCTGTTCTCCAGACGTCTGTAAACGATCCCGGACGTCTGGTCAGACATCTGGATGTGATCCCAGACATCTGTTCCGACGTCTGGGCCACCTCCCAGACGTCTTAAAAGGCGTCTGGGGCACGCGTTCGTTACAATATAACAAACTCAAAGGAAGTTTCGTCCCCGAAACTTGCACCAACTAGGGTGCGGGAAAAAGATGTCCAAATAACCATAACAAACTCAAAGAGGACCGAAGCCGATCCGAAAAGACGTACCCGCGAAAAGCTCCGGGTACCGCTCCCGCATTGCCGCCTCAGGCTCCCAGGTAGCCTCCTCGTACCGCTGGCTCCTCCACAAAACCTTTACCAGGGGTACTTGCTTTCGTCTCAACCTGCGGACGGCTCGGTCTAGGATCTGCACTGGCCGCTCGGGGTAGGTCAGGTCGTCGCCCACCTCGACGCTCTCGTGACTCAGTACGTGGCTGGGATCGGCTACGTACTTCCTGAGGTTGGACACGTGGAACACGTCTTGCACACCAGAAAGCTGCGGGGGAAGGGCAAGTCTGTAAGCAACGGGTCCAACCCGCTCCAGGACCTCAAAGGGCCCCACGAACCTCGGCGCGAGCTTCCCTCTCACCCCAAACCGCTGTAAGCCCTTCATGGGCGAAACACGAAGGAAGACGTGGTCCCCAACCTCGAACTGCACCTCTCTGCGTCTGCGATCTGCGTAGCTCTTCTGTCTGCTCCTGACATTGCGGAGTCGTCTGTGGATCTGCTCAACTACCTCCTGACTCTGCCGGATCAACCTGGGGCCAACCTCCCACTTGGTCCCCACCTCAACCCAACTCAAGGGTGCCGTGCATTTCCGTCCGTACAGAGCCTCGTAGGGAGCCATGCCGATGCTCGAGTGATAACTGTTGTTGTATGCAAACTCCGCCAGGGGTAGGTGCTCCTCCCAAGAGCCCCTCCAGTCTAGTACACAGGCACGCAAAAGGTCCTCAAGTGTCTGTATCGTGCGTTCCGACTGTCCGTCCGTCTGGGGGTGGTAAGCCGTGCTAAACCTCAACCTCGTCCCCAAAGCCTGCTGAAACTCAGCCCAAAACTGGGACGTAAAGCGGGTATCCCGGTCGGATACGATCTCCCGCGGAACTCCGTGTAGTCGCACCACATCACGGATATACCTCTCTACCAACTGTGCTGGTCCCAAAGTGACTCGGATCGGCAAGAATCGTGCCGTCTTCGTCAATCTATCCACTATTACCCAGACTGCGTCGTGTCCTCGCTGGGTAACAGGTAAGCCCACCACCAAGTCCATGGTGATGCTCTCCCACTTCCACTCTGGCACTGGAAGCGGCTGAAGCGGCCCTGCAGGCCTCTGATGCTCGGCTGTCACCTGCTGGCACACTAAGCACTGCTGCACGAACTCACCCACATCCCGCTTCATCCCTCTCCACCAGAACTCGCGTCTCAAGTCATGGTACATTTTCGTGTTTCCGGGATGTATGGTGAATCTGGAACCGTGTGCCTCAGTCAGGAGCTCTCTCAACAGCTCCTCGTCTCTGGGGACGCACAACCGTCCCCTCAAGCGTAACACCTGGTCTGTGAAAGAGAAGTCCCCTAGGTCCCCTGATAGTACTCTATCGCGCAAAGACTGCAAGTACGGATCGGCCATCTATCCCGTGATGATGCGGTCTATCAACTCTGGCCTGGTCTGCCGTGTCACCGTCACTGCCCCACAGTACCCTCATAACTCTAGAGGTCGCCAACTGCCCACCTCCTCCAAAAGGCTCCAACTCTGTAACTGTAGACTGGCCAAGCGTGCGGGCGCCTTACGGCTCAAGGCGTCAGCCACCACGTTGGCCTTTCCCGGGTGGTAGGAGATGCTGCAGTCGTAGTCCTTCAGGAGCTCCAACCAACGTCTCTGTCTCATGTTGAGCTCCTTCTGGTCAAAAAGATATCTGAGGCTCTTGTGATCTGTAAAAATCTCGAAGGTCTCACCGTACAAGTAGTGCCTCCATGTCTTCAGCGCGAAGACAACAGCTGCCAACTCTAGATCGTGGGTAGGGTAGGTATGCTCATGGGGCTTCAGTTGCCGCGAAGCGTAAGCGACCACGTGACCCCTCTGCATGAGCACACCTCCTAACCCCTGCAAGGAAGCGTCCGTGTACACAAGGAACCCGCCACTACTGTCAGGGATGGTGAGCACGGGAGCCGAGGTCAACCTCTCCTTCAGCTCCAGAAAACACGCCTCACAGGTGTCTGTCCAAGAGAAAGGCACATCCTTCCGGGTCAACTGTGTCATAGGACGTGCAATCTGCGAAAACCCTCTGATGAACCGTCTGTAGTAACCTGCCAGTCCCAGGAAACTGCGAATCTCAGTGACTGAACGCGGTCTCTCCCACCTGAGCATTGCCTCGACCTTGGCGGGATCCACCGCCAGGCCGTCTCCAGAGATCACATGACCCAAAAAGGTCACCTCCCTCAACCAGAACTCGCACTTGCTGTATTTGGCGTACAGCCTACGTCGTCTCAGAGTGTCCAGAACCAACCGCAAGTGCTGTCCGTGCTGCGTCCGATCTCTAGAATAGATGAGTACATCATCTATGAAAACCACCACAAACTGGTCCAAGTACGGTCTAAACACCCGGTTCATCAGGTCCATGAAAGCAGCGGGGGCATTGGTCAGCCCAAACGGCATGACCAAAAACTCGTAGTGTCCGTAGCGGGTGCGGAAAGCTGTCTTGGAGACGTCGGTCTCCCTGATCCTCAACTGGTGGTATCCAGACCTCAAGTCAATCTTGGAAAACAGCGTGGCACCCCGCAACTGGTCAAACAAATCGTCAATCCTCGGCAGCGGATATCTGTTCTTGATGGTGACCCTATTCAGCTGTCGGTAGTCCACACAAAGGCGTAGGGTCCCATCCTTCTTCTTCACAAACAGTACTGGGGCTCCCTAGGGAGACGCACTGGGCCTCACGAAACCCTTCTCCAAAAGGTCCTGCAACTGAGACTTGAGCTCTCGCAGCTCAAGCGGTGCCATCCTGTATGGCGCGGTGGAGATGGGGCTGGTCCCTGGTACTAGTGAGATCTCAAACTCGATCTCACGCTCGGGCGGTAGTCCTGGTAACTCGTCTGGGAACACGTCGGAGAACTCTCTGACCACCGGGATGCTCTGGAAGTCTGCCACGGGGCTGTGCTCTGCCACCACACAAGCTAGGAAGCCCTCACACCCCTGGCTCAAAAGTCTCGCCGCCCGAAGTGCCGAAATGCACCTGAACCCTCCGTCCACTGGCTGCCCGTGAAACTCGAAAGAAGGCAACTCCGGAATGGAGAAGACAATCTTCCTCTCAAAACAGTCTACCAAGGCGTGGTAAGCGGACAGCCAATCCATCCCCAGAATCACTCCAAAGTCCTCCATCTGTATCATAATCAGGTCAGCTGGCAGGCTGTGTCCCCCGATGCTGACCCCGCAACCCGTGTACACCTCCTCAGCTACAAACAGCTGACCACTCGGACCTATGATTACGAACGGATTCTCTAACAGTGTATAATCCTGGTCCAAACTAAATGCGAAACTGGCTGCGACAAACGAGTGCGTAGCGTCGGAATCGAAAAGCGTGTAAACGAGTCTGCCAGAAACTGAAACCATACCTGCTACCACGGATCCCGATGCTCTGGCATCCCTGTGTGTTAGGGCGTTGATACGCCCCTCAGCTCTAGGTGCGGACGAAGCAGCCACACTCTGCGTCGGACGGGTAGGTGCTGGCCGGTACCCTCCTCGCGACTGCTGTCCTCCTCCTCGTGCCTGGGAACCGCGGCCTCCTGCGCGCCCTCCAGTGCTCTGCGCGGGAAGTATCTGCTGACCTCCTGCCCTAGATGGGCAGTCCCTCCTGACATGGCCCGGCTGGCCACACTGGTAGCAGAGGGGAACCCGACTCCCGCCCTCAGTGAGTCCCTGCTGTCGGCTAGGCGGGGGTCCGGTGCTGGCGACTGACCCCTGTCGAGGGCCCCCAAAGGCCACTGATGGCCTTGCACAACGTGACGGCTCTCCTGCGGACGTCACGTGTCTCCGTTCTCGCCGGCCCTGTGAGAAGTCTGGCTGAAAGGGCCTCTTCCGCCCGCGTCGGTCTCTCGCGCGGACGGGTTGGTCTCCTCGTAAGTCATAGCTGCCTCTACCACCCTCGAAAACGTCGGCAGCTTCAGGGGTTTGACATACCCCCAGATCGCAGGCCGGAGCCCCTTGGTGAACCTCCAAAGGCGCTCCTCCTCAGTGGCTACCGCTGTCGCTGCAAAGCGGGACAGCTCCAAGAAACGCGTGCGGTACGCGCTCACGGTCATCGTCCCTTGGCAGAGAGTGTGGAACTCCCGCCTCCTCTGGTCCTGCCACGTCTGGGGAAAGTACTGCTCGCAGAAGAGGGTGACGAACTGGTCCCACGTCGGCTCGTCCCTCTCCTGTCCCCGGACCGCCCTCCACCACCGGTGTGCCGCACTCTCCAGCTGGTACGTGGCAAAGGCCACGCGGCACTCCACCGGGGGGCGAAGGGTGTCGAAGATCTTCTCCAGCTGCTCAAGCCAGTCCTCTGCCTCGGTCGGGTCCTCATCCCCCTTGAAGGAGGGGGGCTTCAGCTTCCAGAACTGTCCGAAAAGCTCGAAGTGGCGCTGTAGGGGAGGTGCTGGTGCACCTCCAGGCGAAGGTGCCTCATGTACAGAAGTGTCGGAGGAAGGTGAGGGCGACAGGGGCCCATCCCCTCCCTCGTGTCCAGCGCCGCGTCTGTCGCGTGGTCCCACAGAGGACTCCCCCTCTGCAACCCCAGGAGGAGGTGCTCGGGGCGGTGGGTGGAGCTCCTCTCGTACAATATCCCGTATCAGTCTGGCGAGGTCCTGGGCTTGGACGCCAGGGAGTGGTGGCTGGTCCACCGAGACGTCAACGACAGCACGTCCACCTCGCCGACCTCGCCCTCGGCCGCGCCCGCGGCCAGTCTCGCCAGTCCCGCGACGAGGCATCTCCTGTAAGGAGACACGAAACAAAACGGAAACGTCAAAACAAACGGTACCTAACAAAACTTCTAAGAGCTCATGTCAAGAGATATGTTGTGATGGCTACTCTAGCTATAAACATGTGAATTGGTTATTTTCCAGTCAGTTGATTCACTTCTCGGGACGACCTTGCTCTGATACCATCTTGTAACGACCCGGTTCCCGAGTCCCTACGAGACACGAGAACCGGACCGACTCGACTAATCCCAAGACCTAGTCGTCCAACGAGGAAGTAACCAAAAGACAGTAAAATAAACCACATTCAGCATGAATATAACTAACAGCAAGAAAATACAACAGTAAGGAAAGAAACTACTACAGTAGGTACCACCACAACAGTAAAACAGCATTTATCATATAACAAGAACTGCAGGTAAAGAAGGTACAGCGGAAACAAAAACTACTCACTAGAACAGAAACAAAAGGGGTACAAAAGCTGTGGTAACTCTACTGGACCCTACTTGGCCCAGCGTCCTCTGCAGCCGCCGACCCTAGCTGCTCAACACCTGGTCCTGAAAAAGGTAACGAGTGTAACACGTCAGCAAAACGCTGAGTAGAGTGGCAAACTTACTAAAGGCAACAGTAGAGTGTACAGTAGCTGTTATGTTCTATTACTTCCTTTATTCACATCTTTCAATTTTTCTCACTATTTCATTTATTTCTCAGATCCTTTACTTGATCTCGAATGTCCTCGTGGGAACGATCTTGATTGCAGTCTTTTCCAAAAGTAGAAGTAGCACGTGGTGCTCTCCTGGCCGGGAGAGTCCCCCGTGGTGATCCTACCCTCAGTCAACCACCCCAAGGTCACTGACAGACGTAACGGTGACTACGGCACGCGCGATAAATGCACAGGTAGCTAGCCCGCACTGGCACGCGGTCAGTCGTTTCCGTTAACGGGTGCGCCCAAAGCACAGCACGGAACCAGGGCAGAGCCCTCTCAGTAACAGGGGTCCAACCCCTCCACAGTAACCAAACCGGGGCCTTGCCCCTCCACAGTCCGCGCACCCTCGCCTGACTACCCTGGTTTGCCCTAGTGGGCCTAACAAGTCGGTGAAGGAGGCTAGCAGAACCCCGGGCCCCGTGGGGTAGCTAGTACCCTCCTAACACTACTAGCTCTCCTCGGTACTACGTACACGAGGGCCAACAAGTCGGTACAGAGCGGCCAATCCTAACCTCGGGTCCCTGGGGCGGCTGGCCCCACTCTGCACTAAACAGGTACAGGTACTTCCCTTGGTACTGCGTACCCAAGAGACAGTACAACTACATCTCAGTTCCATTCCCTTTTCCTTCCAGGAGTTCCACTCCTAATTCCCCGTAGGGTTCCAGCTCTTTATCTCAGAACATCATATGTTTCACTTTCCAGATTCACGTTCTCAAATCCATGATCTCAAACATGTTTCTTTATTCATAACAGGCAGCTGTTAATTAAATTTACAGGCAGCTTTATATATTCCTTTCCATTTTTCCAAGACTGCAGTAATATACATTCCACTAGTTTTTCCATCCTAGGATTCATGCCATATCCTAGGATCTATCATACAATCTAGTTTTCCGGCCCTAGGATTCATGCAACACCTAGGAGCTATCATTCCATATATTTCTCATTCCTAGGATTCATGCAATGCCCTAGGTTCTAGTTATGGTTCCATACTTTAACAGATTTTATTAATACTTAAAGTCACTCTACCAGGTACAACGGGAGTAATGGGGGCGTGATCGGGAATCCCGCGTGCCTCCGCGACTCTCAAGACTGCAACCGAACGAGGTCCTATCACAAGGATCAAACACAAGGAGTGTCTCAGAATAGTGTATAGCTACTGTAGGCGGGTAAAGGAATTAATTCTGAAATGAACGCAACTCGAATCGCGGAAAACGGAGCCCAAACGGGCCCTAAACGGGTCGAGAAAGACGATACTGTGCAAAATCAGACGTCTGGAACTCCTTCCAGACGTCTTAAACGGTGGATCAGAGAATTACCTGTTCAGCTTGTTTCCCCGGACGTCCAGAAGTCTGCAGGGACGTCTTTCCTATACCCCAGACGTCCGATGGTCCACACAGACGTCTGTAGATCACTCCCGCCGTCTGGTACAACTTCCAGACGTCTGATTCGCAAAGGATGGCGAATCAGCGAACCTGCGCACAGCCAACCCCCCTCCCTCAGTACGGCCAGTCGACAAGAAGGAAGAAGAAAGCAGAAACTCACCTTTCAGACGTCTGTATGATCTTACAGACGTCGACCTTGCCGTCTGTATATCAACCCAGACGTCTGATTCTGGAAATTTTTCCAGAATCAGAACCCTGCTCGGCCTCCGCTCGTGACGCCGCCCGCGTCGCACCTCGAGCGTCTGCTGCTCAGCCTGCAGCAGGTCCCTCTCCGCGTCGCTCCGCGCCCCCTGCGCCCTCCGCCGGCAGGCCAAGCCGCTCCGGCGAGCTCGCCCTCGTGGCAGAGCCCCGCCCTCGCACGCCGCACCTCCTCCGCGCTCACTGCGGCTGCCGCTGCCGCCCTCGCGTCCGCTCGCTCTCGCGCACAGGAAGGAGAAGAAGGAGGAGACGGTGGAGACGGGAAGGGAGGCGCGCCCTTTTAAGGCCGCGCGAGGAGGAGAGAGAAGGTGGTCGCAGCGCGCCTGCAACCGCAGAGAGAGAGAGAGGAATCGCAGGTCTGCGTGCACAGGCGCGCAGACGAATCTCCCGTGCGAACATAACTGTTCTCCAGACGTCTGTAAACGATCTCGGACGTCTGGTCAGACGTCTGGATGTGATCCCAGACGTCTGTTCCGACGTCTGGGCCACCTCCCAGACGTCTTAAAAGGCGTCTGGGGCACGCGTTCGTTACAGATCTCCATCTGATAGCGGAGAGCGATCGGGCGAGGGCCTTCACAAAATGCAAGCGGCCGTTTGGGCGGCTGAGATGGCGCCACGTGGCGCCATCTTGGCCGTCCATCTTCTGGAAGTTGTAGATGGTGCCACGGATGTCGGATTGACTTGATTTTTGTGTCGTTGGGTTGCGATCGTCGATCCGAATTCATCCGTGCGGTCGGATTTATCATCTGAAGTGCGTATTTACACCATCCTGGCCCCTGATCTTCTAGGGTTCCCGGGTCACTTATCTGATGCTACGGATGCCTGATTAGGGCGATCTTGGAGTCGTTGAACTCCAATAGTCGCCCTGATCACATCCATACGGTTGGATCTTTGATCCGAGGCCCTGATAAAATATTTGCCCTGTCTAAGCACATAAAAGGAGACAATTAACCTCCATTTTATTCAAACTATTCTAAATGCAAGATGATACATGTAATGCAATATTTATATCATGAAATGCAATCCTATGCTTAAGAACATGCAAAAATAGACCTTTTAAGTAGTGTAATTGTGTTTACATCATACCCCCATGCCTATCTTTTGCTAGTCCCTAGCAAAAACTATATGCTATTTATAAAAGAATTAGGTTGGATTATTTGGACCTGAGTCACTTTCAATCATTAAGAAATTGTCTACTTAGGAACTGAACTTTCAAAGACACAACAGTGCTCGGGTATCAGCCAAAATGCAGACCGCCTCAAGCCCTCGCCTTATTCAAAGAAAAATTTCTTTTTCTCTTTTTACTCTTTTCTAATTTTTTTTCGATTTTCAAATTTTAGGGTTCAAGAGTGGCTTTCTACGACCATTCAACTCACCCAAGATTTGATGAGAATCCTAAGTTTTAAGCATCTTATTGTGATTGTGATAGACTCGTTGACCGGCAATTAGAACGGACTTCGGATTTCTACGCCTCTAGGTGACCTCAAAAAGAATTCTGCCTAAAGGTGTATCTTTACAACCGGTAGCTTTCTCCCTACTTTTACTTTTTTAACGAGGTCAACACAAGGGTGAATCCAGTGTATATCTCCCCGGTTTATTCTACTTCTCCGCTTCTTCCTAAGTGTTTTAGGAATTTTTAGTGCATTTTCTGAGCTGGGTTCTGGACAACCGGACGATGAGCTGTTACCACCGACAACTTGACAGCCATACTCATGCGGCGAAGTGTGGCTTATTTCTTTTTGTTCTTTTCTCCTTTTTGATTTTTTTTTTTTTAAGTAGGTGGCTTCCCTGGTCTAAGATTTACCTAAAGGCAGCAAAAAGAGAAAGGTCCAGTGACTGGGCTCTGGACAACCTACCTATGGGCTGTTACCCACGATAACTTGCCAGCCATATCACCCTAGAAGGTTCATTAGCTATCCAATTTCCGTAAAAATCGCCGAACAACGAGTCAGTGCAAAGAAAGTGTGTAGATGCTTAAGACTCGAAATTCCCTCAAATCAGAGGGCGGGTTGATAAGTCGTGTACTTATCACCCAAACTTATTTATTCCAATTATAATAGAATTAAGATGGCGAGGACTCAAAGACAAATCCACATTTTAGTGGATACATAGGCTAATTAAGTCCAAAGACCTGAGGGGTCTTTGTGTTCAGATCCTAATGTAGTATTTCCTAAGATTGAAAATTTTCTTAAACCCAAATTCTCTTTCCTAATTCTGAAATTTTTATTTATTTATTTTTTATAAAAGAAAATAAACAAATCTACGGAGCTGACGAATGAATTCAGAGATGAATATCCACCCCCCCATGCCTATCTAATGCAATGTCCTCATTGTATTAAAAAGACATAAAACAGAGTGCAAAAGTGTAGAAAGCACCTGAATTGCGTGAATATCAGGTCCGCTCCAAGATGAAAACGAAAAAGAACTGTATAAGTGCTGAGTTTAGTGCCTTCAGCTAGGCACACTATACAAAGAAAAGAAATGAAGAATTCGCATGTACAGGTTGGAATTAGAATGAACAGAAGAATCCTCTGACCTGTCAGCAGAGGTCCACAGATGTGGACCAGATTGTGGTGCAGACCCACACCCCATAATCGAGAATATCTTAGGTTCTGGATAAAAATTACCCAAAACCTAAAATCAGAATGTAAGCGGGATCGGGCCTGCGATTTCTGAGGATGCAACCCAAGACCAAAAAGTCGGGTTACAGAAAATTGAAGCTCAAAAGGATAATCGTTGAATGTGTGCTTGAGTTGAACATCCTCGAAACAAATGTTGTAAGGGTTCTGGTTTGATGGTTTCAGCTTAAAAGGAACCCTTCGACTCAATCTTCCATTTCCTCCAAAATTAACTTCCCAAATCAGAACTTCCCAGCTCCTATCCTCCTCATTCAGCATATTAAATTCCAGGACCTCTTGTATATTCATCACCCCGTCTGAAATCTCCAAGTCTAAATGATGTGGCAAAATCAAAATTGACTTGGGTCTAATTATCTCAGAATTAGAATCATCAATAAGCTCAACAGGGTGTAACTGATAATCAGGGCATTGAATTGATTCCTCCAGAAAATGCGATTCTAGATCCGTATCGTGTGCCCTAATAAGATCAGTTTCCTCAGTTATTGGGCTATCAAATGATCTATCAGATTCCTCAGGCCCAATCGTCTCACAAAAATCGTGATCTGAAAACTCGTGTGAGACTTCGCAACTTGAATCTTCACCATCAGGATCTGTATCAATGTATGTCCCAAAATCATTTGTCACTTTGCGTTCCAAGGAGACATACGTTTCCTCGTAACCCGGCTCAGGGATTTCAGGTGAAGAAATCAAATCATCCTTAATTGGTTGTTTTAATTCAATCTGGTCAGCTTCGTAACACGTGTCCCCCCCAACAGGTGCCTGAGCGGGTTCTGTCATTGGCTTTCCTGAAGAGAGTTCATCCTAGGAATTATTCCAAGATTGAATCAAAGCAACCACGAATCTCATCCTCAATTTCGCTAATTTCCCAAGTAGAAACTCACCCGGGTTCTTATCCTTAACATCCTGGAGCCAATCCAACAAAGATTTGTTTAAATCATCAATCATTTCAATCAGGGGCTCCAATCTCTCAATGCAAGGTATTGGCTGAACTTCTAAAGATTGAATGATATTCCTCAAGTTAGCCAGAACCTTATCTTGAACCTGATTAACCTGAACCAAATGAGTTGGTTCAGGGTTGGGCGGGTTTGACATCAATGTCGAGGAATTAACGAATTGAGATTCGTTATACCCATCCTGATAATAGGTCATTTCAGATTGTTCAAAAGATGGTGATGACCTAAAGGCAGTGAAATCAGAGGATGAGTAAGGATCAGTGTATCCTTCTTGATTGTAGATCGCATTAGGTTGTTCATGAAAGGAGGACGATCTATTATCGATGTAACTCTGAGAAGGATAGAATTGAGAATCAAAGTGTTCAGGGTTAGACCCTAAACACGGGGGTCCGGAATTGTATCCCCAATCCGAATTATCCCAACTAACTGATGGTCGATTACAATACGAGTTGGGATAATCGTCATGTTGAGGATAATTTACAACAGGAGGGAAAGAGCGGGAATGCGTGAAATATGTGGAAGGATTCATGATACACGGGAGGAAGAAAGGTGCCCTGCAATACAAACAATCAAACCTGTCCTTAAATAGGTTAGCCTAAAGACCTACAGACTCTCAAAACCCATCTTGAGATAAAGGAACGATTTGATCTACTTCCGTCTGTTCAATCCAACCAGTTAGAAGGAGGGACTGGGGAGAAGGTTCTTCCTTAGGCTTGCGCCTCCGGTTCCTAGTGTACCCCCCAGCCGCGATCGTTTGACTCTGCTCCCCTAGCTAAACATCAGATTGAACAGTAGAAATAGACTAATCGAAAATAATCTCGTTCTGAGTTCTGAAGAGCGAGTCCAATCCTTAAGGCCAACGTCTACTCTGTTTTATTTAGGGCTAGGTTTGAATGTGCTTTGGAATGTGATGGGCCCTTTAAATGGGTTGTGCCCTTAATGATTGATTGATTTGTGTGTGAGTGCACAACCAGTGGTTTTCAAGCAAGATTGTTTTTGATGTGGTGAATTTTAAGATTCAAATCTTGCTTAGTAGCTTTTAGGATTCAACTTTAGGTGTTTTCAATCAAGTTTCGTTGGCACACCAAGTTTTACAAGCACAGGTGAAGATGTTTTCCTTTAAAGTTTAAAAAAGATGTGGAGTGCCTGGTAAATCCCTAAGAGTTGAACCTAATTGGCAGCTACTTGATGAGTTGATTTTATTTGAAGTGGTGCGGCCCAATCAACTCAAATAATTAGCCTGTTGCACCACTTAATTAGGCACACAAATGATTACCTAATCTGATTTCTACTCAATTATGTGTTTGGATGTGTGTACTGGCTCCTAAGATTGGATTACCGGTTGAGTTTGAAAATCAGATGAGGTTGTGTACCTCTGTGAGATTTTTTTTTTTTTTAATGTGGGGGTTGGAGTGAGTATGGATGTCAAACAACAAACAATCTGACCTTAGAGTTTATAAGAACACCTAAGTTGATTGATGTTTGAATTATTATGTTATGAAATGAAATCTAATGGGTGGGAGGTGGGGGATAACTTACAAAACCTTCCACAGCACTTTACTCCGATCTACCGCTTTTGCCTGTCTCGAAAGAGTACCTGCAATTATAATAAGAAAGGAGAAAAGTGAGGTAAATGATTTATAAGTTACAAAACGCGAAGAGAAATCAAAGAGCGTTGCCTCCCCGGCAACGACGCCAAAATGTTGAACGATTACGAACCTACGCTAACGTGTTCGGTTTTGCAAAACCTGTCATTGTAGTTCGAAAGCGAAGAATTCGTGTTCAACAAATAAAATTTATACCGAAATTAAAATTACGGGTCGAACACAGGGAGGCAGACGTTTGATTTAAAAACTACCCGTATCTTTTTATTTCTTACAGAATAATTCAATTTAGAACCATCTAATTATTTACAATAAATAGAAGAGAGAGAGAGAGTAAGAGAGAAAGAGAATATTACACAGAGAAATCAAAATGAGATGTAGAATAAATAAGGAATTTTTGCATTGAAGTGATTGTTCATTACAACTAGAAAGCATAAAATAATTACTCTAGAAAGTGATAAATTTACTCTAGAAAGCATTAAAAGAATGGAGGGAGAAATGTCCTCCTCGACGATTGCTTGGAGGACGAGTAGATTAATCTAGAAAGCAGTAAATCTATACTAGAAAGCGGTAAAAAGAATAGGGAGAGAGAAATCCTCCTCGACGGTTGCTTGGAGGACGAGCCGGACGGGACGACGCCTGGACAAAGGAGAACGAAGAGGGATGAAGGAGGGTGAAGCAGAAGAACGGGAACGAAGTAGCACGCCGTCGTCGTCGCGGGATCCACTTCCGAAGGAGGACAAAAATTTAGACTTTATCTCGCGAGGAGCATCCCGGGTGTGGGACAAGCTTCTCTTGAGCTTTGGAGAGGTAGAGAGGAGAAGGAAGGGATGAGAATTTCGTATGGAGGGGGTATCCTTTTATAGTTGCAAGGAGTGGGGGCAAAATGGACATTACATCTTCAAAATAATAAATAAGGGGTCTTTAGTGACGGATAAATCCGTCACTAAAGCCCCGACGTGGCCGTCGCCGCCGCGCCCACGCGCGCCCGCTCGACTGCCCGCGTGCGTAACGCCTACGCACGTCCGCGAAGTCTCAGCCGTCCGATCGCGAGATCGGACGGCTTAAATCGCGTCCGCGCCCGCTGCGTAGCGCGCCTGCCCGAGTGCGATCGCGCGTTACTCCCGGCGTCCAATCGCGCGTCGTCCTGATTGAGCGCGCACAGCCGTTGGATCTTCATCTGACGCTCGTCCGCGCCCGCTCGCCCGCGCCTTCCACCCCCTCACCGCGGCTCGAACCCGCGACCTCTGCTTCGCCCGCAGCTGCGTCGCCGCTGCGCTACGCGGACGAAATGGTCGCGCGAACGCTTTTAAGCGCGAGCGACCGCAGCCGTTGGATCTCCATCTGACGGCGGAGAGCGATCGGGCGGGGGCCTTCACAAAATGCAAGCGGCCGTTTGGGCGGCTGAGATGGTGCCACGTGGCGCCATCTTGGCCGTCCATCTTCTGGAAGTTGTAGATGGTGCCACGGATGTCGGATTGACTTGATTTTTGTGTCGTTGGGCTGCGATCGTCAATCCGAATTCATCCGTGCAGTCGGATTTATCATCTGAAGTGCGGATTTACACCATCCTGGCCCTTGATCTTCTAGGGTTCCTGGGTCACTTATCTGATGTTACGGATGCCTAATTAGGGCGATCTTGGAGTCGTTGAACTCCAATAGTCGCCCTGATCACATCCATACGGTTGAATCTTTGATCCGAGGCCCTGATAAAATATTTGCCCTGTCCAAGCACATAAAAGGAGACAATTAACCTCCATTTTATTCAAACTATTCTAAATGCAAGATGATGCATGTAATGCAATATTTATATCATGAAATGCAATCCTATGCTTAAGAACATGCAAAAATAGACCTTTTAAGTAGTGTAATTGTGTTTACATCAGTACTATAGTAGTTTACTTCTTTACTACTGTACTTGTGTTACTGTTAGTTGCTTGCATGGTGAATGTGGTTTATTTTACTGCTTTTTTGTTACTTTCTTGTTGGATGACTGGGTCTTGGGATCAGTCGAGTCGGTCCGGTCTCGTGTCCTGTAGGGATTCGAGAATCGGGTCATAACAAAATCCACATGACCCAGATATAGACGTAGACTCTTGTCTCAAGTATAAAGACATGTGCCCCTTTTCTTAAGGACAATATTTAAAAGAGAACTTCCATGATCTTAGTTCTATTGATAAACTCTTTTATCATACTCACATGACAATTCTAAATTCTCCATTCCCTATAAAACTCCTATGAGGAATTTAGCTCAAGTGTTGGTCTTTAATGGATAACATGGAATATTGTCATCTCTTCTTAGACTAGGAACTATAATAATGGCAATGAGTTAATGATATCAATCTTATAAAGATCTAGATCCTGTATCCACTATTTAGAATCGTGTTATATGGTTGATCCATTATCCTCACTTGTCTAATTTCACCATTGTATGAGTAACCCTAAAAGTACTTGCAGGGCCAAATAATACATAAATATACTCAATATTCATTAATTTAAGTACATAGAGGGCCCACATCTAATTCATGTATCAATTGCATAATCAAATGGCTTGACAAGACACTATAACTCCAACAACTATATTTTCTTATTCCCATGGTGGTAGGAGGTCAGGGTTTAGGAGGTTGTGGTTGATTCTAGGACAAAAAAGAGGAGGGTAGTGGAGATGGGGGTCATTGAAGGTGGCAATGGATGAGGAGGATTAGGAGAAGGGGCCAACAACAAGAAGGAGGTGGCAAAGGGTGGTAATACGAGGAGTTTAAGGAGGAGGCAAGAAGGGGGAGAGGCTAGAGATAGAAGAGGTTGGGGATAAAATGGTTCATGGAGGAGAATAGGTGTTGAACGGAATTTCTACGCTAAGAGAATTGAGTTTTGAAAGCTCAGTCGTTGTAGTCGCGTAAAAATCCATCAAACAGATAATTTAACCAAAACTCTAGTGAGTCCCGGGTCGAACATGGAGAGGTGAATGTTTGATAAAAAACTGCGTTTGATTTATTATCACAAAGCAATGTAGTTAGTCGAATTGAATCTACCATGCCTATTTTACTTAAAAATTAACTAATAGAAGACAGAGAAAGAATAATAGAAACAAAGAGAAAATAGGAAGAGAATAAACAAATATTTCATAACCACATATTCATGCTCATTACAGCTACTCGCTACACTAGAAAGCTAGAAATCTATACTGGAAAGCGATAAAAGAGAAGGTGATGAGAAGTTATCCTCCTCGACGGCTGCTTAGAGGACGAGCCACATTGACGAAGTGCCCGGACGAAGGTGGTGAGATGTTGGATGAGGGAGAACGAAGACGGAGGATGGAATAGGGCAACGTCATAGCGGGATCCACTTCACGAATGGCAGTGAGAGGACAACCGCGGGTTGCTCTATGAAGGGGGTGAGAAGATGGAAAAGTTATCTTTTTAACTCTAATTGAGCATCCCGAGTTTGGAACAAGCTCAAGGAGCTTTGGAAGGGGTGAGAGAAGATAGGAAGAGATGATGGGAATGAGAGGTATGAGTCCCTTTTATAGTTGAGGAAGAAGGGCATCAAAGTCATTTTTAAAAAGCCTTTAAATGAATATGCAGCCTTTAGTAACGCATATAAGTGTCACTAAAGCTACTCGACGCTATATCTATGCCTCCATCTCCACCACTCACTCCGCATCCAATGACTCAAAGGCGGCCACGTCACCAGCCTCTTCTCCTTCAGCTGATAACACTTCCAACCACGTTAACACACTCTCAGCCGTCTAATCAAGAGATCAAACGGTTGAGAAGTAGCGCACTCCTCTTCGCCTTATCACGTGCTTAGGGCATGCATGCGATGGTGCGTCTGATGTAGTGTCATACCACGCGTTCGCCTTACACTCCCATTCAGTGCACCACGTTACCGCATCATCGATCGTCCGTGCCGCATCCAACGGTACAATTTCATCTGCACCCTCTCGTGCTGCGGATTTGAAGCGGATGGAGGCTCATGTGTACATCTTATCCACTGCGCTATGTGCATGGATTGATGCGAAGATGTTTCCGGTGCTCGCACGTCGTGGCCATTGGATGAAGATCCAACGGCCCAAATCGTGTGTTGGAAATGAAGTATGGATGTGAAGGGCAACGTGGTGCACTCACAGTTCACATTGGAGGGGCTATGAGATCAAGCGGGAGGCCTTGGATAGTCCAAATGGTGCCACGTGGCTTCATCTGAGCCGTCTACCTTCTTTGACTTGTAGATGGTGCCACAGATGTCAAATTGGACCGATTTTCACGTCGTTGGGCTGCGATCGTTGAACCAAACCCATTCGTGCAGTTGGATTTATCATCTAAGTATGGATTTACACCACCTTGCCCCTTGACCTCTAATTTTCCTCGGACTGCATCTGATGGTATGGAGGTCTGATCGGGGCGATCTCAGAGGTGTTGGACTCCGATCATTCTCCTGATCAGATCCGTACGGTTGGATTTTCAATTCGAGACCTCGAAATGATATTACTCTGTCCCCTGTCCATAAAAAGGGAAATTAACCTAAAATTTGTACAAACTAATCTAAATGCAAAATGATGCATGTTACGTAATATTTATAATGCATGATGCTTCTATAGACCTAGGAAGATGGATAAATAGGCATTTTAGGCTAATTAGATGTGTGCACATCACACTCTCATGCCTATATTTTGCTAATCCCTAACAAAACTACATGCTATTTATGAAAAGAATTACGATCAGATTTATTGGGCAAAAGTTATTTTTCAACACTAGGAAATTTCTACTAAGACCTAAACTATAGAGATACAACAGTGCCCAGGTGTCTATCAAAATGCAGATCGCCCAAGCCCTTGCCTTATTCAAAAGTAAAAGCAACTTTTTCTTTTTATTCTTTTTCTTTTTTTTCTTTTTGGATTTTTGAGTTTAAGGCTTCGAGGCAGCTTTCTACGGCTACCCAACCCACCCAAGACTCAAAGAAAGCTCTAAGTACTAAGCATCTTTTTATGTGAATGTGATAAACTCACTGATCGGTGATTAGAACGGACTTCAGGTTTCTATGCCTCTAGGTGACCTTGAAAGGAATTCTGCTTAAAGGTGTACCTATATGATCGGTAGCTTTCTCCCTACTTTTATTTTTATTGGGTCAACACAAGGGCAAACCCAGTGTATATCTCCCCATATTATTCTACTTCCCCACTTCTTCCTAAGTGTTTAGGAATTAAATGTGCATTTTTTAGCTGGGATCTGGACAGCCGACCGATGAGCTGTTACCACCAACAACATGCTAGCCATACTTATACGGTGAATTGTGGCTTATTCTTCTTTTCTTATTTTCTATTTCTTTTTCTTTTCTTTTTAAGTAGGTGGCTTCCCTGATCTAATATTACCTAAAGGCAGCAAGAAGAGAATGGTCATGTGGTTGGGCTTTGGACAACCAACCGATAAGCTATTACCACCGACAACTTACTAGCCATACCACCCTAGAAGGTTCATTAGCTACCTAATTTCCATTAAAATCGCCAAACAGTGAGTCAATGCGAAGAGTGTGTAGATGCTTAGGCTTAAAGTCCCCTCAAATCAGAGGGCAAGTTGATAAGTCATATACTTATTACCCCAACTTATTTAACCAATTAATATGTATTCAAAATGGTGAAAACTCGAGAAACAAGTCCACATTTTAGTGGACACCCAAGTTGATTAAGCTTGAAGACCTAAAGGGTCTAAGTGTTCAGGTACTATCGCATCATTTCCTAAAGTTGAAAATTCTAATGCTTAAGCTCTTTTTTCCTAATTCAAATTTTTTTATTTTTTAAATAAAGAGAAAATAAAAAGAATCTATGGAGCTAACAAGATGATTCAGATAATGATATCCACCCCCCCATGCCTATCTAATATAATATCCTCATTGTATTAAAAAGACATGAAACATAGTGGAGTAGAGTAGAAAGCACTTGAATTTCGTGATTAACAGGTCGGCTCCGAGATGAAAAAGTGACTGCATATGTGCTAAATTTATTACCTTTAGCTAGGCACATGTTCTGCACGGCTAGATCATGTTTTAACAGATATCTCATTGTAATATAGATGAACTCTTCGCGAAAATAAATAAAAATTTATAACTCGAAATTTAAAATATCCCGAGGTCGAACTCAAGGAGCACACTTTGATTCTAGAAGCATACAAATTCACAATTCAATATACTACTTTTACAAAAATTAAAGAGAGAAAGAGTGAACAAAGATCCTTTTCTTTTTTTCTTTTCTTTCTTTCTTTCTTCTCTCTTCCTTCTCTTCTTTCTCTGCCTTTCTTTTTTTGGACGTCTGATTCTTTGAATCAGACGCCTTATCTACCCCTTTGCTACAGTGCCTTGCAGGCTCTTCTTCTTCAGCTTCTTCTTCTTGCATTGTGCTTTCTCCTTCTTCAGTTGGCTTTTCTCCTCTTCAGCTTTTGCCTTGCCTTTTCTTCTCTTTTCCTTCTGAGAGTCTTCTTTCTTTAGTTTCTCTTCTTCATCTTTCTCTGCAGCTTCCTCCTTCCTGCCTTCTTTCTCTTTCTTCAGCTGCTCCTCTGGCTTGAGTTTCCTTCTTCTTTCTTAAGCAGCTGCCTCTTCCTTCTTCTTCCAGCTGCGCTCTGTGCGGCTAAGTCTCAGTCGCCCCTCCTCCTTTCTTCTTCTCCTGCTTCCCTATGTGTTACACGGTTAGGCAAAACCTAACCCCTACCCGCCCCGCGTCTCTCTCTTTCTCTCTATTTCTTTCTCAAAGGTTCGCTCGCAGAGCATTCGCGGGTATACTGGTCGGGTAATGCGCCCGAGACTAGGCCTACTGCCGTGAGGTGGTGGGCGAGGAGTGCTTGGTCGAGTAATCAGGTTCGGACCTAGGCCCGCGGGGCGTGAGTGCAGGAGAGGGCAGGTGCGAGTGCGTGGCGCGCTGCGTGCATAGGCAAGGGACCTATCCCCTGTGTATCGAAGGCAATAAGCCTAATACACCTTTTCGATTTATATGACGCGCTACGCCCAGCCGTTTACGAGGTGGGACTAAAAGTCCCACCCAAATTTCGCTCCCTCACCCACAACAGGAAACCTCATGATTGCAGTGGTGCGCGAGCTCTCGCCTTCGATTGGGGACCTGGGACCATGCGTGAATCTCACCCGCGTAGCCTGGGTCTCCCACCTGGGGTTGCAGAGGCCTGGAGCTGCTAGCAAGCTCGCTCCAAGTTCGTCGGCAATGGCGGCTAGCGTGCAGAACCTGAAAGCATGAACACTACCTCGCGGCTCCGTCAGAACATCAAAAAACCTCCGCCGTATCATGGCAAAGGTGAGGCGGGGGTTGGCTAGCCGTGGGGTGGCCTAGGCGTGCGTGCCTAGATTGCCCTGTGGCCGAGAGGATGGGTTTGTTCGGTGGGTAGTTTCAGTGGGTGGCGTGGTCGGTAGAAGGGCGAGAGGTGGTCAGTGGGAAGTGGTGAAGCTTCTGAGGTGTTTGGCAAGGTGGATGGGTGAGTGGAATGACGGAAGCACCTCGCCGAAGGTCTGGCCGGAGGTGGAGAAGGTGGCGATGGACAGTGGCGGTCGAAGGGTAGAAACAACAAATTAATAGGGGGAAATAAAGGAGAGAGTAAGGGGAAGAGTTTTTACCTAGCTAAGCGGACGAAAGGGAGGAGATGGCGATCAGCGCGTCTTTGCTGTCGCCGGAGACAAAGGTGCCAGAGGAGGGGGCAGCGACGAAGAGAAGGGGTCGGAGAGTGCCAGCTGGTACGGCCTGGCACGGAGGAGAACGGCGGAGCTGGCTTTGCCACTGGTATGGTGGCAGAGTGACGAGAAGGGAGAGGAAGAATCGTCGGAAGCATCGGGCTGTTGGCCGGAGTGAGGAGGGACGAATTTGGGGGAGTTCTTTGGCCAAATCGAGCTTGGAGCAACCAGTAGCCCTTGCTGCTCCTTAAATAGATGTTGGCGAGGAGATCTCAAGGAGGAAGCGTGGGCAGGCAGCAGGAGAATGGCCGAAGAAGAGACCCATGCCTCTCGTGCGTTCGTACGAGAGGTATGGGCATTAGCAGGGCATGGGAGGGGGTCCATGCGGAAGAAGACAACGTAGGGGACCCCCTCTCGTTTCTGGGGTCGGTCCCCATACCCTGCGCGGCGCCTTCCTCCGCGCAAAGTCGCTAGAGGCATGGGCAGTTGATGTGGGTGGCAGAGGGACCGGCTTGCAAAGAACGAAGGGAAAGTTGAGGGGCCAAGTGCAAGGGTTCAAAAAGTTAAGGGTCAAAAAGTAATTCTTGAGGACCAATTTGTAAAGTAGGTCAAAATGGCCTTCCCTTAGGTCCAAATTTTGGTACAAACCTAATTTGGACTTAAGAAATCCAATGGTTAAGTTTGATTTTAGGTTTGATCATGTTTGACCGATCAATTTGCACAAAAACCCAAATTAGGTCAAAAATTGGGTATAGTTCTCAATCTAGGTCAAGATAGGTTCCAATGGCCAAATTGAAGGTTCTAAACCCTAGGGGATGTTTTTTCATGAATTTTGGAAGGTTTAATTGATTTTTATCTTACATAAAACTTCATGAATTAAAGCAAATTTGTTTTAGGGTTACAGAATGTCATTTAATTCATAGAAACTACTATAACCCTTTTCAGATCAAATCATCCCACTTTCTCTCTTATTAAGCCCATTTGACCTGTGTTTAGACCCTTAGACATCCCGTTTGTGTACTACATTGGTAAAATTACAGTTTTACCCCTTGTGAGTTACTTTATACTCAAATTTATAATTCTTTGATTTAGGCTTTCCCTTAGGTTTTGTAGGAGCTTTTGTATACTTATTTAGGTCAAAATGTGCTAGTTAGGATTCATGATGAGGTTCTCATCAGCACATTATACAAACAAAGAGGAAATAAAGAATTCACAGGTGTAGGTCAGGATCAAGATAAGAAAATCTATTTTTGGACCTTGATAAACGTCAGTTTATCATCATTATTATGTATTAAAACAAACCTAGCTCTTAAGATTTTGCTCTGCAAATGGATTTTTGGGCTACATTTAGGCATAAATTTGGATAGGCATGCATTTTACCTTTTATTATCTTTTTGATATGTTTTTGTGAGTGTTAGGGATAAGTAGATTGACAGATCCCTAGAACTCTAGCACTCAGGAAGGCAACTGGTGAAGGAGAAGCCCAAACCAGCTGGAACTCAGCTTGATCCAACTCACCATAGGTGGAATTCAGCACACTTAAACTAGGGTTAGCTCATCCTAGCTCCATTCAGCTCATCTCAGCTGAATGGTAGCTCAAGAGAGCTCATCTTAGCTCACCTTAACTCAAGTTAGCTCAGATCCAGCTCAACATAGCTGAGTCTAGCTCACCTCAACTCCTATCAGTTCACTTGGAGCTCTAGCTAGCTCAGCTAAGTTGACTGGAGTTCACCTCAGCTCAAGACCAGCTACATCCAGCTCCACTCAACTCTAGCTAGCTGAAGATGACTTCATTTCAACTCATGAAGCTCAAGTCCTACTCCCAGGGACTTAGCTTAGCTTAACTCAGTTGATCTAAGCTACCTTAGCTGCCTCAACCAGCTTGATCCTCCCCGGGAGCACCAGACCCAGCTCACCTCAACTCTTTATGGTAGAAGCCAGCTTACTTTAGCTTGGATTAGCAGCTAACAAAGAACTAGCAAGCTAAGCCAACTAGAGTAGCTCCATGCCACCCTCTTCAGTAGTTGCCAGCTCCAGTTCAAGCTCCATACTTCTCCTCCTCAGCTCCTCTTTTCAAACCCTAGCTCCAATACCTACTCCTCTACTCCACAACTAGCTAAGCTAGCTTATCTTAGCTTAGCTTAGTTAGGCTCCAACTCCCTTGGCGATCCACCACCTAAAAACCCTTCCTAGCTAGATCCACTAACTCAACCCTACCTAAGCTTTCCTAAGCTAGCTCCACCCTACTCCAAGTTGGCACCACCACCTCCAAAATCCACCTTCAAGGTGGCACCAACTTTCCCTCCAAAACCACCATAAATCCCCACCATTCATCTCCTTTTGATCCCATCTCCACCATCCACCTCAACACCTTCTAGAAGACCCACAATTGGTGCCAACTTTAGGTGTCTTTTGGCCACCATAACTACCCCCCTTAGCACCCCTTAGGTGGCGCCAATTAACCGTATCCCTAGGATCAACCTAACCACCCATAACCACCCCTAAAATCAATCCTAGCCCTCCACCTAGTCACGCCATCCCTAACCCTTTCCACCTCTATAAAAACCCACCACATTCCACCAAAAAAATTCATCCTCCATTAGTGTATATTCCACCTTAGACCCACCTACAACTCACAGCCAAGAAGAAGGAGAAGAGAAGAAGATTAAGGGGGCATCCTACCCGCCCTCTTAGTGACTTATTTCCCTTCCCTCTTCTTCTTGTGCCATGACAAGAAGGAGGAGCATTTCTTCATCAAGGTGGATGGCCAGGCAAGGGAGAAGTACTTAGGGTGGACGTCCACCCTTGAGGAGAGGCTTAGGGCACGCCCCTTATGGGCTTGCCTTGGAGGACACCATTTTGGCAGAGCTATGGAAGGAAGGAATTGGAGATCTTCTTTTCAAGCCTGGGAACTACCAAGCTTGGAGCAAGAAGCCTCCATCTATTCTTCACCAACATCATCAGGATTAGTGTTTTATTTATTTTTATTTTTGTTTCTAGTAGTAGAAGCATTCCTCTACTAGGCTTTTATGTAAAACACTTTTGCATCAATCAAGTTGCCTTCAATTCTATTCCATTTTGTTGCAAATTTTATAATCTAGTTTCTATCACTTTTCACTCCCTCTCCCTAATTATTCTAGGCCTCCACATGCCTAGAGTGAACTTAGGAAGAGGCTCTACTTGGCACTTTAGTAGTAGTGTAGTGAGTTAGGTGTTAGTCATTTTCCGTTGCCAACAAACTCGTGTTACGTTATTTCAAAACCCCAAAAATATATATATATTGAAAAACACCAAAAAGAAAGTTGAGTTCGATTTCCAAGCAAGAGACGTAATTTTGCAAACATTTGACCTCCTTGGACGACCCTAGATACTCCTCTATCTAGGTTACAAATTTTAAAAGCATATGCGATTTTGCATGTTACAACAACTCTGAAAACCCTAATTACAAATCACACTAAATTTCACATCAGACCTACCAGGAGAAGATGTCCATAGATGTGGACAAGGTTATGGTGTAGACCCATGCCCCATGGTCCAGTGTATCTAAGGTTCTGGATAAAAACTACCCAGAACCGAAGATTGGTGTAGAAATGAGGCCGGGCCTGTGATTTGTAAAGATGCAACCCAAGTCCAAAAAGTATAGGAAAATCAAGGTCAAAAAGATAACTAATGAGAACACTATCATAGGCCCTAACTAGTCCATTTTAGTCTGGAATAAAAGATAAAGGCTCCTACATATTCATTTAAGGGTTATATCTCCACCACATTGTGTTTTGCGAAGAGAACAAGAAACCAAGGTCAATTCTATAATTTTAGCAGCAAATCATGGAGATAGAATAACCAAGGGGTTGGCTAGGGGTGATTTAAAGGTCAAATGAGCATTAAAGAAAAATAAGTAGGTTCATGCAGATAGAAATGGATTTTCACGCATTTCAAGAATAAACAGCAACCCAAAAAAACAAATTTCAAACCTGCTTAATAAACAGAGGTTTTGGTCAAAATAAATTTCATTTAAACCTTCTAAAAATCATAGAAAAATATTCTATGAGGTTTGGTATCCTTGATTTGACCATTGGAACCCATTTTGACCTAAAATAGAATCTCAGACAGGAAGTTGCCTTAATTTAGATTTCTGTGTAAATTACCCACTCAAACTTGGTCAAAACCAAAATCCAACTTCACCATCAGATTCCTTGGGTCTAAATTAAGATTCTATCAAAATTTAGGCTCAATTAGAGATCATCTTGACCTAGTTTGCATTTTAGTCTAGTCTGACTCTCTTTCTCTTTCACTCAGCCCCTCAACTTTCGAAATAATTATAAGGACCCCCTAACTTCGTCATCACCTTCACCAAGAGCCCCTACCGCCATTTCCATGTGAACACACCTGCACCCGACCTTTCATCTAGGATTTCTCCCTGATTTCACACCCAAATCCTTCCAAAATTGGAGTGGAGACTTCTCAAGAGATTCCCTTCAATCTGAACCCAATCTTGATGTTTGAATCTTGCCCTAGAGTTCATGAGAACTCTTGGAAATTGCCAATCCTCCTCCCCTGATTTTCAAGGCTTCAAGCTTGTTTACAAGCTTGGAAGCTCGCCTAATGCCCTATAAAAGACCCTGATTGCAAACCTCACCTCTTTAGTGAGTTTTTGGGCCATAAAACCTTCTTCCTCTTCCTCTCCAACCTGCTCCAAGCTTTGCTCCAGCTACCCTCTACCTCCGACTCCCCCGCCGGCTGCCACATACAATAGGTGGCAGGTTCTGACTCCCCCCTTCAATATGCGTCTTGCAATACCAGCGCGACATACTCCGGTACCCTCCTCGTCATCGTACCCCTCCTCGGAGCAGTCACCTTCTCTGGCGTCGACTCATCACGGTCGACACCTTCTCTGCATCCTCTTCATCCACTAGCTACTCTCTTCGACTCCTCTACTTCTACCGATCACCCTAGCACCTCCAGACTTCAATTTTGATCACAATCTTGCCCAATCCACCGTCATCTTCTAAATCGCCGGCATACCTCCGGCTATCTAACAGCACGCCACACTCCACCAACTTGCCCACTATCACCTGCTACACCATCGCCGTGTCTACGTGAGCAAAATCCTCAAGAAATTAAGGGGATTGCTGCACCAATCACCTCCCAGAACACCTCCGCCACCGCACTCATCTTTCACCTTTGCCAGACCTCCACAACCACTCTCACTGCACGCCATCGCCACCATCACCTTCGCCGCATTTGTGTGATCATCCTGAGAATTTTTGACATGGCCACAAGGCCATTTTCATCTTTGCAAGTACTCGACCTTCGTCGTCATTGATAAGCTTCTTCACGTGACCTTAGGTGCCTAGCTTCAGCTCATTCTTCCTCGCATCCACCTCCAGGTCACGCGGAAGCCTTCCAAGAACACACTCAAGTCATCAATTGGAGGAGTCACCCTCTCCTTCGAATGCAATCAAGAACTTCAGAAGCTGCTGCAACGAGTGAAGGACAGCAGGGACTTTAGTCCCACATCGGCACCTGACGAGCCCTTCACGCAGCATAAAAGGGATTTCTACTTACGACCCCTCACCCAGTACACGAGGGGTCGGATCCCTCCTCACACTCTCCTCACTCCTCGGCTACCTCTCACACCTGGTAGCCTTGGTCTCCTGCTCGGATCCATATACCTGACTACGATTGGGTTTCTGAGAACGAGAAGAAGCAAAGGAGAAAGAGAAAAGGGGGGGTTTTGCCTCGCTCTCTAACTCTCAAACACTTAGAAGAATTTGAGAGGCTTTACGCCTCTATTGTGCATGGCTGCCGAGTCTCTCTACTAAGGCTCAAGAAGAAGAAGAGAAGGCTCTATCTGAGGAGCCTTGTGCTGGTTAAGCTGTCTGGTGCTTGGTTCTGACGTCTGAATTCTGAATCCTTGAGGGATTAAGGCCACTATGGAAACATTTGGTTACTTACTTATGTGGCAATTGATTGATAATCATTGTTCATTATTTGAGTTATTTGTGAGATTATATTATCGGGGTAATTTGGTGATTCAAATCACCATCTTACCCTAATCCTTTTGCACATTGGTATTTGGATCTATTGATATATTATTTTGAATTGTTCTTCTGATCTTAATTTCTTATATTTTGCTTAGAATTATGATCTGTGAGATTGAATTGCCATTGCTGCTCTCAGTGAACGACCTCGTACTTGCGAGTTATAAATTTCAAGTGTTTTCAAGCGATTTTGACTTGCTACGATGATTACATCGTTTAAAACATTGATTTCATGTGATAATAATAATCAATGAATTTTTGGCTGGGTTGGATATCCTCAGAGTTGAAAATGTCATAAGAGTCCTGGTAGAAAGTTTGTGGTTTCAGGTACATAGGAACCCTTAGATTCAGACTTCTTCTTCCCCCAGAATTGGCTTCCCAAATCTTCATTTCCAAATTCATATCCTCCACAATCAGGATTTCAGATTTTAGGACCTCCTGCATGTTAATCACCCCATCTAAAATTTCTAAGTCTAAGATTTGTGGCTGAATTAGAATTGACTTGAGTCTAATGATATCAAAATCAAAATCATCATTATGTTTAATGGGGTGTGAGTGAGGAATGGGGCTATGAATTGAATCCTTCATAAAATCAGGATCTAAATCCATCATGCTAGCCCTAATAGGATCAAATTCCTCAATTATAGGGCCATCAAAAGATTCAGTGAATTCCTCAAGCCAAGTTGTCTCATTGAAATCATGTCCCTCAAATTTAGGCAAGACTTCACATACCAATTTTTCACCTTCAGAATCAAAGAATTTTGGATCCGCATTTATGTATGTCTCAAAATCATCTATTATTACCTGAACCATAGAGACATACTTTTTCTTATACCCTGGTTCAGGGATCTCGAGTGAAGAAATCAATTCATACACAATTGATTGCTCTGGAACAACTTAGTCATCCCCTGTTTCGTAAAACATGTCCCCCGTACAGGTACCTGAGTGGATTCTTACATTGGCTCTCCTGAAAGGGGTTCATCCTAGGAATCATCCTAAGATTGGACTAAAGCAATCACAAATCTCATCTCCAATTTTGATAATTTCCCAAGTAAAAACTCACCTGGGTCCTTATCCTTAATATCTTAGAGCCAATTCAACAAATACTTGTTAAGATTATCAATCATTTCAATCAAAGGCTCCAATTCTTCAGTGCAAGGTGTTGGCCGAGTTTCTAAAGATTGAATGGTATTCCTTAAGTTAGCCAACACCCTATCTTGGACCTGGTTCACCTGAACCAAATGGTTTGGTTTAGGGTTGGGTGGGTTTGGTTTCAATCTGGGGGAGTCAAGGAATTGAGGTTCTTGGTACCCTCCCTGATAATAGGTCACTTCAGGTTGTTCAAAGAGGGGTGATGACTTATATGTAGTATAATCTGGGGGAAGGTATGAGTTGTAATTAGGATATCCTTCTTATTTGTAGATCGGATTGTGTTGATCATATAGAGCCAGAGATCTATAATCATTATAGCTCAGAGAAGGGTAGAAATCACAATCATGGTGTCCAGGGTTAGACCCTGAACACGGAGGTCCAGAATTATATCCCTAATCCAAGTTATCCCATTTGGTAGACAGTTGATTACAGCATGGGTCGGGATAATAATCATCATATTGGGGATAAGAAATGTCAGGAGGGTAGAAGTGGAAATGTGTGTAAGATGTAGAAGGATCCATGACAAAACGGTAGGAAGAAAGGTGCCCTGTGATGAGAACCTCATCATGAACCCTAACTAGCACATTTTGACCTGATAAACTGAACAAAAGCTCCTACATAACCTAAGGGAAGGCCTAAATCTAGGAATTGCAAATCTGAGAATAAAATAATACATAAGGGGTAAAACTGTAATTTTACCATTTCAGTACATAAATGGGATTTCTAAGGGTCTAAACACAGGTCAAATGGGCTTAATAAAATAAAAAGTGGGATGGTTTGATCAAGAAAGGGTTATGACAAAATCTGGGAATTAAATGACAGTCTGTAATCCTAAAACAAATCCACTTTAATTCACAAAGTTTCAGGAAAGATAAAAATCAATTAAGCCCTCTAAAATTCATGAAAAAATATCCTCTAGGGTTTAGAACCTTCAATTTGGCCATTGGAACCTATCTTGACCTAGATTGAGAACCATACCTAATTTTTGACCTAATTTGAGTTTTTATACAAAATATCCAGTCAAACATGGTCAAACCTAAAATCCAACCTCACCATTGGATTCCTTAGGTCCAAATTAGGTTTATACCAAAATTTGGACCTAAGGAAAGGTCGTCTTGACCTACTTTACAAAATGGTCATCAACAATTACTTTTTGACCCTTAGCTTTTTGGACTCTTGCAGATACCCCCTACCTTTCTCGTCTCTTTCTTCAATCGAGTCCCTCTGCCCCCGCCTGCGCAGGCCATACCTCCGGTGACTTTGCGCGAAGGATGGAGCTGCACAGACCTGGAAAGCCGACCCCAGATTTGAAATGACTCCTTACGTTGTCCTCTTCTGCATGGGCCGGCTCCCATGCCCTGCCGGCCACCATATCTCTCGTGCGAACGCTCAAGAGGTATGGGACTTTTTCCGACCATGCCTCTGGCGAGGAACCCACGTCTCCTCCTCACGATTCCCTCTCGGCTAGCACCTATTTAAGGAACGGCAGCCCCTGTCGCTTCCTTCAAGCCTATTCTGGCCAAGGAAATCCCTTAATTTTCATCTCCTCCTCCTCTGGCCATTCGCCTGCAGGCTCCGGCGACCCTCCTCCTCCTCTCTCATCACCCTGCCACCATACCAGTGGCAGGGTTACCTCTACCATCGTCCACCGCACCTTGCCATACTAGCAAGCACCCTCCAGCCCCTCTTCCTTGTCGCCGTCTTCTCCCTTGTGCACTGTCTTCTCTGGCAACAGCAGGTACAGCCAGCCGCCAACTCTCCCCCTTTCGTCTACTTAGCTAGGTTAGACTTACTCCTCTCTTTCCCCTCTTCATTTTCCCCCTATCAATTTTTACTATCACACACCGACCATCACACACCACCGCCACCTTCTCCACCTCCAGCAGACCACCAGCAAGGCGCAGCCACCGCGTCACACCTCCACATGCCTTGCCAGACACCCCACGAGCTCCGCCACGACTCACTGATCACAACCCCCCTTCCCATTCACCACCACACACTCCCAACACGCCCCCCAAACAAACCCACCTACACAGCCACAGGGTGACCTAGGCATGCACGCCCAGGCCACCTTGCACCACTTTGACCACCGGGCCATCTTTGCCACGCTCTGGAAAACCTCCTCGAATTATTTGACATGGCCAAAAGGACGTACTATTGATTTCAGGGTCAGGTCACCCTTCGCTATTATTGCTGAGCTTCAACCAAGCTTCAAGCAGCTCCAGGTCACGCTCGGCTCCAGGAGAGACCCTCAAGTGGTGCGGGTTTGAGGCACGCACGCACCCATACTTCAAGTGGAGGCGAGAGACTCCATGCCTACTGCAATTGCGAAGCTCACTCTGTGGGTGCATGCGAGAAGCGGGTGGGACATTTAGTCCCACCTCGGAAGTTGACGAGCGAGCACATATGCATAAATTGAAATTGTGTTTTAGGCTTATCGCCTCAAAACACATAGAGGCGAGGTCCCTCACCCTCACTCACCAGGCCTCTTCCGCGACTATCCCCCGTGGACCTGGCCCAACTCGAATAGCCTTCCTGTGCACACCTCACGCACCACCCACGCCGGTGCACTTGGTCCCAGGTGCATCACCCGACCCACATACCCGATTAAGGTTCTGGGAGAGCGAACCTTGGAGCAAAATAGAGAGAGAGAAACGCGAGGAGGGTAGGGGGTTAGGTTTTTCATGACTGAACACCTGTGCAGGGCATAGGAGAGGAAGCAAAGGAGGAGGAGCGGCGAGGACTTAGTCGCAAGAAGAAAGCTGCAGCTAGAGGAAAGGGGAGAAGGACTCGCACAGTAGAGAAGCTGAGGCAGAAAGAGAAAGAAGAAGAAGGACTTGGCGCAGCAGAGAAGAAGAAGAGAAAAGAGAGAGCAGAGGCACAGGGCAGAAAGAAAGGAAGAAAAAGAAGAAGGAGGAGGCGTAGCTCAATAGAGAAGAAGAAGCCAAGAGGAAGAAGAAGAACCAGCAGCAGCGGCAGCTGAAAAGAAGAGGCAAAACACTTTAGCAAGTGGCGTTTAAGTAGTCTGACCCTTGGAGTCAGACATCCGGAAAGAGAGAGAGAGAAAGGAAGATAAAAGAAGAAAGAGAGAAGAAGACATTTTTCCTTTCTTTAGTCTTTTTCTTTTGTAAAACAGTATCTATTGTAAATTGTGATTTTCTACGCTTCTAGAATCAAGTTTTGCTCCCTGAGTTCGAACTCGAAGAATTTTTATTTTCGAGTAATAAAATACAAACAAACCGGTCTTGCGATCAATTTTTGGCGCCATTGTCGGGGAGTAACGGGCATTCTAGAAGCTACTAAGTCACAATTCCTAATTGAATACTGACTTGATCTTTCTTCTGTTGTGCAGGCACAGGAAGGCAAGAAGAAACAAGCAACCGCACAACAACCACACCAAAGGACAGGTAACCTTCTACCCTCTCTCTTAAGCCCCTTAAATTCTAAAGAGGAAAAGGAAAAGAAAAATCAATCAAGGGTTACCTGTCTTCTATATATAGTAAATTCACAGAGTTGCCTATTTTTAAATTTCAACACATTTTATTTGCATATCCACTTAAGGTAACTAGGGTTAAAACCTTCTTGCTTGAGCCCTAGTTACCCAATTCTAAGGCAGCTAATTGGACCAATTAGAGCCAACCTAGGATGCAAAGCTAGGGTTTTAGAGACACACCTTCTAATCAAGAACTGAAAATTCCAAAAAGAGGTGTGCCTAAATCATTGCTTGAAAAGACATATTAAGAGAAACCCTAAGCAATCCAGCTCTTAATTCACTTGAACCATAAAAGAAAGGACCTAATAAGCTCTCATAGGAACTAATAGGTGAAGTTGATCCCTTGGATCAACAACCCTTAGATTAGGTCACTTTTTGCACACAAAAGGCTTAAAGTTCAAGTGAAACCCTAAGCACCTTGATCTTAATTAAAAGAGGTAAACTTAAGAGGTCAAGGTCCCCATTCTGGTCTACCTGAAATCTCAGTGACAAGAGAGGTCGGGTGGGGGAAACCCTGTAACCCGTGGGGGTGCTCTATTATGTAGGGGTCTTCGTGGGACTCACCCTCTCTGGCTGCCCAGGTAATTCTCAGGTGGACGACCTTCTGATCAAGGGGTATCATCCGCCCCGAACCTCTATAGTCACCCAACATATTTTGGGTGTCTTGATTGGGTCTAACACCTTCTAACCTCGTCCAATCCATCAGTGCATGTTCGGTAGAAGGTCCTTGAAACCTCCTCTAGAAATCCACTCTCCCAGAGGCCAAGCCTCGGTACCCTTATTTGTGCGACAACCACTCCACATAGACCTCTCTTCTGACTCTGAACCTAATTCCCCTTCTTCTTCCACAATGGCTCAGCCTGTTGAAGAAGAGAATAATCTTGAGCACCAATTCTAGCGACTCAATGATCTCTTCCAAAACTTCATGAACCCACCGCAGTGCCCCATGATGCGAGATCACTATAATCCCGCTGCGGTGGCAATTGAGCCTCGAGTCAGAATCCCGACTGGAGGACCTGATTCTGAATTGAAGCCCAACATGATTCATGCCGTACCTAAATTCTATAGGCTTAACTCTGATGAGCCCTTCCAGCATATCAAACAGCTTAAGCATCTGGCCCAGACCTTCGGGTCAAATGTGCAGAATCAGGATATCTTACTCATGAAGATGTTCTCTTTCTCCCTTATGGACAAGGTAGCTCATTGGTATCAGACACAAACCTGCCCGATCAACACTTGGGAAGAACTTCAGTCCGAGTTTTTGAAGAAGTTCTTTCCCGTTGGTTGGACAAACGCCTTGCACCATCAGATTACTCACTTCACATAGCAAATGGGAGAACATCTTCATGAGGCATGGGATCGATTCCAGGATCTCATGAGAAAGTGCCCCCATCACGGAGTTTCTAAATGGGAACAAGTCCAGTGTTTTTACGAGGTACTCCGTGAAGATATTAGACCGTTCGTCAATGTAACTTGCGGAGGGAATATCATAGGTCAACATGAAGATACCGTGTGGGAGATTCTCGAGAATATGTGCGAGAACTCCATCAACAATGACTCCATGGGATTATTCGACCGGACGAATACCCACGCAGCGACGAACCTTAGGGGAGCACATGAGGCGCAGGGCCTGTCTACATCAGTCGACTTGGAATTAATGGCCAGTCGGTTGGACAAGGTCTCAATTATTGAGAAGAAGGTGGACGAGCTAACTCAGCACTTGCAGCGAGCTACCTCTACGCAGAACTCCTTCGCACAGCCACCTCCTGCACGGGAAACTGTGCAGAACATTTTCCATCGACCTTCTCCTGGGATGGATTCGTATCCACCCCATCTGACTCTAGGATCAGAGGGACCTTCGATCCTTTCTATCCTTGCCGGGGGAACTCTACTCCCCCATTCTCCGACTTTCCTGAGGCTTCTCAGACCTGCGAGGACCTCAACGCCATCCAGAATGACCCATTTTCTAACACCAACAACCCTGGATGGAAAAACCATCCCAATTTCCAGTGGGCGGGAAATTCTCAGAACCCAAGACCAACCTTTCAGCCCCATCCACATGCCCCTCGTCCTTATCAGCCGTCTCAGCCTCGGCCCAACCCCACTTATCCACCCAGGCCTAATCAAGACCAAATGCCCCTTATTCTCCAAACTCTGGCTGACATTCAAAGAACGAATGTGACTATCCAGAAACAACATAAGGACGAAATCATAGAGGTTCGCAACTAACTTGCCCAGTTGGCAAATTCTTGCCAACCGGGCACACTTCCTTCTCATCCTCTTCCTAACCCGAATAGCGTGCCGACCCAGTGGCACGTTATGAAGCCAAACCCGGGCCAAGCACACTTGATCTACTAGGCCCTTTCTGTTCCATCACTTGACTAGATGGAAGCTTCAACCTCCTATGCGGGTTACCAACAGCAGCAGCCCATCCTACCAACCCCCAACCAGAACCAGGCAGAACTAAATTCGGTAACAACTCGTAGTGGTAAAGCAACACAAGATCCACCCTATCCAGACCACTCCAAGCCTGGTACTGACCTAAACCTTAGGACAGTCATCCAGGATGTTCCTATCCCTGTCCCAGATCAAAAACCTGGACCTATCCTAGAGAACCCAACCAAGGTTCCATTTCCTGAGGCCTTGACCAAGGGAAAGAGGACAGCTAAACCCATGGCTCCTGAGGAGGACCTGATCAAGCTCTTTGAACAGGTCCAAATAAACATTCCCTTGATGGATGCAATCCACTACGTACCGGCTTATGCATGATTCTTGAAAAACGTGTATATACCTCAGCGTAAATCGCGAACCAAGAGTGGGAGTCCAATTGTACTATCAGAGCAAGCTAGCTCTGTGATCCTGAGCAAACTCCCACCCAAGGCAAAAGACCCAGACACTCCCCTGATTTCTTGAAAGATTAGTAAGACCCAGTTTGATAGAGCATTATTAGACCGAGGTGCCTCCATAAACCTGATACCCACATCCCTACTTAACCACCTAGAAGAATCTGAACTGAAACCGACTGAGGTTACATTGCAGTTAGCCGATCAATCTATCAAGTCACCTAAGAGAATTCTTGAAGATGTTATTATTAGGGTGTGGGATTTCTACTTCCCTATAGATTTCATAGTTCTAGACATGGACGCACTTGAGAATCCAAGGGATACACCAATCATACTAGAGAGACCTTTTCTGGCCATTGCAAGGGCTAGTATAAGTTGTGAAAAGGGCCAAATAGAGCTGAAATTTGGAAATCAGATTCTCAAGATTGATATCTTTAAGGCCCAACAAGGGATTAATTGCAACATCATTGAACAAATTTGTGACATCAGAGCCGTGGTTGATGAACCACAAATTAAGGACAACATGATTATCCCTCATCAACCACAAGAAGATCTAAAATAGTAATTAGAGGAGTCAGAACTTAGTCTAGACAGACCCATAACTCCTACCCTTGTACCCCACACTCACTCTGAATCACCTTCTGCTGCTGATAACCCCATTCTTGAACTCAATCCCCTTCCCGATCATTTGAAATATGTCTTTTTGGGTTCCAATCAGACACTCCCAGTGATTATAAACTCCAAACTCACACCTAACCAAGAATCCTGTCTGATTTCTGTTCTCCAACAACATCGCAGAGCCATTGGTTGGACTCTCGATGATTTGACTGGAATAAGTCCCCCTTATTGCACACATCGCATCTATTCTGAAGAGGGCACACGACCTTCACGTGAGATGCAGAGACGTCTAAACCCTAATCTGCAGGAGGTCGTGAAAAAGGAGATCATTAAGTGCTTAGATGCAGGGATCATCTACCCGATCTTCAACAGTCGTTGGGTGAGCCCAATCCAGGTTGTGCCTAAGAAGGCAGGGCTCACCACCATCACAACTGAAACCAGAGAGATCATACCTACCCGTATAGCCAACTCGTGGAAAGTCTACATAGATTACCGAAGACTCAATTCCTCCACGAAGAAGGATTATTTCCCACTATCGTTTATTAATCAGATTCTCAAAAAATTAGCAGGAAATAAATTCTTCTGCTTTCTTGACGGGTACTCCGGTTACAACCAAGTGGCGATTCATCCAGAAGACCAAGAGAAGACCACGTTCACCTGCCCCTTCGGGACTTATGCGTTCCGAAGGATGCCTTTCGGTCTCTGCAATGCACCCGTGACTTTTCAGCGGTGCATACTTGTCATATTCTCTGATATGGTAGGTGATTATCTAGAAGTCTTCCTGGATGACTTCTCAGTTTTTGGGGTATCATTTGACGATTGCCTCCAACACTTGGTTCACATACTCAGGCATTGCATTGACGTAAATCTGGTTCTTTCCTGGGAAAAGAGCCACTTTATAGTGCCTGAGGGGATCGTCCTGGAACACTTAATTTCTGAGAAAGGCATCCAAGTGGATCGAGCCAAGGTTAATCTGATTTCTAAACTTCCTATGCCTAGCTCAATTAGGGACATCCGATCTTTTCTGGGGCATGTCGATTTTTACAGTCGTTTCATCCCTGATTTCTCAAAAATCGTGCGCTCCCTGACCACTCTTCTCTCTAAGGATGTACCCTTTGAGATTTCCAAGGAATGCACTCAAGCTTTTGAGACCCTTCGTGACTGAGTCACCCAGGCCCCGATCTTACAGTCCCCTGATTAGTCTCAACCCTTTGAGATCATGTACGATGCATCTGACTTCGCTATAGGAGTGGTTCTGGGGTAGAAGATTGATGGGAAACCCGTGGTCATCTACTACGCTATCAAGACACTTGACGAGGCTCAACGTAACTACACAGTTACGAAGAAAGAGCTGCTAGCTGTAGTATTTGCCCTCGAAAAATTCAGATCTTATCTCCTGGGTTCCCACGTCATAATCTACTCAGATCACACAGCTGTGAGGCATCTCCTTGCAAAGAAGGACGCGAAGCCTCAACTAATCCGATGGATCTTGCTGTTGCAAGAATTCAACCTCGAGATTCGCGATAAGGTGGGAAGATAGAACGTGGTAGCTGATCAGTTGTCTCGCCTTCCTTCTGAGATCATCGACCTTTCTGGACTCATCACGGATCATTTTCCTGATGAACACCTCTTTACTATTGGTACCAGGCTTCCATGGTTTGCTGATATAGTAAACTACTTGGCATCACACCAGATCCCATCTGATTGGCCGAAGGCTAAGAAAGACAAGTTGCGTTCTGATGCCAAGTACTACATCTGGGAAGACCCGTACTTATTCTGCATAGGTGCTGACCAAATTATCCAGAGATGTGTCCCGGAGGTCGAAATGAATGACATTCTCTCTTTCTGCCATGACCAAGCATGCGGTGGCCATTTTTCTAGGCATAAAACCACATCAAAAATCCTCCAGTGTGGCTTTTACTGGCCCACTATCTTCAAGGATGCATATAGTCACTGTAAGGCATGCAGTCGTTGCCAAACTTTGGGCAACATGAGCCATCGCGACATGATGCCTTTACAGCCGATTCTCATATGCAAGATTTTTGATATTTGGGGGATTGATTTTATAGGCCCCTTCCCTATCTCGACGGCTTTGAGTACATTTTACTCGCTGTGGACTACATCTCCAAATGAATCGAAGCCATTCCGACCCTAACCTGTGATCACAAGATCGTCATCAAATTCATTCATTAGAATATCTTCTCATGGTTCGGGATTCCTCGTGCGATCATCTTTGATGGAGGGACCCATTTTACCAATGCTCAGTTCAGGTCACTGATGACCAAATACGGGTGTCTCACCGAATCTCTACTCCTTACCACCCCCAGAGTAATGGTCTAGCTGAGCTATCAAATCGGGAGATCAAGAAAATCCTGCAGGTTACTGTTCGACCTGACAGGAAGGACTGGTCATCCTGACCTTTGGAAGCTTTGTGGGATTATAGGATCGCCCACAAGACCCAATTAGGCATGTCTCCTTTTAGACTGGAGTACGGGAAGGCGTGTCACTGATGAGAACCTCATCATGAACCCAAAGTAGCACAATTTAACCTAGGTATGCAAGAAAAAGCTCCTACATAACTCAAAGAAAGGCTTAACTCAGAGAATTCTGAGTTTTAGAAGAAAACAAGTCATAAGGGGTAAAAATGCAATTTCACCAACACAATATGCAAACAGGGTAACTCAGGATCCAAACACAGGTCAAACTAACCTAATAAGAAGGAAAGTGGGATGATCTGATCCAACAAGAGCTACAGCAACTCCAGGGAATTAAATGACATTCTGTAACCCTAAAATAAACCCACTTCAATTCACGTGATTCGAGGCAAGGTAAAAATCAACTAAACCCTCTAAAATTCATAGAAAAATAATCTCTAGGGTTTAGAACCTTCAATTTGGCCTTAGAAACCAATTTTGACCTACATTGAGAACCATGCCGAATTAATGATTTAATTTGGGTTTTTACGTAAATTGGCAGGTCAAACATGGTTTGACCTAGAAACAAAATTTACCATTAAAATCCTTAGGTCACACTTAGTCATGTATAAAAACTTAAGCCTAATAAGAGACCTCCTTGACTGACTTTGCAATTTGGTCATCATCATTTACTTTTTGACCCTCAACTTTCGAAACCCTTGCATTTTGGCCCCTAATTTCATCTTCGTTCTTTGCATTTTGGTCCCTCCTGTAAGTCTCTGCGCAGCACCATGCTCCGGTGACTTTGCGCAGAGCATGGCGCCGTGCAGGGTGAGGGGGCGTCTTGCCAAGAGAACGCGGAGTAACTCGGCCATGCCACCTGACGACGCCCACACCTTCCGTGCAAACGCGCGGAAGGTATGGGTCTCGTCTCCAACCATACTCCGACGAGGGACTCACGTCGCCAGCGTGCGTCCGCCCCTCCGCCACCGCCTTTATAAAGACTAGCGTCGCCAGCCATTTCTCCTAGCTCGGTCTTGACGGAGAATCCCTCAACCCTTCCTCTCTCTCCACTCCGACAGGAACCCACAAGCTCCGGCGGCTCCTCCTCCTCCTTCTCGTCGCTCTGCTGCAATACCAGCAGTAGAGTCACCTGCACCTGATCTCCCCGCGTCGCGCCACACCAAGCGTGCGCCTCCCTACCCTCTTCCTCGCCGCTGCTCTCTCCCTCTAGGTGTTTCTTCTCCGGCGATAGTCGGTACGGCTGCCCGTCTCTCCGGCCCCCTTCGTCCCTGCAAGTACGTTACAATTACTCCCAATCTTCCCCTCTTTCTTTTCCCCACATTATTTCATTTAAATCGACCCTCGACTGACCCTGACCACCATCACCTTCCCCGTCTCCGGCCACCCTCCGGCGAGTTGCCCCCATCGATCCGCAGCTCCACACAACTCGCCGACCGTCCCACAAGCTCCACCTCATCACACTGAATGCCCTCCGCCCCTCCACTGCCATTCCACACCTCCACAACGACCCCCCGAACAAACCCATTTTTCCGACTACAGTTCGACCTAGGGCAGCCGCCATACACCGCCTCACGCCTTGCCACCACCCGCACTGGCTTCGTCGCACTCCGACGAAGCTCCCTGCATCTTCTGACTGGGCCGAGAGGCCGTATTCCTGCTTTCAGGTCACGCCCCTTTCGCCACCATTGCTGGGCAGGTGAAGCTGCTTCACCTGCAGTTGCAGCTTCGATCTCGCCCAGGCGCTGGTCCCAGGTCGCGCGGAGTGTCTCTGCGAAGACTCCCAGGTCTGCAGCTGAGGCAAACCCCTCGCGAGTTGCTGCAATTGCCTGCAGCCTCCTCGCCTGCAGACGCCAGTCGGGAGGTGGGACTTTAGTCCCACCTTGGAAGTGCGTGGCTCAGTGCCCGCACATAAATTGTAAAAGTGTTCGAGGCTATTTGCCTTCGAACACAAGGGTCAGGTCCCTCACTCACATGCGCGCCACGCGCTCGCCCTCGCCCGCGCTCACGCAACGCGGGTTTGGGCAGGATCCGAATACCCGACACTACGCACACCTTGCCCACCACTACACGCCGATGGGCCTGGTCCCGGGCACGATACCCCAACCCGAATACCCGGCTCTGGGAGAGCGATCCTATGAGAGAAATCTGAGAAAGAGAGAGACGCGGGGAAGGGTAGGGGAAGGTTTTGCTCTGACCAGTTGTGTGAGTGTACAGGAGCAGAAGAAGAAGAAGCGGCGAAGGAAGAAGGGAAGGAGAAGAAGAGAAGAACTGTAGCAGACCTGCAGTTAAGTCGTCTGACCACTACATCAGACGACGATTGAGTAGCGGCCAGAGGAGATAAAGCAGAGAAGAAAGAAGAAGAGAAGACAGGACGAGCAGAAGAAGAAGACGAATAGCCAGGAAGAAGAAGAAGAAGAAAGAAGAGGGAAGAAGACGGAAAGTACAAAAAGAAGAAAGAAGAAGGCACAGCCGTGAGAGAAGAAGAAGAAGCCAAGACAAAAAATTCTCTCTCTCTCTCCCCCCCTCTCTCTCTCTCTTATTTTTGTAATCCAATAGAGAAACTTTGTACTTCTAGAACTCCAGTAGCTCCCTGAGTTCAACCTCGGGAAAACTATTTCCGAGTTAAAAAAAAAAAATCTATTGTGATGACAACCATAGCTATCTTGTCTTATACTATAACGACTGTACTATAATAAACACAAAGCAGCACTGCGGTTCGCCGTTTCCACTTGGCGCCGTTGCCAGGGAGCAACGGCTATTCTAGAAGTTTTGAATTCTTTATTTAAAAATTGCTAATCTTTTTCTCTCGTGTACAGGTAAAGGAAAAGAATTGAAAGAGCAGCCGCACAACAATCACTCCAACAAACAAGTAATCTTCATCAGCCCTCTCCTAAACTCCCTTGAAATCTAAAAAGAAACGAAAAGAAGAATCAACTTAGGGCTACCTGTGTTATACTTAGTAACTCATCAAAGTTGCCTAATTTTTCATTTCAATGCATTTTAACTGTCCATCCAATTAAGGTAACTAGGGCTAAAACCTTCTTGATTGAGCCCTAGTTACTAAATTTTGAGGCAACTAAAATGGACCAACTAAAGCCAACTCAAGGATTGAAAAGCTAGGGTTTTTAGAGACACACCTTCTATTAACAAAGAAAAGATCTTCCCAAAAAGAGGTGTGCCTAAACCTTATTTGAAAAGATCTATACAAGAGGAACCCTAAGCAAATCAAGCTCTTAAATCCATTTGAACCTTAAAAGAAAGGACCCAAAAGCTCTCAAAAGGAACAAGAGGTGAAGTTGACCCCTTGGGTCAACCAACCTTAAAATTAGGTCACTTTTTCACTCAAAATACTTAAAAGTTCAAGTGGAACCTTAAACACCTTGATCTTAAAGTAAAAGACGTAGACTTAAGAGGTCAAGGTCCCCATTTTGGTCTACCTGGAACTGCAGTGACAAGAGAGGTCGGGTGGGGGAAACCCTGTAACCCGTGGGGACGCTCTACCGTGTAGGGGTCTTCGCGGGACTCACCCTCTCTGGCTACCCAGGTAATTCTTAGGTGGATGATCTTTTTGATCAAGGGGTCCATCTGCCCCGCACCTCTATAGTTACCCAACAATTTTTGGGTGTCTCGATTGGGTCCAGCACCTTCTAAACTCATCTATTCCAACAGTGCATGTACGGTAGGAGGTCCTTAAGACCACCCTTAAGACCTCCTTTAGAATTTCACTCTCGTCAAGGCCAAACCTCGACGCCCGTGTTTGTGCAGCAACCCCACCACATTATTCTCTCATCTGATTCAGAACCAAGCTCTTCTTCTTCCCCCATCATGGCTCAGCCAGTTGAGGAAGAAAACAATCTGGAGCACCAGCTCCAGCAACTCAATGACCTCTTCCAAAACTTTGTGCACCCACTGCAGCGTCCTATGATGCGGGACCATTATAATCCTGCTGCAGTGGCCATTGAGCCTCGAGTCAGAATCCCGGCTGGAGGACCTGATTCCGAATTAAAGGCCAATATGATTCATGCTATACTTAAATTCCATGGGCTTAATTCCGAAGATCCCTTCCAGCATATCAAACAGTTGAAGCATCTGGCCCAAACTTTTGGGTCAGATGCACAAAATCGGGACATTCTTCTCATGAAGATGTTCTCCTTCGCTCTTATGGACAAGGCCGCTCATTGGTATCAAACTCAGACTCGGCCGATCAACACTTGGGAAGAACTTCAGTCCGAATTTTTGAAGAAGTTCTTTCCCGTTGGTCGAACCAATGCCTTGCGTCATCAGATTACTCACTTTACTCAACAAACGGGAGAACCTCTCCATGAGGCATGGGATCACTTTCAGGATCTCATGAGAAAGTGCCCCCACCACGGAGTTCCTAAATGGAAATAAGTCCAGTCTTTTTACCAGGGACTCCGTGAAGACATCCGTCTTTTCGTCAATGCAACCTGCGGAGGAAATATCATGGGTCAACATGAGGACACCATGTGGGAGATTCTCGAAAACATGTGCGAGAACTCCATCAACAATGACTCCATGGGATTATTCGACAGGACGAATTCCCGCGCATCGACGAACCTTAGGGGAGCACATGAGATGCAAGGCCTATCCGCATCAATTGACCTGGAATTATTGGCCAGTCGATTGGACAAGGTCTCAATCATTGAGAAGAAGGTGGATGAGCTGACTCAGCACCTGCAACGAGCCACCTCTACGCGTAACTCCTTTGCGCAGCCTCCTTCCATACAGGAGACTGTGCAAAACATTCTCCACCGATCTTCCCCTGGAATGGATCCATATCCATCCCCATCTGATTCTCGGATCGGAGGGTTATCCGATCCTTTCTATACCAGCCCGGGGAATTCCATTCCCCCTTTCTCTGATTCTCTGGAGGTTCCTCAAACCTGCGAGGACCTCAACGCCATCCAGAACGACCCATTCTCCAACACCTACAACCCTGGATGGCGAAACCATCCCAACTTTCAGTGGGCGGGAAATTCCCAAACCCAACGACCACCCTTTCAGTCCCGCCCACAACCCCCTCATCCTTACCAGCCGCCTCAACCTCAGCCCAACCCTACTTATCCATCAGGGCCAAGCCAGGATCAAATGTCCCTTATCCTTCAGACTCTGGCTGACATTCAAAGAACGAATGCGGCTATCCAAAAACAACACAAGGACAAACTTACAGAGGTCCGAAATCAACTGACCCAGTTGGCAAATTCTCGCCAGCCAGGCACACTTCCTTCCCAACCTCTTCCTAACCTGAATAACGTGCCAACACAGCGGCGCGTTATGAACCCAAACCCGGGCCAAGCCCACATGATTTATCAGGCTCCCTCTATTCCTTCACCCAATGGGATGGAGGCTTCCACTTCTTTTGCGGGCTATCAGCAGCAACCCATCTTACCCAATCCCAACCAAAACCAGGCAGGACTTAATTCCGTGACAACCCGTAGTGGTAAGGAAACCCAAGATCCACCTTATCCAAACCACTCCAAGCCTGGTAGTGATCCCAAGCCTAGGACAGTAATCCAGGACGTTCCTACCCCTGTCCCAGATCAAAGACCTGGACCTATCCTAAAAGAACCAACAAAGGTTCCATTTCCCGAGGCCTTGACCAAGGGAAAGAAGGCTACCAAGCCCGTGGCACCTGAGGAGGACCTGGTCAAGCTCTTTGAGCAGGTCCACATAAACATCTCCTTGATGGATGCAATCCGCCACGTACCGACTTATGCACGATTCTTAAAGAATGTGTGTACACCCCAGCGTAAGCAGCGAACCAAATGTGGGAGTCCAATTGTACTGTCAGAGCAAGCCAGCTCTGTAATCCTAAGCAGACTCCCACCCAAGGCTAAAGATCCTGGTACTCCCTTGATTTCCTGCAAGATAAGTGATACCCAATTTGATAGAGCATTGCTAGACTTGGGTGCTTCCATAAATCTGATACCCACATCCTTACTTAACCATCTAGAAGAATCTGAGCTAAAACCAACTGAGATGACATTACAATTAGCATATCGATCTATAAAGTCACCAAAAGGGATTCTCGAGGATGTTATTGTAAGAGTGCGGGATTTCTACTTTCCTGTAGACTTTATAGTCTTAGACATGGACGCACCTGAAAACCCTAGGGATACACCAATCATTCTAGGGAGACCTTTCTTGGCTACTGCTAGAGCCAACATCAGCTGTGAGGAGGGCCAAATAGAGCTCAAATTTGGAAATCAAATCCTGAAAATTGATATATTTAAGGCCCAACAAGGAATCAATTGCGGTGTCATCGAACAAATTTGTGACATTAGGGCTTTGGTTGATGAAACACCCTTTCAGAATGACCTAATTATACCTCATCAACCGCAGAAAGATCTTGACCCGCAAATAGAGGAGTCGAATCCAGAGTTAAACAAACCAATAACTCCTACCCTTGAACCTCACATCTATTCTGAACCACCCGCTGCTGCTGATAACCCCATCCTCAAACTAAAGCCCCTTCCTGATCACTTGAAATACATCTTTCTGGGTTCTAATCAGACCCTTCCTGTGATTATCAATTCCAAGCTCAAACCCGAACAGGAATCCTGTCTGATTACTGTTCTCCAGCAACATCGTGGAGCCATTGGATGGACTCTCGATGATCTGACTGGAATAAGTCCCTCTTATTGTACTCATCATATCTATTCAGAAGAGGGCGCACGACCTTCTCGTGAAATGCAGAGACGCTTGAACCCCAATCTGCAGGAGGTCGTGAAAAAGGAGATCATCAAGTGGTTAGATGCAGGGATCATCTACCCGATCTCCGATAGTCGTTGGGTGAGCCTAATTCAGGTTGTGCCTAGAAAGGCAGGGCTCACCACCATAACGACTGAAACAGGAGAAGTCATTCCTACCTGATTAGCCAACTCGTGGAGAGTCTGTGTAGATTACCGACGACTCAATTCCTCCACGAAGAAAGATCATTTCCCACTACCTTTCATTGATCAGATTCTCGAGAAATTAGCGAGAAATCGATTCTTCTGCTTTCTTGACGGGTACTCCGATTACAACCAGGTGGCAATCCATCCTGAGGACCAAGAGGACCAGGATGCCTTTCGGTCCTTGCAATGCACCCGTGACTTTTCAGCGGTGCATGCTTGCCATATTCTCAGATATGGTAGGTGACTATCTGGAAGTCTTCATGGATGACTTTTCAGTTTTTGGAGCATCATTTGACGATTACCTCCAACACTTGGCCCAAATACTCAGGCGGTGCATCGATGTGAATTTCGTTCTTTCCTAGGAAAAGAGCCATTTTATGGTACCTGAGGGAATTGTCCTGGGACACTTAATCTCGGAGAAAGGCATCCAAGTGGATCAAGCTAAGGTTGATCTAATCTCTCACCTTCCTATGCCTAACTCGATCAGGGACATCCGTTCTTTTCTAGGGCATGTCGGTTTTTACCAACGTTTCATTCCTGATTTCTCGAAAATCGTGCGCCCCTTGACTACTCTTCTCTCCAAGGATGTACCCTTTGAAATCTCCAAGGAATGCACACTAGCCTTTGAAAACCTTCATGACCGAGTCACCCAGGCACCTATCCTACAATCTCCTGACTGGTCTCAACCCTTTGAGATCATGTGCGATGCGTCTGATTTCGCTGTAGGAGCGATCCTGGGGCAGAAAGCTGACGGGAAACCCGTGGTCATCTACTACGCTAGCAAGACACTTGAAGAGGCTCAGCGTAACTACACGGTTACGGAGAAAGAGCTGCTAGCCGTAATATTTGCCCTTGAAAAATTCTGATCGTATCTCCTGGGTTCCCACATCATCATCTACTTGGATCACACAGCTGTGAGGCATCTCATTGCCAAGAAGGACGCGAAGCCTCGACTAATCCGATGGATCTTGCTATTGCAAGAATTCGATCTCGAAATTCGTGACAAGGTGGGAAGACAGAATGTGGTAGCCGGCCATTTGTCCCGCCTTCCTTCTGAGATTATCAACCCTTCCGGACCCATCACGGAACATTTTCCTGATGAACACCTGCTGACTATTGGTACTAGCCTTCCATGGTTTGCTGATATAGTAAACTACTTGGCATCTCATCAGATCCCGTCTGATTGGCCGAAGGCCAAGAAAGACAAATTGCGCTTTGATGCCAAGTATACATTAAGGAAGACTCTACCTCTTCTGCATTGGTGCTGATCAAATCATCCAGAGATGTGTTCCAGAAGAAGTCAACAATATCCTCTCTTTCTGCCATGACCAGGCATGTGGTGGCCATTTCTCTGGGCATAAAACAGCATCAAAAGTCCTCCAGTGCGGCTTTTACTGGCCCACACTGTTCAAAGACGCATACAATCACTGCAAGGCATGCAGTCGTTGCCAAACTTTGGGCAACATGAGCCATCGCGACATGATGCCTTTGCAGCTGATTCTCGTATGCGAAATTTTTGATGTTTGGGGGATTGATTTTATGGGCCCCATTCCTATTTCAGATGGTTTCGAATACATTCTACTGGCCGTGGACTACATGTCCAAATGGATCGAAGCCATACCGACCCGAACATGTGATCACAAAATCGTTCTCAAATTCATTCATCAAAACATTTTCTCAAGGTTCGAGATTCCTCGTGCTATAATCTCAGATGGGGGGACCCATTTCACAAATGCTCAGTTTAGGTCACTGATGACCACGTACGGGGTGTCTCACCGAATCTCTACTCCTTATCAACCCCAGACTAATGGTCTAGCTGAGCTATCAAATCGGGAGATCAAAAAAATTCTGCAGGTCACTGTTTGGCCTGACAGTAAGGACTGGTCGTCCCGACTTCCGGAAGCCTTGTGGGCCTATAGGACAGCCCACAAAACCCAATTAGGCATGTCTCCCTTTAGACTGGTGTATGGGAAGGCGTGTCACCTTCCCGTCGAACTGGAGTATAAAGCCTATTGGGTAGTATGGAACTATAATCTAGATCTTTCGAAGGCTGGAACCCACAGAAAGCTTCAAATCAGCGAGATCGATGAATTACGCCTAGACGCGTATGAGAACTCGCGAATCTACAAGGAGCGGGTTAAAGCCTTCCATGACAGGCATATCTTGAGAAATATTTTTCATCCTAGTCAGAAGGTCCTACTCTTTGATGCCCGACTCAAACTTTTCCTTGGAAAGTTGCGATCCAAGTGGGTCGGACCATACTTGGTCGGACAGGTTTTTGGAAATGGAGCCATCGAAATCAGTCCGCTCAGCCACGATTCCTAACCTTTCATCGTGAACGGTCAGAGACTCAAGCCGTTCATTGATGTAACTTCTACTAATTTGGTTGAATCATCTTATATCCTCCATTCCCCTTGAGCTTATTGCGCCCAGCTGATGGCGTAAAACTCAGCGCTTAACGGGAGGCAGCCCGTCATTTCCCTTGAAAACCTAAAACCTCTTTGACACCTTTGTGCACTTAAGGTTCACCCTTTAAGACAGCCGACTCCACCTCAGATGCTTGCATCTGGGATTAGAAATCGTTCGCAACAATCACCTTGACCCATTCACTCACCAAAATACCTGTCCTAAGGAATGAACTAAGCTGAATAAAAACCCCCCTAAGTTACAATGAGGACATTGCAAACCTTAGGCATTGGGGGGTATGAAAGTGCAAAACTTGTAAGAAAAGATTTTAAACAAAAAATTCACATATGCCAAAACACCATAAAAATTAAAAAAAAATTTTGAAAAAAAAAATAAGAGAATAAGAGGAGAAAGGAAATTTTGTGAGAGAAGGAAAAGAAACAAAATGAAAAAGGAGCACAAAAATATGAGAAAAGAGTAATAGTCATTAGTAAGAAACTAAGGAATTGACCTAAGTTCTAGACCTCATTCAAGAAAAGAAATGAAAAGTGCATGGTGAGATTAGTAAGAACGCAAACCTTAGGCATTCTTGGATAAACTCTTAGTACCCATTAAGATCTGGACACTCCTCAAGAGGTTGAGGAAAATGAAAAGCTTAAGTATTAGGTCCAAGGCTTAGGGAGTGGTGACGACCTTCTTCTATAGTTCTATTATTTCATCGTAGTATAGTATAGAGAAGTGATTACCAGTTTAATACAATTTGTTACTCGGAAATAAAAGAGTTCCCGAGGTCGAACTCAGGGAGCAAACTGTATTCTAGAGATACAAATTTTATTACAAAAATATTACAAAAATAAAGAGAGAGAGAGAGAGAGAGAGAGGGAGAGATAAAAATTTGGTTTCTTCTTTCTTCCTCTTTGTTTTCTCTTCTCTTTGGCTTTTGGTTTTTCTTCTTTGTTTATCTCCTGGTGGTCTTCTTCTTCTGCCTTCTGTTCTTCTTATTTCTTCTCTTCTTCAGAGCTCCTCATCTTCTTTTCTTTCAATTCTGCCTTTCTTCAGCTTTCTTCTTTCTTCTTTCTTCTTTCTGCCTCAGCTGTAAAGCTTTTCTTCTTGCGGTCCCTTGCTCAGCGGCACGACTTTGTTCTCCTTCTTTCTCTGCAATCCTTTTACTGCAGGGCGTCGTCTGATTTTCCAATCAGACAACTTAAATCGTCGCTGCTACAGTGCTCCACCTTCTTTCAGTCTTCGTCGGCCTTCTTCTTCTTCTCTTCTTCCACGGTTCTTCTTCTTTGTTTACCTGTGCCTGCACACTTCAAAGTTTACATCAGTGGGCAAAACCTACTCTACCCCCCACCCCCGCGTTTCTCTCTCACGGAAGCCGCTCTTAGGAAGGCTCTCCCAGAGCTGCCGGGTATTCGGGTACGGGTCGTCCCGGGGTCCAGGCCCACCGGCGTGTGTGGTGGGCGAGGAGTGCAGGTCGGGCTTAGTTGGGTCGGGCCAGGTCCGCGGGGCGTGGTCGCGGACGAGGCCGGGTCGAGCGGGTGAGTGAGAGGGACCTCACCCCGTGCTCAGGAGGCAACGAACATAAGGCACTTTTTGCCTTTATGCGGGCGTGCTCCTCTGAAAAGTTACGAGGTGGGACTAAATGTCCCACCCCAATTTGGATGCCTGCGCGGAGGAAGCAGCGGCTGTCGAGGCGAAGCGCGGGGGCTTCACGCGAGAGCTTCGACTCGACTGCAGCCTGGTACTTCGCGAAGACGCCTCGCACTGCCTGGGAGCGTGACCTGGGCGTGGCGCACCTGGGGCAGCAGGTGAAGAAGCTGCTTCGCTTCAACAATGGCGGCGGCGAGCGCAGGTACCTGCCCACAGAGAAATGGCCTCACGGCCCAATCAGAAACGCGGAGCACCTTCGCCGTGGCACGGCGAAGGTGGTAGGGGGTCTGGCAGGCGGCGGGGCGGAGCGTGAGGGTCACCCTAGGTCAAACTGCGGGCGAAGAAGTGGGTTTGTTCGGGGGGCCTGCAGAGGGCGAGTGGTGGGAAGTGGAAGGGCGGAGGTTGATCAGGGTGAGGAGGCGGAGGTTCTGTGAGGGTCAGCGAGTCGTGTGGAGTGGCGGAATGATGGGAGCGACTCGCCGGAGGATGGCCGGAGGTGTGGAAGATGACGGTGGTTGGCGTTGGAATTACTTCACAAGATAACCAGGTTTTATTGTTATAGCGTTGTAGTATAGCCAGTTATTGCCATCATTTCAAATATATAAATTTTTTACTCGGAAAATAAAAGAGAGTTCCCGAGGTCGAACTCAGGGAGCAAGTTGTATTCTAGAGATATACATGTTCTATTACAAAAAATAAAGAGAGAGAGAGAGGGAGAGAGATGAAAGTTTGAGTTCTTCTTCTTTTCTTCTTTCTTTCTCTTTGTCTCTCTCTCTCTTTAGCTGTTGTTCCTCCTGTTCTTCTTCTGTGTTTATCTCCTTGTGGTCCTCTTCTTCTTCTGTTGTTCTTCCTTGTTCTTTTGTTCTTCAGATCTTCTTCTTTCTTCTTTTCTTTTTCCTATCAGGACGTCGTCTCTCCTTCTTTCTTCTTTTCTTTTCAGGCCGTCGTCTGATTTTCCAATCAGACGACTTAAACCGCTTGTTGCTACAGTGTCTCCCTTAGCTTTCCTCTTCTTCCGCAGTCCTTCTTCTTCACCTGTGCCTGCACACTTCAGAGTTTACGTCAGAGGGCAAAACCTACTCTACCCTCCCCCACCCCCGCGTCTCTCTTTCTCTGAATTCGCTCTTAGGAAAGCTCTCCCAGAGCATCCGGTAATCGGGTACGCGGGTCGCGCCCGGGTCCAGGCCCACCGGCGTGCGTGGTGGGCGAGGAGTGCAAGTCAGTCTAAGTCGGGTCGGGTCAGGTCCGCGGGGCGTGAGCGCGGACGAGACCGGGTAACCGGGCGGGTGAAGGGGACCTCACCCCGTGTGCTGAGGCAATAAGCCTCCAGCACTTTTTCACTTTATACCGCCGCCACCCCTTCCCCCGGGCTATGATGAGAACCTCATCATGAGCCATAACTAGCTCATTTTGACCCAATACAAAGGATAAAAGCTCCTACATAACTCAAGGAAAGGCTTAACTCAGAATTCTCTGAGTTAAGCCTTTCCTTGAGTTATGTAGGAGCTTTTATCCTTTGTATTGGGTCAAAATGAGCTAGTTATGGCTCATGATGAGGTTCTCATCATACCCCCATGCCTAGCTTTTGCTAGTCCCTTAGCAAAAAAACTTAAGGTTTCAACCCTTGTTCTAGACCATTAAGTTCTTAATAGCTTCAGATAGGTGCTTTTTCATTTGAGCTTAGATTAGGTTAGAATGCTGACCATAGGCCTAAAAGGTACTCTAGTACCAATCAAGATCCAAATCTGTCTAGCTTTAGCCTCAGTCTTTAGCAAAGGTTTTTAAGGCCCACAAGAACTAACCTAAGGTTTATTGGACTTTGTGGTTAAAGCACCCGTGCTTGAAATGATTTTAACCCTGGCTCAGTTCGCAGTGCGTTTTGTAAGAGAGATAGAAAGTTATTCTGTTTGGAGAGTTTTCTCTCTCTTTTTCTTTTTAGTTCTAGCCTAGGATTGGCTTTTCAACAGGTCTGTATCAGATTCCTTGCTCCCATCATCAATCCTCAAGGGTTCCTGGCAATCGATGCTTTGAGATAGCACCGCCCATGGCAACCCCCGGAACCCTGGCTATTGAGATTTCGAGATAATCCCATCCATGGTGTTCCGTGGCCGAATCCAGACCCTGGCAATTGACACTTCGAGATAATGCCATCCATGGAATCTGAATCAGCAGAGTGCTTACATGCCCCCAGTAGGATATGTAAATATCCTAAGAGACAGGCACCGAGGAGATGATATTTTGTTACGCATCTTCGAGGGAATTTCCCGCCTCTCCGCGCTGGGAACTCGTCCAAATCAACTTGTGTCGATCGGCCGCTCCTATTCTAGGTGTTCTTTTCAGAATTTTGCGACGCTTCTGCGTGATTTTGATTTTTACGCTTACTGAACCAGGCTGTGTGTGAGGTTAGGGTGCTTAGGTTACTGAGTCCCGTAAACCAAAAATTAGTTAACGAGGCCAAATACTCCCTAAGCCTTAGACCTAATACTTCAGCTTTTCATTTTCCTCAACCTCTTGAGGAGTGTCTAGATCTTAATGGGTACTAAGAGTCTATTCAAGAATGCCTAAGGTTTGCGTTCTTACTAATCTCATTATGCACTTTTCAGTTATTTTCTTGAATGAGGTCTAGAACTTAGGTTAATTCCTTAGTTCCTTACTAATGACTATCACCTTTTCTTATAATTTTGTGCTCCTTTTTTCATTTTGTTTCTCTTCTCCTTCTCCTTCACAAAATTTCCTTCTCCTTTTATTCTTTTTCGAAAAATTTTTTAATTTTTATGGTGTTTTTGGCATATGTGAATTTTTTTGTTTGAAACCTTTTCTTACAAGTTTTACACTTTCATACCCCCCCCATGCCTAAGATTTGCAATGTCCTCATTGTAACCTAGGGGGTTTTTATTTAACTTAGTTCATTCCTTAAGACAGAAATTTGGATGAGTGGATGGGTCGGGTTGAATTTTTGCGGACGATTTCTAATCCCAGATGCAAGCATCTGAGGTGGGGTCGGCTGTCTACAAGGGTGAACCTCAAGTACAAAAAGGTGTCAGAACAAGTTTCAGGTTTTCAAAGAGAATGACGGGCTACCTCCCGTTAAGCGCTGAGTTTTACACCATCGGCTGGGCGCAATAAGCTCAAGGGGAAAGGAGGATATAAGATGTTTCAGCCAAATCAGTAGAAGTTACATCAATGAACGGCTTGAGTCTCTGACCGTTCACGATGAAAGGTTCAGAATCGTGGCTGAGTGGACTGATTTCGATTGCTCCATTTCCAAAAACCTGTCGGACCAAATATGGTCCGACCCACTTGGATCTCAGTTTTCCTGGGAAGAGTTTTAGTCTGGCATCAAAGAGTAGGACCTTTTGACCAGGATGAAAGATCTTTCTCGAGATGTGTTTGTCGTGGAAGGCTTTAACCCGCTCCTTGTAGATTTGCGAGTTCTCGTACGCGTCTAGGCGTAATTCATCGATCTCGCTGATTTGGAGTTTTCTGTGGGTCCCAGCCTTGGAAAGATCTAGATTACAGTTTCGTACTGCCCAATAGGCTTTATGCTCCAGTTCTACGGGAAGGTGGCATGCCTTTCCGTACACCAGTCTAAAGGGAGACATGCCCAATTGGGTCTTGTGGGCGGTCCTATAGGCCCACAATGCTTCCGGAAGTCGGGACGACCAGTCCTTACTGTCAGGTCGAACAGTGACTTGTAGGATTTTCTTGATCTCCCGATTAGACAGCTCAGCTAGGCCATTAGTTTGGGGGTGGTAAGGAGTAGAGATTCGGTGAGACACCCCGTATTTGGTCATCAGTGACCTAAACTGAGCATTTGTGAAATGGGTCCCCCCATCAGAGATTATTGCACGAGGAATCCCGAACCTTGAGAAAATGTGTTGATGAATGAATTTGAGAACGATTTTGTGGTCACAGGTTCGGGTCGGTATGGCTTCGATCCATTTGGACACGTAGTCCACAGCCAACAGAATGTATTCGAAACCATCCGAAACAGGAAAGGGGCCCATAAAATCAATCCCCCAAACATCAAAGATTTCGCATACTAGAATCGGTTGCATAGGCATCATGTCGCGATGGATCATGTTGCCCAAAGTCTGGCAACGACTGCATGCCTTGCAGTGATTGTATGCGTCTTTGAACAGTGTGGGCCAGTAAAAGCCGCACTGGAGGACTTTTGATGAGGTTTTATGCCCGGCGAAATGGCCACCGCATGCCTGGTCATGGCAGAAAGAGAGGATATTGTTGAATTCCCCTTCCGGGACACATCTCCGGATGATCTGATCGGCACCTATGCGGAAGAGGTACGGGTCTTCCCAAATGTAATACTTGGCATCAGAGCGTAATTTGTCTTTCTTGGCCTTCGGCCAATCGGACGGGATCTGATGAGATGCCAAGTAATTTACTACATTAGCAAACCATGGAAGGCTAGTACCAATAGTCAGCAGGTGCTCATCGGGAAAATGCTCAGTGATGGGTCCGGGAGGGTCAATTATTTCAGAAGGAAGACGGGACAAGTGATCAGCTACCACATTTTGCTTTCCCGCTTTGTCGCGAATCTCAAGGTCAAATTCTTGCAACAGCAAGATCCATCGGATTAATCGAGGTTTCGCGTCCTTCTTTGCAAGGAGATGCCTCACAGCTGTGTGATCCGAGTATATGATGACACGGGAACCCAGAAGGTACGATCTGAACTTTTCTAGGGCAAATACTACAGCTAGCAGCTCTTTCTCAGTAACCGTATAGTTACGCTGAGCCTCATCGAGTGTTTTACTGGCGTAGTAAATGACCACAGGTTTCCCGTCAATTTTCTGCCCCAAAACCGCTCCTACAGCGAAGTCGGATGCATCGCACATGATCTCAAAGGGTTGAGACCAATCAGGGGACTGTAGGATCGGGGCTTGGGTGACTCGGTCACGCAGGATTTCAAATGCTTGAGTGCATTCCTTGGAGAGAAGAGTGGTCAGGGGGCGTGCGATTTTTGAAAAATCAGGGATAAATCGTCGATAAAAACCGACATGCCCTAAAAAGGAACGGATGTCCCTGATCGAGCTAGGCATAGGAAGGTGAGAAATCAGATTAACCTTAGCTCGATCCACTTGGATACCTTTCTCCGAAATTGAGTGTCCCAGGACAATTCCCTCAGGCACCATGAAATGGCTCTTTTCCCAGGAAAGAACCAAATTCACATCGATGCACCGCCTGAGTATCTGGACCAAGTGTTGGAGGCAATCTTTGAATGATGCTCCGAAAACTGAAAAGTCATCCATGAAGACTTCCAGATAATCACCTACCATGTCTGAGAATATGGCAAGCATGCATCGCTGAAAAGTAGCGGGTGCATTGCAAAGACCGAAAGGCATCCTTCGGAAAGCGTATGTTCCGAAGGGGCAGGTGAACGTGGTCTTTTCTTGGTCCTCAGGATGGATTGCCACCTGGTTATAACCGGAGTACCCGTCAAGAAAGCAGAAGAACCTATTTCCCGCAAGTTTTTCGAGAATTTGATCAATGAAGGGTAGTGGGAAATGGTCCTTCTTCGTGGAGGAATTGAGTCGGCGGTAATCTATACAGACTCTCCACGAGTTGGCTAATCGGGTAGGAATGATTTCTCCGGTCTCAGTTGTTATAGTGGTGAGTCCTGCCTTCTTGGGCACGACCTGAATTGGGCTCACCCAACGACTATCGGAGATCGGGTAGATGATTCCGGCATCTAACCACTTGATGATCTCCTTTTTCACGACCTCCTGCAGATTGGGGTTTAAGCGTCTCTGCATTTCACGAGAAGGTCGTGTGCCCTCTTCCGAATAGATATGATGAGTACAATAAGAGGGACTTATTCCAGTCAAATCGTCGAGAGTCCACCCGATGGCTCTGCGATGTTGCTGGAGGACAACAATCAGACGGGATTCCTGTTCAGGACTGAGGTTGGAATTGATAATCACAGGAAGGGTCTGATTAGAACCCAAAAAGATGTATTTCAAGTGAGCAGGAAGGGGTTTCAGTTCGAGGATGGGGTTATCAGCAGCAGCGGGTGGTTCAGTATAGATGTGAGGTTCGAGGGTGGGAGTTACTGGGTTATTCATATCTGGATTCGACTCCTCTGTTTGCGGGTCAAGATCCTTCTGTGGTTGATGAGGCATAATCGCGTCATCCTGGAAGTGTGATTCATCAACCAAGGTCCTGATGTCACAAATTTGTTCGATGACGCCGCAATTAATTCCTTGTTGGGCCTTAAATATATCAATTTTCAGTGTTTGATCTCCAAACTTAAGCTCTATTTGGCCCTCCTCACAGTTGATGTTGGCTCTAGCAATAGCCAAGAAAGGTCTCCCTAGAATGATTGGTGTATCCCTAGGGTTCTCAGGTGCATCCATATCTAAGACTATAAAGTCCACTGGAAAATAGAAATCCCGCACTCTTACGATAACATCCTCGAGAATCCCTTTTGGTGACTTTATAGATCGATCTGCTAATTGTAATGTCACCTCGGTTGGTTTTAGCTCAGATTCTTCTAGATGGTCAAGTAAGGATGTGGGTATCAGGTTTATGGATGCACCCAAGTCTAACAATGCTCTATCAAATTGGGTACCACCTATCTTGAAGGAAATCAGGGGAGTACCAGGATCTTTTGCCTTGGGTGGGAGTCTACTGAGGGTTACAGAGCTGGCTTGTTCTGACAGAATAATTGGGCTCCCTCCCTTGGTTCGCGGCTTACGCTGGGGTGTACATATATTCTTTAGAAATCGTGCGTAAGCTGGTACGTGGCGGATTGCATCCATCAAGGGGATGTTTATGTGGACCTGCTCAAAGAGCTTGACCAGGTCCTCCTCAAGGGCCACGGGTTTGGTGGTCTTCTTTCCCTTGGTCAAGGCCTCGGGAAACGGGATCTTGGTTGGTTCTTCTAGGATAGGTCCAGGTTGTGGATCTGGGACAGTGGTATCTTGGATAACTATCCTAGGGTCATAGTTATCAGGCTTGGAGTGGTTTGGATAATGCGGGTCTTGAGTTGTTTTACCACTACGTGTTGTTATAGAATTTAATCCGGCCTGATTTTGGTTTGGGTTTTGTAAGAGGGGTGGCTGCTGCTGAAATCCCGCATAAGAAGTTGAAGCTTCCATCTCGTCTGGAGATGGAGCAGTAGGGGCCTGATAAATCCATTGTGCGTGGCCTAAATTTGGATTCATAACGCGCTTCTGGGTTGGCACGTTATTTGGGTTAGGAAGGGGTTGGGAAGGGAGTGTGCCTGGCTGGCGAGAATTTGCCAACTGGACCAGTTGAGTTTTAACTTCTGTAAGTTCGTCCTTGTGCTGTTTTTGAATAGCCGCATTCATTTTTTGAATGTCAGCCAGAGTCTGAAGGATTAGGGACATTTGATCTTGATTTGGCCCTAATGGATAAGTAGGGTTGGGCTGAGGCTGAGGCGGCTGGTAATGACGAGAGGGCTGTGGGCGGGACTGAAAAGGTGGTCTTTGGGTTTGGGAATTTCCCGCCCACTGAAAATTGGGATGGTTTCGCCATCCAGGGTTGTAAGTGTTGGAGAATGGGTCGTTCTGGATGGCGTTGAGGTCCTCGCAGGTCTGAGGAACCTCCTGAGAATCAGGGAAAGGGGGAATGGAGTTCCCCTGGCTGGTGTAGAAAGGATCGGATGATCCTCCGATCCAAGAATCAGATGGGGATGGATATGGATCCATCCTAGGGGAAGATCGGTGGAGGATGTTTTGCACAGTCTCCTGTGTGGAAGGAGGTTGTGCAAAGGAGTTACGCGCGGAGGTGGCTCGCTGCAAGTGCTGAGTCAGCTCATCCACCTTCTTTTCAATGATTGAGACCTTGTCCAATCGACTGGCCATTAATTCCAGGTCGACTGATGCGGATAGGCCCTGCGTCTCATGTGCTCCCTTAAGATTCGTCGCTGCACGGGTATTCGTCTTGTCGAATAATCCCATGGAGTCATTGTTGATGGAGTTCTCGCACATGTTTTCGAGAATCTCCCATACGGTGTCTTCATGTTGACCCATGATGTTTCCTCCGCAAGTTGCATTGACGAAAAGGCGGATGTCCTCACGGAGTCCCTGGTAAAAAGATTGGACTTGTTCCCATTTAGGAACTCCGTGATGGGGGCACTTTCTCATGAGATCCTGAAAACGATCCCATGTCTCATGGAGAGGTTCTCCTGATTGTTGAGTGAAGTGTGTAATCTGATGGCGCAAGGCGTTGGTCCGACCAACGGGAAAAAACTTTTTCAAAAACTCGGATTGAAGTTCTTCCCAAGTGTTGATCGGTCGGGTCTGAGTTTGATACCAATGGGCGGCCTTGTCCATAAGAGAAAAGGAGAACATCTTCATGAGAAGAATATCCCGATTTTGCGCATCTGATCCAAAAGTGTGGGCCAGATGCTTTAGCTGTTTGATGTGCTGGAAGGGATCTTCAGAATTAAGCCCATGGAATTTAGGTATAGCATGAATCATGTTGGGCTTTAATTTGGAATCAGGTCCTCCAGTCGGGATTCTGACTCGAGGCTCAATGGCCACCACAGCAGGATTGTAGTGGTCCCGCATCATAGGACGCTGTGGTGGGTGTACGAAGTTTTGGAAGAGGTCATTGAGTCGCTGGAGCTGGTGTTCCAGATTATTTTCTTCCTCAACTGGCTGAGCCACGATGGGGGAAGAAGAAGAACTTGGTTCTGAATCAGAAGAGAGAATAATGTGAGGGTGTTGCTGCACAAACACGGGCGTCGAGGCTTGGCCTTGACGAGAGCGAATTTCTAAAGGAGGTCTTAAGGGTGGTCTTAAGGACCTCCTTCCGTACATGCACTGTTGGAAGAGGTAAGTTTAGAAGGTGCTGGACCCAATCAAGACACCCAAAAATGTGTTGGGTGACTATAGAGGTGCGGGGCAGATGGACCCCTTGATCAGAAAGATCGTCCACCTGAGAATTACCTGGGCAGCCAGAGAGGGAGAGTCCCGCGAAGACCCCTACACGGTAGAGCGTCCCCACGGGTTACAGGGTTTCCCCCACCCGACCTCTCTTGTCACTGCGGTTCCAGGTAGACCAGAATGGGGATCTTGACCTCTTAAGTCTACCAATTTTAAGATCAGGGTGCTTAAGGTTTCACTTGAACTTTAGTCTTTTAAGTGCAAAGAGTGACCTAATTTAAGGTTGGTTGACCCAAGGGGTTAACTTTACCTCTTGTTTTCTTTGAGAGCATTTAGGTCTTGTCTTTTAGGGTTCAAGTGTTTAAGAGAGCCAATTGTTTTAGGTTTTCTTTTGAATAGGTATTTTCAATCAATGGTTTAGGCACACTTCTTTTGGATTTTCTCCATTCTTGATTTAAGTAGTGTGTCTTTAAAACCCTAAGGTTGAATCTTATGTTGGCTCTACTTGGTCCAGTTAGTTCTTTGTTGGGTAATTAGGGCTCAAGCAAGAATGTGTTAGCCCTTAAATACCCTAAATAGTGTGCAGGACTGAGTTGAAAACATGCAACTCTTTATGGTTACTAAGTATGGAAGACAGGTTAGCCCTATATTGCTTGTTCTTTTCTTTTCTTCCTCTTTAGAGTTTAGGGGTTAATAGCGAGAGGAAAAATTTACCTGTCCTTGGAGTGGTTGTCGTGCGGTTGCTTGTCTTCTTGATTTCCTATAGCTGCACAAAAGAGGGGAGATTATCAGAAATTACAAAGAGAAACAGGAATGTTTACCTCTAGAATAGCCGTTGCTCCCCGGCAACGGCGCCAAATGGCGTTGGAATTGCTTTGCAAGATAACCAGGTTTTATTGTTATAGCGTTGTAGTATAGCCAGTTATTGCCATCATTTCAAATATATAAATTTTTTACTCGGAAAATAAAAGAGAGTTCTCGAGGTCGAACTCAGGGAGCAAGTTGTATTCTAGAGATATACATGTTCTATTACAAAAAATAAAGAGAGAGGGAGAGGGAGAGAGATGAAAGTTTGAGTTCTTCTTTTCTTCTTTCTTTCTCTTTGTCTCTCTCTCTCTTTAGTTGTTGCTCTTCCTGTTCTTCTTCTGTGTTTATCTCCTTGTGGTCCTCTTCTTCTTCTGTTGTTCTTCCTTGTTCTTTTGTTCTTCAGATCTTCTTCTTTCTTCTTTTCTTTTTCCTGTCAGGACGTCGTCTCTCCTTCTTTCTTCTTTTCTTTTCAGGTCGTCGTCTGATTTTCCAATCAGACGACTTAAACCGCTTGTTGCTACAGTGTCTCCCTTAGCTTTCCTCTTCTTCCGCAGTCCTTCTTCTTCACCTGTGCCTGCACACTTCAGAGTTTACGTCAGAGGGCAAAACCTACTCTACCCTCCCCCACCCCCGCGTCTCTCTTTCTCTGAATTCGCTCTTAGGAAAGCTCTCCCAGAGCATCTGGTAATCGGGTACGCGGGTCGTGCCCGGGTCCAGGCCCACCGGCGTGCGTGGTGGGCGAGGAGTGCAAGTCAGTCTAAGTCGGGTCGGGTCAGGTCCGCGGGGCGTGAGCGCGGACGAGACCGGGTAACCGGGCGGGTGAAGGGGACCTCACCCCGTGTGCTGAGGCAATAAGCCTCCAGCACTTTTTCACTTTATACCGCTGCGCCTCTTCAGAGTTTTCCGAGGTGGGACTAAATGTCCCACCCTAATTGAGCGCCCGCAGCGGAGAAAGCAGCGGGCGATTGCGGCTTCACGCGAGGCCTTCGCCCCAGCTGCGAGCCTGACGCTTTGTCGAAATGCCTCGCAAGGCCTGGGAGTCGAATCTGGGCGTGGCGCGCCTGCAGCTGCAGGCGGAAGCAGCTCCTTCTGCACGGCAATGGCGGCGGAGGTCGGGTGACCTGTTCACAGCAAAACGGCCTCTCGGCCTAATCAGAAGGTGCCGGGAGCTTCGCCAGAGTGCGGCGAAGCTCGTGTGGGTGGTCGGCGAGCCGTGTGGGTTGCTGGGGTGATGGGAGCGGCTCGCCGGAGGATGGCCGGAGGCGGAGAAGGTGAGGGTGAGGGGTCGGAATCGAGGGCGACAGTAGATGTTTAAAGTGAGGAAAAGGAAGAGGGGAGGAAGAGGAGGAGTTCTACCTACTTAGCAGGAGGAGGAGGGGCCGGAGCGGGCGACAGTCGTATCGACTGTCGCCGAAGAAGAAGATGCTCGGGGGAAGGGGCGGCGGCGAGCAGAGGGCCGGAGATGCGCCAGCTGGGTGCGGCGTGGCTCGGGAAGAGTAGGGGAAGAAGTCTCTGCTGCTGGTATTGCGGCAGAGCGAAGAGGAGGAGGAAGAACCGCCGGAGCTGGTGGGCGTCTGCCGGAGTGAGAAGAGAGGAAAGTTGGGGGTTTTCTCCGTCAGATCCGAGCTGGGAAGAACGGTGGAGCGACGGGGGTATTTATAGGGACCGAATCAGGGAGGAAGGCAGAGGGAGACGACGTGTCTCCCTCGCCGGAGGACGCCGGAGATGGAAACCCATACCGTCCGTGCGTTCGCACGGCCGGTATGGTGGGTTACACCGACCAGGGGGGTGTCCCTGCGACAGCTGACGACGTAGGGCACCCCCGGTTTACTTGCCAGGCTCTCCCCCTCACCCTGCGCGGCGCCATGCTCCGCGCAAGGTCGCCGGAGCATGGTGCTGGCAGGTTTTGCAGGGGGGACCTGAACGCAAAGAACGAAGGAGAGTTAGGAGCCAAAATGCGAGGGTTCAAAAGTTGAGGGCCAAAAAGTAAATATATGAGACCAAAGTGTAAAGTTGGTCAAGAAGGTTTCTTCTTAGGCTCAAGTTTTTATACATGACTAATTAGGACCTAAGGAATCTGATGGTGAATTTTATTTCTAGATTAAACCTTGTTTGACTGGTCAATTTACGCAAAAACCCAAATTAAGTTATTAATTGGGTATGGTTCTTAATGTAGGTCAAGATGGGTTCCTAAGGTCAAATTGAAGGTTCTAAACCCTAAATATTATTTTTCTATGAATTTTAGAGGGTTTATTCCATTTTTTCTTTGCCTTGAACCTCGTGAATTGAAGTGGATTTGTTTTAGGGTTACATATTATCATTCAGTTCCTTGGAATTGCTGTAGCCCTTGCTAGATCATCTCATCCCACTTTTATTCTTATTAAGTTGCTTTGACCTATGTTTGGACCCTGAATTACCCTGAATGCAGATTATACTGGTAAAATTGCATTTTTACCCCTTATGACTTGTTTTCTCCTTAAACTCAGAATTCTCTGAGTTAAGCCTTTCCTTGAGTTATGTAGGAGCTTTTATCCTTTGTATTGGGTCAAAATGAGCTAGTTATGGCTCATGATGAGGTTCTCATCAGTGGTCGGGTCGGTCGAGGGTTTAATTAAATGTAAAATAGCGAGGAAAAGAAAGAGGGGATAGAGACGACTAATTCTAACCTAACTAAAGTGATGAAGGGGACGAAGTGGCTGCCGGCTCGTACCTACCGGAGCTGGAGAAGAATGCCCAGACGGAGAGAACGGCGACGACGACGGGGCTGAAGCAGCGCGCGCCGGTATTGCGGACGTGGAGGAGAATCAGGAAGAAGTCTCTACTACTGGTATTGCGGCAGAGCGAAGACGAGGAAGGGGAGAGGCCGCTGGAGCTGGAGGGCTTCCTGTCGGAGTGGGAAGAGAGGAAGTGGGGGTCTTTCTCCATCAGGACCGAGCTGCTCAGAACGGCGGAGCGACGGGGGTATTTATAGAGGCGGAATCAGAGAGGAGGGCGGAGGGAGACGACGTGTCTCCCTCGCCGGAGGAAACCGGAGATGGAGACCCATACCGTCCGTGCGTTCGCACGGCCGGTATGGTGAGTTGCAGCGACCAGGGGGGTGTTCCTGCGACGGCTGACGACGCAGGGCACCCCCGGTTTACTTGCCAGACCCTCCCCCTTACCCTGCGCGGCGCCATGCTCCACGCAAGGTCGCCGGAGCATGGTGCTGGTCAGGTTTTGGCAGGAGGGACCTGAATGCAAAGAACGAAGGAGAGTTAGGGGTAGAAATGTGAGGGTTTGAAAGTTGAGGGCCAACAAGTAAATATATGAGGACCAAAGTGTAAAGTTGGTCAAGAAGGTTTCTTCTTAGGCTCAAGTTTTTATACATGACTAATTAGGACCTAAGGAATCTGATGGTGAATTTTATTTCTAGATTAAACCTTGTTTGATCGGTCAATTTATGCAAAAACCTGAATTAAGTTATTAATTGGGCATGGTTCTCAATGTAGGTCAAAATGGGTTCTGAAGGCCAAATTGAAGGTTCTAAACCCTAGATATTATTTTTCTATGAATTTTAGAGGGTTTATTCTATTTTTACTTTGCCTCGATACCTCGTGAATTGAAGTGGGTTTGTTTGGGGGGCCTGCAGATTATCATTTAGTTCCTTGGAATTGCTGTAGCCCTTGTCAGATCATCCCACTTTCCTTCTTATTCGGTTTGTTTGACCTATGTTTGGACCCTGAATTACCCTGTATGCAGATTATACTGGTAAAATTGCATTTTTACCCCTTATGACTCGTTTTCTCCTTAAACTCAGAATTCTCTGAGTTAAGCCTTTCCTTGAGTTATGTAGGAGCTTTTATCCTTTGTATTAGGTCAAAATGAGCTAGTTATGGCTCATGATGAGGTTCTCATCATACCCCCATGCCTAGCTTTTGCTAGTCCCTTAGCAAAAACTTAAGGTTTCAACCCTTGTTCTAGACCATGAAGTTCTTAATAGCTTCAGATAAGTGCTTTTTCATTTAAACCTAGATTAGGTTAGAATGCTGACCATAGGCCTAAAAGGTACTCTAGTACCAATCAAGATCCAAATCTGTCTAGCCTTAGCCTCAGTCTTTAGCAAAGGTTTTTAAGGCCCACAAGAACTAACCTAAGGTTTATTGGACTTTGTGGTTAAAGCACCCGTGCTTGAAATGATTTTAGCCCTGGCTCAGTTCGCAGTGCGTTTTATAAGAGAGAGATAGAAAGTTATTCTGTTTGGAGAGTTTTCTCTCGCTTTTTCTTTTTAGTTCTAGCCTAGGATTGGCTTTTCAACACGATCTGTATCAGATTCCTTGCTCCCATCATCAATCCTCAAGGGTTCCTGGCGATCGATGCTTCGAGATAGCACCGCCCATGGCAACCCCCGGAACCCTGGCTATTGAGATTTCGAGATAATCCCATCCATGGTGTTTCGTGGCCGAATCCAGACCCTGGCAATTGACACTTCGAGGTAATGCCATCCATGGAATCTGAACCAGCAGAGTCCTTACATGCCCCCAGTAGGATATGTAAATATCCTAAGAGACAAGCACCGAGGAGATGATATTTTGTTACACATCTTTGAGGGGATTTCCCGCCTCTCCGCGCTGGGAACTCGTCCAAATCAACTTGTGTTGATCGGCCGCTCCTACTCTAGGTGTTCTTTTCAGAATTTTGCGACGCTTCTGCGTGATTTTGATTTTTACGCTTACTGAACCAGGCTGTGTGTGAGGTTAGGGTGCTTAGGCTACTAAGTCTCGTAAACCAAAAATTAGTTAATGAGGCCAAATACTCCCTAAGCCTTAGACCTAATACTTCAGCTTTTCATTTTCCTCAACCTCTTGAGGAGTGTCCAGATCTTAATGGGTATTAAGAGTTTATTCAAGAATGCCTAAGGTTTGCGTTCTTACTAATCTCATTATGCACTTTTCAGTTATTTTCTTGAATGAGGTCTATAACTTAGGTTAATTCCTTAGTTCCTTACTAATGACTATCACTTTTTTCTCATAATTTTGTGCTCCTTTTATCCATTTGTTTCTTTTCTCCTCCTTCACAAAATTTCCTTCTCCTCTTTTCCTCTTATTCTTTTTCGAAAAATTTTTAATTTTTATGGTATTTTCAGCATATGTGAATTTTTTTTTTGAAACCTTTTCTTACATGTTTTGCACTTTCATACCCCCCCATGCTTAAGATTTGCAATGTCCTCATTGTAACCTAGGGGGTTTTTATTCAACTTAGTTCATTCCTTAAGACAGAAATTTGGATGAGTGAATGGGTCGGGTTGAATTTTGCGGACGATTTCTAATCCCAGATGCAAGCATCTGAGGTGGGGTCGGCTGTCTACAAGGGTGAACCTTAAGTGCAAAAAGGTGTCAGAAAAAGTTTTGGATTTTTTGGAAAATGACGGGTTGCCTCCCGTTGAGCGCTAAATTTGATGCCTTCAGCCAAGTGGGAAATGCGATGGAGAGGGGATGGTCAAATCAGCGGAGTTTTGTAAGACAAGCACCTTGATTAAGAACCTGGTTGGTCCAACCAGGTGCTTGTTTAGATCGACAGGCTGATGATGTAGCCCAAACCCAATCAATCTGGTGGGTTGATAGATGTAGATCAAAAGGTGTGGAACCCACCATATACTATGAAACTCAGATGGATGTGGAAGTGAAAATGCAGGGTTTGGCTGAGTTGAATCAGCCTGGTCAGAGTAGGGACCCGTAGAATAATCAATGAATGACGCGGAAACCCTACAGGGGTGATCAGAGAATGATGGAGCATGATATGTAGTCTGATCAGTGTTCCAAACCCGATGTGGAAATGCAATCGGCTCGGTGAGAGGTGAATCTGAATAGAAATTGAGTCCGGTTGCGGGTCGGGGTTGGGAAGAGGTTTTGATTAGTTCTGTGTGTGCAGACGAGGTGGCAACTGTGTATGAGGATTCTTTTAGAAAGGAATGATAGGTGGTTTCCTGTAGAGAGTCCTCTGGGTAACTATCAAATGCCGGAAGAGTGTCTGTAGGATGAAAGAAATCGGATTCGAGAAAAGATTTGAATTCTGGGTTGCAATCACTCTTGGCATTTTCTGTTTTTGGTTCCTGAGGATCAAAAAGGAATGATTCTGTGTTATCAGTGATCTCGGGAATCAGGACCTCAGAGTCGAGGTCGTAGATGGGCCTGGTGTGTTCAGGAAGGGGAATCTCTCCGCAATTATAGTCAGATCTGAAATTGTCGGAGAGTTGGCGAAAATGAGATTCATGATCATGAATTCCACCACAGCAAAAATTATCAGATGTGGAATCAGCAGACTGACTGGGGTCTAGCCTATATGTCAATTCTGGGCTCGAAAAGGTATTCTGTCTAGGCTCAAGCTCCAAGCTGGTGGGATAGACCCAATTGAAATCCAACTCGTCCAACTCCTCAGTCTCTGTATCATAAATTGGCATGACTTTCGAAAAATCGATCAGATTTCCTGAAGATGTTGGAGAGGGGTATTCATCAAATAGAGGCCCGAAATCATATCCTATAAAAATTTGATCTTTCTCATAAGGGGCCTCATAATCTTCCCAATAAGTTTCAGATCTAGGTTCTAGGCTTAGGATGTGGGTAGAATTATTAGAACCTAAGTCCGAATAACCTTCGAGGGCCACCTTATCAAGATAAGGGGCGGAATTTATACCCTCAAAAGGTTCAGTTCTGATCTCATTATTGCAGGAGTTTTGGAATTCTAGGCTTGGCAATTCATGGTCTAAGTTTGGCTCATCATTGTGTTCTCCTGCAATATCCCAACCTAATTCAACATTGTCTTCTATCTGGGTTGGGATTTCACAACCACTTTGTGCCTCAGTCCCGAGATCTGGGAAACTGGATTGTTCCTTAATACTGTTCCAAGATGGTTCATCCTCTATTTCTGGTATATACTGGTATTTCTGGTTGATAATTTGTTCTACTGATTTCATCATTTCTACCCGTTTTATAAGGGCATCTTGGTGTTGTTCCCAAAGTACAGGATTTGTCAAGCATTGAAGGTATTCAGATTGGTGTAATTTTTCTATCTCAATGTATCCTGTCATGAGCATATCTCGGGTTGATCCTTTTGAAATTTCAGTCAATAGAATTTGGGCACAGTTTATAATGAAAGCTGTGGTTGTTGGGACATCAACCTGAATGTTCTCTATTGGTGTTGAGGGTTTATATTTGATTTCATAGAATTCAAGGGCATCCTCAATCATCTTATCTTTCATGGATCTCAGATATTCAGGTTTTTTACATGGTAGTCGTGCTAGGTAATTAGGCTGCATCTTCGAATCAGGTGGTGGAATCAAGATATAGAATCAGAAGTTTGAATTAATGGAAGAAGGGGACTTTGTTCAGAATCAGAGGAAAGAGGGGCTATGCGAATGATTTCTGCAAAAACAAGGGAGCCGAGGCTTAGCCACGGGGAGAGTGAATTTCTATAGGAGGTTTCAAGGACCTCCTACAAAATACTGAAGGACTGGATGAGATAAGCAGGTGCTGGACCCAATCAAGACACCCAAAAATGTTGGGTGACTATAGAGGTTCAGGGCAGATGGACCCCTTGATCAGAAAGATCGTCCACCTGAGAATTACTTGGGCAGCTAGAGAGGGAGAGTCCCGCGAAGACCCCTACACGGTAGAGCATCCCCACGGGTTATAGGGTTTCCCCCACCCGACCTCTCTTGTCACTGCGGTTCCAGGTAGACCAGAATGGGGATCTTGACCTCTTAAGTCTACCAATTTTACTTTAAGATCAAGGTGCTTAAGGTTCCACTTGAACTTTAGTTTTTTTAAGTGCAAAGAGTGACCTAATTTAAGGTTGGTTGACCCAAGGGGTCAACTTTACCTCTTGTTTCCTTTGAGAGCTTTTAGGTCTTGTCTTTTTAGGGTTCAAGTGTTTAAAGAGCCAAACTTATTTTAGGGTTTCTTTGGATAGGTATTTTCAATCAATGGTTTAGGCACACTTCTTTTGGATTTTCTCCATTCTTGATTTAAGTAGTGTGTCTCTAAAACCCTAATGTTGAATCTTATGTTGGCTCTACTTGGTCCAGTTAGTTCTTTGGTGGGTAATTAGGGCTCAAGCAAGAATGTGTTAGCCCTTAAATACCCTTAATAGTGTGCAGGAATAATGGGTTGAAAACATGCAACTTTTTATGGTTACTAAGTATGGAAGACAGGTTAGCCCTATATTGCTTGTTCTTTTCTTTTCCTCCTCTTTAGAGTTTAGTGGTTAATAGCGAGAGGAGAAAATTACCTGTCCTTGGAGTGGTTGTCGTGCGGTTGCTTGTCTTCTTGATTTCCTGTAGCTGCACCAAAGAGAGGAGATTATCAGAAACTAAAAGAAACAGGAATGTTTACCTCTAGAATAGCCGTTGCTCCCCGGCAACGGGGAGCAACGGCGCCAAAAACTGGTGACGACCTTCTTCTATAGTTCTATTATTTCGTCGTAGTATAGTATAGAGAAGTGATTACCAGTTTAATACAATTTGTTACTCGGAAATAAAAGAGTTCCCGAGGTCGAACTCAGGGAGCAAACTGTATTCTAGAGATACAAATTCTTATTACAAAAATATTACAAAAATAAAGAGAGAGAGAGAGAGGGAGAGATAAAAATTTGGTTTTTTCTTTCTTCCTCTTTGTTTTCTCTTCTCTTTGGCTTTTGGTTTTTCTTCTTTGTTTATCTCCTGGTGGTCTTCTTCTTCTGCCTTCTGTTCTTCTTATTTCTTCTCTTCTTCAGAGCTCCTCATCTTCTTTTCTTTCAGTTCTGCCTTTCTTCAGCTTTCTTCTTTCTTCTTTCTTCTTTCTGCCTCAGCTGTAAAGCTTTTCTTCTTGCGGTCCCTTGCTCAGCGGCACGGCTTCTTCGTTCTCCTTCTTTCTCTGCAATCCTTTTACTGCAGGGCGTCGTCTGATTTTCCAATCAGACGACTTAAATCGCCGCTGCTACAGTGCTCCACCTTCTTTCAGTCTTCGTCGGCCTTCTTCTTCTTCTCTTCTTCCACGGTTCTTCTTCTTTGTTTACCTGTGCCTGCACACTTCAAAGTTTACATCAGTGGGCAGAACCTACTCTACCCCCCACCCCCCGCGTTTCTCTCTCATGGAAGCCGCTCTTAGGAAGGCTCTCCCAGAGCTACCGGGTATTCGGGTACGGGTCGTCCCTGGGTCCAGGCCCACCGGCGTGCGTGGTGGGCGAGGAGTGCAGGTCGGGCTTAGTTGGGTCGGGCCAGGTCCGCAGGGCGTGGTCGCGGACGAGGCTGGGTCGAGCGGGTGAGTGAGAGGGACCTCACCCCGTGCTCAGGAGGCAACGAACATAAGGCACTTTTTGCCTTTATGCGGGCGTGCTCCTCTGAAAAGTTACGAGGTGGGACTAAATGTCCCACCCCAATTTGGATGCCTGCGCGGAGGAAGCAGCGGCAGTCGAGGCGAAGCGTGGGGGCTTCGCATGAGAGCTTCGACTCGACTGCAGCCTGGTACTTCGCGAAGACGCCTCGCACTGCCTGGGAGCGTGACCTGGGCGTGGCGCACCTGGGGCAGCAGGTGAAGAAGCTGCTTCGCTTCAACAATGGCGGCGGCGAGCGCAGGTACCTGCCCACAGAGAAACGGCCTCACGGCCCAATCAGAAACGCGGAGCACCTTCGCCGTGGCATGGCGAAGGTGGTAGGGGGTCTGGTAGGCGGCGGGGCGGAGTGTGAGGGTCGCCCTAGGTCAAACTGTGGGCGGAGAAGTGGGTTTGTTCGGGGGGCCTGCAGAGGGCGAGTGGTGGGAAGTGGAAGGGCGGAGGTTGATCAGGGTGAGGAGGCGGAGGTTCTGTGAGGGTCAGCGAGTCGTGTGAAGTGGCGGAATGATGGGAGCGACTCGCCGGAGGATGGCCGGAGGTGTGGAAGATGACGGTGGTCGGGTCGGTCGAGGGTTTAATTAAATGTAAAATAGCGAGGAAAAGAAAGAGGGGATAGAGACGACTAATTCTAACCTAACTAAAGTGACGAAGGGGACGAAGTGGCTGCCGGCTCGTACCTACCGGAGTTGGAGAAGAAATGCCCAGAGGGAGAGAACGGCGGCGACGACGGGGCTGAAGCAGCGCGCGCCGGTATTGCGCGACGCGGAGGAGAATCAGGAAGAAGTCTCTGGTGCTGGTATTGCGGCAGAGCAAAGAGGAGGAAGGGGAGAGGCCGCCGGAGCTGGAGGGCTTCCTGTCGGAGTGGGAAGAGAGGAAGTGGGGGTCTTTCTCCGTCAGGACCGAGCTGCTCAGAACGGCGGAGCGACGGGGGTATTTATAGAGGCGGAATCAGAGAGGAGGGCGGAGGGAGACGACGTGTCTCCCTCGCCGGAGGACGCCGGAGATGGAGGCCCATACCGTAACACCCCCCTGGTCGCTGCAACCCACCATACCGTCCGTGCGTTCGCACGGCCGGTATGGTGGGTTGCAGCGACCAGGGGGGTGTTCCTGCGACAGCTGACGACGCAGGGCACCCCCGGTTTACTTGCCAGACCCTCCCCCTTACCCTGCGCGGCGCCATGCTCCACGCAAGGTCGCCGGAGCATGGTGCTGGTCAGGTTTTGGCAGGAGGGACCTGAATGCAAAGAACGAAGGAGAGTTAGGGGTAGAAATGTGAGGGTTCGAAAGTTGAGGGCCAACAAGTAAATATATGAGGACCAAAGTGTAAAGTTGGTCAAGAAGGTTTCTTCTTAGGCTCAAGTTTTTATACATGACTAATTAGGACCTAAGGAATTTGATGGTGAATTTTATTTCTAGATTAAACCTTGTTTGACCGATCAATTTACACAAAAACCCGAATTAAGTTATTAATTGGGCATGGTTCTCAATGTAGGTCAAAATGGGTTCTGAAGGCCAAATTGAAGGTTCTAAACCCTAGAGATTATTTTTCTATGAATTTTAGAGGGTTTATTCTATTTTTACTTTGCCTCGAACCTCGTGAATTGAAGTGGGTTTGTTTGGGGGGCCTGCAGATTATCATTTAGTTCCTTGGAATTGCTGTAGCCCTTGTCAGATCATCCCACTTTGCTTCTTATTCGGTTTGTTTGACCTATGTTTGGACCCTGAATTACCCTGTATGCAGATTATACTGGTAAAATTGCATTTTTACCCCTTATGACTCGTTTTCTCCTTAAACTCAGAATTCTCTGAGTTAAGCCTTTCCTTGAGTTATGTAGGAGCTTTTATCCTTTGTATTAGGTCAAAATGAGATAGTTATGGCTCATGATGAGGTTCTCATCAGGGAGTATTTGGCCTCATTAACTAACTTTTGGTTTACGGGACTCAGTAACCTAAGCACCATAACCTCACACACAGCCTAGTTCAGTAAGCGTAAAAATCAAAATCACGCAGATGCATCGCAAAATTCTGAAAAGAACACCTAGAGTAGGAGCGGCCGATCAACACAAGTTGATTTGGATGAGTTCCCAGCGCAGAGAGGTGGGAAATTCCCCTCGAAGATGCGTAACAAAATATCATCTCCTCGGTGCTTGTCTCTTAGGATATTTACATATCCTACTGAGGGCATGTAAGCACTCTGTTGGTTCAGATTCTATGGATGGCATTATCACGAAGTGTCAATTGCCAGGGTCTGGATTCGACCACGGAACACCATGGATGGGATTATCTCGAAATCTCAATAGCCAGGATTCCAGGGGTTGCCATGGGCGATGCTATCTCGAAGCATCGATTGCCAGGAACCCTTGAGGATTGATGATGAGAACAAGGAATCTGATACAGACCGTGTTGAGAAGCCAATCCTAAGCTAGAATTAAAAAGAAAAAGAGAGAGAAAACTCTCCAAACAGAAAAATCTTCTATCTCTCTCTCTTACAAAACGCACTGCGAACTGAGCCAGGGCTAAAATCATTTCAAGTACGGGTGCTTTAACCACAAAGTCCAATAAACTTTAGGTTAGTTCTTGTGGGCCTTAAAAACCTTTGCTAAGGACTGAGGCTAAGGCTAGACAGATCTGGATCTTGGTTGATACTAGAGTACCTTTTAGGCCTATGGTCAGCATTCTGACCTAATCTAGGTTCAAATGACAAAAGCACTTATCTGAAACCATTATGAACTTCATGGTCTAGAACAAAGGTTGAAACCTTAAGTTTTTGCTAAGGGACTAGCAAAAGCTAGGCATGGGGTATGATGAAAACCTCATCATGAACCCTAACTAGCACAATCTAACCTAGGTATGCAAGAAAAAGCTCCTACATAACTCAAAGAAAGGCTTAACTCAGAGAATTCTGAGTTTAAGAAGAAAATAAGTCATAAGGGGTAAAAATGCAATTTCACCAACACAATCTGCAAACAGGGTAACTCAGGGTCCAAACACAGGTCAAACAAACCTAATAAGAAGGAAAGTGGGATGATCTGATCCAACAAGGGCTACAGCAACTCCAGGAAATTAAATGACATTCTGTAACCCTAAAATAAATCCACTTCAATTCACGTGGTTTGAGGTAGGGTAAAAATCAACTAAACCCTCTAAAATTCATATAAAAATAATCTCTAGGGTTTAGAACCTTCAATTTGGCCTTAGAAACCCATTTTGACCTACATTGAGAACCATGCCCAATTAATGATTTAATTTGGGTTTTTACGTAAATTGGCAGGTCAAACATGGTCTGAACTAGGAAAAAAATTCACCATTAAAATCCTTAGGTCCAACTTAGTCATGTATAAAAACTTGAGCCTAAGAAGAGACCTCCTTGATCGACTTTGCAATTTGGTCATCATCATTTACTTTTTGACCCTCAACTTTCGAAACCCTTACATTTTGGCCCCTAATTTCATCTTCGTTCTTCGCATTTTGGTCCCTCCTACAAGTCTCTGCGCAGCACCATGCTCTGGTGACTTTGCACGGAGCATGGCGCCGCGCAGGGTGAGGGGGGCGTCCTGCCAAGAGAACGTGGAGTTCCCTGCGATGTCTGCTATCACAGGGACTCGGCCATGCTACCTGACGACGCCCACACCTTCCGTGCGAACGCGCGGAAGGTATGGGTCTCGTCTCCAACCATACTCCGGCGAGGGACGCACGTCAACAGCGTGCGTCCGCCCCTCCGCCACCGCCTTTATAAAGACCAGCGTCGCCAGCCGTTTCTCCCAACTCGATCTTGACAGAGAATCCCTCAAGCCTTCCTCTCTCTCCACTCCAACAGGAACCCACCAGCTCTGGTGGCTCCTCCTCCTCCTTCTCGTCGCTCTGCTGCAATACCAGCAGCAGAGTCACCTGCACCTGATCTCCCCGCGTCGCGCCGCACCAAGCGCGCGCCTCCCTGCCCTCTTCCTCGCCGCCGCTCTCTCCCTCTAGGTGTTTCTTCTCCGGCGACAGTCGATACGGCTGCCTGCCTCTTCGGCCCCCTTCGTCCCTGCAAGTAGGTTACAGTTACTCCCAATCTTCCCCTCTTTCTTTTCCCCACATTATTTCATTTAAATCGACCCTCGACTGACCCTGACCACCATCACCTTCCCCGTCTCCGGTCACCCTCCGGCGAGTTGCCCCCGTCGATCCGCAGCTCCACACACCTCGCCGACCGTCCCACAAGCTCCTCCTCATCACACTGAATGCCCTCCGCCCCTCCACTGCCATTCCACACCTCCATAACGACCCCCCGAACAAACCCATTTTTTCGACTACAGTCTGACCTAGGGCTGCCGCCATACACTGCCTCATGCCTCGCCACCACCCGCACTGGCTTCGCCGCACTCCGGTGAGACTCCCTGCATCTTCTAACTGGGCCGAGAGGCTGTATTCCTGCTTTCAAGTCACGCCCCCTTCGCCGCCATTGCTGGGCAGGTGAAGCTGCTTCACCTGCAGCTGCAGCTTCGATCTCGCCTAGGCACTGGTCCCAGGTCGCGCGGAGTGTCTCTGCGAAGACTCCCAGGTCTACAGCTAAGGCAAACCCCTCGCGAGTTGCTACAATTGCCTGCAGCCTCCTCGCCTGCAGACGCCAGTCGGGTGGTGGGACTTTAGTCCCACCTCGGAAGTGCGTGGCTCAGTGCCTGCACATAAATTGTAAAAGTGTTCGAGGCTATTTGCCTTCGAACACAAGGGTCAGGTCCCTTACGCACGTGCGCGCCACGCGCTCGCCCTCACCCGCGCTCACGCCCTGCGAGTCTGGGCAGGATCCGAATGCCCGACACTACGCACACCTCACCCACCACCGCATGTTGGTGGGCCTGGTCCCGGGCGCCATACCCGTACCCGAATACCCGGCTCTGGGAGAGCGATCCTATGAGAGAAATCTGAGAAAGAGAGAGACGCGGGGAAGGGTAGGGGTAGGTTTTGCTCTGACCAGTTGTGTGAGTGTGCAGGAGTAGAAGAAGAAGAAGCGATGAAGGAAGAAGGGAAGGAGAAGAAGAGAAGCACTATAACAGACCTGCAGTTAAGTCGTCTGACCACTACATCAAACAATGGTTGAGCAGCGGCCAGAGGAGATAAAGCAGAGAAGACAGAAGAAGAGAAGAAGACAGGACGAGCAGAAGAAGAAGACGAACAGCCAGGAAGAAGAAGAAGAAGAAAGAAGAGGGAAGAAGATAGAAAGCACAAAAAGAAGAAAGAAGAAGGCACAACAATGAGAGAAGAAGAAGAAGCCAAGACAAAAAATTCTCTCTATCTCTCTCCCCCTCTCTCTCTCTCTCTTATTTTTGTAATCCAATAGAGAAACTTTGTACTTCTAGAATTCTAGTAGCTCCCTGAGTTCGACCTCGGGAAAACTATTTCCGAGTTAAAAAAAAAAATCTATTGTGATGACAACCGTAGCTGTCTTGTCTTATACTATAACGACTGTACTATAATAAACACAAAGCAACACCGCGGTTCGCCGTCTTCAGTCACCTTCCCATCGAACTGGAGCACAAAGCCTATTGGGCAGTACGGAACTGCAACTTAGATCTTTCTAAGGCTGGAAGCCACAGAAAGCTTCAGATAAGCGAGATTGATGAATTACGCCTTGATGCGTATGAGAACTCCTGAATTTACAAAGAGCGGGTTAAAGAATTTCATGACAAGCACATATCTAGAAAGTTCTTCCACCCTGGTCAGAAGGTCCTACTCTTCAATGCCCGACTTAAATTGTTCCCTTGGAAACTGTGATCTAAGTGGGTCGGACCATATCTTGTCCGACAGACTTTTGGAAATGGAGCCGTCGAGATCAGTCCGCTCAGCCACGATTCCGAACATTTCGTCGCGAACAGTCAGAGACTCAAACCGTTCATTGACGTAACCAATACAGACTTGGCTGAGTCATCATTTATCCTCCATTCTCCCTGAGCTTAATGCGCCCAGCCGATGGCATAAAACTCAGCGCTTAACGGGAGGCAACCCATGATTTTTTTCGAAAAATCGAAACCTTTTTCTGACATTTCTTTGCACTTTAGGTTCATTCCTTAGGACAACCAACTTCACCTCAGGTACTCGTATCTGAGATTAAAAATCGTCCGCAATTGTGACCTCGACCCATCCACTCACCTAATATCTATCCTAATGCATGAACCAAGCCAAATAAAAACTCACCTAATGTACAATGAGGACATTGCAAACCTTAGGCATGGGGGGGTATGAAAGTGCAATGAAATGACATAACAAGAAAAGGTTTCAACAAAAAAATCCGCATATACCAAAAAAAAAAATTTGAGAGGAGGGAAGAAAGTGCTGGTAAGCTTCACAAAAGGAGGAAAAGAGCAGAATATTAAGAAGGAGCACAAAATGAAAAAGAAAATGGATAGTCATTAGTAAGAAATTAAGGAATTAACCAAATTTCTAGACCACATTAAGGAAAAGTAAAGCGAAAGTGCACAACAAGATTAATAAGAACGCGAATCTTAGGCATTCTTGGCTAGACTCTTAGTACCCGCTAAGATCTTGATATTCCTCAAGAGGTTGAGAAAAATGAAAAGCTTAAGTATTAGGTCTAAGGCTTAGGGAGTCTTCGGCCTCGTTAATTGACCTTCGATTTACAGGACTTAGTAACCTAAGCACCCAAATTCACACACACAGTCTGGTTCAGCGAGTATAAATATCAAAATCACGCAGAAGCGTTTCAAATATTCTGAAAATGTCACCTAGATTAGGAGCGGCCAATCAACACAAGTTGATTTGAACGGAGAGGTGGGAAATTCCCCTCGAAGATGCGTAACAACATATCATCTCCTCGGCGCTTGTCTCCTAGGATATTTACATATCCTACTGGGGGCACGTAAGCACTCTGCTGGTTCAGATTCCATGGATGGCATTATCATGAAATGTCAATTGCCAAGGTCTGAATTCGGCCACGGAACACCATGGATGGAATTATCTCGAAATCTCGAAAGCCAGGGTTCTGGGGATTACCATGGGCAATGTTATCTCGAAGCATTGATTGCTAGGGACCTTTGAGGATTGATGATGGAGACGAGGAATCTGATACAGACCGTGTTGTGAAGTCAATCTTAAGCTAAAATTAAAAAGAAAAGAGAGAAAACTCTCCAAACAAATAAACCCTTTGTCTCTCTCTTACAAAACACATTACAAACTGAGCCAAGGCTAAAAATGTCTCAAGTACGGGTGCTTTAACCACGAAGTCCAATAAACTTTAGGGTAGTTCCTGTAGGCCTTAAGAACCTTTACTAAAGACTGAGGCTAAAGCTAGACAGATCTGGATCTTGGTTGGTACCAGAGTACCTTTTAGGCCTATGGTTGGCATTTTGACCTAATCAAGGAGACAAGAGAAAAAGCACTTATTAAATTTGAAGAAAGGAATTCATGGTCTAGAATAGAAGTTAAAACCTTAAATTTTTGCTAAGGAACTAGCAAAAGCTAAGCATGGGGGTATGATGAGAATCTCATCATGAACCCTAACTAGAACATTTTGACCTGATAAACTGAACAAAAGCTCCTACATTACCTAAGGGAAGGCCTAAATCTGGGAATTGTAAATCTGAGAATAAAATAATACATAAGGGGTAAAACTACAATTTTACCATTACAGTACATAAATGGGATTTCTAAGGGTCTAGACACAAGTCAAATGGACTTAATAAGAGAAAAAGTGGGATGGTTTGATCAGGAAAAGGTTATGACAAAATCTAGGAATTAAGACATTCTGTAACCCTAAAACAAACCCACTTTAATTCATAAAATTTTAGGCAAGATAAAAATCAATTAAACCCTCTAACATTCATGAAAAAATATCTCCTAGGGGTTAGAACCTTCAATTTGGCCATTGGAACCTATCTTGACCTAGATTGAGAACCATACCTAATTTTTAACCTAATTTGGGTTTTTATGCAAAATATCTAGTCAAACATGGTCAAAACTAAAATCTAACCTCACCATTGGATTCCTTAGGTCCAAATTAGGTTTATACCAAAATTATAAACCTAATTTGGACCTAAGGAAAGGTCGCCTTGACCCACTTTACAAAACGGTCCTCAACAATTACTTTTTGACCCTTAGCCTTTTGGACTCTTGCAGATACCCCCTACCTTTCTCGTCTCTTTCTTCAATCGGGTCCCTCTGCCCCCGCCTGCACAAGCCATACCTCCGGCGACTTTATGCGGAGGATGGCGCTGCATAGACCTGGGGAGCCGGCCCCAGATTTGAAAGGACTCCTTGCGTTGTCCTCTTCTGTATGGGCTGGCTCCCATGCCCTACCAGTCACCATACCTCTCGTGCGAACACTCGAGAGGTATGGGCCTTTTTCTAGCCATGCCTCCAGTGAGGAACCCACGTCTCCTCCTCGCGATTCCCTCCCGACCAGCACCTATTTAAGGAACGGCAGCCCCTGCCACTTCCTTCAAGCCTGTTTTGGCCAAGGAAATCCCTCAATTTTCGTCTCCTCCTCCTCCAACCATTCGCCCGTAGGCTCCGGCGACCCTCCTCCTCCTCTCTCGTCACCCTGCCACCATACTAGTGGCAGGGTTACCTCTACCATCGTCCGCCGCACCTTGCCGTACCAGCAGGCACCCTCCAGCCCCACTTCCTCATCGCCGTCTTCTCCGGTGACAGCTGGTACAGCCAGCCTCCAACTCTCCCCCTTTCGTCCACTTAGCTAGGTTAGACTTACTCCTCTCTTTCCCCTCTTCATTTTCCCCTATCAATTTTTACTATCATACACCGACCATCACACACCACCGCCACCTTCTCCACCTTTGGTAGACCACCGGCAAGGCGCAGCCACCATGTCACACCTCCACACACCTCTCCAGACACCCCACGAGCTCCGCCATGACTCACTGATCACAACCCCCCTTTCCCATTCACCGCCACACACTCCTAACACGCCCCCGAAACAAACCCACCAGCATAACCACAGGGTGACCTAGGCATGCATGCCCAGGCCACCCTGCGCCACTCTGACCACCGGGCCATCTATGCTGCGCTCCGGCGAACCTCCCCGAACGATTTGACATGGCCTAAAGGCCGTGCTATTGATTTCAGGGTCAGGTCACCCTCCGCCATTATCGTTGAGCTTGAATCAAGCTTCAAGTCGCTCCAGGTCGCTCTCAGCTCTAGGAGAGACCCTCAGGCGATGCTGGTTTGAGGCATGCACGCACCCAGACTTCAAGTGGAGGCGAGGACTCCACGCCTGCTGCAATTGCGAAGCTCACTCTGCGAGCGCGTGCGAGAAGCAGGTGGGACATTTAGTCCCACCTCGGAAGCTGACGAGCGGGCGCATACGCATAAATTGAAATTGTGTTTTAGGCTTATCGCCTCAAAACACACAGGGGTGAGGTCCCTCGCCCTCACTCACCTGGCCTCGTCCGCGACTATCCCTCGCAGACCTGGCCCGACCCAAATAGCCTACCTGTACACACCTCACGCACCACCCATGCCGGTGCGCCTGGTCTCGGCGCGTCACCCGACCCGCACACCAGATTAAGGCTTTGGGAGAGCGAACCTTGGAGCGAAATAGAGAGAGAGAGAAACGCGGGGAGGGTAGGGTTTATGTTTTGCCTGACTGAATGCCTGTGCAAGGAATAGGAGAGGAAGCAAAGGAGGAGGAGCAGCGAGGACTTAGCTACAAGAAGAAAGCTGCGGCCAGAGGAAAGGGGAGAAGGACTCGCACAGCAAAGAAGCTGAGGTAGAAAGAGAAAGAAGAAGAAGGACTTGGCGCAGTAGAGAAGAAGAAGAGAAAAGAAAGAGCAGAGGCACAAGGCAGAAAGAAAGGAAGAAAAAGAAGGAGGAGGCGCAGCTCAACAAAGAAGAAGAAGAACCAGTAGCAGCAGCAGTTGAAAAGAAGAGGCAAAACACTGTAGCAAGTGGCATTTAAGTCATCTAATCCTTGGAGTCAGATGTCTAGAAAGAGAGAGAGAGAAAGGAAGATAAAAGAAGAAAGAGAGAAGAAGACATTTTTCCTTTCTTTAGTCTTTTTCTTTTGTAAAATAGCATCTATTGTAAATTGTGATTTTCTACGCTTCTAGAATCAAGTTTTGTTCCTTGAGTTCTACCTCGGAGAATTTTTATTTTTGAGTAATAAACTACAAACAAACCGGTCTCGCGATCACCCTATAATGCAAACACTTAAACCTGTTATTAGGTGGGGTAGCCTAAAGATTTATAGACTCCCAGAACCCATCTTGAGATGCAAGGAATGATTTGATCTACTTATTTCCAGTCAATCCAACCAGTTAGAGGGAGTGATTAGGGAGAAGGTTCTTCCCTTGGCTTTAGCCTCATGTTCCTTTGATACCCCCCAACTGCGGTCTTTGACTCTGCTTCCCTAGCTAGACATCAGATTAAATGATAGAAGCAGATTAATCGAAAATAATCTCAATCTGGGCTCCAAAGAGCAAGTTTAATCCTTAAGGCCAACGCCTACTCTATTTTAGTTAGTGTTAGGTTTGAATGTGCTTTGGAATGTGATGGACCCTTTATCTAGGTTGTGCCCTTAAAGATTAGTTTTGATGTGTTTGCATGCACAACCAATGATTTTTAAGTAAGATTATTTTTTGATGCAGTGAATTTTAGAGTTTAAATCTTTCTTAGTAGCTTTTTGGATTCAACTTTAGGTGTATTCAATCAAGTTCAGTTGGCACACCAGGTTTTAAAAGCACAGGTGGAGATGTCTTCCTTCTTCCTTTAAAACTTAAAAGAATGTGGAGTGCCCAGTTAATTCCTAAAAGTTGAACCCTAAGAGGTAGCTACTTAATAAGTTATTTTTAGATGAAGTGGTGTGGTCCAAACAACTCAAACAATTGGCCTGATGCACCCTGAATTAGGCACACAAGTGATTACCTAATCTGATTTCTATTCAATTATTTGTTGATGGGTGTATCGGTTCCAAAGATTGGGTTACCGGTTGAGTATGAAGAATTAGAAGAGGTCGAATCTACCCTGACTATTCTACTTAAAAATTAAATAGGAGAAAGAATAATAAAATAAAGAGAAAATAGGAAGAGAATAAACAAATATTTCATAACCACATATTCATGTTCATTACAACTACTCTCTACACTAAAAAGTAGGAAATCTATACTAGAAAGTGATGAGAAATTATCCTCCTCGACGGTTGCTTGGAGGATGAGCCACGTTAATAGAGTACTCAGACAAAGGTGTCGAGATGCTAGACGAGAGAGAATGAAGACGGAGGACGGAATAGGGCGACATCGCAACGGGATTCGCTTCCCGAACGGCAGTGAGAGGACAACTGCAAGATGCTCCACGAAGGGGGTGAGAAGATGGAAAAATTATCTTTTTAACTCTAATGGAGCATCCCGAGTTTGAGACAAGCTCATAGAGGTTTGGAGGGGGTGAGAGGAGAGGAAGAGATGATGGATGTTAACACGCAAGATCGATATTTAAAAATACTTCATCGTAGTATAGTCGAGATAACACGAAAACAAATACAATTTATACTCGAATTTTAAAGCTTGAGGTCGTTCACTAGGAGCAAGTATTGCAATTAATCTCAAGATCATAATATAATCACAAAGATGAGCAATTTATAGTGAAAAATCCATGCGAGAATGATATATATATATATGAGAATCAGTAGCAATGTGCAAAAATAATAGGGTAAAATACTAATTTAAATCACCAATTACCCTTATACAATAATGCCAAATAAGTGCATAGTATCGACCAAATAATTCCACGCAAGGTAAGCAGTATAGCCTCAGAAGCACAAATTGGTGGAATCAGATGTCGGATGCTCAAATCAGACAACTTAAACGTCGCCTACTATAGTGCTCTATAGAGAGTTGTTCTTCTTCTTCAGATCTTCCTCTTTGTCTCTTCTTTCTCAGCTCTTCCTCTTCTTCTTCTTCTCATGCACAAGGAGAGCAAACTCTTCCTCACAACTAAGTGTTGAGGCTTCACTTTGCAGAGCAAAACCCCCCACCCCTCTCTCTTTCCTTCTCTTCTTTCTCTCAAAGACCCAAGGTTAACCATGTAATCGGGTAGGAACAGTAACTGAATCCAGGGACCAGACTTGCAGGCGTGGGTCGCAAGCGAGGAGTGAAAGGGTTCATGAGCGGGGAAATCGACCCCCCGGTGTCTTGGGCAACTGACTGGGATCACAAATTCCTCTTATGTGCCTTCAACTGGTCCTCAGCTCACGATGTGGGACTAAAGTCCCCTCCTTCTTTGCGTGCACAGCAACAACAGCAGGTGGCTTCAATTGGAGTCAGGGAAGTGGTCAACGCTCCTAATTGGAAGTCTGAGCACATTCTTGAGGAGGTTCCACGTCACCTAGAGTAGATACTTGGAGCTATCATGGAGAGAACGCGGTCCCAAGCTCGGTCGAAGCAGCTCTGTCAATGTCGGTCGGAGGGCGAGTACTTGAAATAGAGAATACAGGCTAAAAGCCCCAATCAGAATGCTCAGGGGGATCACCTGGAGGTGGCAAAGATGATGGTGGTTGTGGTAGTGCGTTTGAGTGTGTGAGGAGGTCGTACAACCTCGACATGAAAGTGCGGAAGGAGTGTTCAGTGGAAGGTATGAAGGACCAATAGCCTCAACTAAGTTGGGTCTTTTGGTCTTCGGCAAACGGCAAAGGTGTGGAGCTTGAGAGCAACCAATTTGGTGGACTGTGGTGGCCACTATGGCTCACCGAAGGTATGCCGACGAGGTGGAAGAAGGAGGTGTGGATGGCGATCCGATGGTCGAATCGGTGTGGCATTGATACGGTGGTAATGAGTAGATGATAGGGAGTCGTTGAGACTAAATGGTAGACGAAGGGGGACAGAGGAGGCACCAGTTGTGGTATGGCTGGCACCAGAGAAGAAGGATGCTCCAGAGGTGAAGAACGGTGATGACAGAGGGTTAGAGGACACCTCGCTGGTATTGCGAGGTGCGGAAAGACGCGGGGAAGATGAACCGGCCGCCTATTGTACGTGGCGGCAGGCGAAGAGGTCGGAGGTGGAGAGTCGCCAGAGCGAGGTGGAGCAAGCTAGAGATTGGAGGAAGAAGAGGGATTTTTTGCTCTATTTCTCGCTAAGGAGCACGATTATGCAGTGGGCGTGCTTTTATAGGCCACATGAGAGCATTTCAAGCTTGGAAACCAAACTTGAAAGCTTGGGACTCATGCACAAAATCGGGTATACCTACAATTAAATCATTCGCATGAGCTTTTAGATGGATTTGGAAAGCCATGAATGAGCTCAAATGGAAGGAGATCTCGTCAAGAGTCCTTCCAATTTTGGGAGAGATTCACCACAGATTCAAGGAGATAACTCAGGTTGAGACTTTCCATGTATGGACGGAAGGTTCCAATGGTGGTAGGGACCTTTTAGTGAAGGTGACGACAAAGTTAGGGACCCATGTGCAAGGAGTTCAAAACGTTAGGGATGCATATGTAAGAAAAAGAGTTAGATTGGACCAAAATGCAAACTAGGTCAAGATGATCTCTGATTGGGCCCAAATTTTGGTACAAACCTAATTTGGACCCAAGGAATATGATGGTGAAGTTATATTTAGGTTTTGACCAAGTTTTACTGGATAATTTACGCAGAAACCTAAATTAAGGCAACTGTCTGTCTAAGACTATTTTAGGTTAAATTGGGTTCCAATGGTCAAAGCAAAGGTACCAAACTTTAGGGAATATTTTATGTGATTTTTAAGAGATTTAGATGAATTTTATCCTGACCAAAACCTCAGTTAATTAAGCGAGTCTGTTTTTAGGGTTTCAGATGTCCATTAATTCTTAAAACGCGTGAAAATCCATTTCTTTCTGCATAAACCCACTTATTAGGCATTTATGAGCAATTGACCTTCATTTAACCCCTGAAAAATCCCGTGATTACTCTACAATTAGGATATACTGTTAAAACTACAATTTTACCCTTATTTTCATGTTTATCTCTCAGAATGGATATGCAATGAATTAGGGCTCTTTGGCGATTATGTAGGAACATTTATCTGTTGTTTATAACTAATTAAAGCTAGATATGGTTGATGATGACGTTATCATCAATTGAAATGAGAGGTATGAGGTTCCTTTTGTAGTTAAGGAAGAAGGGCATAAAAGCCTTTTTTTAAAAACCTTTAAAATGAATATGCAGCCTTTAGTGACGCATATAAATGTCACTAAATCCGCACAATGCTATATTTCCACCTCCATCTCCACCGCTTGCTCTGCATCCAACAGCTCAGAGGCAGCCACGTCAACCGCCTCTTGTCTTTCAGCTGCTAACACTTCCAACCACATTCGCATGCTCTCAGCCATCCGATCAAGAGAGCGGACAATTGATGCGACGCGTCTTCACCTTATCACGCGCTTAGCGCATGCGTGCGACGTGTCATCACACACGTTCACCTTATGCTCCCATCCATTGCGCCACGTTGCCGAATCATCGAACATCCATGCTGCATCCAACGGTGCAATTTCATTCGCACCCGCTCGCGATGTGGATTTGAAGCAGATGGAGGCTTGACCCGACACCGCTTCTTCTCATGCGTACATCTTATCCACTGCGCTATGTGCATGGATTGATGCGAAGATGTTTCTAGTGCTCGTGTGTCGTGGCCATTGGATGAAGATCGAATGGCCCATATCATGTGTTAGAGATGAAGTGCGGATGAAAAGGGCAACATTGCGGACTCAGAACCGTTGGATGGCGATCCAACGGTCCACAATGCACATTGAAGGGGCTTTAGAGATCGGGCGGGTGGCCTTGGATGGTCCAGATGGTGCCACATGGCTTCATCTAGGCCATCCACCTTCTTAACCTTGTAGATGGTCCCACAGATTTCGGATTGGATCGATTTTCATGTCGTTGGGCTACGATCGTCGATCCGAACCCATTCGTGCAGTTGAATTTATTATCTGAGGTACAGATTTATACCACCTTACCCCTTGACTTCTGATCTTTCTCGGACTGCATCTGATGTTATGGAGGTTTGATCGAGGCAACCTCGGAGGCATTGGACTCCGATCGTTGCCCTAATCAGATCTGTATGGTTGGATCTTAAATCCGACACCTCGAAATGATATTGTCCTGTCCCCTCGCCATAAAAAGAGAAATTAACCTAAAATTTATACAAACTAATCTAAATATAGAATGATGCATGTTATACAATATTTATAATATATGATGCTTCTATAGACCTAAGAACATACATAAATAGGCATTTTAAGTCAATTAGATGTGTACACATCAATAGGATAGAAGGAGAAGGGGAGAGTTACCTAAGTAGGAGGAGGGAGAGCAATGAAGTGCTTTTGGTAGGGATTGTAGCACCTAGTGGTCGATAATGGTGATTGAGGAGGAAGAGGAGCAATGGTTATTGGAAGGGGAAGAGGAAGAAGAAGGTATACTAGAGGGAAATAGTAAGTTTTGGAATGATCAATGACCATGCCTTAACCTTCATTTTGAAACCCCTAAAACCTTTGGTGGTGGTTCAAAAACTATTGGTAAAGAAGCTTTTGTTGATGGTTTACTAGAACTACTAGCATATATGCATTTCTTGGTGGCCGCAAACCACTAGTACTTGGAGAACATATGCTAGCAATTTGTAAATGATGGTAAATAAGCTTTAGACGATAATTTGTAAAATCGAGAATGTAAAGATGAAAGCCAACGGTTTGCAACTAACATTAAAAGGCCTGCAACTAACATTAAGATCCATCCAAGATTGTAGAGGATGGATCTTTCTTGACACCTTTGAGTGGAACCACCAGCAAAGGTAATGTACATTGTGGTTTCCAAGATCACAAGAAATCCTCAGATGCCAAAACACATTTTTGCCCCCCTTACCTCAACATGATTCTAGCTACGCCATCCATGGCTTTCAACCCTAACCAAATTGCCCTCCAAGTAATTGTTTCCACCCAAATGGCTAAGCTTCCTGGTTGACTGCTAGCCTCAAGCTATCTTGAATGAGCATGCACCAATGCTTTTAGTTTAGTTTGATTTGGAAATGCTTCTCTAAGACTGGGCTCCTCATCGAGTGTTGATGGTTGGATGAAGCTCTAAAAATATTTGCCGTCTAAATCAAGAAAAAGGGAAAGTTAGCCACTTTAATCAGGAACAAGCTTGACGAGGGAGACCACAACCTTCGTGCACAAAATCTAGTTGTGAGGTGATGACACAATTAAGTCGCAAATAAAATATCAGAGTGCAATAAATGTATACAATTTTATAGCAACGGATTCTGGAGCAAAGTCCTTCGGGATCAATTTGGTTGAGGAAATTAAAAAAAATGGAATTTTACATGAAATTATGGAAAAATAAAATTGTTGGGGGAATTGGACACTTTGGGTGAGAGAGTTCCTGTCGAATTGATCGGAGGAATTGGAGGTGTTTTTAGTGGAATTAGGTAGTTGGTTTGTTTTTGTCTGTGGAATTAGGTCGTTGTATCTGTTGTTTCGGACGATTTTGCCCTTTCCATGGGGGCAACATTATGCTTAGTGGTGCTACTAAAACTTGAATAATATTGTAGTCCTTATGCATTAAATTGATGCATAACTCATCATTTATTCATGTAATTGTATTTAATGTCGAAATCGTGGGAGCGAAGTCTTGTTTGACGTGTATGAAGTTTTTCTTTTTCCATCATTTAAATGTCGATCATCGATCTACTTCTTGATATTGATATTGTGAAATCTTAATATTTTTTTTTACTTACAAGTAAATGAAAATAGAAAACAGCAGTTAATTAATTTAGAATATAACAATAACGACGTATTGTTCAGCACGAGAATCATAGTTTAAAATTGAAACTTTTACATAAATGTTCGTGCATTTTTTTTGAAATTACATTTATATCCTTTTTCTTTTTCATGTTTATGTACATACCCTTAAAAACATGGAGTAATTTACAAGCTACACCCATCCTTCATCTAGTTCATTAACTTCAACGGATTTCGATTAAAAATTGTATATAATTTTTTTATCAAGAAAATCTTACAAATTTTTTATTTGATTTTCTAATTCTTCTCATTTTTCTTTCTTCTTCCTCCTCCAACTCACCTCCCACTCCAACCTCCTTCCTCCTCCATTCACGACCACCGGTGGCAAATAATGAAAGAAGACTCCCCACATCACTCAATCAACCCTAATGAAGTCTTTGTCTCGATCTTCTGCCTCTCCTTTAGTCTCACCTCCATTGCCTTCTCCTTTTTCACCACCATCATCGACCTTGGCTCCTCCTTCAAAGTAAGATCCAAGGGCACAAGTGAAGTGAAACTCTGTTGACCCTTTTGAGGAGATCCACAATGGGGGAGTTGATGGACGTCTAGAGGGTGAGTGAGAGGCAAGTTGGGATTTGGGTACCATAAGTTGGGGCTAAAAGGATTGTGGGTTGTTTGGTTTTGGATCTAAGATTGGATCTTAGGGGAGAATCTCAATGGTGGTGCTAGTGATTGAAATCTTAATGACGATGAAGGTGTTGTTACAACAAAGATTGCTAGAGGAACTTGAGTGAGAGAAGGTTATGTTGCTACTCCTTCAAAGAGGGAAGATTTGAGCTTAGATAGCTTTGACATCTCATTTTCCATCTAATAGATGGTCCCAGCTCTAGGAAGGGTGTGATGCCTTGCCTTAAGTGCACCAACACATCTGCTACACTGATTACACCCCTAAAGGCTACTAGGCTTGAAGCAGCAACAATGCTATGGCAACTATGACCACCCTCGACCTTGTCAAGACCATGTCAGTGAGTCCAAAAATGCATAAAAGAAGGGATGCGATGACCTTGTGCTCCTTCACAATAATGCATGAATGATGATGATTACTCAAGCACAATTGGAGGTGTACGTGCCAGTTCAACACTTGGTTCAAGAGGAGGTTGCAGAGGAAGAAGGACAGGAGGTGGGTTGGGGGAGGAGGAAAAAAAAAAGGAGAATTAAGAAAGCATATAAAAATTTTTGAAGGTTTTTGTAATATAAAAAAGAATTCATCCAAATTTGATAAGTTAACATATTAGTTGATGGAAGGTTACAAAGTGTAAATTACCCAACATTTTTAAGGTTACCTACATAAATATGGAAAAGCGATAGATATAGGTGTAATTTCAAAAAGATTACGTGAACATTTATGCAAACAATCTTTTAAAATTCATTATTTTGAGTGAGTTGGTAAATGGAGAATGTTAAATGTGAAAGTGGGGACAAATTTGACTATAGGCCGTATTGAATGACAAGTTGATAGTGGTTGACGGGTACATTGATGAATCGAAAGTAACTTCAACCGGGTGGTAATGGGATTTTACATCGCCATCAGGTGTTGCTTTACTTGTACATTAGGTAGGTACCCATTGATCGAAATTAACCGCATTTGTTTAATTCGAGTATAGGATAGTAGATGGCGCATAAGTGTACGTAATGGAGTAAACTGTGACCATTTCGCAATCGGAGACTTCCCCATGTCTCCGCCGTTCTCACCCGATGATTGAAGAGATCGTCAGGGCCATGTCACTCGATCTCCACCAGTGCTCGTTTACCACTCGGGAAGAGGGAATGGAGTGGGACGCCAACCTTGCCCTGTCCATGGCCACCGTTATTGTGAAGTCGCCTGAAACACACGGTTCCCATTCCCACGTTCGGCATTGGATACTCAAACTCCGATGGATCCATAATTAAATTGATCAAAATTAAACAATTGCCTTTAATTATGGAATTGAATTGAAGCTTGTGATGCAGCTTATGGAAGTACAATTAACCACATTCCAAGCCTAAAATTCATAACGCCTACTTTGGTAGCTGAATTGGAATTTTTGGGATAAGCTCTATCTTAGTGTTTGGATAGCATGACACTTTCTTATACTCTATCTGAGAAAATACCCCAGAATCCATTGATTAACAATTTGAATGGCAATTTCAAAAGAAACTAATACCACTTCCTAGGTAGGCAAAATAAGTTTAGTCTTCCATTAATCAATTGATTTGACATAAATTACATCCACTACCAGCCATGCTCCTCTCAGGCTAGCTTCTGCCCCTTCTTCCTCTCGTGTCATAGCCCCTCCTCAGCCACTACTGCCTCCACCTCCTTTCTCTTTGGTCATCACCCCCTTCCTTCCTCTCCCTCCCCACACTCAGGGACAAAAAACTTATTTTTGGGAGACTTTGGATGTAATTACGAAAATTTTAAGGGAAATGGACATAGAAATCTTGATTTTTGTTGGTTAACGGCGAGTCACTTGTATAGGCGAGGGATACGAATCGTAGAACCTCACTCACTGCTCCTATGCCCAAATCCCCTGAAAAGACTTAACATCGTTGGCCCCGATAGGCCTCCCGCTGTCGATCGAGGCCCTCCCATCTCTCCTTCTCTCCTTCCTCTCCCCCTCCATCCCCTCTCAACCTCCCCTTCTTCGCAGATATACACTCTAGCCTCACCGTTAGTGGTTGTTGCTGCTCTACCTCACCTTTCGACACTGCCCTGCAAGTCGAGGTCCCTTGCTGTGCTGCATGCTTTTCTGTTGAGGGTGCTGCAGGTGTGATGGGCACTCGACGTGGGCTACTGCTCTCACCATTGCGGTGCTTCTAGTGATTGTTGTGGTGCTCACTGCAGTGAGGTTCGTGGTGGTGTATGGTTGTCGATCAGTTGTTCTAGAGTTTTGATCGATGTAGGAGGGGATGACCTTTCTTTTTGCTACATTGGGATCACACGAGATCCCGTACCAATGTCTATCGATCATCTCGTTAGCGGATTGTGTCAATTGTCAAGATTACATCTTGGTAACATTATTATTTCTATGAACATAGAATTTAAGACTCTTTCAAATTTTAGAGTAGCTAAATTGGAACACTTACGTGAGATGCCTTCTTTTTAATTGTTATATTTTTTATTTCTTTTGATAATTTTATATATCTCCATTACAATAGAGATTCCCCATTTCTGCGTAAAGTAACCTCTCACTTTTCGCGTTGGTGGCCGGATTTCTTCTTTCTTTCTATCCCCGTTAGGCAACATCCTATTATGTTGGATTCTTTCCTATTTTAATGAAATAATTATTTTAAAATAATAATAAAACGGAGAGTCACATGTTAGCCATAGGTACCTTCATTTATCGTTAAATGTAATGATAAGTGTTTATATGTATAATGATGCAAGTTTAAAAGAATAAGAATATAATGATAAAATATTTAAGGATATCGATATAATCAGATGTATTTGTAAAGATATGAATGTAAATTTCTCTTTTACTTAATTCCTGTCCCAGTTTCCTTTGGGTAATTCCGCACAAATATTAGGCATTAATGTGTGTTTTTGTTTGGTATGCTCAGGGTTAAATTGTGAGATTTCTTGTGTTCTTGTTTGCTAGCTATTACGGGAAATGTTGGAACAGAAATGCCATGGGTGTGCAATGACTCTTTATATGGGATGGCCAACTCTGATTGGAATTCAACCTTCTTCAACTTGTTACCGTGCACTTCAGGCGGTTTAGAATTTGCGAGATGATCCCCTTAGCTGTGGGATGGTAAACCTGGGGTTACCCTATTTACAAAATGGGATTATCCTACAAGGTTTGGGACAACCTTGCCATTAGATGAATAGGACGGAACCTAAGTAGGTTCATGAAGTTGATCTCCATTCGTGTTCTTAACATAACAAGTGGATTGGAGAGGTTCTTGTCCCATCGACAAACCAACTGCAAGTTTCATTAAATCAGAACAAAATCCGTTATCTGATTAGAAAAGGACGGGAACCAGCACCTAGGGGCATCGATGCATAAGGTTGTGTGACGAAAGATGAGGTGTTTTTTTTTTTTTTTTGTGGGGAAGGAGGTGGAGTTCACGTGAGATCACGTGATGTGCTGAGCAACGGATAGGGCTAAAAGGCCCCAAGGAGGAATTTTGGAAAGGAGGCGAATATAGAAATGTAAAAAATGGTGAATTTTGCGACATAAAGGAAAAAGGGGACTTTTTTTCATTTGCAACGTAGATTTTTCATTGATGGAAATGAAATGGTTAGAAGGACGTCAAACTCTAGGGAGTAAAGGAGAACAACAATCGTACCCTACCCATCCAAAAGATGGGGAGGACACTATGCCTTACCTCTCGGAGCAGTGGAACTTCAAATGAAGGAGATAAAAGAGGAGGAAAATAAAAATAAAAAAGGAAATAAAATTACAAAGAAGACACCCTCATAAATTAGTCACGGCAATTCAACGATTGCCCCATGTCATGGGATGACAACGACGTCACTGAATAAGCTGCTTCAGTGATCCACGCCAGTGATATCCGAGAAACATGTAGCCAAAGAAAATCCAACAAAATCTCAGTTGTAAGTAGGTCCGAGCTTTGACGTGGTCCCGACGTGAAAGGGTTGCGGAGGTGGTCGGCAAAGCCCTAGCAACCCACCCTAATGTAACCACATCCCCTCCCCTCTGCCATGGAAGCAAAGAGGGAGAAGGAGGAGCAGCATCATCATCGAAGGATGAGAAGGGTGTTGGAACCCCCATGCCGGAGTTGGAAGGAGAAGTAAGGCTAGGTGGCAAGTTGCAGGAGAAGTCAAAGCGGATGGAGGGATCATGGCATGAAGGAGGTGGAAGGACGAGCCCGAACCCAAAGCTTGAGGGGAGGAGACGTGATAGGTGGAGAAAGGAGTGGGGGGGATGGGGGGTGCGATTGACGATCGAAGGCTGATTGAGGGCACCAAGGTGGTCTAGGATTTGGAGCTTTGGAGAGAAAGGGGGAGGAATGAAAGGGGACAAGGTAAAGGAAGAGGGGATTCTACACCCACATATCTACGGATGCAAAAATTTATAAATTAAAATTAGGTCCCACCATATCATATAAAAATTATTTCGAAATAAAGCATGGCATCACGTGACCCTCCAACTTTTCCAAACCTTAATGTCTCCCTTGCTTCCTCTAATAATCTTGCATCTAGAACACTCACTTTTACTTCTAGCCAATAAAAGATTCTTTGACATCAACAAAAAGATCCGTGATAGAGGGGACAAGCTGCAAGATGGCGAAAGCCATAGCATCAATGAGGTACGCTTCTAAAACTTTGATATCAACAACAGGATATCAAACATATTATTGGAGATATCTCGAAAAAGCAAATATCACCAGAGATATATTGTGTAACTCCAATGATATCTTGATAATCAAGAACAATAAACCACCATTTTTGAAAAAAACACTAATTATATAATGTAAAATGAGAATAAACCAAGGAAACATGAGAAAAAATTGGTGTAAAATGAGAAAACACAAGTGTAAACTTAAATATAACCAATGCAAAATAAGAAAACATCAATGCAAACCTAAATATAACCAATGCAAAATGAGAAAACATTAGTGCAAACTTAAATATAAGTAATGCAAAACCAAAAAACATAAGTAGAGAAACACCAATTATTTAAAAAGTACTTATTGAGTGGAATGATAACTTTAACCAATGCAAAATGAGAAAGAACTGATGTAAAATGAGATTTCATCAATGGAAAGTTGAATATCATCATTTTCTTTATTTTTGCAGGCGTGATATTAACTCTAGATGCATGATGTTAAAAATAAAAAGGCTTGGAAAATAATTAAAGATGTGTGAAGGAGGAGTTTCAAAAGACTCCTTTTGCTACCCTCGTCAAGAACAAAGAAAAATATCCACAATACAAAGACAAGAAATCGCTTGAAATTTGTTGGATTAATACAAACCAAAAACAAAGGAGTTTGAGCCTAAAAAGTTAAGACTTAAGCTCACTCCTAATCATATTGAGAAAATACTTGGGTTGAAGAATAAGGGAGAAAAACTAATAATCATTGATAGAAAGAAAAATGCCAGTGAAAGACTTGCAATATGGAGCGAGAACTTCACATCATTGAAGACAAAGATTAGGAAGATAGCTGATAAGATTCAAGAATTAATGCAACAAAGAAAACAAGAAGGGAAAGCAAAGAAAGATAGAGGATTAAGATGGGAGGAAACAAGTAGAAAAGGAGACCAAGATGTTGGTTATTGATAACTACATAATTAATACACTTAATATGCCTAAATTAAGCTAATTTCTAAGTAAACATATCATATCTAGGTTGTAAATAGTGCATTATAGTCAATTAAGGCATATTAGGTTCTTAATTACATTTATAGATAATTTGTATATATTATGATAATTTTTATTTATGCAGGAGTAAAGTGCGGAGGTGAAACTTGAGAGTGTAGGGCTGTAGAGGAGACGTAAGAGAGAAACATCATAGGAGGGGCAAAATGTAATTTTTCTAAGTTACAAGGGCTTAAGAATAATTTACCCATCAACACCCCAATCCTTTGCTCTTGAAAAGAAACTAAGATCCTCTGGATATCTCTACAAAATTCCAAAAGGAGGGGACCAAAAAAGCACATTTTCCAACCTCCATGCACAGCTCATGCGCAAGGTGTGTGCACTAAGTAAGCCATGCACGCAGCTTAGGCGCACATTACTTGCTGACGCACTTGACATGCACACCAAGCACTACGCACACACACAAGCTCCCTCGCTCCTACGTGCAAGACTGCCCACCCACTTTGCTCCATGGATCCACGCGCGTGCAATCAGCACCTGTCTTCTCCAGCTGCTTGCCAACATTGTCGCGCGATCTGCTGGCACTCTCCACACCTCTCCAGCCACTGACTCACAATTCGCGTGCATTCACGCACCCCCTCGACCACTCCCAACATGTCACCCATGTGCGTCTATCTCACGAAACCTTGATTTTGGCCAAATTTTGCCCCCTCTCTCCACCTATATATAAATACCTTATACCACCATCTTCGAGTCATCCAAGCATATTCCCTCTCTACCACCTAAGGAGCTCCGAGAGCATTCTAGAGCTCCTCTTCTCCACTTCAAGGAGTGCCAAGGTCCTCCGTTAGTATAGAAGATCCAACTTCATCCTCTTTCGTTTAGCCTCTCTCTTTCGTCGAGCACCACTACTGCCTCCCTCACCTTATCCAAAGGCTTGAGATCACCTAGTCACCGCCCTACCTCACTCCCGACTCCTCCAACTCTGTCCTCCTTCCTTCGCCTTGTCTCTTCATCTCGGGAGACTTTTTCTCTCTCTTCTCTTTTTATTTTGTTGTGTAGTTTAGAGTTATTTTGCCAAACCTTTCTGTAGTTGACAATTATTCTCTCACTCTCCTCTCTTAGTGTAATTATTGCTACAGTTTATTTTTAAATAAAATTCCAAGTTATTTCTTCACATATTTTTCTGTCTGTTTCATTATCATCTATTATGCATTATTTTTCTGTCACTTCACTTACATCCACTTACATGCACATTTTCCACTCCCTTTTTATTTACAAAAATTTTTAAAAATAATAAAATCAAAAAATACCAAAATCGATAAACCTCACGTGGATTTTTCTTCAAAAATTAAATGTTGCCTCCCCGTGTTCGACCTGTACTCACCTCCGGTTATTTTATTTGATCACAAATTTTTGCAACTATCACAATGCAGTTTTCAAAACTTATATCACCTGGAAAATTTTTCACATATCAGTTATGATAACACTCGAGTCATTCCTTCTATCATATGGAGACCAAGCAATTGTAACTTTAGTAATTGATACAGTAGAAAACTTGGAGTCCCTAAATAAATACAATTAGGCTGAATTGATAAATAGACACCTCCATGAAAGGATCAAGGAAATGAAGGAGAAACAGAAGAAAACTTACATGAATGGTTGTGCCATTGCATTACACTTATGGGCAACTGAAATGTTCAATGTTGTAGAACCCATAAATGAGGATGCATGGACAGTGGTTGAAAGATACAACCATGAATACTCCTTTACAAACAATACAAAAAAAAAAAAAGGTTTCAAAATAAAGGAAGCAACAAAGCATGGTTTGAGGAAAGACCCATTTTGGAGAGTTAATCTACCAAAAAGACAGAGGAGAGAAAAGGAGATAAAAGAAGAAGAGACCCTAAAGAAAGAAGAAAACAATGAGAGAAAGAAAAAAAAGAAGAGAGGAGAAAATGAAAGGAAAAGAAAAGTTGAACAAAAGCCAAAAATGGTGTAAGTGGGAAAATTTTATTTGAAAAACTTGAAAGAAGAATGCAAGGGGTTGAAGAAGAGGAACAAAAGGTTGACAATGATAATAAAGAAGAGAAATAAGGAAAAGTCATTGAAATAATAAATAGAAGAATTGAAGGGAAACTTGAGTACTTTTCTTCAAGCAACACAAAGTAGTCAAAGTGTTGAAATTCATGAAGAAGAAAAGTAAACAGCAGGATAAGGAGAAAGAGAAGAATGAGAACAAAGTAAAGGTGGAAATGCTATAGAGGAGGAGGAGAAGAATCAAGACAAGAAAAAGGAGGAGGAGAAGCAAAAAGAGGATGGAGAACAACAACAAGAAAAGGAGGAACAAAAGGAGGACATAGAGGAGCAGTAGCAGGAGGAAATGGAGTAATAATAGCATGACATGAAGAAACAACTGCAGCAGTAGCAAGAAATAATTGAGGTTTGTAAATAATCCCATTTGTTGACAAAACCCAAATACCAGTGTGCTTATCATCGGTGCAAAATGAAATATCATCAATGATATCTTATTTTACATCGATGATATTACAAATTGCACCAGTGGATTTCAATTGAAATGATTTTTAAAGTATTTTTTGACCAAATAATAGAAGAAAGGGAACGGAAAGCTTGAGGACCAAGATGATGAAAATAGAACTATCAATTAAATGACGTCATGCAGACCCTAGAAGAAGTAATATAAATGATAGTAAGTAAAACATTAGATAATTTCATTTTTTTCAACATTTTAGTGCACCCTTATAAAATAAAAAGGAAAGATGAAGAAGAGCCTGAAAAAGAAGAGAAATCACTAGAGAAGGCAAAAGAGGTCGTAATTCCAAAATGACAAAAAATAGCCCAAGCAACAAGGCCTCTAATGAACTAATTGAAAATGCCTTGAAAGGATCTAATTGTCTACACCAAAGGAGTGTGAATAGTGTCTAATGGAAACAATGTTAAATTAAAAATTCAACCTACAAACATGAGACAATTGCACCTCGATTTATAAGAAACCCTTGCAGGTAGAAACCACTACCTAAACCTCTCAACTAAGGATTTTCTCAATTAGGCACCTACTAGTTAATCCACTATCCGCATCACTTGAATGAGTGTGTCGCAACCTCTTCCACAAAGATCATTTTTCTTTAACCTACTAAGAAAAGTAGCAACTCGAGATTTCCAACATATTGGGCCCCAATCAAAGCAAGTAATAAAGTATTACAAATACAACCCTATGGAACCTCAAGAATTAAAATAATACAAAGTGAGCTTTTCTAGAAGCGTAGGGTGAAGTGCTTTTAAGAGCGTTGGAAATGGGCTCAAAAGCATGAGAACTATTTGAGTCAAGAGAGAGTTGAAGCACTTTTTCTTGTAGAATTGCTTTGAAAGGTGTATTTTGAAAATGCTACCAATAGGTCCTATTTATAGGTTAAAAATGGCTATTTCAAGAATGTTTTTAAATTGCTCTCGAATCAATTTGATCGATCAAAAATTACTGATTGATCGATCAATTTCATGATTGGTTAATCAATTTATCTAGTTGATCAATCAATTGATGATCGATTAAATATTTAAATGGTCGATCTAATTGTGCAAGAAAGATATTTCTTATTTTGGTTGTTTGGTTGATCAATTATCCTATTTGATCAATTAATTAATTTGATCAATCAAACCTACATTTTTTGTCGATCAATTTTAAATTTAACTACATTTTCGATCGATCAATTTTAAATTAAACTTAGTTATAAAAACATTATCAACTTAGAAAAGCGTAAATAAAATCTTGAGGTTCCTTACATCACTTCTAGGCTCAAGAAATATAAAAAGAATTACAATTAACTTTATATAAGGGCTCTTCATCTTGATCCATGATTGAATTGGTTGAATTGCATGAGTATAATCATGAAAGATTAGTTCATAATAAAGCATAATTTTGTTTCAGCAAAACAGAGGTCTCAACGCTAATTAAGAAGCCAACAGTGAAGAAAACATACAAAAAATGTCAAGGCTAGATGAAAATTTCTTCAATTGTGTGTCTCCATAAAAAAGAACTCTTTACATATCATTAGAAGCAAGAAAGAGAAAAGTTCAAAATTTGAGGAAAAGATATTATTTTGTTAAGAGGCAACAAATGCAAGTTCTTTAAACAATTGGATTCACCGAAAGCAATGTAAGCTAAAACACACTGTGAATACCTGTAGGATTTATATGTCTACACTAGAAGGGGGTGAATAGTGTATATGAATAGCATATATATAGTTTGAAAATTCAAACCACAACAAGCAAGACAAAATGCACCTAAATTTTTAGTGGAAACCCTTTCAAGTAAAAATCAATACCTAAGCCTCCTAACTTAAAATTTTCTCAATTAGTTGATGCTAGTCAATCCACTAGCGTATCACTTGAATGAGGGTGGCACATCCTCTTTACAAGATCTTCTCTTTTAACACCTGACAAGAGAACTACAGGAATCCGAACAACTTGGGTCCCAATCAAAATAACTTGCATATAAAGATACAAAAAATATCCTATGGAACCTGAAAAGTATGCAAACTGTAATTTTTCCAGAGCCTCAGAATGTCGTGATTTTGAAAGTGTTGAAACGTAGGCATAAAGGCACGAAAGTATGAGAGAGAGGATTTTTTTTTTGAAGATGCCTGATGGTAGCACCATCATTCATCATAACTAACTTAAATTAGTTGAAATCCAAAAATAAATGCTCTTAAATGATCGTCTGAGAATCATAATTCTGTACTGAATTGATATGAGAAGAAGACAAGAAAATATGATTAATTATGCTATTTTACCATCTCATCATAAATGTAGACTAATTATGGGATTGATCAAGGGTTAATTAAAGGTCAAAATGAACTAAAAAGGATAAGAAGTGGGCTCATACTGACTAAATCAGGGTTTCATGCATTTCGAGGATGAAAATAGTACTAAAATCCCTACTTATAAGCCACATCTGAATTGAAAGGGTTATGGTTGAGATAAACTCAATCTAAACCTCCTAAAATTCATTAAAAAATATTCTAAGAGATTTGGTACCTTCACTTTAACCATCTGAACCCATTTTGACTAAAAATAGAGATTCAGATGGGAATTTACCTTTATTTGGGTTCTTGTGCAATTTACCCATTGAAACATGGTCAAAACTCAAATCAAAGTTCACCATTAGATTCCTTGGGTCCAAATTAGATTAACATCAAAATTTGGGCCCAATCAGAGTCCTTCTTGACCTAGTTTACATTTCTACCCTTAAAATCTCTATTCTTCACATTTAAACCCCTAGGTTTCACATTTTCTTACATTTAAACCCCTAACTAATAAACGCCAGTTTATCATTATTCTTATACATTATAACAAACCTAGTTCTTAGGATTATGCTCCGCAAACGGATTTTTGGGTTGCATTTAGGCATAAATTAGGTTAGGCATGCATTGCATTTTTTATTATGTTTTTAATGTGTTTTTGTGAGTGTTAGGGATAAACAGATTGCCAGATCCCTAGAATCCTAGCACTCAGGAAGACAACTGGTGAAGAAGAAGCTCTCATCAGCTGGAACTCAGCTTGATCCAGCTTACCATAGCTGGGATTCAACTCACCTGAACTAGGGTTAACTCATCCTAGCCCCATTCAGTTCATCTCAGCTGAATGGCAGCTCAAGAGAGCTCATCTTAGCTCACCCTAGCTCAGGTCAGCTCTTGTTACAACTCGATTCCCGAATCCCTACGAGACATGAGAATCGGACCGACTCGACTGATCCCAAGACTCAGTCGTCCAACGAGAAGGTAACCAGAAGAGAAGTAAAAAAAACTACATTCATCATGCATGTAACTAACAGTAACAAAAGTACAGCAGTAAAGAAAAGAACTACTACAGTACACACCACCACAACAGTAGAGAATTAAACAGGTACATAAACATGATGCTTACAATAAAAGAGTACAATTGTAACAGAAAATACTCACTACAACAGAAGAAATGGTACAGTAGGTACAACACAAGTAAAACTACTGGGCTCTACTAGGCCCAGCACCCTTTGCAGCTGCAAGCTCTGGTTGCTCAACACCTGGTCCTGAAAAGGGTGACAAAGGTGGCACGTCAGCGAAACGCTGAGTAGAGTGGCAACCAGCTAGCTAAGAAAAACAGTAAAAGTGGACAAGTAGTTGTTGTTTTTAGTTTCTTTCTTTATTCCTCTATTTACTTGTTCTCGAATTATTTCTCAGATCTTTCTCTTGATCTCGAATGTTTCTCGTGGGAACGATCTTGATTGCAGTCTTTTCCGAAAAGTAGAAGTAGCACGTGGTGCTCTCTTGGCCGGGAGTGTCCCCCATGGTGGTCCTACCCTCAGTCAACCACCCCAAGGTCACTGACAGACGTAACAGTGACTACGGCACACGCGATAAACGCACAGGTAGCTACCCCGCACTGGCACGCGGTCAGTTGTTTCTATTAACGGGTGCGCCTCAAAGCACAGCATGGAACCAGTATAGGGCAGAGCCCTCTTAGTAATAGGGGTCCAGCCCCTCCACAGTAACCAAACAGGGGTCTTGCCCCTCCACAGTCCGTGCACCCTCGCCTGACTACCCTGGTTTGCCCAGTGGGCTAACAAGTCAGTGTAGGAAGGCTAGCAGAACCCCGGGGCCCGTGGGGTGGCTAGTGCTCTCCCTACACTAGTACCTCTCCCCGGTACTGTGTATGCAAGGGCCAAAAGTCGGAATAAAGTGGCCATACCTAACCCCGGGTCCCTGGGGCTGCTAGTTCCGCTCTGCATTAAACAGAAGGGGACAGTCGCTTTCCTTGATACTCCGTACTCAAGGGCCAGCTCACTTCCCCAATTCCATTCCATTCACCTCTCAGGAGCTCTACTCCTAATTCCTCGTAGGGTTCATGCTCATATTTCTTTAACCAAGCCAATTTAGGTTTCATCATCTCAGCTTTATTTTCATATAACCCATGTTCTCATCAGTTAATATCCATTCATATACAAGCAACTGTTATCCAACTACGGGCAATTATCATTATTATGTCCACTTTTCCAAGACTGCAATTCATGCATTCACGACATTCGTTTCAGTGTTTCTATCCCTAGGATTCATGCCACACCCTAGGATCTATCATTCAATCTAGTTTTCCAGTCCTAGGATTCATGCCATACCCTAGGATCTATCATTCAATCTAGTTTTCCAGTCCTAGGATTCATGCCATACCCTAGGATCTATCACTTATCTCAAGGATGCATTAATGTTGGTAAATAACCAAAGGAAGCCACTCTACCTGTAAAATCGGGAGTACTGGGGGTGTGATTGGCAGGTCCGCGTGCCTCCACAACCCCCGGATCTGTAATAGAATGAGGTCCTAACATAAGGATCAAACACAAGGAATTACTCAGAATAGGATATAAGTACTTTAAACAATAAAAGAACAATTTCTGAGAAGAACGGAATTTCAAATGTGGGAATCGAACTTTGAATAGACCCTAAACGGGTCAAAAATGACAATATTGCCGTAAATCAGACGTCTTAAACAATGGTTCAGATCATACCTCACTTCTACGCTGTTCTTTAGACATCCAGGATCCCGCTGAACCGTCTGAACCTAGTTCCAGACGTCCGACTGTCACTCCGGACGTCTGGAGACTCTCTCCGCCATTTGGTGCTGTGCCCAGACGTCCGATCTGTGTGGGAGGGTGTGTCCTTGCGCCTTCCCAAACGAACCCTGCACGCGTACGCAATCGATCTCAACATGGCAAAGAGCAGAACCTTCGGCGGACGGCCTGCATGGTCGTACAAGCGAAAGGAAAAGGAAAAGAAATATTGTACCTTTCAGACGTCTGGATCTCACTCCAGATGTCCCCAGCGCAGTCTGGACGTAGATCCAGACGTCTGATTCTGGGAAAATTTCCCAGAATCAGGACCTTCTCGCCTTCCGCCTGCTGCGCACGGCCGTGCCACGCCGCGCTCGCCTGCTGCCTAAGCTGCAGCAGCATTGGGGCAACTTCCCAGCACCGTGCTCCCGCTGCGCGCCCACCGGCCGACCCTGGCTACTCCAGTGAGCTCGCCCTCTCTTCCTCACGTGCTCCGCCTCTTCTCCCTCTCGCTGCACCTCCTCCTCCCCGCGCGCACCTGGCAGCAGCGGCTGCCCTCGCTCTCTCACTCTCACGCTGTCACTGGAAGAAGGAGGAGACAGTGGAGTGGTGGTGAGGGAGAGGAGAGGGGGGAGGTATTTGAAGGTGCCGTGGGGAGAGAGAGCGGAAGAAAAAAGAAGGCGCCTGCAGGATGGGGAGGGAAGAGAGAGAAGAAAAGAGGGCGGCGGGTTCAGCTACGCACTCATGCGTGCAGACTCATAATCGTACGCCGTAAAAATTAAATTCCAGACATCTGGGAAGGCTTCCAGGCATCTGACCAGATGTCTGGACCAACTCCCAGACATCTTAAAAGACGTTTGATGTCGTGGTCTTAACAACATAACAAACTCAAAGGAAGTTTCGTCCCCGAAACTTGCGCTAACTAGAGTGCGGAAAAGAACGATATATGCATAACAAACTCAAAGAGGACTGAAGCCGATCCGAAAAGACGTACCCTCAAAGAGCTCCGGGTACTGCTCCTGCATCGCCGCCTCAGGCTCCCAGGTAGCCTCCTCGTACCGCTAGCTCCTCCACAAAACCTTCACCAGGGGTACTTGCTTCCGTCTCAGACTATGGATGGCTCTGTCGAGAATCTGCACTGGCCTCTCGGGGTAGGTCAACTCGTCACCCACCTCGACGCTCTCGTGGCTTAGGATGTGTTTGGGATCGGTGACGTACTTTCTGAGGTTGAACATGTGGAACACGTTGTGCACACCACAAAGTTGGGGAGGAATGGCAAGTCTGTAAGCAACAGGTCCAACCCGCTCCAGGACTTCAAAGGGTCCCACGAACCTCAGCGCGAGCTTCCCTCTCACCCCAAACCGCTGCAGGCCCTTCATGGGCGAAACACGAAGGAAGACGTGGTCCCCAACCTCAAACTGTACCTCTCTGCGTTTCCGATCTGCATAGCTCTTCTGTCTACTCTTGACAGTGCGTAGTCGCCTGTGAATCTGCTCGACTACCTCCTGACTCTGTCGGATCAGCTTGGGGCCAACCTCCCACTTGGTCCCCACCTCAACCCAACTCAAGGGTGCTGTACACCTCCGTTCGTACAGAGCCTCGTAGGGTGCCATGCCGATGCTGGAGTGATAACTGTTATTATATGCAAACTCTGCCAGGGGCAAGTGCTCCTCCCAAGAGCCCCTCTAGTCCAGTACATAAGCACGCAAAAGGTCCTCAAGTGTCTGTATCGTGCGCTCAGACTGTCCGTCCGTCTGGGGGTGGTAAGCTGTACTGAACCTCAACCGCGTCCCCAGGGCTTGTTGAAACTCAGCCCAAAACTGGGACGTAAAGAGGGTATCCCGGTCGGATACGATCTCCCGCGGAACTTCGTGTAGACGTACCACGTCGTGGATATACCTCTCTGCCAACTGTGTTGGTTTCAAGGTGACTCGGATCTGCAAGAAACGTGTCATCTTCGTCAATCTGTCAACGATTACCTAGACTGTGTCGTGTCCTCGCTGGGTAACAGGTAAGCCCACCACCAAGTCCATGGTGATACTCTCCCACTTCCACTCTGGCACTGGAAGTGGCTGTAGCGGCCCTACAGGCCTCTGATGCTCGGCCTTCACCTGCTGGCATACTAAACACTGCTGCATGAATTCACCCACATCCTGCTTCATTCCCCTCCACCAAAAGTCATATCTCAAATCATGGTACATATTTGTATTTTCGGGATATATGGTGAATCTGGAACCGTGTGTCTCAGTCAGGAGCTCCCTCAACAGCTCCTCGTCTCTGGGAACGCACAAACGTCCCCTCATGCGCAGCACCTGGTCTGTAAAAGAGAAGTCCCCAGGGTCTCCTGACAGTACTTTGTCACGTAACGACTATAAGTACGGGTCGGCCATCTACCTTGTGATGATGCGGTCTATCAGCTCTGACCTCGTCTATCGTGTCACAGTCACTGCCCCACAGTGCCCCCGTAACTCTAGGGGTCGCCAACTGCCCATCTCCTCCAAGAGGGCTCCAACTCTGTGCCTGTAAGCTGGCCAAGTGGGCGGGCGCCTTTCGGCTCAAGGCATCAGCCACTACGTTGGCCTTTCCCGGGTTGTAGGAAATGCTGTAGTCATAGTCCTTCAGGAGCTCCAACCAATGTCTCTGTCTCATGTTGAGCTCCTTCTGGTCAAACAAGTATCTGAGGCTCTTGTGATCTATGAAAATCTCAAAGATCTCACCGTATAAGTAGTGCCTCCAAGTCTTCAGCGCGAAGACGACAGCTGCCAGCTCCAGTTCGTGGGTAGGGTAGCTATGCTCATGGGGCTTCAGTTGCCGCGAAGAGTAAGCAACAACGTGACCCCTCTGCATGAGCACACCCCCTAACCCCTGCAAAGAGGCATCTGTGTACACAACGGACCCTCCACTATTGTCTGGAATAGTGAGCACGGGAGCTGAAGTCAGCCTCTCCTTCAGCTCCTGAAAACACGCCTCACAGGCATCTGTCCAAGTAAAGGGCACATCCTTCCGGGTCAGCTGTGTCATAAGACGTGCAATTTGCGAGAAGCTCCTGATAAACCGCCTGTAGTAGCCTGCCAGTCCCAAGAAATTGCGAATCTCAGTAATCGTGTGCGGTCTCTCCCACCTGAGCACTGCCTCGACCTTGGCTGGGTCCACAGCCAAGCCATCCCTGGAGATCACATGATCTAAGAAGGTCACCTCCCTCAACCAGAACTCGCACTTGCTGTATTTGGTGTACAACCTACATCATCTCAGTGTGTCCAAAACCATCTACAAGTGTTGTCTGTGCTGCGTCTGATCTGGAGAATAGATGAGCACATCATCAATGAATACCACCACGAACTGGTCCAAGTACGGTCTAAACACCCTGTTCATCAAATCCATGAATGCAGCGGGGGCATTGGTTAGCCCAAACGGCATGACCAGGAACTCGTAGTGTCCGTACCGGGTGCAGAAAGCTGTCTTGGAGACATCTGCTTCCTTGATCCTTTCCCTGATACCATCTTGTTACGACCCGATTCTCGAATCCCTATAAGACACGAGAATCAGACCGACTCGACTGATCCCAAGACCTAGTCGTCCAATGAGAAAGTAACCAAAAGAGAAGTAAAATAAACCACATTCATCATGCATGTAACTAAGAGTAACAAAAGTACAATAGTAAAGAAAAGAACTACTACACTACACACCACCACAACAGTAGAGAATTAAATAGGTACATAAAGATGATGCTTACAATAAAAGAGTACAACTGTAATAGAAAATACTCACTACAACAGAAGAAACGGTACAGTTGGTACAACACAAGTAAAACTACTGGGCTCTATTAGGCCCAGCACCCTCTGCAATCGCAGGCTCTGGCTGCTCAACACCTGGTCCTGAAAAGGGTGACAAAGGTGACACGTCAGCGAAACACTGAGTAGAGTGGCAACCAGCTAGCTAAGAAAAATAGTAAAAGTGGATAAGTAGCTGTTGTTTTTAGCTTCTTTCTTTATTCCTCTATTTACTTGTTCTCGAATTATTTCTCAGATCTTTCTCTTGATCTCGAATGTTCCTCGTGCGAATGATCTTGATAGCAGTCTTTTCAAAAAAGTAGAAGTAGCACATGGTGCTCTCCTGGCCGGGAGAGTCCCCCGTGGTGGTCCTACCCTCAGTCAACCACCCCAAGGTCACTGACAGACGTAACGGTGACTACAGCACGCGTGATAAATGCATGGGTAGCTACCCTGCACTGGCACGCGGTAAGTCATTTTTGTTAACGGGTGCGCCCCAAAGCACAGCACGGAACCAGTATAGGGCAGAGCCCTCTCAGTAACAGGGGTCCAGCCCCTCCACAGTAACCAAACAGGGGTCTTGCCCCTCCACAGTCCGCACACCCTCGCCTGACTACCCTGGTTTGCCTAGTGGGACTAACAAGTCGGTGTAGGAAGGCTAGCAGAACCTCGGGGCCCGTGGGGTGGCTAGTGCTCTCCCTACACTAGTAGCTCTCCCCAGTACTGTGTATGCGAGGGCCAAAAGTCAAAATAAAGTGGCCAGACCTAACCTCGGGTCCCTGGGGCGGCTAGCTCCGCTCTGCACTAAACAGAGGGGGACAGTCGCTTTCCTTGGTACTCTGTACTCAAGGGCCAGCTCACTTCCCCAATTCCATTCCATTCACCTCTCAGGAGCTCTACTCCTAATTCCCCGTAGGGTTCATGCTCATATTTCTTTAACCAAGCCAATTTAGGTTTCATCATCTCAGCTTTATTTTCATATAGCCCATGTTCTTAACAGTTAATATCCATTCATATACAAGCAACTGTTATCCAACTACAGACAATTATCATTATTCTATCCACTTTTCCAAGACGGCAATTCATGCATTCACGACATTCGTTTCAGTGTTTCTGTCCCTAGGATTCATGCCACACCCTAGGATCTATCATTCAATCTAGTTTTCCAGTCCTAGGATTCATGCCATACCCTAGGATCTATCATTCAATCTAGTTTTTCAGTCCTATGATTCATGCCATACCCTAGGATCTATCATTCAATCTAGTTTTCCAGTCCTAGGATTCATGCCATACCCTAGGATCTATCAATTATCTCAAGGATGCATTAATGTTGGTAAACAACCAAGGGAAGCCACTCTACCCGCAAAATCGGGAGTACTGGGGGTGTGATTGGCAGGTCCGCGTGCCTCCGCAATCCCCAGATCCGTAGCAGAACAAGTTCCTAACATAAGGATCAAACACAAGGAACTGCTCAGAATAGGATACAAGTACTTTAAACAAGTAGAGGAACAATTTCTAAGAAGAACGAAATTTCAAACGCGGGAATTGGACTTCGAACGGATCCTAAACGGGTAAAAAATGATAATACTGCCCTAAATCAGACGTCTGGAACATCTTCCAGAGGTCTTAAACGATGGTTCAGATCATACCTCACTTCTGCGCTATTCTTCAAATGTCTAGGATCCCGCTGAACCATCTGGACCTAGTTCCAGACGTCCGACTGTCACTCCGGACGTCTGGAGACTCTCTCCGCCGTCTAGTGCTGTGCCCAGACGTCCGATCTGTGTGGGAGGGCATGTCCTTGCGCCTTCCCGAACGAACCTTGCACGCGTACGCAATCGATCTCAACACTGTAAAGAGCAGAACCTTCGGCAGACGGCCTGCATGGCCGTACACGAGAAAGGAAAAGGAAAAGAAATATTGTACCTTTTAGACGTCTGGATCTCACTCCAGACGTCCCCCGTGCCGTCTGGACGTAGGTCCAGACGTCTGATTCTAGGAAAATTTCCCAGAATCAGGACCTCGTCGCCTTTCGCCTGCTGCGCACGGCCGTCCCGCGCTGCGTCGCGCTCGCCTGCTGCCTAAGTTGCAGTAGCACCGGGGCAACTTCCCCAGCACCGCGCTCCCGCTGCACACCCGCCGGCCGGCCCTGGCTGCTCCGGCGAGCTCGCCCTCTCTTCCTCACGTGCTTCGCCTCTTCTCCCTCTCGCTGCACCTCCTCCTGCCCGCACGCACCTGACAGCAGCGGTTGCCCTCTCTCTCTCACTCTCACGCTGTCACTGGAAGAAGAAGGAGGAGACGGTGGAGTGGTGGTGAGGGAGAGGAGAGGGGGGAGTTATTTGAAGGCGCCGTGGGGAGAGAGAGCGAAAGAAAAAAGAAGGCGCCTGCAGGATGGGGAGGGAAGAGAGAGAAGAAAAGAGGGAGGCAGGTTCAGTCTGCGCATGCATGCGTGCAGACTCGCAATCGTATGTCGCAAAAGTTAATTTCCAGACGTCTGGGAAGGCTTCCAGACGTCTAACCAGACATCTGGACCAACTCCCAGACATCTTAAAAGATGTTTGATGTCGTGGTCTTAACAGCTCTGATCCAGCTCAACTTAGCTGAGTCTAGCTCATCTGAACTCCCATTAGTCCACAGGGAGCTCTAGCTAGCTCAGCTGAGTTGACTGAAGTTCACCCCAGCTCAGGTCCAGCTACATCTAGCTCCACTCAACTCCAGCGAGCTGAAGATGAATTCATTCCAGCTTAGGAAGCTCAAGTCTAGCTCCTGGGGACTCAGCTTAGCTCAACTTAGTTGAGCTAAGCTACCTTAGCTTCCTCAACCAGCTCAGTCCTCCCCGGGAGCACCAAACCCAGCTCACCTCAGCTTAATTCAACAAAAGACAGCTCACTTTAGCTTGGCTTAGCAGCTAGCAAAGAATTAGCAAGCTAAGCCAGCTAGAGTAGCTCCATGCTAACCTCTGCAGCAGCTACCAGCTCCAATTCATCTCCAGATGTCTTCTGCCCAGCTCCTCTCCACAAACCCTAGCTCTCATTTCCTCCTCTACTCCACAGCTAGCTAATCTAGCTTAGCTTAGCTTAGCCTAGCTAGCATCCACCTCCCTTGCACCAAAAACCTAACCCTAACTCCACCAACATAACCTTCCACTCCAAGTCCACCTAAGCCTACTTAAGCTAGCTTCACCCTACTCATTTTGGCGCCACCACTTCACCTTTCACCCCTCAACTAACCACCAAAAGACACCAAAAGTTGGCACCAAAACTAACCCTAACCACCTCCCTTTTGGCGCCAACTTTCAGCCCCTTTATCCACCCTACACCTACCCACATAACCCATCCTAGCCATCCACATACCCCCCTTCTAGAACCTTAAGGTGGTGCCACCTAATAGCCTTCTAGAAGGCCCATTTTGGCACCAATTCTAAAGGGCACCAAAGCCATAACTACCCCGCTTAGCACCCCTTAGGTGGCACCATTTATCCTTAGCCCTAGGATCCCCAACTACCCCCCATATCCTATTCTAGTCATCCATTCCAGGAGCCGCCTATGCCCCCCTTTCTACACTATATATACCCACCTAACTTCCCACATTTTCTTCATCCTCCATTAATGTTTAATTCCACCTACATCCACCTACACCTACGGCCAAGAAGAAGAAGTAGAGAAGAAGATTAAGGGGGCACATCACCAGCCCCTTTGGTGCCTTCTTCTCCCCACTTTCTTCAACTTGTGCCACACCAAGGAGGAGGAGCATTCTACTTCAACGAGGATGGCCAGGCAAAGGAGGACCTAGGGTGGACATCCACCCTTGGAGGAGGAGAATTAAAAGTGGTAGCTACCACCTTGGAGGACATCATTTGGAGGAACATCTCAAGAAGGAGAAGGAGTTGTCTTTTCAAGTCAAGGAGCTACTTGGCTTGGAGCAAGAAGCCCTCTTCTTCACCATCTATCTAAAGGATTTGTGTTTTATTTTATTTGTTGTAATCATCTAGTAGTAGAAGCATTCCTCTACCAGGGTTTGTAAAACATTTTTTCTCCTTGAGTAAAGTTGCCTTTTCTTAATTATTTTCTTTTACTTTTACCTTAGTGTAATCACACCCTCTCTCTAATTACTCTAGGTTCCCACCTACCTAGGTGAGCTTAGAGGGAGGAATTACTTGTCACTTAGGTTCTAGTTTAGTAAATTTAGGTGTTAGCCATCTTTCCACCATCAATTTTATGTTGCTTTAGTTATTTCAAAACAAAAATTAAATATTTTAAAACACCAAAAAGAAAGTTGAGATTTATTTTCCAAGCAAGAGATTTAATTTCTGCAAACTTACCTCCTTGGACGACCCTAGATATTCCACTATCTAGGAATATAAATTTAAAAGCGTATGCGATTTCATGTGTTACAACAATTTTAAAAACCCTAATTACAAATCACGCGAAATTTCACATCATTAACTTCTCTTCACTTTCGCACTTAGGTCCCTGATGCCATTTTCAACAAGTTTCCTAATCAGAAGCCTAAGCACCCAACACGTTGACCTTCAATCAGAGTTCTCTTCCTCAAATCTTGTCCAATTGCTTCCAGAATTGGGAGAATTAGTCGTAAGATCCTGACCAAGTGATTGAGCTAGATTCTGAGCTCTGATTTCAGGAGAAACAGCCCCAATGGAGCTAACATTTCCAGATTTTCACTTGCTAAATTCGCAAGTCCAATGTGGGAATTCTCTCAAGTTGAGCTCAAATTCGAGCTTTATATAAACCCTAAGATCTTCTCACGTCTTCCTCAGCCAGGTTTAGGCCAAAATCAACTTGTCTTCTCCAACTCTTTGGCTTTGGTGCCACTCCTTGACCTTCGTCCTCTTGTCGTCCAATAATCAAATTGGACAACCTAAGCTCTTCCTCTCTCTCTCTTCCACTTCTCGCCAATCAAAGTAGAAGCTTCCGACCCCTTCATTCGTGCCGTTCTTCCCCATCGGAGGAGTTCCTCTCCCTCGCATCCGGCAAGCCATGCCGGCGCGAGTCTCCCCCTCTTTTCATCCATAGACTATATCTTTCTCTTCCCCTCTTTCTCTAGCTTAGGATTAGGCCCCTAGACTTAGCTTCAGATTGCTCGCTTACCCTCTCCCACTTCATCTTTCCCAAGTCCGGTGAGAGCTCCGGTGAGCTCGTGTTGGCTATTTACGCCACCAAACACCTCACCACAACCACCTACATCTTCCTCTCCTTCTACTGATAAAAATGGCCCAACCCTATTGGGACTTTCGAACATGCATTCCACCCGTCAAACGACTCACCATCTGCTGTTCATCTCTAATGTCGTACGCACTCCATACACCTCAAAACGCCTCACAACCACCACCATCATGTTCCTTACACTCCGACAATGCTTATGAGAGTTCTAATTGGGGTGTTAAGCTCGTGCTTCTTGTTTTAGGTCTCCCTCACCATTGCTGCCATTGCCGTCATTGTCTATCATTGCTTCGCCACCGTCAGCCCATCTCCAACCTCGATTCAACCACCAGCAACTACGGAACGCTTCTACGAAGCCTTCCAGGAATTGAATTGACGAGGCATCAACAACAACAACAGCAATTGGAAGAAGAAGCTTCATTTGCAGACACATGAAGGGGCTCAGTGTTAGTCTCACATCGGGGGATGATAAAATGGATTTTCGTTTATAACATTTTTGGTGTGTAGCTGTGTTGCCTCAGATACACGGGGTGAGGTCTCCTTTACACACACCTCTACACACTCTTCTCCCGATTACTCGATTCTAAAGAGAGAGAGAGAAGGGTTTTCTGAGGGATGGAAGGGGGTTTTGCCTTGGGAAACATGCCTAAGGACTTAGGCTAATTTGCGAAGGGCATTGGACTTGAAACTTAAGCTGTCTGAGGCTTGCTGAAGACATCTGATTTAGGATTTGAGTTAGGAATTGAGCCTAAGTGTAATCAATTAATTAGTGGTCTCAACCATCACTTTTTGGCTCTATTATCTTTTTGTTATTGACTCTTAAGATACATTTTGGATTCTAATTGAATATACTTTTAGTTGATTGATTCATTTCATATCATTACTTGTGATTTGATTATTGTGCTCATGACTATATCTTTTGATTAGTTATTGAATTCCAATTTTGCTCCTTGCGAATGACATCGAAACTCACATGTTTTTCGAACAGTTATAAATTTAAATATTGATTCGATTTTTGTCACTATACTACGGCGTAATATCTTTCTAAACTACAACGTATTTGGATTTAGCAATGCCTTGAGAGGTGTCTCTTGAAGTGATGGTTGTGGGGTCCTATTTATAGGTGTTTTTTAGGCTGACTTAGAAATTTCAATAAAACACCTTTGGTCGATGAAAGTTACATATTGGTCAATAAAAAATAACTTTGGTCAATTAATGAATTAATTTGATTGATTAATCTTCTATTTTGATCGACTATTAGCGTGAAAAGTATATTTGACCATTAGAAGATTTTGGTCAATTAAACTTAATCTTTTGGCCAATCAATTTTAATTTGTTGGTCAATCAACACTGCTAAAAGTTAGTTTTTGACCTAGTTAATTATCTAACGTACGAAAATTGTAAAGATATTTACTTTGAGGTTCCTTACAAAAATTTCTAGACTCAAGAAATATAAAATAATATAATAAAGGATGGACAAATAAACCATCTTTCTGAATCCAAGTAGCATGTCGATCATCTTGTTGACAAAGATAACTTGAAATGGTTAATCTATGATAAAACATAATTTTGTTACATCAAACCAAGGTTATCAACATTCTCCCCCTTTTTGATGATAAAAAAATGATAATTATATTTGCATGCTATGCATGGAACATTCTATTTAATGCAAAATGCATATAGAATTTTCCTCCCTCTTTGTTATTAACAAAAATCTTTAAGCAGAAATATTTTAAGTCAATATCAAAACTCCCCCTTTTTAAAGGTCAAATGCAATGCATGACGTGCTATTTTTATAGATAATATATAAGAGAGAATAGAAATATATTGTAGATATATAACTGAAAAATTAAGGTTCTACAAATATTAAAGTTTTAATCAGAGCTAAAATAAATCTAAAAGAAACTAAGAAAAGCGTCGATGTTGTCAGGGAACTCCATGTCGATATCGAAATCATCTAGGGCCCGAGTAGAAGATCTAGGGCTAGTAGTGGAGGCATGTGGTGCTTGGTGTCTAAGTCATTGCCTGCTCGTCGGAGCAATCTAACTCAACTTTATAGTTGATGCTTTGGAGAGAGTAGTATGACTGTTGGTCAGTGATCGTGCTAGTAGTGCCTTTGGTGGAGGATATGGTCTTGTTGAAGGAGGAGGAGGACCTGCGCTGCATTTGGGTCCAAGAGGTCTCAAGTCTATGAAGTGTAAAGCATGAATCTGCTTTCCTAGATGGTCCAGAAATTGACCTTGTTTGCTCAAGTAGTCGGGTATCTAACTACCATACTCCATAAGTGCCACTGCTGTCTCTCTCTGATGATGCATCATGAGGGAGATGTCAGTAATATCCTATATCCCAATGGAATCTTGCCTGGAGAACTGCTTGTCAAGGAAGCTCCATTCATGACCATAGAATGACAGAGTGAAACGGATTGGCAGAGGGTAGACTGTTGAGAAGTGTTGGTACGAGGGAATGGATGGTGGTAGTGTAGAGGATGCAGCCTGGGAAGGTCTAGGCTAAGAGAAGGAGGAAGGGTTAGCTATCTGAGAAGTAAAAAGGGGATCATTTCTACCTTACTTTTCTTGCTTCACCTTCGAGTAAGTGAGCTCACCAAAAATACTGACTCAACCGATAAATTGCTTGTGGTTAATGTCCATTGGCACACTAAAATGGTGAAATATATAAGAGAACAAGGTGACAAAGGGGAAGGAGCTTGTGGACTTCTTATCCTTGAAAGTTAGGATAAAGTGGTTCCAATTAAACACCTTGTTCTTCATAAAGGCTTAAAGTGCCACAAGCATATGGTGAGGACAATTCTTGAAGGAGGTGGATTTGGACATAAAGGTCCAAAGAATACGTAGTTGAGAAACCGTAGGAGAGGACGAAAGTAGGCTAACTTGGCGAGCTTGCCCAAGTCATAGAATTCGGGAGTGAGAAGAGCCTCCTGAATAACCACTGAGGAGGTATCATGATTCATCTCAATATAAGTAGGACCCAAGGAGGGACAACCGAGAATCCCCATCAAAACATCGGAATTGACCAAAACTTCAATGACATAGATGTTAGACGTAAGCTGGATGTCAAACCCTTCATTGATACTATGAAGGTTAGCGTAAAAAGGATGACAAGCCATGGGATCAACTCCCTTGATACGACTGCCTCGAGCACCCACATAAAAGTTCAGATCAAAGAGACCACCAATTTTGTGAAAAATGAATGTCTTTCAAGCTAGGAAAGACACACTTGAAGTAATCAAAGTCAATGGGCTGCCTGACATGTGGTGACAATTTAGCATATCAAGAGAAATTCCATCTCACATCATCATTATTAAAGTAGCAATCAAAGGTTTTGTCGTGAGACAAGGAAGAATGGGATCGACGAGTGCGTTTTGGGTCCATTTTCAAGTCTGGTGTAGGTTTGATCGGTCAAAAGTAGCTGGTTGATTGATCAAAAAACAAGGGTTGATTGATAAGAATTAGTGGACAGGTCGATCAAAAATTGGAATTTGCGTTACTGGAACTGAGGTATTTGATCAATTAGAGTTGAAGTTTGATCAATCAAATCAGTAGTTTTGTGAGAAAACAGAGGTGCAATCAATTGAAGATGACAAGAAATGGAGCTCACACACACAATTTTGGGCAATATAGCAAGCTATTAATGATCACACAATCACAAGACAACAAAATAATGGTAAAGAATCAAGCTCCTTACATCAAAACAAGTAGACATGATTGGAAAAAAAGTACTCCTCAAGATGTAGGGAGAAGGAAATATACCAAGCTTGATTGGATGGATCGATCAAGAATTGCAGCGAATAGAGGGGGCATTCGGATGGTCACTGAGGAGGAGGGGGAGGTGGTGTAAAGTCGATGCTGAGAAGAGGAGGTGAATGACGATGGTGATGAGGAGTTTCTGTTGAATAAGGTGGCTATGTGATCAATCAACGGCGGTAGAATGGTCGGTCGCCGGTGGAAGGGGGGTTTGGTTGAGTGTGGAGGTGTTGGTCAGTGGTGATGGTGGTGGGGCACGGTTGTGCAGTAGGGTAGCTTCGTTTGGTTGGTTAAGTTGGGAGGAAGGTGATGGTTATTTTAGTGGAGTAAGGTAAAATAAGTTGGTAAAAACAATGTTTTTATAGTAGTTGGGTTTGTCAAAAATGATAGGCGTAATTTAGGTATCAAAATTGAAGATTTGAAGTTGATAGGAAATCAAATCAAGTTGACTAGATGAGAAACGCACAAATCATGGTGAAGTAGATTTCATCGAGTTTTCATCGATCAATACATCTTATTGGTCAAGTAGAAATAAATTTGATTGATTAGATACATAGTTTGATCAACAAATTTGAATTTCTAATGGAGATAATTTTCTTGCCTAAGCATTGATCGATCAATTTTTTTTTTGGGTTGATCGACCAATCAAGTGAAATTTTGAAGTAAGATTTCCCACTCAAAATTTTATAAATCAAGAGGTCATTTTTAATCGATCAACAATATATAGAAAGCAATTTTTAAGTGTGAGTATTAATATTCTTGTAGTCTCATGAGACCTAATTCACATCTAATTGTTATGAACCTTTCTTTAGGTAATGATTTTGTGAATACATTAGCTAGTTGTTTAACTGTTTCAACAAACTCTATTGTAGTCTCCTTTTTAAGGACATAATCCCTTAGAAAGTGATGTCTAACATTTATGTGTTTTGTCTTAGAGTGTTGTATAGGGTTCTTTGTTAGATTAATTGCATTAGTGTTATTACAGAGAATCCTATTATTTTTAAAAGTAAGTCCAAAGTCTACAGTGTTTGCTTCATCCACAAAATTCACGAACATGCTAGGGATGAGATAGTGTATTCAGCTTCAATTGTGAATAAAGAGACACAATTTTGTTTCTTAGATAACCAAAGACTAGTGAATTCCTGAGAAATTGACACGTTCCACTAGCACTCTTACGATTTGTCTGACTTCCTGTATAGTTAGCATCACAATAGGAATATAATTCAAGTGTGACTGACTTGGGATATAACAGACCAAGATCAACAATGTTTTGTAAATGCCTAAGTATTCTCTTTACTACATTTAGGTGTAACTCCTTAGGCTTCACTTGAAACCTAGCACACAGGCAAGTACCAACAAAACATCAGGTCTACTTGCAGTTAAGTATAAAAGAGACCCTATCATGCTTCTATAAAGTTTCTGATTAATAGACTTACCTATTTCATCTTCCTTTAGTTGACTTGTTGTTGCCATTGGTGTTTCCTTTCCTTTTGTGCTTTCCATGCCAAACCTCTTTAGTATTTCCTTCGTATGCTTTGTTTGCGAGATGAAGATCTCGACCATTAGTTGGCCAATTTGTAATCATAGGAAGAACTTTAATTCTCCCATTAGGCTCACCTTGAACTGATCCTGCATTACCTTTGTAAACTCTTGGCACAAAAGATAATTAGTAACATCAAATACAATATCATCAACGTATATCTAAATTAGAATAAGTTCATTATTTCCTTTTGGTAAATAAGGTAGGAACAGTTTATCCAATTTTAAGGTCGTTATCTAGAAGATAGTTTATTAATCTTTCATACCAAGCTCCAGGAGCTAATACCTCTTCCTTAATGACCTTTGTTCAATTTAAAGACAGAGTCAGGTTTTTCAGAATCTTCAAATCTAGAAGGTTGTTTCACATATACCTCTTCCTTAATGAATCCATTAAGAAATGCACTTTTGATATCCATTTAGAATAATTTGAATCCCATGTGAGCATCAAAAGTTAGCATCATTGAATGAATTTTAATCGAGCCACAGGTGCATATGTTTCATCAAAATCAATTCCCTCTTCTTGATTATAACCTTGAGCTATAAGTCTAACTTTATTTCTGACTACTTTTCCTTATTTATCAAGCTTATTCCTAGAGACCCACTTAGTTCCAATTATTGATTGTGATTTAGGTCTAGGAATTAATTGCTAAACATTGTTTCTATCAAATTGATTTAATTCTTCTTGCATTGCAACAATCCAACAATCATCAGTGAAAGCTTCTTTAACAGTTTTTTGTTCTAATTGAGATACAAACACACTAAAAGCAATATTGTTTATTAAGGATCTGGTTTGAATACCTTAGTAACTTCTCTAATTACTAGATCTTTTACATGCATGGTCTTTCAAACATGTCAGATCTTTGGGTAAGTCACTAACTATATTATCCTTAGAAACATTTGATAGATCTCCTATAGTTAAGTCATCATCATTAGTTAATAATTGTTCCTTTTGAGTGGATTCGTCAAAAGAAACAAGTAAAGTTTCCTCAATAGTTGAATTATGTTTATTGTAAACCCTCTAGGCTTTGCTTTTAGAGGAATGTTCCAAAAGGATTCCTTCACCACTTTTGGCATCAAATTTATCCATATTTTTCTTTATATTTAAGATAAAGCATATACAACAAAAAATTCTAAAATAGGCAATCTTGGGTGATCTATCATGATATAATTCAAAGGGTGTCTTCCTTCCCAAGCCATTCTCCCTCTCTACACCAGTGAAGCTCCATCCTCCTCTTCCTTGTGCCACCGTCGGCCAACCATCACTCTTGCCAACTGCCACCTCCACCACCAAAGACGGAGCTGTTGCAGTTGTTATTGCTATCATGACTGTTGTTGCTGCTACTAAATGTGTGGTGGAAGAAGAGAAGAAGGAGAAGGAGCCTGATAACACTGCATCTTGGGGTGATAAATATGTCAATTGGGGTTTATCTTAAGAACAAAATGCACAGATAACACATCATAAATAGGAATGGGAGCATTACATGCATCACATATCAAGGTTGCTTATAGAACAGTATTAATGGCCATTTGTATAAGTACTTGTCAAAATAGGCCTCAGATGAGCACTCGGACCGTACGGATGGATTCAGAATGACAAACAGAGTCCAACAGACTCAAAATCAGCTAAATCCGACATCCGGAGCTCCCATTATTGGCCCAAGAAGTTTTGACTGTTGATCTGATGATCAACAACCATGGGGCCGCCACGTGTCAACTTCGCCACGCCCGCAACTGCCCTTCATCGTGCGACGTCATTTTAAGCCATCCGATCGCGCATCGGACGGCTGGGAACCACGCATCTGTGTGCCTCTCAGTAGCAGCAGTAGTAGCCCCCGTCCATTGGATCTTCATCCAACGGCCATCTGCGTAGCGACCGCAGCTCGCCTCCGCGACAAAGAAGTAGGCGTAGCACAGTGGTGCGCGCCTCACCCCCGCACAGTGAGACGCGGGTTCGAGGTGCCGATCACAGCGTAAATTCGAGGAAGAACGCACATGCGTGATTTTAGCCGTTGATGTGCGATCAAGCGGTAGGCAGCAAGCGACGTGGCGCGATCTTGCGTGTCCAAAGTCGATGCCTACGATGACCCGTGGGGCATGAGTGCGATCCATGCACGCGCCCCATGAGCGACATCGACCGTCCGATCCGCGATCGGATGGCCCTCAAGCCGTGCATACGGATTGTGTGCAAAGAAGAACGGGCGCGCACAAGCGACAAACGGGAAGGGGGCTACACCGACGAATTTGGTATGGGTTTAGCGACATCCTGGATGTTGCTAAAGCCCGTACTTAAATTAGAAAATCCTTTTGCCTATAAAAACTCCATCCAACCACCCATGGAAGGGCATTCAATTCACTTGCAAGTGTTCTACCCCACTCCTAGCCACCATTAGCTCTCTTTGTAATCGCCAGAGCCGACGAGCCACCGACGGTGCCCCTCTCCACCGCCGTGGCTGCCTCGCCGTCTCCTCTCTCTCTTTCCCTCTTTATCTTAAGCTTTACTTTACTTGTGTTTAAGTATTTATCTAGTGTTGTAATTATAAAACTAAAGTTGCATGTCAAATGAAGTTGTTTCCTATCTAATTACTTGCCCCCTTTTATGTTTAAGTTGCATGTTGTGAATGAAAAAATTCTAACCCTACTCTCTCTCTCTCTCTCTTACTCGCTTTTCACCCACGACTTCTCTCAAGCAAAAACCTGTTATTTCCGTGACAATTAAGTGACAAGAGAAATATGATTTTCACGCCTCCCTGAGATTGACACTCGGAGTCATGTGCATTTCTTCATTTAAAACTGACGTTGCGAGCGTAAGCTATAACGACTCTTTTAAACATATGCATCTTCCGTACGTTAGAGCCATCTCTTGAGGTAGGGTTTCCCCTCTTGTTAAACTTCCTCTTGCTTTCCTATGATTAAGGATTATAGAGTAAAGGTGTTGGGGCTAGGAAATCAGTCTGAGCGTGTGGTTTTGGGTAGCATGAGAGCAAGTCCCTTCATGTGTTGCTCTCAAGGTTTTGAGAGGTTCATCTCGGTATTAGGGTTTTAAATGAATGGAAAAGGGTTTTCCTCAAGTTTACCTTGTTACATTTGTTCCTTTGGTGCTTAAAAATGTGTGGACTCGTGTTTTGACCATGTTGTGGCTTTGTGTTGGTTTTGAGTGGTCGTATGGGTGATTTGAAGTTTGAAACTAGGTGCTAGAGACACCTAGTGCTAGTACTGGTGACCTGTACCGATACTAGTTGGATTAGCACCAACCTAAAAAGGGCCTTAAGTCTAGTACTGAAGGCACCCAATACTGATATTGGATAAGTTCAGTTGGCCATGACAGTGGGTGCCCAGTACCAGTACTAGTGCTCAGTACCAATACTGGCTGGAGTTGTGGAATTGTATTGGGGGCGCCCAGTACCGGTACCAAAGTTTAGTACCAGTACTTGCTAACATGGTTGTGGATATGTTGTGAGTGCCCAGTATCAGTACTAGAGCTTGATACTGGTACTGGTACACTATGCCTGGTTGGGACAGTAGGTGCCTAGCACTGGTACTTAAGATTAGCATCAGTACTAATGCACATGTCCCGCTTTTTTTAAGCTAGGAGGCAAGGAACTCTTGAGCTCCAAGAAAAGGATTAAAGGTTGATTTAATTGGCTCATTAACATATTGAACCTAAAATGTTGAACCTATTACTGACTTGGTTAGCGTTTAATAAATGGGATGCTTGGATCCTAATGTCTTGAGTAAGGCCTAAGACATCCAGTAGGTCATTAGGTGTGCCTGATCCAGTACTGTACCAATCGGGGAAAAAAGGATTGAAGAACGTTTAGGTCGAATATGTGGACTTGTGAGGCTGCACCCTTAGACTTGGTAAACCAGGGGTTCACTGCTCGGGTAGGGGACCCAAGTTGTTGTGGTAGCTGGGGGCTGTCACGGAATTTGCTGCAAAACTTGGAGTGTTCCCGAGTTCAGTGATAGACCTCGGGCTGTCATCGATGTAAGGTACTTTGATGTACCCGAATTCGACTCAATATGGAGGAACTTGTGGCTTTAGGCTTTGTAGGTGCTCGCATGTGCAACAGGAGATGCTAGGGTACATGGTACTCGTAGCTAAAGGCTCACTTGGCGCCCGTATGTATGGAAGCCATCGAGGGTACTGTGAAGGGTTGGTTCAAATCTCGTCTAACGGTGGATTAAGAGGGCACACCTAAAGTTTGTGCTCCTAGAGAGAGCATTGGTGTGACTCGACAATTTTAACCAACCTTGTGAGGTTGATCTGGCTTGATCTGTGACTGGTCCTTGTTGGACACGAATCGAGCTTGCTCTTTGTTGTCGCAAGGTATAGGCCTAGGCAGCTCCCAAGAGACCCAACTCTTCTAACTAAGGTCATTAACATTCTCAATACGTTGAGAAGGGGCATGCATTTCGTGAGGATCAATAGACTTGCTAGCCTCTCCCCTTGCCAGGGTAAGGCTATCATGGGGGAATCCAAGGAAAAGATGCATCTCAATCTTCTCTAATATAGAGGGATGATTCTCAGAATTTGATCACTGATTAGCCCATAGTTGTGGGTTATTTAAGTATTTAAGTGCCTACACATTAGGTTAATTCTAACATTTATTTAGTATAAATTAGGATGTAAATAGATTAATTCATAGTTTTAATCTAATTACATAATCCATACATTGCATTCATATCTTAAGTGCATTTAGAATTAGCTTAGAATAGCATTCATCTAATTAGATAACCAATTAGGTATATTGTTTTTATTAACATAGAAGTTGAGGGTCTATACATAAATAACCCTAATATTTTAATAATATTTGCTTTATTCGTCTTCTTTCAGAACGGCTGGCTGCCGCTCCAACGCCCGGCTGCTGCAGTGATGAAGCTATTCAAGGGGGAGCGGATGTGGTGGATCTGGTCGGCGGCTGATTTCAAAATTGTTCAAGACACTATAAAAGGAGCACGGAAGCTACCGCCTGCAGCAGGCCTCCGCCACCAACTCACCACTGTGCAGAGAGATCCTCTCTCTTCCATCCACACTGCCGACCTCTACCGTGGCGGCGAGTCTCCACCACCGTGGGCGTGTGGTGTGACAGGCCACACCGCCATCCGGAGCTCGCCCGCATTACCGTGAGCACATCAGCGTGCATCTTCCTCGCCGTCGTCGCAGACCACCACCACCTAGCTACTGATCAGCCACCCTCTCAGTAACTTAAGACGTCTGGGAAATTTCCCAGACGTCTGAAGTTACCCGCTCACCTCCACTTCCTCAGCCTGCACTCTCCAACCGGCCACCAAACCGCCTGCGCCCTCCACCGCTCACCGGCTGCTGACCTGCGCACGCCTGCAGATCAGCCCGCGCTCTCCTCCAACGCCTGCAGACCAGCCTGCAGCATCCTCCAACAGCCGCCTGCAGCTTCCACCGCACACGCCAACCGCCTGCAGACCACCGCGCAAGCGCCCCCTCTGCAGCTTCCACCGCACAGCCATCTGCAAACCACCGCGCAAGCGCCCCCTCTGCAGCTTCCACCGCACAGCCATCTGCAAACCACCGCGCCAGCGCCCGCCTGCAGACCACCGCAGCCACGCCTCCGCGCGCCAGCGCCCCTCCGCAGACCCTCCGCGCGCCCACGCACAGCCACCTGCAGAACCGCCAGCAACCGACCTCTGCAGCTTCCACCGCAGCCACGCCTCCGCGCGCCAGCGCCCTCCGCAGACCCTCCGCGCGCCCACGCACAGCCACCTGCAGCACCTCCGCAGGAGCTCGTCCGGCCACCTCCGGCCGCCGCGCGACTCGTCGTCACCACCGATTCGAAGCCCTTGATCCAAGGGACCTCCGCCGAGCTTCCCGCGCCCAGCCATCGGCTCCTCGTCGCGCAAGACAACGGGGAAAAATTCCCCTATTTTGCTACAGTAAAGCATTGATTAAAATTTACATTTTCTGCCATTGCCAGATTTTATTCATATTCTATTCACTCTGCATTGCGGAAAATATCCTGTAGTTTATCATAATTGCCATTTCAGCATTATTTCTTGCTTAAACCTTAATCTAAAGGCAATCTTGGCTTGGTTCTTGTCCAAATTGACTCCGAACAAACATTTTTAAGTGGCGCGAATTTTAATACGTTATTGCCTCCCTGTGGAAACGACCCGCTCCTCTGCGAGTGGTTATTTCTTATTAAAAATTGATTAGTCGATTTTTCCACCACATTAAACTACAAACGACTTAAAAGCGAAAGATCGACCCGGTCAAATGGTGCCGTTGCCGGGGAGGCAACAGACGCAATAATTTCGCCTAATTTTATTTTGATTATTTGTCAATTGCACAGAGATTTGACCATTCATTATTTTCTTTTCTGTGCGAGAAATTTTGTGCAAGAATCAGCCACTGTGAGAGGCGACCCTTGACGTCGCCAGACGAGAAGTGGACAAGCAATTTTGAAAGGAGGAGAAGGACGAGGACGCGACGGACACCACTGTATTTAATCGCTAATTTAATTAGAATAGAATTAAGACTGAAGACTTAATTTTTCATTATAGTTAGTTTGAAACCCTTGTTCTAGGGCAAATTTTGAGGGGTTTGTTCCCCGATTTTGTTTTGGACCCGTGTTGGGTAATTTTTGGGAGCCTGTTCCCTTTTCTTTAGATTTAGGTTTATTTTTTTATTTTATTTCTTTTATTTGCTTGTGCATAAGTAGTTCTAAAAAAAAATAGAAAAAGAAAAAAAAAAAAAACGAGCTGCCTGCTAGAAGCTGCCTGCCCTAGGACGAACCATTTAGGTCTGTATGAGCAGCCTCTAGATTTGCTTTTCTGCATTGCGTGCATTTTTGCATCGAAGATCGCTGGAGGCAAGGTACGCATTCTCTTACTTTGCATCCTATTTTTGATCACGCATTGCATTTGGGATTTAATGCGAAGACCACCTAATCTATACTGAATAAATCTAACAAGTGGTCACATATTTTCTTTAGAAAAAGGACTAATTAAAGGAAGGACATTTTAAAAACCAAGGATTTCATTTTCAAACTTGGCGTGCGATTCAAAGTTTAAAATCTTTTACGGTGTATGCACACTTATTTCACTTGCACCACGGCACGCTTCTAGACACTCCTTAGGTTTGGAAATACTAGGACAAGAGCCCTCCTTTCGTTGGATTTTGAAGTGTTCGGAACTTGAGATCAAAGGTTTTGTAAATCCAAAGAGGGGGATACCCTGTCACGGATTTTTGGGGGTAGTTGAGGAGCACCGCAAAAGCACAGCTTCAAAGGAAGGCTTAGGCCTACTTGCATCCCTCGATCTTCCGTCTTTGGATTTACTTGACCATTTGAGATTTAGGGAAGAACACCTAAGCTCCAACTAGGTCTTTTTAGGCGAGCCGTAGGTCGACAATAGGCGCGTAAATTGATTGAACAAATTGTATTGTCACCTACAATCTGACTTAAAATCAAAAGCCTAAATTGGGAAAGACCTAAAAGGTCCTTTTTGAATTGTGTCTTGTTTGGGGAATTCTGATTGAAGTGTGAGTTAGAATGGACCACATTGATTTTCATCCTTTCACATCTTGCCCACACCCTCACCCCCACTCTGCATCCTTCGATCCCAGACGCCGAGATGGTCCATTCCTTGATGGACATAATGACAATCATTGGGATCCGTTTTACTCCTATTATAGGAGTATTGGCCTAGTTAAGCCCCAAATTAGTGAGCAGAACTCAGGAGCGGGATTTGCTTTGCCCAATATCCCACATACCAAAGAAATACCCAACCCACCCTCCCTGAAAACTTATAATGGTTGGACAAACACTCCTGGGTACTATAAGCCTGAGCCTGACTTCTCTTATGATAAAAATGACCTCTCCTCTTTGAAGATGGAAATACAGAAAATGCAAAATGAAATGAGTGAATTGTTAGGAGAATCTTTGAGAGCAGGCCAACAAGAAAGAGATGAAATTAGCCACCCAATCTGCCCCATTGACAAAGACGTACACCCCTCTACAATAGATGCATCTCCCGTGGGAAAGCTACACTTTAAGTTGAAGGGAAATTCTGGGGAGAATAGCTACTTTTCGAGGATCGATTTTGAAACCTCCCCATTAGAGGACACTTCCTTGAGAGATCTACACTTTAGGTGGGAGGAAAATACACATGAAAGTAGCTATGCATTGGATGAAGAAAGGTGGCAACCCGAGGAAGATGATGATAAGGTTGAGTATCCACCTGAATTATATTGGAGTCAAAAGAAGGGAATGATGGTGCCATTGGAAGACCTCGACCCAGATGATAGTATTTTCGTGACATTTGATGAAGTGGGTCAAAGTCAAGTTGTTAATCCTACCCTCCCTTCTGATCACGATATGGAACTCAAACCCACCCTTAGGGAACCTAACCCTAAAGAAATTGACCTATCTGAGGAGTCTGATGTAACCAATGTAAATAATTTACCTCAGATAGAGCACCCTAGGGGATCTGCTGAGATATTAAATGATTCTAGACCTCGGGTACATGATGAATTGTGTGATGAGGAGGAAGATGAATTATATGAGGAACCTACATTCAAGATTTGGAGTGACACTAAGGGTGATTATGTATTATTTGAAGAGTTAACCCCTGAGGATGTCACAAATTTGACCAAATTAGGTTTCCTTGGCACACCCATTGATGATATTTCTCCTCATGATAAAATGATGGAAAATTTGGAAGCAATTTCTAAGATTTATGTGGATTCACATATAGACTCCGGGGAAGATTTGAGTAAAGAACAAAAACCTGGGGATGACATTGATAGGATAATCCCTAGATCTGTTGCTTCCAACCTGCCTTCATTCACTTCGAAGTCACCCTCTGATTCTCTTATATCTGAAAGCAAAATTGTGACTCCTGATGAAGAGCAGGAAGATCCACGTGATGGTGCAAGGAATGCTAGGGATGAAATTAAGGATTTAGAAAGAGTGTTTGGGATGGACACCAAGCTGATTAAACCCAACCTAGATCTTATGGCTATCCCACAACCTCGTAACTTGGACACCCTACACGATCCTTGCCTTAGAGAATTGCTCATTTTTGTTCTGACTAGGGGGCTTAACAGACCAATATTTTCTGTAATGGAGTATCGGGTATGGATTGATGATTTCTTTAGTCAGTCCATTACCTTGGGGGTTTATCTCTATACCATTCCTTCCCCATTCTTTTTGGAGGATCCTTGTCATCCTACCCCTACCCCTTTGGAGGTTATTTTAACTGTTTATCCTTTAGAACCTCTTCTGGTGACCTGGGAAGATTTCATTCCCATTTTAGTTGGGCGAGCATTTGCTATCGGGATTCATCATCAGCTCGCCAACATCCTAGGTTACCTATTTTCTAGGCCAACTTTGCTTTCCTCATTTTTAGGGCCTATTTCTGCAATTCTTGAACCTGATTTGCAGGTTCTTCGGCTATTCAGCCCAGCTTTGACCCAGGTAATATCCTTCTATGCAATGAGGACATTGCAGATTTTAGGCATGGGGGGGTGTACTTGGGGATATACATAGCATAATTGCATACATTTGTACATTTAAAAAAAAAAAAAAAGTTTTGAGCTTAACTGTCTAAGTCCTGCATTCTTAAGCAAATCCGAACTCTAGCGTAGACTAAATTAATTCTAGGGTCAAACTTTAGAAGCTAAATAAGCTACTAGCTTTAGACCTTTAGGGTCCTTTGTGGACTTAAAAACTTAAGTAGGAGTTAAGTTGCGGACCATTCTTCAAGAGGTTGAGGAAGGGAAGCTAGGGTTTGAGTTAAAAGGTGGGATAGTACCTGGAGTCTTATTCTACCTTTTGGTTTACGGGTCCTGGTAACCCAAGCATCCAAATTTTTCACACTTGGTCGGGTAATTAACTTAATTTCTGAAAAGAGATTTGGTTCTCTTAGTTTTGGCTTAAGAGAGGCTTGAAAACACATTTTGATTGGAAGAGTTCCCGCCGCAGGAGAGGTCGAGTATATACTCACCTTGAGGATGCGATGGTAACATATTACCTCCTCGGCGCTTGTCTCTTAGGATATCCATCCTACTGGGGGCATGTAAGCGCATTGCGCGGTTCAGGTACCATGGGCGGCCCTATCTCGAAGTGCCGATTGCCATAGGCCTGAATTCGCTTAAGAAATCCATGGGCGATACTATCTCGAAGTGTCGATTGCCAGGAGTTCTTGGGGTCGTTATGGGCGGTGCTATCTCGAAGTATCGAAAGCCAGGCACCCTTCGAGGTATGGTAATGGGGACAATGAATCCGACACAGACCGTGTTGATAGCTGATCTGAGGTTAGACTTAGAAGAATCAAAAAAAAAAAAAAAAGTATATATATTAAAAAAAAAAAAAAAAATTCCTTTAACTCAAATAACTCGGACCAATGCACAAGCACGGATGCTTTAATCTCAGGGATCAATAAACTTTAGGGTAGAGTCAGAAATCAGGGAAACTTGTGCTGGCAACTCGTCTTTAGCCGACCTAGTCTGTAACTTAGCAACTACTTAGGAACCTTGGGTTTAGAACCTGAACTTAATATGCTTCTGAAGGAAGACTAAGCGAGTTGACTAGTCTACTTAGAGTGCTAGGTTTCGCTTAATTTTGCTAGGGACTAGCAAAAACTAGGCATGAGGGTATTTGATTAGCCCATAGTTGTGGGTTATTTAAGTATTTAAGTGCCTACACATTAGGTTAATTCTAACATTTATTTAGTATAAATTAGGATGTAAATAGATTAATTCATAGTTTTAATCTAATTACATAATCCATACATTGCATTCATATCTTAAGTGCATTTAGAATTAGCTTAGAATAGCATTCATCTAATTAGATAACCAATTAGGTATATTGTTTTTATTAACATAGAAGTTGAGGGTCTATACATAAATAACCCTAATATTTTAATAATATTTGCTTTATTCGTCTTCTTTCAGAACGGCTGGCTGCCGCTCCAACGCCCGGCTGCTGTAGTGATGAAGCTATTCAAGGGGGAGCGGATGTGGTGGATCTGGTCGGCGGCTGATTTCAAAATTGTTCAAGACACTATAAAAGGAGCACGGAAGCTACCGCCTGCAGCAGGCCTCCGCCACCGACTCACCACTGTGCAGAGAGATCCTCTCTCTTCCATCCACACTGCCGGCCTCTACCGTGGCGGCGAGTCTCCACCACCGTGGGCGTGTGGTGTGACAGGCCACACCGCCATCCGGAGCTCGCCCGCATTACCGTGAGCACATCAGCGTGCATCTTCCTCGCCGTCGTCGCAGACCACCACCACCTAGCTACTGATCAGCCACCGTCTCAGTACCAACAGCCGCCTGCAGCTTCCACCGCACACGCCAACCGCCTGCAGACCACCGCGCAAGCGCCCCCTCTGCAGCTTCCACCGCACAGCCATCTGCAAACCACCGCGCAAGCGCCCCCTCTGCAGCGTCCACCGCACAGCCATCTGCAAACCACCGCGCCAGCGCCCGCCTGCAGACCACCGCAGCCACGCCTCCGCGCGCCAGCGCCCCTCCGCAGACCCTCCGCGCGCCCACGCACAGCCACCTGCAGAACCGCCAGCAACCGACCTCTGCAGCTTCCACCGCAGCCACGCCTCCGCGCGCCAGCGCCCTCCGCAGACCCTCCGCGCGCCCACGCACAGCCACCTGCAGCACCTCCGCCGGAGCTCGTCCGGCCACCTCCGGCCGCCGCGCGACTCGCCGTCACCACCGATTCGAAGCCCTTGATCCAAGGGACCTCCGCCGAGCTTCCCGCGCCCAGCCATCGGCTCCTCGTCGCGCAAGACAACGGGGAAAAATTCCCCTGTTTTGCTACAGTAAAGCATTGATTAAAATTTACATTTTCTGCCATTGCCAGATTTTATTCATATTCTATTCACTCTGCATTGCGGAAAATATCCTGTAGTTTATCATAATTTCCATTTCAGCATTATTTCTTGCTTAAACCTTAATCTAAAGGCAATCTTGGCTTGGTTCTTGTCCAAATTGACTCCGAACAAACATTTTTAAGTGGCGCGAATTTTAATACGTTATTGCCTCCCTGTGGAAACGACCCGCTCCTCTGCGAGTGGTTATTTCTTATTAAAAATTGATTAGTCGATTTTTCCACCACATTAAACTACAAACGACTTAAAAGCGAAAGATCGACCCGGTCAATCACCATGGCGAGTGAGAAAACAAAGGTAAAGGGGCAACACAGTTAATGGGTTTTGGACCACGGTGGTTGGTAAAGTTAAATTGGGTCGGGAGTTGGAACCTGGGGTGTTGGGTTTGGGCTAGGTACCAATCTGGCTAGTGAAACAATGCACTACCTTATGTTTTTATATTGATATAGTAGTTGTTTGCTTCCTACTGAATTGATGGGGCTCATCTTTATTTTGTAACCTATGTTCAGGTTGTTGCCATCTTGAATCATCAATGGGTTGAAAATTGTTGCAGTGTAGGTGTTGTTGGGTGTGGTTTCGCAAGTAATCTTTATACTTTAGTTTATGATGAATTTCCTATTTCATATGTCAACTTGGTGTAGGTTTAGTTTGTGTTGTCCTTTATCATTTATGTGTCATTTTTTCAATATTATCTTTCATTTTGTTAATGAATGAAACTTTTTGGTAACTCAACTTAATTTGATATAACCTGAATTAAATAAATCAACACCTCTTCTTGTTGTCACCCCTGAAACACCGACCCTTGTTGGAGGCTTGAATTTTTAAGACGTGACACATGAGAGTGAAGGAACTTCAGTTTCTCCATAAGAAACTCACCTATATTAACAACAATATATTACACTTTATCCGTAAACAAGCAAACAATATTTTCATACAATCTCATTTTGAACGTCAATGTTTACTACATGAAATGATCAAATACTCCCACATTAAGAAGAAATACCATGTCATTTTTAAATTGAATATTGACACGTGAAATTATAAACTCCATCATCATTCATGAAATCCCACATAAATCTGTAAAGTTAGCGTAAACGTGCATTAGCAAAGTATGATTTTGGTAGAGCATGATATGAGCATCATGAAAAAAATTACTGAAGAAACTTAAGAAGCCGTCCATAACATTTTTAGGATGCGACTTGGAAAATATAGTAGTGAGGTAAAATTTGTCGTACAACAGTTTAGACATAATCTTCATTTTATATATTTTTTTTCATATAAAAAAAGTACTGACATATATGAAGGCATCACTATTGAAATTAATAATAAATCACTTTTGTACATATGCAAACCACCTAAATCATCTTTAAAATCACTTTACACTGGTACAAAATCACTTTTCACCTTCAAAATAATTTTACACTAGCACAAAGCAAGATTACAATGGTGCAAAATTAAATCTCAACTGTTTCTTTACCTATGACAAGTGATTTTCCACTTGAAAGATGATTTTTCCACCTTAGGATTTAGGATAGTCTTTAGTGTTTAGGGTTTAGCGAAATCCTAAATCCTAAACCTTAAGGTAAAAAATCATATTTTAAGTGAAAATCACTTCTCATACGTGAAATCATTTTCCATAAACTTAAATCTAAATCCTAAACTAATAAATTAAAATCACTTTACACAGATAAAATCATCCTTGGAATAATTTTACATTGATACAAAATGAGATTGCACCAGTGTAAATATACATTATAATAATTTATTACTGATGTAAAATCATTCAAATAATTTATCACCGATGTAAAATTATTTATCACATATATATATATATTTTAAATTAAAGTAGAGTATGAATTTTTTAATGTGATGGAATCTCCCGTGTAATAAATCTTATATTTTTTTATTTATTTACATTAAATATCAAATCCACATTCACGATATTATTTAAAATATAAAAATAAAACCTATAAAATACCTATGTTACTTTTTACTTCACCACATGTATTTCTCTGTATTTTAGCTGAGAAAAAAACTGTGGTCATAGATTAGCGAAGAAGTGTAATCATATATGGCTCGAAGCAGAAACAAAATTGGTAAATGCTGTGCCCAGAACACGTGACGGCAGGATGCTCATCAGCAATGTGAGTGTACGCGTCAGACTCGTCAAAATCAGTGTACCCTAACGTATCTGCAAAGCGTTTTCCAAATATTAACGCTTGTCACAAAACATAACCAATATTTACTGTGGAAAATATATGTTAGCATGGACACCTTCGGGCTGTGTTTGACTGGTACGTTAAATATTTAATATGTCGCTTAATATATTTCAAATTTATGTCAGATTAAATATATTTAACATAAGTTAAATTATTTTTTTTCTGTAAAATAATTTTAATACGTTCAAATATGTAAATGAATTAACTAATTTATTCTACTATTTATTTTATTTTATTTTTCATAAATTTATTTCCTTGCCAAATAAGACGTCAACGAACCAATTACTTTTCCACAAAAACCTGGAGAAGGGGCTTAAGAGACTGATGTTACAAAGCGAAACTTCTGTAACGGAAACAAAAATTGAAGTTCAAAGCAAAAAAACCTACAATGTTATTGACGTCACTGAAAGAATGTCAAGAAGGGAGAACGAACTCAATGCATAGTCTAAAAACTCCCGGATGTGATTTCCTCTTTCGTCTATACTTGTTTAAGAGAACATTTTTACAACCGTTGTAACTTTGTAACATTGTGGTTCCCATTTTCTAAATAAAATCAAAATCGCTAATACCAAACCCATAATGGCCTTTTTACCATTGGTGGAGGCAAAGGAGGCCGGCAGGAGCCATAACTCCTCTCTCTCTAACGTTGAGGTAACGATAATAAATACGTGGAATAGGTAGATGAATAATTAAATAATAAAATAAATGATGAAGTAAATAAATTAATCTATTTAGATATTTTAATAAATTAAAATTATTTTTAAAAAATAAAATAAATTTATTTTAAATTAAATTCATTTAACCAAAAATAAGTTAATTGATATATTAAAATTTAATCCAATGTAAATTTATTTAACTCTCGAAATAATATAAAATTCATATTATGGTAAACTAATATGATCTCATCGTAAATATAGAAAGGCCTTGTAACAATTTTTTCATTCCCTTGAAAATAACATAAAATTCATATACTATATTTTACCCCTTTAAAACAACATGAAATTTTTACAGAGTCGATGAAGGTTTGACGAAGAGGATGTTATGGACAAAATTTATATTATCGAAAATTGGAGTACAGCTTCAGGAGGTTTTATTATTCTTTAGATTGTTTTCCCGCAGATTAAATAGAGATCATCTTTTTGCAGTTATTTATGGTATGTCAGGACTTTTTTTTTTGACCTTTGCTACCGTATTTTGGTGGCTTGATAATTTTGGCCTCTCGTTTTACAAATTTTTGGCACCGCCTTACTTCTAACTATAGCACCCGAGGTGTAGACAGCCATTTCCTACATATTGGTCGCACCCATTCCACTTACGTACACTTTCCTGCCCCCGAATAAAAATACACCCAAGGGAGTCTAATCTAAAACAGAATTGTGATCTTGTATTTTTACTGATTAAAGTGATCTTTTTACATACAAACAGAAAAATGTGGACACGGCCTGTACCCATGTGCAAAGTAAAAGTAAAATTAAAATATAATTAAAATTTAAATATATTGATTAAATATAAAAAAATAATAATATATTTTATCTTTCAATCGATGTCAATTGAAAATAATTTCTTATGATTAAAATTGATTGAATATAATTTTTCATCGATTAAAGATTAAAATATATCGATTAAAAATAAAAATATATATAAAAAATAATTTTTCATTTATAAAAAATAATTTTCATCGATAAAAAATAAAATATATCAATTAAAATTATATTCTCTCACTTTATATATTATAAAATATATTATATCGTACATTTATTTACTTTATCTTAAATATATGAAATGGTTATTATTTCTTCCAAAGATTTATCTGTGCTTCTATAACTCCTTGGAGGTGGTCGTACGAGGAAGGAGCGGACCACTTCATGGAATCTCTCAAAGAACTATTTGTTAGGTGAGAAATAATCATTTATCTTATGTTTTGACAAATTTTATTTTAAAATAAAATTATTTCCAGTAAAAATTTTAAAATTTAAAATAAATTTATTTTATGAGAGAGGAGAAAAATTTATCAATTTTTTTTGTGAGACATTATCTTCATCTATCATCCTAAATATTTTTATTTATATCATTATTTGACCTATATCTCTTCTAATTAACAAATTTAATTTATCTTGAATTTTTCCCTTAATTGTACCACCTATCAAATTTATCCTTTAAAACTTATCATATGAAACAAACAAATCCAAAGAGGTGGAGCATATTTGAGTGCTAGAGTTTGCACTAGAATGGAACGGCCACTTCAGCACGATATCATAGCAAGTTGAGAAAAGTGAATCATGAAGGCAATACCAAACAATTATGATATATAATGCCCTACAAAATACAATAGATGCTGAGGAGACTTAATTACATGGTGGATGCACTTCCCTGATTCATTTCGAAGAACTCTTTTCCAATATATAGTTCTCTACTTAAGTAAAAATAGACAAACCTCAAATTTCCAAGGATATTATTTTATACCCTTGGCTAGCTTCTAAAGGTGAAACAGTTGAATTTAAAATCCTGGAAGCAACTATTGGTCCAATTTGAGAGAAACATAGGATGAGGATACAATGTTCAAAAATAATTTTATTCTCTTTATCTAATAAGTATCATTCCTGTGCAGAAAAAGCTTCTTAAAGTGATGACTAAGAGATTCAAGCCATGTCCAATAGAAATAGTAAAAGGAATGGCAACATCAACCTTTGAAGTAAGGGATATCCACATAATATGCCATATGACCTGGACGAAATAGTGGTTTTCAGAATTGGAATCTCCTTCATGGAGCATGAAATTGCAGACGACGTTCACGTAAATAGGCTAAAATGATAAGGATCGCAATACAAAGTTCTATATTACACAATTCTTAGGCACATGAAGCCACTATAGTCATGGACATAACATTCCTAGCTTCTACGACTGAACATTGTTCCTTAATTTATTACAAGAAAAATAATCTTTCTTGACACTAAACGTTCAAGTAAATTTAATACCATATTAACGTTTTAAAAAAATAAATTGCAAGTTAAGATAACGTTCAGGTTAAGATACTATTATCTTGACACTAACGTTTAAATGTCAAGTTAAGATAACCTCCTTCAATCTCCTTGAAGAATGTTTTCCCATAGAATATAACTATTGTATTGGGAAAAGATATTTCTCAGAGAAATCAAACATCACTTTCTTTGAGAATAATTAACAATTCCCAGATCTCCTAGATATATTTTTCATAATTACTTAGACCATCCTTCTTTCAAGTAAAAAAATTGTTGAATTTGCTGCACTTTCTTAAATGTCGGATCATCTAAAAACTAATATTATGATGTGTGTCAATTTTTTTCTTTGACACGCCGCCGCTGATCCGCTCAAATCTCGCCGTGCGCACCACAGTCTTCTTTCCGTTGCCCGCGACCTTCCTTCTGTCTTCCACTCCTCACATCAGTGTCGACTCCACCGCAGGTGCATGCACACCCTTTGTATTTTGCTGGTTAGATGCCACCCCTGTGGGGCTCTGGAATTTTTTTTTTTTTTTTCTAATTTTGTCTGTGATTTTGGTGTCGAAGCCCTTGCATAGCAATTGTCAAGATATGGTAGCGAAAACTACTTGGACGTTGTGGTGGGGATAGGTAGGTCAAGTGAGAGATTGAGCGTAGTTCATCGTGAGAACCTTTTAAGTGGCAGTGACCTTCTATTTATGAGGGTGGCTGTGTGTTAGTGTGATTTTAGTAAAGGGGTAAATATTTACACAAAAGTGGTCAACCGGTCAGGCAGTATAGCCATATAAAAAACCCCTACGAAGGAAGGGCAAATCAAGGGGCAGGCAAAGCAAGAAATTAGCTTTGTATTACAGAGATCATTCTAAGGATTTCAAAAACTAGTGAGAGGAGTTGGGGGGGGGGGGGGGGGGTTGTGGGGGGCACGGGAACTCCACCGTGAGTCCAGGAGTTTTGCTCCCTCCATAAGCTCCTGATGGTGGTGGATAGAATAGTTGAGGAGTTAAGAGGAAAGCTCCTTCTTTCGACCTTAGCCCACATCTCCATAGAGGTAGTAGGTGCAATCATCAGGTAGGAGGTCTGCTCCTAAACAAAGGACCAAACCTAGGAGGAATAATTGCGACGGAAGAAGAGGTGGGTGCACGATTCGTTTGCCTCTCCACAAAGAAGGCTAAGGAGTTCCACCTACATGCTTGATGAGAGATTCATCGTAGTTCTTAATTATCATTAATTAACTATTTTCTTTAGTTAATTAATTAAGAATACATTAATTACATAATTAATTATACTATAGAGTAAAAATGTCAAGTACCTGCAAAATAAGTTAAAAGCACTAATTTAAATATTAATTAAACATAATAATAATTTAGACTCAATTAATAATCATTTAGCTAGATATTTAGTATTTAAATTAACTTAATTAATATTACGACCTAAGTATGTAATTAACTTATTTAAATTAATCATTTAAATAAATATAGCTAAAAAGGGTAAAAACATAATTTCAAGGCATAAATAAAATATCTACCTAATTGATAACACTACATATGAGGGTGATAATTTTGTTAAATAAGGCCAATCTTAAGAATAAAAGGCATAACATAAGTAGAATGGAAGTATTGCATGCATCATATACCAAGATTGCTTATAAAACTATATTAATGGCCATTTGTGTAAGCACTTGTCAAAGCAAGCTTCAGATGAGCAATCGGATTGCACGGATGGATTCAAAACGACGAATGGAGTCCAACGAACTCAAGATCCGCCAAATCCGACATCCGGAGCTCCTACAATGGGCCCAAGAAGTTCTGACCGTTGATCTGATGATCAACGGCCCTCGTTGCGCCACATCACCCCTCGCTCACCGCACGCCGCTGCCTCCTTCAGCTGAGATCAAATCTCGGTCGTCGATCTTCGATCGGACGACTGAGAATCGTGCGCCTGCCTCTATCGCCGCGACAAAGTAGCGGGCGTGGCGCAGCGGTGAGCGCACACGCCCGCACGTAGGCGACGAGGGTTCGAGCCGCGCGGGGTGAAGAATCGAAGAAGGAGAGGCGCGCGGCAAAATTGGGCCGCCCAATCAGCAGTGGGCGGCCAAGATTGCGCCACGCGACGCGCCCTCAGACAGCGAGTGCCCACGCACACGCGCACGGCGAGCGACGACGCCCGCATGCACGCGCGCCTGAGGCACGATCCAAGCATGCCCAAGGGAGGATCTTAGCTGTCTGATCTTCGATCGGACGGCTCTCACGCAGCGGCCACGGATCAGGCACGAAGAAGAACGGCGCCGATGTGTGACCGGCGGGCTGGAGGGCTTCACCGACGCTTTTGGAAGGGTTTTATTGACGTCCCGGATGTCGCTAAAGCCCCTTCTTCTTTTAGAAAGCCCTTCTCCCTATTTAAACCCCCTCCAACCACTCATTCAAGGCATTCACTTCCCTTGCAACTACTCTACCCCTCTCCTAGCTAGCTTTAGGCCCTCTTGTAATCGCCGAAGACGACGAGCCACCGACGGAGCCTTCTCCATCGCCGTGGCTGACTTGCCGCTCTCCCCCCCTCTCTTTTCCTCTCTTTTAAGCTTTCCCTTACTTATGTTTAAGCATGTATTTAATGTTGTAAGCTGTGAACTAAAGCTGCATGATTATTGAAGTTACTTTCCGTTCAGTATTTACTTTATTTCCTGTTTAAGTTGCATGATCAAGCAAAGAAACGACTCTAACCCTAATCTCTCTCTCTCTCTCGCTCTCTTTATCTCTCTTTCGCTTTTCAACCGCACCTTTCGCAAGCAAAACCCCGTAATTTCCGTGACAACAGGTGATAAGCAAAATCTAATTTTCACGCCTCCTTGAGACCGACACTCGGACTCATCTCCGTTTCTTTACTTTAAAACCGACGTTGCAAGTGCGACTATAACGACACTTCTTAACACACACGCACGGGAGCACGTCAGTTTTTGGCGCCGTTGCCGGGGAGGCAACGGATTTGTTTTGTCACTTCTATTCCACATCTATTCTCACATCGTCTAATGCCGTGTTTTCCTTTTTACTTGATGGTTGCAGGAATTCGGCACTTGGACGGTGAAGCGACACATCCCACGACGGTAACAAGGGAGTAGGCGCAACAAGGACCGATAGTGAGTAATTCTTCACTCATGATTGTTTTCTTGCGTGAAAAACTAAAAAAATTGTAAAAATTGAAAAAAATTGGCATGGTGTATGATTGCTTGACCCACATCCTTAACACATCACCCCACAAGAAAAATGTACACTCTAACATTCTGAATTAATTCTTGGAGTGTTCTTTTCTCTTTTTGAGTGGTGTTTGCGAAGCCACCGTTGATTGACTTGGGCCGCACCACTCAACCCTAAAATAGACTCATCTAATAGAAGCTGCATGATCATTAGGATGAGTACATTAGGGTTTTAGAGCCTCTACAGAATAAAAGGAAATCTACTTTTACTGAATTGTGTGCAGAACTTAACGTGCCCACAGAAACTTGTCTGAAAACATTAAGACACGTCAACCCTAAAAGACATTGAAGTAAGGATGAAACACTAAAAGACACCACATCTTAATCCTTGCTTGAAAATTATGTTTTGATAGAAGCACACACATTGAAAGTGGAAAATTAAGAGGCACCACCCCAATCAACGCCTCATCACATAACCCAAGTGCTGGTCGTGGCTTTTGTCTTTGTTATATTTACAGTCATTGTGGTATATGACAAAATAGCTACCAGATTGATACAAATGTTTTTTACTCGAAATGACAAGTTTCCCGGGGTTGAACTCAGGGAGCAACTATAATTCTAGAAACATAAATTCACAATATAAAGTTTTACAAAAATTAAGAGATAGAGAGAGAGGGAGCAAAAGTCCTTTTGTTGGCTTCTTCTTCTCTCTTCCTCTTCTCTTTTCTTCTTCTCTTGCAGCTGATTCTTCTCTTCCTTCAATTTGCCTTCTTCTCTCTTCTTTCTCTTTTCTTCTTCTCTTCCTCTCTGATTTTCTTCTTTTCTTCCTTGTGCCTGTAGAGCTTCTGTCTTCTTTCTCTTTCAGCTGCTAAGTCCTTCTTCCTTCTTTTCTTCTTCTTATTCTTCTACTCTGGCCGTTCCTCTTCTTTTCTTTCTTTCTCCTTCCTGTCTACTTCTTCTTCTTTACGTCTTCATTCTTTTTGCTCTGGCCACTGACCTTCCGTCGTCTGACTCGATGCTCAGACGACTTAACTATGCAGTTGCTATAGTGTGGCTCCTGTTCTTCTCCTTCAGCTCCTCTCCTTCCTTTCTTCTTCAGCTGCTCAGTGCGGCTAAGTCTTCGGCCGCTCCTCCTTCTTCTTCTTCTTCCTGCCTGCTTCTTCTTTTTCCTTCTTCACTGCACGCACACACGATGATTAGTGCAAAACCTACCCCTACCCCTTCCCCGCGTCTCTCTCTCTCTCTGAATCTCTCTTTAGGAAAGCTCTCCCAGAGTCGGGTAATCGGGTTCGGGTTACGCACCTGGGACAAGGCCCACCGGCGTGCGGTGGTGGGCAAGGAGTTCTTGGTCGGGTAGTCGGATTCGGCCCAGACCCGTGGGGCGTGAGCGCGGGAGAGGGTGGGCGAGCGCATGGTGCGCTGCGTGCGGGTGAGGGACCTGACCCCTGTGTATCGAAGGAAAACAACCCAATACACTTTTTCAATTTAAGTGTGGGTGCGAGGCCATGCACTTACGAGGTGGGACTAAAGTCCCACCTCCAATCCGCGTGGCCGCAGGCGAGAAGATGCTACCAATTGGGGCAGCAGCGAACGTTCGCACCCCCAATCGCAAGCCTGGGCGTGCTCGTGGAACCAACCCGCGCTGGCTGGAGCGCGCGCCTGGGCTGGAGATGTCCTGGAGCTGCTTGCAAAGGAGCTTCAGCAGCTCTTCAATGGCGGCAAGGAGGCGCTGACCTGCAAACACAAGGACAGCCTTGCGGCCGCATCAGATAACGTAGGGAGCCTCGCCAGAGGGCGGCGAAGGTAGTGCGAGGGTCGGCGAGGCACGAATGTGCTTATGGAGGTGCGCCTAGGGCAGACTGTGAGTGCGGGAGTGGGTTTGTTCGGGGGGTGGTCGGGCGGTGAATGGTGGTGAATGGAGTGGGGGAAACAATTGAGTGGAGTGAGGGGGAGCTTCTGGGCTTGTCGGCGAGGGGTGAGGTGGTCTGTGGTGGTGGAGTGACCTCGCCGGAGATGGTAACCGGAGATGGAGCAGATGGAGGTGGAAATGGCAGTCGGTGGATTACAAGGGTAAATCAGGAAGGGGAAAATGTAAGGGAGAGAGAGAGGAAGATTCCTACCTACTTAATCGACGAAGGGGGAGAGGGAGGTGTCCGGCTCGTGCTTGCCGGAGCTGAGGACAAAGATGCCCAGGAGGAGGTTACCGGCAATGAGGAGTGCTTGGTCGGGTAGTCGGATTCGACCTAGACTCGCGGGGTGTGAGCATGGGCGAGGGCGGGCGAGTGCATGGCGCGCTGCGTGTGGGTGAGGGACCTGACCCCTGTGTATCGAAGGCAAACAGCCTAATACACTTTTTCAATTTAAGTGTGGGCGCGAGGCCACGCACTTACGAGGTGGGACTAAAGTCCCACCTCCAATCCGCGCAACCACAGGCGAGAAGATGCTGCCAATTGGGGCAGCAGCGAACGTTCGCACCCCCAATCGTAAGCCTGGGCGTGCTCACGAAACCAACCCGCGCTGCCTGGAGCGCGCGCCTGGGCTGGACTTGTCCTGGAGCTGCTTGCAAAGGAGCTTCAGCAGCTCTTCAATGGCGGCGAGGAGGCGCTGACTTGAAAACACAAGGACAGCCTTGCGGCCGCATCAAATAACGTAGGGAGCCTTGCCAGAGGGTGGCGAAGGCAGTGTGAGGGTTGGTGAGGCGCGGATGTTCCTGTGGAGGTGCGCCTAGGGCAGACTGTGAGTGCGGGAGTGGGTTTGTTCGGGGGGTGGTCGGGCGGTGAATGGCGGTGAATGGAGTGGGGGAAACAGTTGAGTGGAGTGAGGGGGAGCTTCTGGGCTTGTCGGCGAGGGGTGAGGTGGTTTGTGGTGGTGGAGTGACCTCGCCGGAGATGGTGACCGGAGATGGAGTAGATGGAGGTGGAAGTGGCGGTCGGTGGATTACAAGGGTAAATCAGGAAGGGGAAAATGTAAGGGAGAGAGAGAGGAAGATTCCTACCTACTTAATCGACGAAGGGGGAGAGGGAGGCGTCTGGCTTGTGCCTGCCGGAGCTGAGGACGAAGATGCCCAGGAGGAGGTTATTAGCGACGAGGAGGTGATTTAAGGGCGCCAGCTGGTATGGCCTGGCACGGGACGACGGGGCAGAGTGGACTCTGCTGCAGGTAGGGCAGCAGAGCGACGAGGAGGAGGAGGAGGTTTGCCGGAAGCTCGGGTTGCCTGACCGGAGAGGGAAGAGACGAAATGTAGGGTGTTTCTCCGCCAGAAGAAGCTTGAAGGAGACGACAGACCCTGCCGCTCCTTAAATAGGCGCTGGCGAGGGGAGGAGATCGAGGAGACGACGTGCCAGGCTCTCCGAGGAGTGGCCGAAAATGGACACCCATGCCTTTCGTGCATTCGCACGAGAGGCATGGTCGGTTGCAGAGGTCAGGGGAGGGTCCCTGCGATAGAGGACGACGTAGGGAACCTCCCGCTTGTTCCTGAGGACGGGTGCCCTGCCCTACGCAGCGTCATCCTCCGTGTAAGGTCGCCAGAGGTATGGTGCTGAGCAGAAATGGCAGGGGGGGCCATTCTGCAAAGAACGATGAAAAGATAGGGGGCAAATCGCAAGGGTTTCAAAAGATAAGGGTCAAAAAGTAAATTAAGAGGACCAATTTGTAAAGTCGGTCAAGATGGTCTTTTCTTAAGCCCAAATTTTTATACAGACTAATTTGAACCTAAGGATTTTAATGGTGAAATTTGATTTGAGGTTGGACCATATTTGATCGGTCAATTTGCGTAAAAACCCAAATTAAGTTATAAATTGGGCATGGTTCTCATTTTTGGTCAAAATAGGTTGCAAAGGCCAAATTGAGGGTTCTAAACCCTAGGGAATATTTTTCTATGAATTTTATAGGGTTTAGTTGATTTTTATCCTACCTCAAACCTCGTGAATTAAAGTGGGTTTGTTTTAGGGTTACAGAATGTCATTTAATTCCTAGAAGTTGCTATAACCCTTTTCAGATCAGATTATCCCACTTCCCTTCTTATTAAGCTCGTTTGACCTGTGTTTGGACCCTTAATTACCCTGTTTGCACACTGCCTTGGTGAAATTACAGTTTTACCCTTTGTGATTTGTTTTATTCTTTAACTCAGAATTCTCTAAGTTAAGCCTCTCTTTAGGTTTTGCAGGAGCTTTTTCACACTCATTTGGATTAAATTGTGCTAGTTAGGGTTCATGATGAGGTTCTCATCACCAAGCACAAGCACTATCCTAGCCCTTTTAAAACTGAGTAGATGTACCCTAGGTAGGACTGAATTAAGTCTCGAAAGGTGAGATTTTGTTCGCTGGGCACTTGGCTTTCATTCCCTTGGTAGAATCTGGTGACTAGGTTGCGGGGCAGTGTCAAACAACCGCGGTTGTGGGGTCTACGGAACCGGAGGCGCAAGCCAAAGGAAGAACCTTCCCTGCAATCCCCTCATAATCAACCTGGCCAGATTAGCCTTGGGAAGGGGAGTCTAGTGCTTACGGACTTAATCACCCTTTGTGAGATTTCTAGGTCTCCTAAGGAATACACCATAAGGACTAGGCTTGTTTGCTTGATTGAACACTTTTCTCGCATCTGTCGCTCTCCGCATCCCCTCCTATTTTTCTCTAGTGTATGCACGGGAGACGCTCACTGCATCCCGAGTTGTTTGTTTTGGGGCAGGAATCTAGGCGACGTAATTTTGTTAGGAACATGGTTGAACTTAGGGTAGATGAGGCTGAGGATCAACCCCCACCAGACACAATGGCTATCATCCAAGCCCAAATTAATGCAAACCACCGGCTTCAGCAACAAGAAATCCACACCATCATGCAGGCCATACAACGGTTACAGAACCCACAAGAACAACCACCACCACCTTTCTAAGGTGCACAAGGGCAACCACCACTCGATGTACCACCATTTCAGGATCAACCGAGGCCCCTCTGCGATTTCTATAACCCCTCCGCTATTAGAGTCGAGCCACACCTTAGGATCCCCGAAGGGGGAGATGATTTTGAGCTGAAACTGAATGTCTTAAGTCTGATCCAGAACCACTTTCATGGAAGCTCAAATGAGGACCCCTTCAAGCATCTAGAGGATCTCGACCGCATAGCACGAACTGTGAAACCTAGGAACATTAGCCTTGACATTGTCCTAATCAAGATGTTTCCCTTCTCATTAAGAGACAAGGCTTCTCACTGGCTTAGAACCCTAGGTAGACCCATCACCACCTGAGAAGAACTGAGGCATGCATTTTTAAAGAAATTCTTCCCCATAGGAAAGACCAATGCCCTCAGAAAAGCTATTACTACCTTTACACTCCAGGGTAGGGAACAGTTTCATGAGGCGTGGGAAAGATTTAATGAACTCTTGAGGAAATGCCCACACCACGAAGTACTAAGGTGTCAATTGGCCCAGATTTTCTACCATGGTCTGGACAGCAACCTACGAAACTTCGTCGATGCCTCATGCGGGGGAAACTTCCTGAACAAGGACGAGGAGAGTGCATTTGAGCTCTTTGAGTCTATGAGCGAGAATTCGCTCAACAATGCCTCCATGACCCAGTTCAATAGGTCAAATCAACCCCATGGTGGGATTTATGAGGTACAAGTAAATTCTGGAATGGTTAACATGGACATCATTGCCAAGAAATTGGATTGAGTGGAATTGGTGGACAAAAAGATTGATGAGCTATTGAACCAGACTAGGAACCCCATACAGACTTTCTCCCTAGCAAAGGGAGCGCATAATGTTCACCTAGTCCAGCCCTTAACCCAACTGAACCTGGAACAACCCCTGACCATGTTCCAGGGAGGAACCTTTGCTCCCTCAACCCTTGATTACTCCCTTCCCTCTTCATCAACATTGGCTAACCTTGAAGATGTGCAAGCTGTCCAATGTTATACGAAACCTGACCCTTTCTCCAACACTTACAACACTGGCTGGCGTAACCACCCCAACTTTGGTTGGACAAACCAGAAACCATCGCAATTCCAAAACTAGCCCAGGCCAAACCAGCAACCACACTTGCCCCCTATCAGCAAGGACCACTAGTTAGACCCTAATATAATCAGAATAGGGCAGCCCCTCCCCCACAAAACCAAATGGACACCCTAATAAAGATGATGGCTGACATGAACCAGAAACATCAAGAGGAAATGGCCTTGGTAAAGGGACAGTTAAGCCAACTCTTGGACTGTAAACAACAAGGATCCCTACCTTCCCAGCCACAATCGAACCCGCGAAACATAATTAACAGAGGCCCTAATTCGCAAGGGTTCCAAGGCAATCCTGGCAGACTCACATGGTCCAGCCAGCCCCGCAAACACCCCCTGGGTTTGGTGCTTCTTCATCCTCATTTTCTCAAGGATCAACCAATGGTCCTAATGCCTCTGCGAATGCGGTGACCTTGAGAAGTGACACCAAAACCCATGATCCCAAATGACTGACTCTACCCGAGACTTCACCCGCTGAAATACCCGAGTCTGAAGAGGCACCAACCAAGGACCCAGAAATAGACCCGATCCACTTTCAGACACCCTACCCTGAGGCCTTGGAAACAATCAAGAAAAAGAAGAATGTTGTGGAAACTGAGGAGCTTTTGGAGATCTTTAAGCAAGTACAGATTAATATTCCGCTCCTTGAAGCTGTCAAATACATCCTGGCTTACGTCAAGTTTTTAAAGGATGCCTGTACACCCAAACGTAAGCCAAGACCTCAAGCACCTAGGAAGGTTGTGCTCTCCGAACAAGCAAGTTCCGTAATATCAAGCAACCTTCAGCTCAAGCAAATTGACCTAGGAGTGCCCCTGATTTCTTGCAATATCGGGGACATGACATTTGATAGAGCGCTCTTGGACTTAGGTGCTTCTATCAATCTGATTCCAACAACCCTGTACCACCAATTTGGTTTCGGAGAGTTGACACCAACACCTGTCACCATCCAGCTGGCTGATAGATCAGTGAAAACCCTAAAGGGAGTTGTCGAGGACGTGATTGTACGAGTTAAGGACTTCTATTTCCCGGTTGACTTTTTGGTGCTCGACATGGAAGTCCCTGAAAAATTACAGAATGCACCCATAATCTTAGGCAGACCTTTCTTAGCTACGGCTAAGGCAAACATTGATTGTGACACGGGATGTATGGAAATTACCTTTGGAGATAGGAAAATGCAATTGGATATCTTCCGAGTGACAAAGTCTTTTGATTGCGATTGCGTTGAGGAACATGATCCTGTGGAAACTCTGATCGAGGAATGCCTCACCCTTAGTTCTGTATCAGACCACCAAACCTGTAATGGCTATTCTGACCCATCACCATCACTACCCGTGGACCTCTGTAAGGCTGAGTACCCTCACACAACACCATTTGAGGAGATCGATGTTGATCAACTCCCGCCCTTTCCCTTTCCATCAACTGTGGTTCCACCCGCACCTAAACTTAAGCCATTGCCCAAGAATCTCAAGTATGTCTTCCTTGTACCTGACCAGACCTTCCCGGTGATTATTAATTCTCATCTAACCAAGGATCAGGAACTAAGGTTGACCGCGACCCTTTCAGAACATCAGGCCGCCATTGGTTGGACCATTTCTGACTTAAGAGGAATTAACCCCACCTATTGCACCCATAAGATTTACCTAGAAGACGGGGCACGACCCTCCCGCCAGATGCAGAGACGGTTAAACCCAAACATGTGGGAGGTTGTTAAGAAAGAAATTATCAAGTGGCTTGACGCTGACATCATCTATCCTATCTCCGATAGCCCCTGGGTGAGCCCTACTCAAGTGGTTCCAAAGAAAGCTGGGCTCACCGTTGTCACCAATGATCATGGCGAATCCATCCCCACCCGCACCACCACCGCATGGCGGGTGTGTATTGATTATATGAAGCTCAATGAAGCCACTAAGAAGGATCATTTCCCCTTGACATTCATTGACCAAATCCTTGAAAGATTGGCAGGGCAGAAGTATTTTTGCTTCCTGGATGGATATTCAGGATATAACCAAGTTGCAATTGCTCTGGAGGATCAAGAAAAGACCACATTCACTTGCCTATATGGAATGTTTGCATTCCGACGAATGCCACTCGGGTTATGCAACGCACTTGCGACCTTCCAGCGTTGCATGCTAGCCATTTTTTCAGAAATGGTGGGTGAATACTTAGAGGTCTTTATGGATGATTTCTCTGTATTCGGGAATTCATTCGACCATTGTCTGAGCAACTTGGAGAAGATCCTGAAACGATGTATTGAGGTTAATTTGGTGTTAAGTTGGGAAATGAGCCATTTTATGGTTCAAGAAGGAATTGTCCTTGGTCACATCGAATTGCATAGGAGCATCGAGGTAGATTGGGCTAAGGTTGATTTAATTTCCAAACTTCCTCCACCTAGCTTGGTCCGACAGATTTGCTCATTCCTAGGACATGTTGGCTTCTACCGAAGATTCATTAAAGACTTTTCCAAGCTTTCCAAACCCTTGACCGACCTTCTAGCTAACGACGCCATATTCCACATATCTTCTGATTGCATCCAGGCTTATCACACACTCCGGGACTTAGTCTCCATAGCACCTGTACTTCAGCCCCCAGACTGGTCCCATGACTTTGAGATTATGTGTGATGCATCAGATTTTGCCATAGGAGCTGTCCTGGGACAAAGGCAAGACAAGAAGCCCGTGGTGATCTACTACGCGAGCAAAACGTTGGATGAGGCCCAACGAAATTATACGGCTACAGAGAAAGAGTTGCTCGCTATAGTCTTTAGACTTGAAAAGTTCCGATCGTACTTGCTGGGATCCCACGTGACTATTTACACTGACCATTCAGCCATTCGGCACCTGTTGGTTAAAAAGGACGCAAAGCCTAGGCTCATCAGATGGATCCTGCTTTTGCAGGAATTTGACCTGGAAATCCGTGACAAGGCCGGATCGAAGAATGTGGTGGCTGACCACTTGTCTAGACTTCATCCAGATCACATTGGACCCTCCCTACCTCTATCTGACGCCTTCCCTGATGAACACATTCTGGCTATGCAAGACAAGAGACTGCCATGGTATGCTGACTACGTCAACTACCTAGTTGTAGGACAAACCCTGCACAGCTGGTCCAGACAGCAACAGGACAGGCTCTTGGCTGAGGCCAAGCACTATTTCTGGGATGATCCCATGTTGTTTCACCTCTGTGCTGACCAGATCATTAGGAGGTGTATCCCCAAAGACGAAGTTCAGAGTGTGCTTTCCTTCTGTCATGACCAGGCTTGTGGTGGCCACTTCTCTGGAAAGAAAATAGCTGCAAAGGTTCTGCAGTCTGGATTTTACTGGTCATCCTTATTTAACGATGCACACAACTTTGCTAAGACTTGTTCACGTTGCCAAACGCTGGGGACCATGACCAAGAAAGATATGATGCCCCTCCAGCCAATTTTGATTGTCGAAATCTTCGACGTCTAGGGTATCGATTTTATGGGCCCCTTTCCACCATCCAACAGCTTCGAGTACATCCTAGTCTCAGTAGACTATGTTTCCAAATGGATTGAAGCCGTCGCCACCCGCCGATGCGATCACAGGACTGTCATGGACTTTGTTAAGCAGAACATCTTTTCCCGGTTTGGAATACCCAAGGCCATGATCAGTGATGGTGGAAGCCATTTTATCCATTCCCAATTCCATGCCCTACTTAGAAAATACAGGGTGAACCACCGCATTGCTACCCCGTATCATCCACAAACAAATGGGCAGACCGAGGTCTCAAATAGACAAATCAAGAACATTTTACAGAAGACTGTGAGACCTGACAGGAAAGACTGGTCCACACGACTAGATGATGCCCTGTGGTCATACATGATCGCTTTCAAGACCCCGATAGGCATTTCGCCTTATCGCCTGGTCTTTGGCAAAGCCTGCCATCTTCCTATCGAATTGGAACATCGGGCTTACTGGGCTGTCAAGCAATGTAACATGGATTCCCAGTTAGCCGGTGCGTAGAGGACGCTCCAATTATCTGAGCTCGAAGAAATTCATTGTGACACTTTTGAAAATAGTCTACTATATAAGGAGAAAATGAAAGCTATCCACGACCGACTCATTCATAGAAAAACCTTTGAGCCTAACCAGCAAGTCTGGCTATTTGACGCCCGCCTAAAACTCATCCCAGGGAAACTCAGGTTCAAATGGACAGGACCATTTAGGGTGGTTAAGCCTTACTCTAATGGGGCGGTTGAAATCGCTGATCCTAACACTGGGCACGCTTTTACAGTTAATGGTCAAAGATTGAAACACTCCCTCGCCCAGGTTCCCCCAAAGGAGAGTGTCCCCCTCGTTGAGGGATGACACAAAGCACCTCCCAGCTGGAGGCGTTAAACTCAGCGCTTCCTGGGAGGCAACCCAGAGGATTCAGACTGATCCGATATTTTACGTCACTTAGGTACTATCTTTTTGAACCCCTTTACATCCATGTATTTGCCAATGAGGACATTGTCCAACTTAAGCAGGGGGGGTGGTAAATTGCACAATCCCGAGCTCATTTAATCAGTTTGAATAAAATAAAATTAAAAAAAAAATTAAATTTAGGAAGAAACATAGGCATTAGTAACTTGTCAATAGTGGGAAATAATACAAAAAGAACTTAAACACTTAGACTTTTCAGGCCGTTAGGCTTAATCAGCCCTGGTGTCCGTTAAAATATGGATTTAGCTTCGAATCCTTGCAACCTTAAGCTATTATAATCCACTTACTAAATGAGGTAATAAGTATACGACTTATCAACTCACCCTCTAACACAAAAAAACTTTGAGTCTAAGTATCTGCACACATTTTTGCACAAACTCACTCGGAGATTTTGACAGAAATTGGGTAGCTAATGAACTCTCTAGGGTGGTATGGCTGGCAACTTGTCGTGGGTAACAGCCTATTGGCAGGTTATCCAGAACCCCGCCATGGGACCATTTCTTCTTCATTGTCTCTAGGTACATTTGAGATCAGGGAAGCCACCTACGAAAAAAAAAGGAGGAAAAAAAAAGAGAAAATAAACCACACTTCACCGCACGAGTATGGTTGGCAAGTGATCGTGGGTAACAGCCCATTGGTCGGTTGTCCAGAGCCCAGCTTAATAACTTCACAAAAAGAACCAAAACACTTAAGGAAGAAGTGGGGAAGTAGTACAAGCTGGGGAGATATACACTGGAAAAATCCTTATGTTGACCCCAATTAAAACAAACGTAGGGAGAAAGCTACCAATCGAACAAATACACCTTCAGGCAAATATATTTCCTCTTCCGGTCACCTAGGGGCGTAGAAACCCGAAGTCTGTCTGAATTACCGTTAAGTGAGTCTATCACAATCTTCACACCAAGATGCTTAGCACTTAGGGTTTTGACTGAGTTTTGGGTGGGTTGGGTAGCTGTAAAAAGTTACCAACCCACGCTGAATTCTGAAAAAATTCTAAATATATATATATATATATACATATACATATGTATAGTTATATACATTAAAGCAAGGATTTGGGCGATTCGTATTTTGGTAGACACTCGGGCGCTGCTTAGTCGTTGTAGATTAAGATCTTGGTATATTTCCTCCTATTGACAAGTGACGAAGTGTCTAAGCAATTACTTCTTAAATTCTGAAAGAAAATAAAGGCTAGAATAAACCTTGCTAGGGACTAGCAAGGAGTAAGCATGGGGGTATGATAACACTATATATGGGGGTGATAATTCTATTAAATAGGGCCCATCTTAAGAATAAAAGGCACAATATAAGTTGAATGGGAGCATTGCATGCATCATATACCAAGATTGCTTATAAAACTGTACTAATGGCCATTTGAGTAAGCACTTGTCAAAGCAGGCCTTAGATGAGCAATCGAACTGCACGGATGGATTCAGAATGACGAACAGAGTCTAACAGACTCAAGATCGGTCAAATCCGACATCTGGAACTCCTACAATGGGCCCAAGAAGTTCTGACCGTTGATCTGATGATCAACGGTCCTCGTTGCACCACGTCACCCCCTGCTCATCGCGCGCTGCTGCCTCCTTTAGCTGAGATCAATTCTCGGCCGTCGATCTTCGATCGGACGGTCGAGAATCGTGCGCCCGCCTCTATCACCGCGACAAAGTAGCGGGTGTGGCGCAGCGGTGAGTGCGCATGCCCGCACACAGGCGACACGGGTTCGAGCTGCGTGGGGTGAAGAATCGAAGACGGAGAGGCGCGCAACAAAATTGGGCTACCCGATTAGCAGCGGGCGGTCGAGATCGCGCCACGCGGTGTGCCCTCAGACAGTGAGCGCCCACGCACACGCGTGCCCGAGGTGCGATCCAACCACGCCCAAGGGAGGATCTCAGCTGTCCGATCTTCGATCGGACGACTCTCACGCAACAGCCACGGATTAGGCGCGAAGAAGAACGGCGCAGGCATGTGACCAGAGGGCTAGAGGGCTTCATCGATGCTTTTGGAAGGGTTTTAGCGACATCCCGGACGTCTCTAAAGCCCCTTCTTCTTTTAGAAAGCCCTTCTCCCTATTTAAACCCCCTCCAACCACTCATTCAAGGCATTCACTTCCCTTGCAACTACTCTACCCCTCTCTTAGCTAGCTTGAGGCCCTCTTGTAATCGTCGGAGACGACGAGCCGCCGACGAAGCTTTCTCCACCACCGTGGCTGCTTCGCCGCTCTCCCCCCTCTCTCTCTTTTCCTCTCTTTTAAGCTTTCCCTTACTTATGTTTAAGCATGTATTTAATGTTGTAATCTATGAACTAAAGCTGCATGATTAATGAAGTTACTTTCCGTTCAGTGTTTACTTTATTTCCTGTTTAAGTTGCATGATCAAGCAAAGAAACAACTCTAACCCTAATCTCTCTCTCTTTATCTCTCTCTCGCTTTTCAACCACACCTTTCACAAGCAAAGCCCCGCAATTTTCGTGATAACAGGTGATAAGCAAAATTTGATTTTCACGCCTCCCTGAGATCGACACTAGGACTCATCTCCGTTTCTTTACTTTAAAATCGACGTTGCAAGTGCGATTATAATGACACTTCTTAACACACATGCACGGGAGCACGTCACTAATTTATAATTATATATAAAAAGTTGAAAAAGAAATAAATTAAAATAAGCCTTGAAACTTACTATTTATGTTTAGGCCCTTAACTTCTATTTCAATTGGGTCCTTTTATTTCATTTCGTTCTTTTTTCTTACAAATATACCCCTGTGTTGAGTCGTCTTCTGTTTCATCTTCATCCTTGTTGTGGACAGTCTATGACGTTTGGTGACCACACTTGCCAATCAACGCCTATCCAGCGTCTAGAAACCTTTGCCATTGTCGCCAACACTCTGCTCACCATCGCCTCTTCATCCAACGGGTCGGATTTCATGAAAATCCTATTTTGCTTAGGCATTTAAGCACACCGACGTCAGAGATGACTTTGGCTATTTCCATGCACCTAGACGCCTTCCCGTATAGATATAGGCCCCCAAACCCCCAGCTCCAGCTATAAATACCCATGCCCACCTCATATTCCGGTTAGCAACCTGCTTCCTACTTCCCCTACTGAGGTTGTTCAATATTCTATTCGTCTACACCTCTGGCAACTTCTTCCTTTGTCCTCTGGTCTCCGAGGAGAACAACCTCCACCCAACTTCCGCCGCTCTCCGCCACATCTGTTGACAAGGCTACGCCGCCATCCATCTATTATACACGTCATATAATCCGCTGTTGGAGCTCTTCTTTTGTCGCTCTATTTCCTCCTTCGTCACGAGCCTTCAACAAAGATTCTTGATTCCCTTTGTCCAGGTAACAGTAGAAATAGATCTTAGAGTAGTGTATATTAGATTAATGTAGTTAGATAGCTAGTTTAGTGTAGTTTTAATGCTGTGTTTCACTCTATCTTCTTAGACTCTAGAGAGCTCCTTGAGCTTGTCAGAGCTTTGTTTGGTCTTTTAAACACATCAGTCACCTTCTTAACTCTGTCACAATCACTTCTATCACACGAATTACATGATTTATCATTTTAATCTCCTAGATCCAATTCACTTCACCGGATTTCCTCCACTGTCTATGGTAGAGGTATCTGAGACTAAATCACATCCAATCAGGGTTCTCTACCACTTTCCCATCACATAAGAACGCTTATCATTGACTTAATTTGATCGATTAATCATTATATCTTGAACGCCTAATTTTCATTTCAACTTCTAAGTTCACTGTCCATGGCGAGCTTAAAAGAGTTAAGTCACCTAATCAACCACCTAATCATCTTTGCCTAATCATAGATAGCATTTCCCCTCACTCAATTGAGTGAGAGGACTTATCTTGAGTTCGTTCGAACCCAAGAAAAGATTTACTGCTTCTTCTTGATTAGATCTTTCACAGCTTCATTAATTGCTTCAATTGATGTGTTTTTGAGGTTCTTCGTGACCTTAGGAACATGATAATGTCTTTCTTTTAATGTTTCATGGAGATTTTATCTCTAGTGATCAGAATCGGTGTTCACTAGAGCTCTGGCGACCTCCAGTGACCACAAATAGAGCCTTAGCCTTCCAAAGTCCCTGAGAAGCTCCAGATCGGTTAATTTTGAGATGAAGATTAATTTCATGCTATTAGAATGGTGTTTTGATAATTATTACTCCCAGTTGACCGTCATCTTCTCCAACTCCGACGGAGTTGGAGATACATGTTTGATGGAGCTTAGACCCTAGGAACTAATCCTAAAGCTTGTGCAAACCTTATAAATTCTATTCTGATCTTCACTTAGGTCTTAGAACTCATGAGTTAATCTATCGAACAAACCTCTTTTAGAGCTCAGGCAGCGAAGTATGTTAGCACAGCTAGAGTGCTCAAAACCTAATTCTGAGGTGTTTAATAGATTCTTACAGTTGAATTAGACCTATTCACACTTTTAATTTGATATGAAAAGCTTTGAACTTGAAAATCAAACTTTGAGCTTCTAAAGTCAACTCAAGTTCAATTCGAGGTTTAAAATGATTGAATCTCTGATTTAATGAATTATTTGAGCTTCTGTGATGATTTAGAATCATTTAGAATACATTTAGTGAAGTTATATTGAGATTTGATCAAGATTTTTAGATCTGCGTATGTTGGGTTTACACTAGAACCCAACATTGTTCAGTGACCTAATGATGAAATTTGAAGCTAAATTTTGCGCAGATCAATCTCAATTGACTTTCTTATTTGATCTAGATTGTTATATGGGATGTTTATCTGTATGTTTGGTTGATTCATTCTTGAATTAGTGCCCTGCACCTTGAGAATGAAGCTCAGACGATCTAGAGCTTCTGAAACCTTCCCAGACCCCTCTTCCTCTTCTAATCCCTACGGAATTCATCTCTGAAGCATCATTGAACCCTCAATTGAGGGCATTTCATCATCTGTAGGTCAATAAACTTGAATTTGCTTCATCTGCAGCACATTTCAGCATGGAATGAGGCCATATTCATCCACTGAATCTTTGGATCAAATATGATCCAAATATCAAATTGACTCTCTCAATTGAGAGCGGATCTAAATAGCTTTCCATCAAGCTCTTATATACTCGATTTGGCAACCAGAGATGGCCGGAATCCTCATATGAAGATCACGTTGGTGGACATTGCTACGGAGAAGGAATTGGCTGGAGTTAGTCCCACATCGGGGACTAGTGAAGTGCTGCACAGGTATAAAAGTGAAAATGCACTGAGATCGATTGGTCGTCAGTGTAGGGCACACTTATGAACATCTGATCTCTTGTGAGTGCATGCATATGCACGTGTGAGCGTGTGTGTGCACACTTGTGTGTGTGGCCCCAGGTGTGGGCATGAGCTTGTGGGCATGGAACGGGCCTGGTACTGTGCATTCTAAAATGCTAAAAATCCACCATTAATCCAACTAAGTTTGGGCCTTGAGTAGGGTCTGGTTTTGCTCTTAGTGAGAGCTGTGTAACCCCTGAAAGAGCCTGGGTTGACCATTAACAAATTTTTGGTTAAATGTTAGATGTGGGTTAAGGGTTCAAAAGTTTGACTAATGTGGATAAACATGCACAGTAAAAAAAAAAGGAGGAGCAATTAGGAGAGAGAGTTAAAAGAGAAAGGAGAGAATAAGATGTTTGTGAAAGAAATTAGAAGTTTGATTTCAATAATTAAGTCAACTGATGATGTTTGATTGAAGGTTGAGTTGAATTAGAGAGAAATGAAGTATTAATGAACTTTATTGTAATAAGGCATTCATTCTATTTTATAAATTCTTTTTATGCCTTACATTTTGTAAACATTTGTAATAAATGTTTCATTTTATACTATTCATTGTAAAATCATTCATGTACCTTTTTTTTATTAATGGAATAATTGCAAGTTGTAATTGTTGAATTTTATGTGCAATTGTTCATGCACTTAATATATCACTTAATTATAGATTTAATTACTCAATTTATTAGTTAATTATGCATTAGAATAAAAATGGTGAATTAAACTATATTTATGCCTCCCAGTGAATGACCTGGACTTAACTATTTAAAAAAGAATTAAATTTAAAATGTTAAGTTAGCTTGACCCTATACTACAATTAACGATAACAACTTAACAACTTAACTTAACCTAAGTCCATTCTTTACATGATTAATTAATACTAATAACCTTAATTAACTGTGTTGAGAATTGAACAATCATTTTAATGGCGCCGTTGCTGTGGAGGTTACTTAGTAATTATATTCACCAATATCATTTTAATTATCTGTTTTGTATATAATTTATTTCTAATTAGTTTGTTTTTGTTTTATTTTTGTCTTCTTTCAGAGATATCTTCACAAGTATTCTCAGGAGTAAGGCGGGTTTTCTGTTTTGCATTTTCTCGCGTATTCACTATACATTCCATTGTGAGTATTTCTTTCCCTAGTCTTTAGTTAGGTTTGTATGTTGCATTTAGCTAGAAAATATAAAAATACCAAAAATACATATCTTTCTGACTAGTAGCAGCATACCACTAGGCATATACTTCTAGGAGTATATTTACCTGCTAGTAGTTACCGATCTGACTTGGGATTTTTAATCTTGCATGAGTGGGAAAACACACAAAAAAACCTATGCAGATCCCTATCTTTGGACTAAAAGAAATACCATATTCTTGTTTGAAAAGATCTAAAAAGCGGTCACATTTACTTCTTTCTATCATTTGAAAAAGATTAACTAAAAAGAGGAATTTTAAAAACTCGTGACATATATCTATTTGTAGATTGCATGAGGGTTTTTATTACTTACATTTGTTACATGCTATTATGCACACAGTGCGATCACTAGAGTCACATGAGTCTTATACTTCTACCGCTCCTCTTTGCACCGCTTAGGGCTTTGGTCGAAGATCAAGTCTGTCTCACTACTAAAGTCTCAGGGAGTCAGTAGTGAGCAGTCTCGATCTTAGACCTTAGACCTTCGAGCCTTAGGATACGCACATTCGTAGACACGTATGGGATGCGTATTTGGATTGACATACTACCTTTTTGCGTCTCTACATATTTTCTGCGCATTCTAGGATCTTCTTTTCCTTTGAAAAGAAGAAAACCTGCTTTTCGCGTTGTATATGGGTTTTGCTTTTCGTTGTTTTTATGCAGTGGTGTGAGTGTGCCTTTGCACATTTTTCTAGTTTATGCACGGGAGGCGATCTCTAAAGCCGCCTCTCGTATCTCCTTTGACAGGTCTACCTAGGCCGGTTTCACTGAGGCAGCCAATTTTCTCATCTGCTTGTTTTGCATTTTCTACGTTTGATTCTATGGATTAATCACAGAACCTGAATCCCAAGATCCCTTCTTCTTCTGGTCAGGGGGAGATGCCACCTTTTGATATCCATAAGACGCTCCTGAACTAAAATCTGCAAATACTCGAGTGGAACCGTCAAATCAATCTGTCGGCGGTTGCTCTCCAGAACCTTCAAGCTCATCCTACTCAACCTAAGGTAGGTCTTGATCCCCTTGATTTTCTTCCACCTCGTCCTTTACCTAGGCCTCTACTTCGTGACCATTACAATCCATCCAATGCCCAAGTAGAGCCTAGTGTTAGGATTCCTGATAAGTCCATTTATTGGACATTTATTTGGCTTAAGTACATATGAAATACATTTTCTTATAGTTTAATGGCCTAAGCTAAGTAGTAATTAAGCTTAGCTTATAAATATTTTTGTATTTGCATAGCATTCTAATACATACAAGTATGGTCCTTATTTGATATGTGCATGCAGAGAGAAAATAATAATAGGTGGCTGAACATGAGTATAATTAGCATTTGAAGGAGGGTATGCCCATAATTGTCCATCACTGCTGCTCCCTCCGCCAGCATTCAAATCCAGCAGTTATGCATGCGAAGGGAGAGGTAGAGGTTGCAGTTTAGAGAAGGATAAAGGATCCTTCCCTCTGTGGCTCTTGAGAATCTCCCCCTGGTGGGGATCCTCTCCCTTGCCACCACCGTGAAACAAGCTCTCCATTGTGCTCCTCATGCGCACACCATGGATAAGGCATGCACCGTGATTTGAAGCAGGCTCCATCTTCTTCCTCCTCCCACCCTCGATCTCTTGTGCACGGTGATAGCGTGCACATTCGCAACCACCATCATCAACACCCATTGTCAACTCCTCTGTTCTTCCCTTCATCTCCTTCTTCAACCTACCTTCTCCACCACCGTTCCTTGCAACCCAATAGGAACCCAACCACGCGGCCACCAGCCACGTGCGCGCCATCCACGCAGCATCCCCTCATGCAATAGGCCGCAGCGTCACCTTCATCCTCCTCACGCGTGTAAGCTTCCAGCAGCCACGCACGGCCATTCTCCTTGCGCGCGCGTGCATGCGAGCACCTCCTCTCCAATCACTATTCATTGTCTTCCTTGAAAGAACCCAACGTCGACGCATTCCTCCTCCTCGCAGGCACATCCACGGACCTCGAAGCTTCGTGCCATCGGCGCCAACGACCTCGCCTCGACCTCTGATAAGCTGATAGCAGCCCATGCTCACCGGTGAGCCGCTGCCACCATCTTCGATCCTCCTCGTCGTCGATGCCAACTCCAAACACTGTTTGACGTGCCATCTCCGCCCACTCGTAGCCCTCTTTGCGACCGACCTCTTCCGAGCTTCGCACGCCCGACTGCAGCCTCTTCTTCGTGCACACAAGGGGCAAAGAATTCCTCTCTTTTGGGTTCTATTAGTATTTACATTTGATGCCATTGCCACCGATTTTATTTTTAATTTTTGAATATTATATTGAGGTGAAATTACATCAGAGCACTTATACTTTCTCGTTATAATTTAGTGCTTATTTTTCACTTTCGATTGCATCAAATTGTGACATAGATTTGCATCATTCGTCTCTCATACGAATATCGTTGGAAATTACATGAGATGCTACTAATGATGACATCTTTTAACAAATATTTTATTGAGGAAAAACTACACCCATAGCCTTACATTCTCTAGTTATTGTGTGTTTCCTTCTTTTCACCTTATTTTGCCTCGAATGTAAGCATGTCTCTCACATTGATTGGGCAGATACAAAGGGAAATATTCATGAATTTATTGCATCTATTCCTCCCTGTGGATACGACATCTTAATCATTGTGGTTAAATTTAATGAGTTTTTGATACGAGATTTCCACCACAAAAAATATATCAATGACACATCTTTTTATCTCAATCATCTTAATTAAGCGTAAATCTCGTCTATCAAATGGTGCCATTGCCAGGGTGGCAACAGATGCAATAGGTTCACCTAGTTTATTTCTGGTTATTTTGAGGTGTGCATTTATCTGACCATTCTCTATTCTTCTGTGCGAGGTACATTTGTGAGAAGGAGGAGCACGCAGTGGAGGTGATACTTTTGGTAGACCTTGATGCCACCTAGAGTGTAACAACAGGAGCACGTGGGCCTTGATTCCACGTGCGTGGAAGGAGGATTGGCGACCAAAGACATATTTGCTTCCTTTAGATTTAGATCAGGCTAGATAGACATTAGACATTTAATTTCTATCTTGTGGACCCTTGTTGGGCATTTTTGGGAACGTGTTCCGAGTGCTTTTTATTTCTTATCGCTCTTGTATGCAGGAGCATCTTTTTAGGAGCATGTTCCCATTTTATTTAGATTATAGGTTTATTGGAATTCTTTGAACTGCACGTTAGTTAAATTAGATTAGGTTTGTTTGCTTATTATCATAAAAAAAAATCAAACTGCCTGCTAGAAGCTACATATTTATAGGGTGACCATCTAGGATTGTTTGAGCAACATCTAGTTTTTCTTTCTGTGTTGCACACATCTTGCATTGAAGAGAGCTGGAGTAAGTTATGTCTTTTCTTGTGCATCAGTTATCTACACACGCATTGCATTTGGACATAATTAAAGAAGACCACTTAAGCTGATTTGAAAAGATTAATCAACTAGTCACATTACTTCTTTAAAAGAAAGTAAAAATATACAGGAAGTGTTTGAATAACTTGATTGCGATTTTCAAAAGAAAAATCACTTTTCATGGTGTGATGCACACTTACTGCACTGAGCACACACTATAGGCATTGCACTAGGACTTGGACCCTTAAGGCTATAAGCATTGATCTCTTTATCGGTACAAACCCTCCTATCTCGCTTCGTGATGGTGGTATTAACTTTTTCCCGAGTGATTTAATACTCTAAGGAGGGGGGCACTCTATAAAGGAATTCTAGGTAGTTAAGAGGCACCGCTAATGCATTGCCTTAAAGGAAGGGTTTGCCCTACTTGCATCCCTTGGTTCCATCTTTAGAGTACCTTTTTACTTGAGCATTTGAGAATATCGTTGCAACAAAGTGTACGTCTCTAGGGCACTAGAAGGTCAATTTAGGATGCGTAATTGATTGACAACTTGATTGGTCATCCAAAAGAATTAAAAGCAACCTTAACCTCCTTAATAGCCTTTGACTAGGAATACCAAGGCCAAGCTAGAAAGGTTGGAAGAGGGCTTAAAGTGTTTTAATTCAACAAAAGACCTCTTGCCTTGTGTTTGCTTGGTATGTGCATGATAGAGCTCTCTAGGAAGTTTCTATTTTTAATCTATCTAAGTCCTAAGAGAGTTAAACCATTTGATTGAAAGAAATGGACTATCCTTACTCCTATCATTTTAACCAGAATCCCATGCCTCGAGCGTATCCATCCTTTGATGGGTACAATGACAATTCATGGGATCAATCCTATTCCTATCCTGGAAGTACTGGCCTGATAACTCCCACTTTTGAGTAGAGCCTAGGAGTGGACTTTTCCAGTTTGCAAACACCCAACCCTCCCACCCTTCATGATTTTCCTTATCGAGGTTGGACTGATACCCATACGCAACCAGAGCCTAAGATTGACTATCCTCCCCAATCTGATAGCAGTAGTCTCTCCTCTTTTATGATAGAAATGTAAAATCAACAAAAGGAAATGGAGCCTATGGGAGAAATGTTGAGAAATAGTCAACAATTGAACAAGGAAATTAGACATCTTAGCTACTCTCTTACTATTGATTCTGATCCCTACCCGTACAACCATCATCATGAAAATAATTCTGAGGAAACCAATGACAATAAAGATTCCATTTTGCGTAGCTATCACTTAGCCTCTCTCCATGAGATACGGCTACTAGAGGAGAATGATCCTAGTGATTATCCACCTGAGCTATATTGGAATCAAAAGAAAGGGAGGATGGTACCTCTTGAGGACCTTGACCCCAATGATAGTATTTTTCTTACCCCTAATAACCTTGGTCAAGGTCATATTGTTTACACCACTTCCCTTATTGATCATGTGGTGGAACCCCATTCTACCCTTAGTGAGCCTAATCCTGACCCTCCACTTAGGGAATCAAAAACTACCATTCAGCATTCTGAAGATTTACATGTGCCCAATAAAGGTGACCCTAAGGAAATGGAGGATGAATTGGATCAATTTTGGTCTTAGGGATACAAAGACTCTATTTTAGAGGAGGATGATGACCCAATGGAGGAACCTGGACTTAGAATTTGGAGTGAATCTTAGGGGAATTATGTGTTATTCGAGGACTTACCCCCTGAGGATATAAATGATCTGGTGAAATCTGGACTCCTCCTTTCTTTTGATTTTGAAAGTCATCCTCCCCAAAATTGGGAAGATAAGGAGTTGGGGTTGGAGGAGGATGAACACAATAGTGAGAAGCCTAGGGGAGACTCTCGGGGACAATACACATCAATTGATGATTTATGCTTTGAGGAGAACAAAGAATTAAGTGATATAGGCTTACTTTAAAACATTAGGACTGATCCTCCTTCATAAATAATTGAGGATACTGAAGCAACTCCTCTCTTTACTAGTGAATCACATATACACCCTGACAAAAATTTAAGTGAACCAAAAGGATCTAGGGATGAAATTAATGATAATGATTATGTTTTCTTTGAACTTGCCATCAAAGGAATTTGATTTGGAGTCCACCATGTGGATTCCCTACTAGGAGGGGGTGACGTAATAAATTGCGGAAATAAAATATAAAGTAATCTCACAAAATTCAATCACACAAGGTACACAATTATTTTTAGGTGGAAACCCAAACCGGGTGAAAACCACCACCTAACCCTCTCGAGTTAGGATTTTCCGATCAACCAAGTTGATCAAATCCACTAAACGAATCACTTAAATGAGGGTGATTCAACCTCAATTACAACCACGCTACAAGTGCGAGGGTAGCGTTCCTCAACCCCTTCTCTTCACGAGAAGGATTTTATCTCACGAAGGAGACGGGAATTCACAAAGAGAATACCCAACCAAATAACAAAGTAAAATAATAAATATAGTCCTATAGAGCCAACAAGATTTAAACCTGGCTTCTATAGGAATTAGGAAACTCCCCATTGCAAGGAGTGTGTCGAATCGATGACGCGGGTGCGTGAGCCATGCGATGGTGCAACGTCGCTCTCGTGAACTACGGTGGGAGAGCGGGTGCGCAAAGGCTTGATGCTCTCAAGATGTAGAACTTGAGCTTGGAGAGCAAGAGCTTTCCTTGGACACAAAAGAGTGTGAAAGTTCATTACTAAGTGTGTCTTGTGTATCTAGGTGTATGTTTGTGTGGAAGAGGTTCCTCTCTATATATAGAGGCCTTAGGAAAGCTTTGGAAGGCTTAGGAAAGCTTCCATAGCCGTTGGGAGCAAAGCCCAAGAGAATCAGGCTGAAATCAGGAATAATGATTGCACTGACAAGGTTATCAGATGCCTGATCCTGGCATCAGACGTCTGGAAGATCAGTTTAAGATGTCTGGTATCAAAGTCAGACGGCTGATTTCATCAGACAGAGCTAGCTAAGTCTAGCCTAAATGTTATCAGACGTCTGAAGCAACAGTCAGATGTCTTAAAACATATTATCAGACGTCTGATTTTGTAATTAGATGTCTGAAAAAGCTGTTTGAGCCCTATATTGGTTTTCTAAGTTCTCCACAGAAAACCTAAGTGTCCTAGGGTTGTGCTGGTGTTCCTAGGACTACTGTTAGGGTACTTTGAGGCTTTTTAACATGATGTTCTAAGGAACAAAAAGAGCAAGGAAATAAAGATAAAAGTACATGAAAGAAATAAATAGAATTCTATCCTATTCTTCTTGTCCTTCCATCTTCAATTTATCGCTCCTCACGAATCTCCTCTGTTTTCCATCAAGCTCCTCCAATCCATCCTGGATGCGAGCTCGAACTCCGTCTAATCACGTCTCCATTTGTAATTTGCCTGAAATCTAAGACTTCAAGTGCAAATGTTAAATGACACGTGTTTTGTTATCATCAAAACAAATGATCGTGGTACTCTAGCACCAACAATCTCCCCCTTTTTGATGATGACAAAATCATAAATAATAATGCAAAAAAAATCCTCCCCCTTTTTGACATTATCAAAAAGGTTTGATTGATTTTAAATTTCCTATAACTCCCCCTTAAAATATGCTCTTCTATTAATTTCTTTTAACAAAAGTAATGTCCTCCCCCTTTTTGTAACAATAAGATAGCTATTATTTTTCTCCCCCTTACTAAAGGAAATTTAGCTAACTTGCAACTCCCCCTTAAAAATTGACAATTAGCTCATAATTTTTTAACTCCCCCTATCTAAATGCTAATGATAAAAAGATAGGGTGAAGAATTTTTGCCTCACCTACCATGGCCAATAAAATGACCTAAATGGTGGTGGTGGATGCCACATCGGATGGGGTTCCCATCCGTAGCTTTGAGGCCCGGGCATTGGCGCCGGTCTCTAGTCTGGTGGTCGACGTGCGGCGGGTCCATCGTTTGTTCGTCGTCTGGTCGGTCTTCTTGTTCTCCTCCTTAGTCTACTCCTTGGTTCTCCCAACTCGAGTTGACCAGCCTTGAGCTTGTAGGTCCAGTCCTTTGTGTTGTAGTTATCCCTGAAACCTACAAAACAAGATTCCAATTCTTTCTTCGGCATCCAAGTGAGCTTGGATCCGGATCTGTTAGCAGGTCTCCTTGACGGAGATCCTTTCTCAACCTTAGGGCTATATAGGTTATCTACCCTATTTATCAATTCATTTGATTTCTCCCTAAGACATGCAAGTTCATTTTCTATAATATTCATCGTAGTCTTTAAATCAAAAATTTCTAATTTTAAACTATGATTTTCTTCAATCAATTTAGTATTTTCATTGATTAAATTTTTATTTCCTAATAACAGGTTATCATCCTTAGGACTAGAGCTACTTTCTAGGTCCTTAAGTTTTATTTCTAACCTATCATTATCAGATTTAAGAAAGCTAAGGTTCTTTGTAATGATTTTGTTTTCTATTCTTAATGATTTACTAACATCAAATAGTTCATTAAAAGCTTCTTGTAGATCGAAATTTACCTAGTTGTCTGAGTCGCTTCCACTTTTGTTGTCGCTATTACTTCCTCTGGCCATGAAACCAAAACAAGCGGTTTCTTCTTCTATAGACTTTTCTTCTTCTTCCTCCGAGCTCAAATCGTCCCAAGTGGCTTGGAACGCCTTCTTCTTAGACTTCTCCTTTTCTTTCTTCTTCTCCTTTTTGAGAAGAGGGCATTCTGGTCGCAGATGCCCTTTTTCGTTGCAGTGGTAGCAACGTCTCGGGCTTTCCTTCTTCTCCCTTTTCTCTTTCTTTGATTCCCTACAAAACTTGGAAAATTTTTTAAGTAAAATTCTAAAGTCTTCATCGTCGGAACTTACATCGCTATCCGATGCAGCTCTGAAGGCGAGAGTTTTCTTCGGTTTAGGCTCCGGTGTATCCTTCTGCTTCTGCTTCAACTTTGTCTCGTAGGCCATTAGATTGCCTAGGAGATCTTCCATGTTGAGCTCCTCCACTTCGTTTGCCTCCTCGATGGTGGTGACTTTCTGTTCCCACTCTGGTCCGAGGGAACGAAGAAGCTTCCCTTGAAGCTCCCTCTTGATGAAAGTCTTTCCTAAAGCTTTCAAATTATTTACAATGAGAGTGAACCTAGTGTTCATCTCACTTAAAGATTCGTTAGGCTTCATAGAAAATGATTCAAATTCTTGTGAAAGTAAATTAATTTTAGAAGACTTTACCTTAGAGGTACCTTCGTGAGTTACCTCAAGAGTATGCCAAATCTCATATGCGGTGGCGCATTGCAAGATTCTGTTGAACTCCTCTGGGCTGAGCGCACAGTAAAGGGCGTTCATGGTCTTCGCATTCAAAGAGAGCTCACGAATTTGTTGTTGCGAGTAGCCTCCCGCGGGTTTCTCTAGGATCTCAAATGGCATCTCACACTTAGCCCAAATCGTGAAGTCATTGGCTTGAAGCCAAGTCTTCATCCGCAGCTTCCAGTAGGGGTAGTTGCTCCCGCCGAAGAACGGCGGACGGGTTGCAGACTGCTCCTCGGAGATCCGAATTGTGGAACTGCTCCCCTCCATGATCTTCTTGCCGGGTGTTACTCTGATTAGCAAGCACCTGCTCTGATACCAACTGTGGATTCCCTACTAGGAGGGGGTGACGTAATAAATTACGGAAATAAAATATAAAGCAATCTCACAAAATTCAATCACAGAAGGTACACAATTATTTTTAGGTGGAAACCCAAACCGGGTGAAAACCACCACCTAACCCTCTCGAGATAGGATTTTTCGATCAACCAAGTTGATCAAATTCACTAAACGAATCACTTAAACGAGGGTGATTCAACCTCAATTACAACCACGCTACAAGTGCGAGGGTAGCGTTCCTTGATTGCGCAGCAATCATAGGTCTTAATTGGCCTAGATTAAGTTAGGACTTAGCATAAGTTAGGGTTATTCATGCATGCATACGCATTATCTGCATCTTTACTGCTTTCCTTTAGCTATGCATAAAATAATGTTATAATGTGCTGATTAAGTGCATTATGTCCATTGCAGGGAATAAGCTGATCAAGAGTTGGATCTGAAGCTGGATCAGGAATAACAGGAGTTGTAGCAGAGCTGGAGCAGAAGGCCTAGTTTAGATGTAGGAATAATAATGTAAGGGGGTTAAAAGTTTGCTATTCTATTAAGTAGGAATAAAGCAGTAAAATGTGAAGAGCTTAGGTCCATCCTAGCCTTAGGATAGCCTAGAGACTTCCCCAAGCCTTAGCCACCCTTAGATTAGGTCACAACACCCTAGGAAGCCCTAAAACCCTAGTTCCAACCCTTCTCTGGACATTTAGATAGGTTTTAAGACGTCCAGGACCCTTAGCCAACTCCCGCACACTTCAAATCCACTTCTGTAGTGTTATTGAACGTCCAGACACTTTGTCAGACGTCTAATTTCTGTAGAATACCAAAATAGAACCCAAAATCCTTCCAGACTCTGATTGGACGTCCAGAAAATAAGTCTGGACTTCTGATTTTTGAGTATAAGACGTCTGATTATATTATTAGACGTCTGATATTGCTCTCCAATTCCTGTTTTGAGATTTAAGCCTTGATCTTGGATCTCTAGGTCCCTAAGCCCAATTCCAACCCCATAGGAACCTAAATTAAGGTGCCCTAAACCTAGTACATCACCTCTAGACCCCCCTAAGGACCTAATTAGGTCCTCACTAAACCTAATTAACTTGGATCTTAGTCAATTCCATCAGCCTATTCAATTGGACTCATTGAGTCCAATTAAGCCCTGATCTCAGCACACACTATCCAATTAGACTCAGTAAGAGTCCAATTGACCTAGACCTGACTTAATTGAGTTGTTTTACTCTCAATTAAGTTTCCACACACCCAATTAAACTTGTATTAAGTTTAATTTCACTTTACCTTAGTGAATTAGGGTTTATAACCCTAATTTGAGACCTACCTTGACCTAAACCCACTAGAACCCAACCTAATCAACCTAGCCACCTAAGTTTCGACCCACACACACCCACACACACCATCCACACGAAAATATCTAGGCTAGAGTTCTCTAGAACTCTCTACCATGTGTGGTTGCCTTGGTTGCCAAAAATAGCAACCAAGAGCCATTCAATTTTTAGATCCACATTTGGTGGATCTAAAAGCCACCATCCACCCTCTCTCTCTCACTCTCCCACGAGCTCCCACCATAGGCCACTCTAGAGAATTCCATAATTCTCTAGAGAGCTTCCCTTAGGTCTATAAAAAGACCCCTTGGGTGGCCATTGGCACCCATTCACTTCCTTGGCATCCATTCCACTTAGGCTAGCCACTTCCATCTCCACTCCACCTCCACGAGTTGAGCACCACCATGGAGGTCACCATCTCCACGCCAGGAAGCTAGATCAGCTCCCCAACCTCTCTCCAAGGGCCGGCCTAAGTTCCATTGGCCGTCCCCCCTTCTTCTCTCAACCATTCAAAGGCCATCGGGGACCACCCTTGAATGCCCTTCCATTCTGCTAGATTTAGATTGTGCTCTTCGTATATTTACTGCATTTATTTACTGCTTAGTAGTGTAGTCTTACTTCTCCCCCAATGATGCATGCGAAATCCCCCCATCAATTCTTGTATGCGATCATTTTCTAGTAGCTAGATTTAACTTTCAAGCATTTATGAACAAGCTTTCCTCTAGATTCCTTGTGCAACAGCTCCCAAATGAATGAATGAAAACACATTTTTATATATATATATATATCTCTATCTGTTTGAAATCACCATGAGCTTAATGATTGCTATTATCTTTTGCGTGATTAATGTTGCTTGTTTCTAACTCTTAATATTCTTGCAATTAAGCAAGTCATACATAAATACGTAATAATCACAAACTGGCATGCGATTCTAGACAAAGTAGAGCGGCAAAAAGATCGATTTCAAAAGTAAAAGCAACGCCTCCCAGAGACGAATGACCAGGACTCAAGTCTCGTTATCTTTAGAAATCAATTTTTTGACGAACATTTTTGCGCGACTATACTACGATTTCCGACGACTTTCAAATGTGCGAAAATTGCTTTCTGTCAAATGGCGCCGTTGCCGGGGAGGCAACGTCATTTTTCTTGATTTCGATCTTTTAATTTATCACTGACAAATCTGCCTCTACTTTGTTTTTGATGTGTAGGACAACACGGAACGAAAATGGGATCCATGCACACATCGAGCGCGGCAAAGAAAAATCAGGTGCACATCATCTATCATAGATTAGGTTTATTTTCTGAACCCTAGGACTAGATCTACTTCTTACAATTTCTTTTTTTTTTTTTAAAAGAGATTTTTCTTATTTTCGTGGAAAAGCAAAAAAAATCAAAAAAATCAAAAATTTTGAAAAAAAAATCTAGATTGGATTTCCTTTTGAATCTAGGTTAGAAAAAAAAGAAAAAAAAGAGATTTTCGTTGAATCTTTTGAAAAATTTTTTTTGAAAAAAAAAGTGCAAAAGATTAAAAAGAAAAAAAAAAGCATTTTTGGTGGAAGGCTTGAATTTCAAATTCAAACCTCTTTAAAAGCTTTTCCACCACCTTCTGATTTTCGGCCAGATTTCAAATCTCAACTAAAAATTCAATTGCCGAAAAATACGTTATCGAAAAATTATGAAATTCGGGAAAAACCTTCACTTTCAAACCTTTTTTCAAATGCCACTGTTACTTTAGAAAAATCCAAGTATAAAATTTTTGAAAATTCACGAAGTGCACGGGGGGTCAGATAGACCCAGATTCAAAAATTTTCAAAGTTCCAAAAGCGATTCTGAGTAATCTGCGAATCTGTTTTGATTAAAAATAGTGGGGTTTGAAAGATGATCTAATTGGCTTTATTTTCCATATTTTTCCTGAATTTTTGAAGATCATTTGATACTTTTTAAAAGTGAAAAATCGTCTAGGGGTCAAAGTTCCAAATCTGACCCCTTGATATTTAAAATTCCCTAAAAATTCGGTTGAAACAGTAAAAATTCCAAAAAAATATTCTGTGAAAAAATAGTTGAAAAAGGAATCTACTCGCAAAATTTCAAATTAATTGGATTCCAATTACTATCATAGAATCAACATTATTTTTGTGGTCTGCTGAAATAGAGAAAAAAACCCTAAGAGTGCATGCAACTTAGGTTGAACCTTTAGGGTCACAAATAGAGACCGCACTTTTGGCTAACCTAGACTTAATCAAGTCTAGTTAGCCTCTGAGCTTGGTCACCTTGTGGGCCACTCACCACAAACCCCATTGAAGAAAACGGGTTAAAAACTAATTTTAAAACTCAAAATCAACCCGAGTTCGTTGTCGTACTACTGGATGAGTTTAATCTCTCTTGCCAAACCTGGTGACTAAGTCTGCGGGGCAGTGTCAAACGACCGCAGCTTGGGGGTCAACGGAACCGGAGGCGTAAGCCAAAGGAAGAACCTTCCCCTTAGTCCCCTCGTAACTAGACTGGCTAGGTTAGCTTGAGAGGCGGGATTCACGTTCAGTCGGTTGTACGACAAACTTATCTCCAGGAATTCAAATCCCTAATGAAAAATCTGGTCACCTGATTTATAAGGACCATTTGATTGACAGGGCCTTAGCCTTGTTCTGCGTGGCTACACCAACCCAGGGGTTGGGTGGTGTATGCACGGAAGGAGGTCACTTCGACCTCACTTGGTTGGACCTTGGGAGCCACTCCTAAGGAGGCGAGTCACCTCGCCCGGACCATCTTCTCGCCCCATTTCTTCTATCTGCTGAGCCGCAATGGCTAACATTGGATCTGGACCTAATCAGGATCCAGAAGAGCTAGACCCACGAGCTTATCTGAGAGCTCGGGTCACTGAATCAGCTCAACCTTGGGATCAGAACCCAAGGTGGCGAAGATGACTTTTCGCTTCGCTTGATCCTTCTCCTCGGGTTACCGAAATGGTTAACCCATATCCCAACCCTGGATATTATGACCCATACCAGTTGGTCCCTCAAAGGATCGCATCTTATAACCCAGGATATGGATTTCATACTCCTGCTTCTCACCCATGGAACATGGGTAGACCTGATTCACCCCTTGGAACCCCCGAAGAGCTACCGGTGCATATGCAGCCACATTATAGAATACAGAGAGCTATAGTGAGCGCTAAGGAAAATGCCGCATCCTATCTACGCGAAATCCAGGCTATCATTGAGCCGAACCAAAGACAAAGCCGGATTCCACATCAACAAGCCGTGATGGAGCTCCTTCAGGAATCAACAGAGATAACAAGGCAAATTGGACAAAATCGGGAAACTCAAGAACTATTGCTTTTGAGATATCAAGTGGAAAATAGCATTGAAGACCTCGAAGAATCTGAAACTTCGCCGGAAGAACACACAGAAGATTCTCGGGAGCAGATGCCCGAAGATCACTCAGGGGAAAAAGAATCTAGCGTGGATATGAGATAGGAGCAGGAAGTATGCCGAATGGGTTCATCTGAGAACTCCATTCAAAAAATTGAGGAAAGGACTGATATCTCCAGGACTGAGCCACAATCAGATTATCCTGAATCCTGGGAGACACCTTTTGGGTTAGATAACCCAATCGAGATAAGGGAAGCAGATCTAATTGAGGATATGGATCCTAAGGCAGACATTACATGCGACACTACTGATCAATTTAGACCACTTCCCATTATAGGTGAACCTGTGCTAGAGTCAACATCTTCTGATCTGCACTCTTCTTCTTTCACCTACATCCCTAATTCAGATATTAGAGATTCTAAGATGACACTTTCTATCCCTGATCCTAACATCCGGAAACCAGAAGTAGCTATGGACGACTTAACTGAAGAAATAAATATGCTACCTGAGGCAAGAATTACTGAGGAACCCAATGCATATGAGGGTGAAGCCTTGAGCAGAAGGAGCTGGGGACGCACCTATCATCCTAGTAGATGGATCGACTTTGAGCCTGAGGAGACAGCCTCTGATGAATCAGAGATGGGTACTGATGAGGATGAAGTAATTTCTGATGAGGATTTCAGTGACCTCCCCACAGATTTTCTACTTTCACGAATACCCCCGTATGACCCAGAGCCTGGAGAGGGAATGATCTTTGATGTCAATTATCATTATGAGGATCCCTATGACTCAGATTCTGGTTCTGAGATACATGTTGATCTACTCCCTTAGCAACTTCCTGCTGAATTGTGGGACATGATAAATCAGCTAAATCAACATCATGATCCCACCTCTGATTATCCTCTATTTTCCACTACCACTCCACACTTTCTTATAGCTAGACTTTTTGGAGTAGGGGTGCATAATCAGCTGGTTCACATATCCGGACCACTGATTCTGGGAGCATACGAGCATATCTTTCTCTTAATCTTAGCTAGCTCCTATGCTAGAAATGACACATCTGATTGAGTTTTCGCCCAGCTGGAGGCGTTAAACTCAGCACATATAGATACCATTCGCCCAACATTCCACCATCATTTATATATAACCATTTTTATACATAGCATATTTTTGTTTTAGCATATTTCCCTTTTATATTGCATATTAATAGGTTGGCCGGTGCTGAATATAATTTCAGGAGCAATTACAGGTGATTTCTACCCATTCTCTCCTTGCAGCATTTATTTTCTTTTACATTCATGTATGAGGACATGCAAGAACTTAGGCATGGGGGGGTAGATACAGAAAGACTGAAAAAAATTTTATGCCAACACTTAGGAAAGCCTCGGAGCTTAATGCAAAACGTACTTTAGGATCTTAAATAAAAGAACAACCGACTCCACCTCGAGTGCTCTCATTGGAACTAGAAATCGTTCGTAACAACCAATTCCGACTCACCCACTCACCTTTTGTTTTAAATTTAGGGTTAAGCTGATTATAACCCGATACGGGAAATTCACGAAGTACAAATTATATGAGGTTACATGTTTATGGCATATATAGATATTACATTCATGAATAAGATTATTTTATTAAGAGAATGCATTAGGGATTTTATCCTTTAGTTGATTCCTGTAATCTGGAATCTAGTACAACTTTTCACACACGTAGAATTTGCAATGGATTCATGGTGAAGGCTGATAAACGTCTTCAGTCTATCGAGAAGTAGTGCTTCTTTTCCTGAACCCCTAGACAATGTTTTGGGAGTCAGGCAGATTTTCCTCCAAAAATCCACCAAATAGTGTGAGAGAGTAGAGTATATTGGTGCTCTAAGATTAGTGCAAGGAATCTGGAATCCTAGATAATTAGGTGATGATACTCTGAGATTAGTCATAGTTTTCGCTCTCGGTTCCCGCGTTTACATTTTTGTGCGAAATTGTGAGAGCCACCGAATAAGGCAAATACGCGGAGAGCGAGTTTTCATAAAACTAGGGCTAAGGTGGATGGTTACGACCATTATTTACGGAATCCTCAGCTGAAGAAGGGTATTGATGTCAAGGTCAGAAATACACTGTCCTATCCGTCTCTCCCGGTGCCGTGAGTAGGCACTTCCACCAAATAAGCCACCTAATGTCTCTTGAGTACCACCAATCCCCAATAATGCCTCCTTAATAAAGTTCATGGATGTATGCCAGTTGTGTTATGCTGAAAAAAAAAATGAGAAAAAGAAAAAGAAAAAGAATGATGAAAAGAAAGAAAAATTGAAAAAAAAAATTAGAAAAAGAAGAAAAAAGAAGAAAAGAATGAATATTTAGTGTTTATCAAGGCAATACCACCAAATAAAATTGAGCTCCACCAAATATGGCCTTAACCTATTTTTCTTGTGTTTGTGACCGCCCGAATACTGGCTGAGGAATCTCGACTTAGTGTTAGGGTTATGAGAACTCAATTAAAGTGATAATGCCTAGTGAGACCACCAAATATAGATCCTATGCGTGAATCTGGTGAGGTTGTGAGCTCTAAGAAAAAGAAAGAAAAAGAGCAAGAGAGAATGAATACAAAGGAATCAAAGAGGGCATAGTTTTTCTCGTCTTTCTCTAAGTTGAGTTACTTAGTAATCCGGGAATCTGGATTTTGTAGTACTAGTCTTTATGTAGCATCAAGTGAGAATGAGCCACTAAATATATAATCCTTTCCCTCAGAGATTCTCTACCTAAGCCTAAAGCTGAGGTGGAATTCATAAAATATCTTGAATACCCCGAGAGAAGAAGTCCACCTATCCCGCTAGAATTTTTATTAGGGGTCAAGTACAGGCTTTAGAGGTGTATTAGTTTTCACTCGAATCCGTTGCAAAAGCTACATAACTGCACCTTCACGATTGTCTGGATTTCTAGAGCATAGGATGAAAACAAAAGGGAGAAAAATCTCTATGCAAACACTTGATAAAATAACCAGTCCCTTAGGGACCCTTGCTGTAAATAATTTACTCTTGCATTTGCTAGGGACTAGCAAGATTTAGGCATGGGGGTATGATTGCGCAGCAATCATAGGTCTTAATTGGCCTAGATTAAGCTAGGACTTAGCATAAGTTAGGGTTATTCATGCATGCATACGCATTATCTGCATCTTTATTGCTTGGCCATATAAGTTTTAAGACATCCAGGACCCTTAGCCAACTCCCGCACACTTCAAACCCACTTCTGCAGTGTTATTGAACGTCCAGACACTTTGTCAGACGTCTAATTTCTATAGAATACCCAAAACAGAACCCAAAATCCTTCCAGACTCTGATTGGACGTCCAGAAAATAAGTCTGGACTTCTGATTTTTGAGTATAAGACGTCTGATTCTATTATTAGACGTCTGATACTGCTCTCCAATTCCTGTTTTGAGATTTAAGCCTTGATCTTGGATCTCTAGGTCCCTAAACCCAATTCCAACCCCATAGGAACCTAAATTAAGGTGCCCTAACCCTAGTACATCACCTCTAGACCTCCCTAAGGACATAATTAGGTCCTCACTAAACCTAATTGACTTGGATCTTAGTCAATTCCATCAGCCTATTCAATTGGACTCATTGAGTCCAATTGAGCCCTGATCTCAGCACACACTGTCCAATTGGACTCAGTGAGAGTCCAATTGACCTAGACCTGACTTAATTGAGTTGTTTTACTCTCAATTAAGTTTCCACACACCCAATTAAACTTGTATTAGGTTTAATTTCACTTTACCTTAGTGAATTAGGGTTTATAACCCTAATTTGAGACCTACCTTGACCTAAACCCACTAGAACCCAACCTAATCAACCTAGCCACCTAAGTTTCGACCCACACACACCCACACACACCATCCACACGAAAATATCTAGCCTAGAGTTCTCTAGAACTCTCTACCATGTGTGGTTGCCTTGGTTGCCAAAAATAGCAACCAAGAGCCATTCAATTTTTAGATCCACATTTGGTGGATCTAAAAACCACCATCCACCCTCTCTCTCTCACTCTTCCACGAGCTCCCACCATAGTCCTCTCTAGAGAATTCCATAATTCTCTAGAGAGCTTCCCTTAGGTCTATAAAAAGACCCCTTGGGTGGCCATTGGCACCCATTCACTTCCTTGGCATCCATTCCACTTAGGCTAGCCACTTCCATCTCCACTCCACCTCCACGAGTTGAGCACCACCATGGAGGTCACCATCTCCACGCCAGGAAGCTAGATCAGCTCCCCAACCTCTCTCCAAGGGCCGGCCTAAGTTCCATTGGTCGTCCCCCCTTCTTCTCTCAACCATTCAAAGGCCATCGAGGACCACCCCTGAATGCCCTTCCATTCTGCTAGATTTAGATTATGCTCTTCGTATATTTACTGCATTTATTTACTGCTTAGTAGTGTAGTCTTACTTCTCCCCCAATGATGCATGCGAAATCCCCCCATCGATTCTTGTATGCGATCATTTTCTAGTAGCTAGATTTAACTTTCAAGCATTTATGAACAAGCTTTCCTCTAGATTCCTTGTGCAAAAGCTCCCAAATGAATGAATGAAAACACATTTTTATATATATATATCTCTATCTGTTTGAAATCACCATGAGCTTAATGATTGCTATTATCTTTTGCGTGATTAATGTTTCCTGTTTCTAACTCTTAATATTCTTGCAACTAAGCATGTCGTACGTAAATATGTAATAATGACAAATCGGCATGCGATTCTAAACAAAGTAGAGCGGCAAAAAGATCGATTTGAAAAGTAAAAGCAATGCCTCCCAGAGACGAACGACCGGGACTCAAGTCTCGTTATCTTTAGAAATCATTTTTTTTTACGAACGTTTTTGCACGACTATACTACGATTTCCGACAACTTTCAAATGCGCAAAAATGGCTTTCTGTCATTCCTCAACCGCTTCTCTTCACGAGAAGGATTTTGTCCCACGAAGGAGACGGGAATTCGCAAAGCGAATACCCAACCAAATAACAAAGTAAAATAACAAATATAGTCCTATAGAGCCAACAAAGATTTAAACCTAGCTTCTATAGGAATTAGGAAACTCCCCATTGCAAGGAGTGTGTCGAATCGATGACGCGGTTGCGTGAGCCATGCGACGGTGCAACGTCGCTCTCGTGAACTACGACGGGAGAGCGGGTGCGCAAAGGCTTGATGCTCTCAAGATGTAGAACTTGAGCTTGGAGAGCAAGAGCTTTCCTTGGACACAAAAGAGTGTGAAAGTTCATTACTAGGTGTGTCTTGTGTATCTAGGTGTATGTTTGTGTGCAAGAGGTTCCTTTCTATATATAGAGGCCTTAGGAAAGCTTTGGAAGGCTTAGGAAAGCTTCCATAGCCGTTGGGAGCAAAGCCCAAGAGAATCAGGTCGAAATCAGGAATAATGATTGCACTGACCGGGTTATCAGATGTTTGATCCTGGCATCAGACGTCTGGAAGATCAGTTTAAGACGTCTGGTATCAAAGTCAGACGTCTGATTTCAGCAGACAGAGCTAACTAAGTCCAGCCTAAATGTTATCAGACGTCTGAATCAACAGTCAGACGTCTTAAAACATATTATCAGACGTTTGATTTTGTAATTAGACGTCTGAAAAAGCTGTTTGAGCCCTATATTGGTTTTCTAAGTTCTCCACAGACAACCTAAGTGTCCTAGGGTTGTGCTGGTGTTCCTAGGACTACTGTTAGGGTACTTTGAGGCTCTTTAACATGATGTTCTAAGGAACAAAAAGAGCAAGGAAATAAAGACAAAAGTACATGAAAGAAATAAACAGAATTCTATCCTATTCTTCTTGTCCTTCCATCTTCAATCTATCGCTCCTCGTGAATCTCCTCTGTTTTCCATCAAGCACCTCCAATCCATCCTGGATGCGAGCTTGAACTCCGTCTAATCACGTCTCCATTTGTAATTTGCCTGAAATCTAAGACTTCAAGTGCAAATGTTAAATGACACGTGTTTTGTTATCATCAAAACAAATGATCGTGGTGCTCTAGCACCAACACACCATTGATTCACATATACTAGAAGGTGAAAATATGACTCCGATTCTTGAGGAAATCATTAATGATAGGCAGGGTGACGTGAATTTTTCTGCAACAACTATTAGGGAGAATAATACAGAATTTGAATTGTTGGACTTGATACAAACTAAGCCCTCCTTGGACTTAACCATTACTTCCCAACACCACAAGCAACCTGATGAGTCGACTTTCTGCTTTGCATTATAGTATTTAAGTGGTGGAAAAATCGACTAATCAAAAAAATAAAAATAACCACTCATAGAGGAGCAGGTCATGTCCATAAGGAGGCAATTATGTAATAAACTCTCGATTATTTTATATTCTTTCAGTAAAGTGCAAAATCTCTATTCAAATCTGACATAAAATGCGATGGAAAGTAGATTCACAATAACTTAAAAAGATAAGGGTATATGTGCAATTTTCCCTCACTACAATCTTCAATAAATATATGATGATTTTATGTAATTTTCACTTGAAATATACTAGAGAAAATTAGTGCACAGGTTAAGCCCAAAACCAATCTTGAAATAGTTGAATATCAATAACGTACAATTATCAGAAAATGCGAGTGTGCATGCGCAATTTTGCCACAATAAAATAATAATAAATAAAAATCAAATTCTGGTGGCAATGGCAGTGAATGTAATTTTTAATATCAGAGAAAACAGAGCATTTGCTCTCTCTCCTCCTCGCGAGAGAGAGAGAGAGCACCGGCGGGCTGTGGACGTGCTAGGGAGGTTGGCAAGGATGAGGCCTATCCGATGGAGGCCGCGGTGTCGATGAAGATGGCCAGAGGCGGTCGGCTGGCGGAGGAGGTGAATGTCGGAGGAGGCTGTCTGCTGTCGTGAAGGTGCTGCTTGAGAGAGGCGCGTGGAGGTGTGCGCCTGTGGGTGTGGCCTGGCAGAGGCGGACGGGCGCATGCCTGCAGGCGTGAAGGCATGTTGTAGGAAGGAGGGCACGCAGTGGTGAAGGCGCGTAGTGTAGTGCCTGCTGGGCTACTTGGTGCGGCATGGTGCCTGCGGTTCGCTCTGCAGTGGAGAGAGCTGGAGGAGAAAGAACGTGTGCGCTGGAGCGGGCGTCAATGCACTGTAGTAGGGCGCAGCCTGGCAGGTGAAGGCGGGCGGTGGAGACGCTGCGACGAGGTGTGTGCCTGCAGTAGGGGGCACGCCTGTAGGGAGGCACTAGAGGGTGGACGCGCCTGCAGGCGCGGCTGGAGGATGAAGGCGGGCATGCTTGCGGGCGCAGGTGGGAGTGTCTACGGGTGCTGAGGGGCGAGGGTGGTGCCTGCAGGAGGGGGGGCGCTGTGGCTTGCGCGGTGCTAGCGCATGCAGGAAGGGGGGCACTGTGGTGTGCATGGTGCTAGCTCCTGCAGGAGGGCTGGAGCAGGCAGAGGTGAGGGTGCGAGCGGTGCTTGCAGGTTGTGGAGAGGCTTGCTACGGCACGACTGTAGGCATGCAGTGAAGAGCCTGCAGCTTTGGGTGCGCGGGGAAGATGCAAAACCACAGTGCACGTTGGAGTTACCCACTCTCTCTGGATCCTCCCTCCCCTTTCTCCGCCTCTTCTTTTAACTCCTCTCCTTTGCACATGCGTGAGTTAAGGGATTTTCAAATCCCTTAACTATTTCTAGCTGGTGGCTATTGAGGGTGCCCGGAGGATGGGGAAAAGAACAGCCGCTGGTTATTTGAAAGGGTAATTTACCCTTTCCTCCTTATTCTTTTGCCAATTAGTTTTCCTACACATAAAAAGAACATATTAAGTTATAGAATAGATGCAAACCTAAATCATGATGCATGCAAATATTCTATAACTTAATATAGTTGTTAACAAACCTAAAAGATGCAATTAAAGTTACTTAGGTGTAATATTAGTCCATTAAAATGGACTCATTACAACCCTTACACTCCCTAATCGATCCTTGGCTCAGGTATTTGCTCACTTACATTCTTTTTAGGGAGCATATCAGGCCAGTACATCCTCAAGTAGAATGACGAGTTTAGATTGATGTTTGTACTTTTACTCTCGCCATTCAAGGGTTTGACGTACTTATGATTATATCTTTTAAAACCCTTCCTGCTTTAGAGGACCCTTGTTATCCTCAACTCATGTTTCAAGAGGTACCTTCTTCTATTACTCTTTTCCTTAGACCTCTCCAGGTAGCTTGCGAGATTGTTTGTTATCATGTCTTCTGGTGAGCATTTAGAATCACGCTGCATCATCAGCTCGCCAACATCCGTGGCTACTTGTTTTCTAGGCTTGTGCTGTTACGCATATTTTTAGAGCCTAACTCTTTCTGTTTGGAACCGAAACAAAATGCAATGCTTGTTGGAAGGCAACTCAACATCCTGAATAATGCCTTCATCAGGTGATTTCCTTCCTTTCTCCCCTTGTTTTAATTTTACAATGAGGACATTGTAGGATTTAGGCATGGGGGGGTACATTTTGCATTTTTAGGTAGTATTCATGCATTTAGGTTAGGTGCATTAGCAAAAATAAATAAAAATCTTGAGCTGAATTGGTTAACCCTAGCAAAACATCTTTATCAAGGAGGTGTCATTGAAGATTTTCTTCTTTAATTGTTTCAGAGTTTAGAATTCAATACATTCACTTGCACGTAGACCGGGTAATGGATCTTTGTAGAAAACCAATAAGCATTTTTAGTCTACTAAATCCTTGGGCTGTTTGAAGGGAGTCAGGCAAACTACCTTCTATTAGATCCACCTATTATATGTGAGGAGAAAGTAGAGAGACTACTGGTGTGCTAAGTCTATTGCAAGGAATCTTAAGTTCTGGATAATTAGATGATGATACCTCAGAGTTAGGCATAGTTTTTGCTCTCTGTTCTTGTGTGCAAACATTGTGTGAATTCCTGAGAGTTACCAAATAAGGTACATACACAGAGATTGAGTCCTAATAAAACTATGACTATGGTTGATGGCTACAACCATCCTTCATAGAATCCTCAGCTGAAGGAGGGTAGTGGTGTCAAAGGTCAAAAATACGCTTGTCCTATCCATCGTTTCCCAGTATTGAGAGTAGGCACTTCCACCAAATAAGCCACACAATATTCTCTTGACCATCATCATCCCTAATATTGCCTCATGAATAAAAGTTTGCGTCGTGTTGTGTTGAGTTATGAAAAAGATAAATAAAAAGAAAAAAAAAGAAAAAAAAAGGAAGGAAAAGAGAGAAGAAGAAGAAGAAGAAAAATATATATAAAAAAAAGAGAAAAGAAAGAAAGAAAGAAAAAAAAAAATATATATAAAGAAAAAAAATGTGTTCAAGTTATAACTGTCTTAGGTGTCAATTCTATCAGGTGTCCATATCATTAGGCAATAAAACACCCATTGCGATCCACCAGATATTACCCATACCTATTTTCAGTATTTTCGATCGCCCGAATACTGGTTGAGGACTTCTAACTTAGTTGTAGAGTTATTAGAACTTTAAATAAAGTGTGAATGCCAGGTGAGGCCACCAATCATTGAGTACATGTACAAAATCTGGTAAGATATGTGATCTTAGAAAAGAAAGAAGAAAAGGAAAAAGAAAAGAGAGTGCGAGTGAGCGTAAAGGAATGTTAAGAGAGCACAGTTTTTAACCTTTCTCTAGGTTGACTCGTTTGATAGTCTAGAGATTTAGAGTCTGTAGTACTAGACTACATGTCGCACTAGATGGGTGTAAGCCACCAAATACAAATCCATTTGACTCTGTATCTCCTACCTAAGCCAGAAAGTCAAGGTCAAATTATAGATTATTTTTTACTTTTTCGCTGAGGGAAGTAGTTGTCTATTCTGGTAGAATTTTATCAAGGGTTAAGTACGAACTTCAAATGTAAGTTGGCTTTTCACTTGGATCCGTTACTCGGCCTACTATCATTTCACATTTGTCTGGATCTTTAAATTTTTGGAATTAGAAAAGAAGAAATCTTTTGGTCACTTCCATCACTTTTCACTTTTGCTAGGGACTAGCAAAACTTAGGCATGGGGGCATTTGATAAGTCCAATTTATTGGACATTTATTTGTCTTAAGTACATATGGAATACATTTTCTTATAGTTTAATGGCCTAAGCTAAGTAGTAATTAAGCTTAGCTTATAAATATTTTTGTATTTGCATAGCATTCTAATACATACAAGTATGGTCCTTATTTGATATGTGCATGCAGAGAGAAAATAATAATAGGTGGCTGAACATGAGTATAATTAGCATTTGAAGGAGGGTATGCCCATAATTGTCCATCACTGCTGCTCCCTCCGCCAGCATTCAAATCCAGCAGTTATGCATGCGAAGGGAGAGGTAGAGGTTGCAGTTTAGAGAAGGATAAAGGATCCTTCCCTCTGTGGCTCTCGAGAATCTCCCCCTGGTGGGGATCCTCGCCCTCGCCACCATTGTGAAACAAGCTCTCCACCATGCTCCTCATGCGCACACCATGGACAAGGTGTGCACTGTGATCTAAAGTAGGCTCCATCCTCTTCCTCTTCCCACCCTCAATTTTCTATGCACGGTGACAGCGTGCACATTTGCAACCACCATCATCAATGCCCACTATCAACTCCTCCGTTCTTCCCTTCATCTCCTTCTTCAACCTACATTCTCCACCATCATTCCCTACAACCCAATAGGAACCCAACCACATGGCCACCAGCCATGCACGTGCCATCCACGCAGCATCCCCTTGCGCAATAGGACGCAGCGTCACCTTCATCCTCCTTGCGTGAGTGATGTAAACTTGTTTATATTACATAAAATGTCTATTTATGAATGTTCTTAAGCATAGAATTGCATTACATACTATAAATATTGCATAGCATGCATCATCTTGTATTTAGATTAGTTTGAATAAAATGGTGGTTAATTGTCTCCTTTTATATTTAAGGACAAAGCAACTTTTTATCGGGGCCTCGGATCCAACATCCAACTGTACAGATCTGATCAGGGCGACGATTGGAGTTCAACGACTCCAAGATCGCCCTAATCAGACATCTGTAGCATCAGATAGAGATCGAGGAACCCTAGAAGATCAAGAGCCAAGATGGTGTGAATCCACACTTCAGATGACAAATCCAACCGCACGGATGGATTCGGATCGATGATCGTAGCCTAACGATGCGAAAATTGACTCAATTCGACACCCGTGGCACTATCTACATCATCCAATAAATGGACGGCCAAGATGGCACCACGTGGCGCCATCTCAGCCGCCCAACTGGACACCTTCAACCTCTGAAGCATTTAGTGCCCTCGCCTCTCAGCCTTTGGATCAAGATCCAACGGCTGAGAGTGGATCCCAACCGGCACTTGAAGACTCTGAAGGACAGCTTGAAGATGCAGCCTTGACCGGTGGATCTCAATCCAACGGTCCAGAATGCACGATCAAGAGAAGCTCCACCCGCCCATCCACGTGCGTAACGCAGTGGATAGAGTGTTCAATCGCGGATGGATGCAGGTTCGAGCCACGAGGAGCTGGAGCTGAGGCGTGGGTGAGCGGGTGTGCTTGACCACCCGATGAGGATTAGACGGCCACGTGCGCTCAATCCAGATCATGCGCCAACGCATGCCCGCGCGTAACATGGGATCGCATGCGCTAGGCACCCATTGAGGCGCTGCAGTTATCAATCCTCAGCCATTCGATCTCACGATCGAATGACCGAGATTTGATGAACATGGGGGGCGCGGGAGGTGAGCAGGCGGCAGGTGCAGCGCACATCGCCCATGACCTGGGCTTTAGTGACACTTAATTCCGTTACTAAAGGCCCCTTATTTAATATTTTGAAATTGTAAAGACAAAATTGCCCTCACTCCTTGCAACTATAAAAGGAGACCTCCTCCATACGAAATTCTCATCCCTTCCTTCTCTTCTCTCCCTCTCCAAAGCTCAAGAGAAGCTTGTCCCACACTCGAGATGCTCCTCGAGAAATAAAGTCAAATTTTCACCCTCATTTCGGAAGCGGATCCTGCGACGATGATGACGTGCTGCCCCGTTGTCGTTCCTCCTACCTCAACCTCCTTCTTCCCGCTCCGTCCTCTGTCTTCTGGGTGGCGTCTCGTTTGGCTCGTCCTCCAAGCGATCGTCGAGGAGGATAACTTCTCTCTCCCATTCCTCTTTTCAGCTTTCTAGAGTAGAATTTTCCTACTTTCTAGTGTAATAGATTTCCTGCTTTCTAGTGTAATTTTTCTCTAGTTTTAATTGTATAAACATTTTGAAATATTAAGTGCATGTTCTCTCTCTCTCATTTATTCTGATTGTTAAAATTGCTTTATTGTAATTATGTCGCTTCGCTTTTCAACAAAAACTATAAAAAAATATAATTGCGAATATAGATCGACGTAGCCTCCCTGAGTTCGACTCGGGATTTCTATTCCGGTACAAATTTTATTTGGTGAACACGAGTTCTTCGCTTTTAAACTACGACGACAGGTTTTTCAAAACCAAATACGATAGCATAGTAACCCGTAGCTTCAACATTTTGGTGCCGTTGCCGGGGAGGCAACGATTTCCGATCTTCTTTTCGCATTTCATGCACTTTATTGTCTTCTAACTTGCTTTCTCTTGTGTCTATTGTTTTGCAGAGACCTCCACTAGGGAATCATCAAGCGATAGACCGGAGTAAAGTGCAGTTGAAGACAACTGTAAGTGCTCCTCATTCTTCCCCCCTCCATAGATTTCATTTGTCACATTAAATCCAAATTTCAACTAACTTAGATGTTTGCATAAATCCTAGGAATAGTTTAGTTGTTTGGATTCTCACTCACGCTCATTCCACCCTCATTTAGAAAAAAAAAAGATAGTCTTGTGGGGTAATTTTCAACAGACAAACAATGTACACCCACATTCAAGGCACTTAACCTAATTGATTTATTTCTACTCAACCGGGTTCTGATCTATGGAACCGGTACACACAAGGCAACACATAAAAGACTAGAAATCATTTTAGATTAACCATCTCTGTGTGCCTAACTTAGTGTTGTAGTTGTGGCCAATTATTTGAGTTGTTTGGGCCGCACCACTCTACCTAAAATCAACTCATCAAGTAGCTCCTCCTTAGTGTTTTCAATCTAGGTCTATTCCAGGCACTCCACTTTATTTCTGGTTTTAAAGAAAAACAATCTTCACTTGTGTTTGAAAACCTGGTTTACCTCAAATTTGATTGAAATCAACCTAATTTTAAACCCTAAAAGCTACTTAAGCAAGATTTGTACATTAAAATCCACACATCACAAATAATCTTGCTTGAAAACCCTGGTTGTGTATGCAGTTACACAATTCTCAATCAATCATTAAGGGCACAACCCATTTTAAGGGCCCATCACATTCCATAAGCACCACAATCCCAGGCCTTAATAAAATTGAGTAGACGTTGGCCTTAAGGACTGATTCGCTCTTCGGGGCTTAGTCTGAGATTGCCTTTGATTAACCTACTTGTACTGATTAATCTGATGTCTAGCTAGGGGAGTAGCGTCAAATGACCGTGGCTGGGGGGTACACTAGGAACCGGAGGCGAAAGCCGAAGGAAGAACCTTCTCTCTAGTCCCTCCTTCTAACTGGTTGGATTGAGCAGACACAAGCAGAGTAAATCATTTACAATCTTAAGGTGGGTTTTGGGAGTCTGTAGATCCTTAGGCTACCCCACTTAAGGACAACCTTGTTTTGTTGTGCTGCAGGATCCTTATCCCCAGTCCTTCCGACCTTCTCCTAGTTTATGCTGGGAAGATGGTCATTGAATCCCTGATTGGAAGGACCACTAGAGTATTCTAGGAGAAGCAAATTGGATTTGGTCAAATTGATCCCATGGCCGACCAACAGCCTCCTCTGCCTTGGGATCCACAGGAGGAATTCCGAAGGCAACTGGAACAAATGTAGAGAATTCAAGAATGGTTCCAGAGAATGCAGGGTGCTCAGCCCTTGAAGGATTTTTATGATCCTTCAAATTACTGGGAACGTCCCGACGTCTAGATTCCGGCTGGAGGCGTAGAAATCAAGCCCCAGGTGTTAAGCCTGATCAAACATTATCATGGGCTTGGCTTCAAAGACCCGTTTCAGCACTTGGAGGACTTGACCACTTTGGTCTAGACCACTAAGGCACGAAACGTGAACGAGGAGCAAATGATTATGAGGCTCTTCCCCCACTCTCTTAGGGATAAGGCCGCTCATTGGTATAGGACAATAGGAAGACCAATTGCAACTTGGAATGAGTTGAAATCGGCCTTTCTGAAGAAATTCTTCCCAGTCGAATGTACCAATGCCATAAGATGGGCAATCACTACCTTTACCCAGTGGTCGGGGGAGTAGTTTCATGTGGCTTGGGAGCGATTCCAAGACCTATTGCGGAGGTGTCCACACCACGAGGTGCCGAAATGGCAACTTGTGCAGATCTTCTATCCTGGGTTGACTGAGCAACTCAGAAATCATGTGGATGCTTCTTGCGGAGGCAATTTCCTCAACAAAGACCCAGATAGTGCACACGATTTGTTTGAAGAAATGAGTGAGAATTCAATCAATCATGCCTCCATGGATACTTTTAACTGGTCCTAGCAGCCCAGATCAAATGTCAATGAAGTCCATGACTCTCATTCATTTGATATGGAATTGATTTGTAACAAACTTGACAAGGTGGACTTGGTTGCTAAGAGAATGGAAGAGTGGATGGCTGGAAATTCTATAAACAACTCTCGATCCACTCGATCCCAAAATTTGGGATTCCATTCTTCGCGAGCTCCTTCTGGACAGGAGTTCGTGAATCAACTCGATGTGGCTCAACCTGTGAGTCAGCATTTTTCGGAACCCCACGGGTTCCAAATTGGGGCCTTTGATCCCAGTTTTTCTGATGCTTCCCTTTCTTTCTCTCCATCCTCATCCTATGAGGATGTCTGTGCTGTACAGGAGAATGTTAGATCCAACCCCTACTCTAATGCTTATAATCCGGGTCGGAGAAACCACCCTAACTTCTCCTAGAAAAATTCAGGGCAACAGACCCAATTCTGACCTGGAACTATGCTCTGCAACGACCAATGGGTCAGGGTCATGTGTATACTCAGTTGCCCCCAAATCAGGTCAATCAGCCATCTTGGAATGCCCGTCAACCTGTAGGGCAGGTTGATTTGAACCGGCAAATGGTAGAGATGTAAGGATCCATGCTCCAGCTCATGCAGCAAATGAAAACCTCGCTAGATAACTTGCAGACTGGGCTCATTGCTAACTCTAGTCAACTCGGATCTCTACCATCCCAACGTGTACCCAACTGTCGAAATATTCTATATCCAAGCAACCAAGCCCATGGGTACGGAAATCAGAGGGATCCATACGCACATGCTCAAGTGGTTGGACAGGGTCCCTCCTCCTCCTCTTCTTCTTCTGCACATCAACAATTCCTGGCTAATCAAGCCCCTCCAATCTTTCCTAACCCTCCCCAAGACCTAAACTCTTATGCATATGCAAATTCTGTCACCTTGAGGAGTGGTAAGAAGATTCAGGATCCACAACCACACTATTCTGATCTATTGAATACTGAAGAACCTGAGGAGAGAGAGGAGAATTTTGGAGAAGAAATCAAGGCTTAGGAACCTGATTCCAAAGATCTGACTCATGTTCCTCTTCCTGAAGCCTTGATCAAATCAAAGAAGAAGAAGTCTGTTAATAGCAATGAGGAGCTTCTGAATATCTTTAAGAATGTTGATATTAATATCCCACTCCTCGATGCTATTAAGCATATATTGGCTTACGCAAGATTTTTAAAGGATTTATGTACACAAAAGCGTAAGTCGAGAGAATCTGTTCCGAGGAAGGTGGTACTCTTCGAGCAGGCTAGTTCTGTTATCCTGCACTACCTCCCTCAGAAAAAGAGAGATCCAGGTGCTCTGTTGATTTCTTGTGTCATCGGAGATTATATGTTTGATAGCACACTTCTGGATCTAGGTGCATCCATCAACCTAATTCTGCCTTCTCTTTACGAGAAGTTTGGATTAGGTGAACTTCGGCTGACTTCAGTAACGCTACAGTTAGCGGACCGTTTAGTCACAAATCCGTGAGGCATTATTGAAGATGTTATAGTTATGGTTAAGGATTTCTATTTTCTTGTAGATTTCCTTATCCTTGACATGGATGTACCTGAAAATCTGAGGAACACGGCCATCATTTTGGGGCATTCATCCCTGGCTATCGCTAAGGCCAACATTAACTGTGAAAGCGGTAGCATGGAAATGCCTTTAGGGATCAACGAATGAAATTGGATATTTTTAAGGCGATTAATAAATTTGAGGATTGTGGATTTGTTGAGGAACTTGAGGAGGATGATGTAAACATTCAAACTTGTTTGATGGTTTCTTCAATTGAAAGTTCCTCCTTTGATGACGAATTGGATTTGCAACCCTCTATGGTAGACCTGCTGTTGAACGAGAATCTACGCTAATGTGTTTGGTTTTGGAAAACCCGTCGTTGTAGTTCGAAAGCGAAGGATTCGTGTTCAACAAATAAAATTTATACCGAAATAAGAATTCCGGGTCGAACATAGGGAGGCGAACGTTTGATTTAAAAACTCCGCGTTTCTTTTTATTTTGTCACAAAGAAATTCAATTTAAACTATCTAAGTATCTACAACAAATAAAAGAGAGAGAGGGAGTAAGAGAGAGAGAAGGAATACTATACATGGAAATCAAAATGAGATGTAGAATAGACAAGGAATTTATCATAAAAGAGTTCTTTCATTACAACTAGAAAACATAAAACAATTACTCTAGAAAGCATTAAAAGAATGGAGGGAGAAATGTCCTCCTCGACGATCGCTCGAAGGACGAATAGACTACTCTAGAAAGCAGTAAATCTATACTAGAAAGCAGTAAAAAAGAATAGGGAGAGAGAAATCCTCCTCGACGGTCGCTTGGAGGACGAGCCGGACGGGACGACGCCTGGACGAAGGAGGATGAAGCAGGACGAAGGAGGACGAAGCAGAAGAACGGGAACGAAGCAGCACGCCGTCGTCGTCGCGGGATCCACTTCCGAAGGGAGACGAAAATTTGGACTTTATCTCGCAAGAAGCATCCCGGGTGTGGGACAAGCTTCTCTTGAGCTTTGGAGAGGTAGAGAGGAGAAGGAAGGGATGAAAATTTCGTATGGAGGGGGTCTCCTTTTATAGTTGCAAGGAGTGAGGGTAAAATGGACATTACATCTTCAAAATAATAAATAAGGGGTCTTTAGTGACGGATAAAACCGTCGCTAAAGCCCCGCCGTCGCCGCCGCGCCCACGCGCGCCCGCTCGGCTGGCCTGCGCGCGTAACGCATACGCACGTCCGCGTCGTCTCAGCCGTCCGATCGCGAGATCGGACGGCTTAGATCGCATCCGCGCCCGCTGCGTAGCGCGCCCGCCCGCGTGCGATCGAGCGTCCACCAGAGCGTCCAATTGCGCGTCGGCGCTATCGGGCGCGCGCGGCCGTTGGATCTTCATCCGACGCTCGTGCGCGCCCGCTCGCCCGCGCCTTCGACCCCCTCACCGCGGCTCGAACCCGCGACCTCCGCTTCGCCCGCAGCTGCGTCGCCGCTGCGCTACGCGGGCGAAATGGTCGCGCGGAAGTTTTTAAATGCGAGCGACCGCAGCCGTTGGATCGAGATCCAACGGCGGAGAGGAGACGGTGCGCGGTCTTCACAGGACTCCTGCGGCCGATTGGGCGGCTGGGATGGCGCCACGTGGCGCTATCTTGGCCGTCCATCTTCTGGAAGTTGTAGATGGTGCCACGGATGTCGGATTGACTCGATTTTTGTGTCGTTCGGCTGCGATCGTCGATCCGAATTCATCCGTGTGGTCGGATTTTCCATCTGAAGTGCGGATTTACACCATCCTGGCCCTTGATCTTCTAGGGTTCCCCGGTCTCTATCTGATGCTACGGATGCCTGATTAGGGCGATCTTGGAGTCGTTGAACTCCAATCGTCGCCCTGATCATATCCATACGGTTGGATCTTTGATCCGAGGCCCCGATAAAATATTTGCCCTGTCCAAGCACATAAAAGGAGACAATTAACCTCCATTTTATTCAAACTACTCTAAATGCAAGATGATGCATGTAATGCAATATTTATATCATGAAATGCAATCCTATGCTTAAGAACATGCATAAATAGACATTTTAAGTAGTGTAAATGTGTTTACATCATACCCCCATGCCTATCTTTTGCTAGTCCCTAGCAAAAACTATATGCTATTTATAAAAGAATTAGGTTAGATTATTTGGACCTGAGTTATTTTCAATCATTAAGAAATTCTCTACTTAAGAACTGAACTTTCAAAGACACAACAGTGCCCGGGTATCAGCCAAAATGCAGACCGCCTCAAGCCTCGCCTTATTCAAAGAAACATTCCTTTTTCTCTTTTTACTCTTTTCTAATTTTTTTTTTTTTTTTTTTCAAATTTTAGGGTTTAAGAGTGGCTTTCTACGGCCATTCAACTCACCCAAGATTTGATGAGAACCCTAAGTTTTAAGCATCTTATTGTGATTGTGATAGACTCGTTGACCGGCAATTAAAACGGACTTCGGATTTCTACGCCCCTAGGTGACCTCAAAAAGAATTCTGCCTAAAGGTGTATCTTTACAACCGGTAGCTTTCTCCCTACTTTTATATATTTTTTTTAACGGGGTCAACACAAGGGTGAATCCAGTGTATATCTCCCCGGTTTATTCTACTTCTCCGCTTCTTCCTAAGTGTTTTGGGAATTTTTAGTGCATTTTCTGAGCTGGGTTCTGGACAACCGGTCGATGAGCTGTTACCACCGACAACTTGCCAGCCATACTCGTGCGGCGAAGTGTGGCTTATTTCTTTTTGTTCTTTTCTCTTTTTGATTTTTTTTTTTTTTTTTTTTAAGTAGGTGGCTTCCCTGGTCTAAGATTTACCTAAAGGAAGCAAAAAGAGAAAGGTCAGTGACTGGGCTCTGGACAACCTACCTATGGGCTGTTACCCACGATAACTTGCCAGCCATATCACCCTAGAAGGTTCATTAGCTACCCAATTTCCATTAAAATTGCCGAGCAATGAGTCAGTGCAAAGAAAGTGTGTAGATGCTTAAAACTCAAAATTCCCTTAAATCAGAGGGTGGGTTGACAAGTCGTGTACTTATCACCCAAACTTATTTATTCCAATTATAATAAAATTCAGGTTGGCGAGAACTCAAAAAACAAATCCACATTTTAGTGGATACATAGGCTGATTAAGTCCAAAGACCTGAAGGGTCTTTGTGTTCAAACCATAATATAGTATTTCTTAAGATCGAAAATTTTCTTAAACCCAAATTCTCTTTCCTAATTTCGATTTTTTTTTTTTTTTTAATAATAAAACAAATCTACGGAGCTGACGAATGAATTCAAAGATAAATATCCACCCCCCCATGCCTATCTAATGCAATGTCCTCATTGTATTAAAAAGACATAAAACAGAGTGGAAAAGCGTAGAAAGCACCTGAATTGCGTGGATATCGGGTCCGCTCCGAGATGAAAATGAAAAAGAACTGTATATGTGCTGAGTTTAGTGCCTTCAGCTAGGCACACTATACAAAGAAAAGAAATGAAGAATTCACATGAGCAGGTCAGAATTAGAATAAACAGAAGAATCCTCTGACCTGTCAGCAGAGGTCCACAGATGTGGACCAGATTGTGGTGCAGACCCACACCCCATAATCGAGAATATCTTAGGTTCTGGAAAAAAATTACCCAAAACCTAAAATCAGAATGCAAGCGGGGTCGGGCCTGCGATTTGTGAGGATGCAACCCAAGGCCAAAATGTCGGGTTACAGAGAATTGAAGCTCAAAAGGATAATCGTTAAATATGTACTTGAGTTTGACATCCTCGAAACAAATGTCGTAAGGGTTCTGATTTGATGGTTTCAGTTTAAAAGGAACCCTTCGACTCAATCTTCCATTTCCTCCAAAATTGACTTCCCAAATCAGAATTTCCCAGCTCCTATCCTCCTCATTCGGCATATCAAATTCCATGACCTCTTGTATATTCATCACCCCGTCTGAAATCTCCAAGTCTAGATGATGTGGCAAAATCAAAATTGACTTGGGTCTAATTATCTCAGAATTAGAATCATCAATAAGCTCAACAGGGTGTAACTGATAATCAGGGCATTGAATTAATTCCTCCAGAAAATGCGATTCTGGATCCGTATCGTGTGCCCTAATAAGATCAGTTTCCTCAGTTATTGGGCTATCAAATGATCTATCAGATTCCTCAGGCCCAATCGTCTCACAAAAATCGTGATCTGAAAACTCGTGTGAGACTTCGCAACTTGAATCTTCACCATCAGGATCCGTATCAATGTATGTCCCAAAATCATTTGTCACTTTGCGTTCCAAGGAGACATACGTTTCCTCGTAACCCGGCTCAGGGATTTCAGGTGAAGAAATCAAATCATCCTTAATTGGTTGTTTTAATTCAATCTGGTCAGCTTCGTAACACGTGTCCCCCCCAACAGGTGCCTGAGCGGGTTCTGTCATTGGCTTTCCTGAAGAGAGTTCATCCTGGGAATTATTCCAAGATTGAATCAAAGCAACCACGAATCTCATCCTCAATTTCGCTAATTTCCCAAGTAGAAACTCACCCGGGTTCTTATCCTTAACATCCTGGAGCCAATCCAACAAAGACTTGTTTAAATCATCAATCATTTCAATCAGGGGCTCCAATCTCTCAATGCAAGGTATTGGCTGAACTTCTAAAGATTGAATGATATTCCTCAAGTTAGCCAGAACCTTATCTTGAACCTGATTAACCTGAACCAAATGAGTTGGTTCAGGGTTGGGCAGGTTTGACATCAATGTAGAGGAATTAACGAATTGAGATTCGTTATACCCATCCTGATAATAGGTCATTTCAGATTGTTCAAAAGATGGAGATGACCTAAAGGCAGTGAAATCAGAGGATGGGTAAGGATCAGTGTATCCTTCTTGATTGTAGATCGCATTAGGTTGTTCATGAAAGGAGGACGATCTATAATCGATGCAACTCTGAGAAGGATAGAATTGAGAATCAAAGTGTTCAGGGTTAGACCCTAAACACGGGGGTCCGGAATTGTACCCCCAATCCGAATTATCCCAACTAACTGATGGTCGATTACAATACGAGTTGGGATAATCGTCATGTTGAGGATAATTTACAACAGGAGGGAAAGAGCGGGAATGCGTGAAATATGTGGAAGGATTCATGAGACACAGGAGGAAGAAAGGTGCCCTGCAATACAAACAATCAAACCTGTCCTTAAATGGGTTAGCCTACAGACCTACAGACTCTCAAAACCCGTCTTGAGATAAAGGAACGATTTGATCTACTTCTGTCTGTTCAATCCAACCAGTTAGAAGGAGGGACTGGGGAGAAGGTTCTTCCTTCGGCTTGCGCCTCCGGTTCCTAGTGTACCCCCCAGCCGCGATCGTTTGACTCTGCTCCCCTAGCTAGACATCAGATTGAACAGTAGAAACAGACTAATCGAAAATAATCTCGTTCTGAGTTCTGAAGAGCGAGTCCAATCCTTAAGGCCAACGTCTACTCTATTTTATTTAGGGCTAGGTTTGAATGTGCTTTGGAATGTGATGGGCCCTTTAAATGGGTTGTGCCCTTAATGATTGATTGCTTTGTGTGTGCGTGCACAACCAGTGGTTTTCAAGCAAGATTATTTTTGATGTGATGAATTTTAAGGTTCAAATCTTGCTTAGTAGCTTTTAGGATTCAACTTTAGGTGTTTTCAATCAAGTTTCATTGGCACACCAGGTTTTGCAAGCACAGGTGAAGATATTTTCCTTTAAAGTTTAAAAAGAATGTGGAGTGCCTGGTAGATCCCTAAGAGTTGAACCTAATTGGCAGCTACTTGATGAGTTGATTTTATTTGAAGTGGTGCGGCCCAAACAACTCAAACAACTGGCCTGATGCACCACCTAATTAGGCACACAAATGATTACCCAATCTGATTTCTACTCGATTATGTGTTTGGATGTGTGTACCGGCTCCTAAGATTGGTTTACCGGTTGAGTTAGAAAATCAGATGAGGTTGTGTACCTCTGTGAGATTTTTTTTTATTATTATTATTTTTTTAATGTGGGGGTTGGAGTGAGTATGGATGTCAAACAACAAACAATCTAACCTTAGAGTTTATAAGAACACCTAGGTTGATTGATGTTTGAATTATTATGTGATGAAATGAAATCTAATGGGTGGGAGGTGGGGGATAACTTACAAAACCTTCCACAACACTTTACTCCGATCTACCGCTTTTGCCTGTCTCGAAAGAGTACCTGCAATTACAATAAGAAAGGAGAAAAGTGAGGTAAATGATTTGTAAGTTACAAAACGCGAAGAGAAATCAAAGAGCGTTGCCTCCCCGGCAACGGCGCCAAAATGTTGAACGAGAATCTACGCTAACGTGTTTGGTTTTGGAAAACCCGTCGTTGTAGTTCGAAAGCGAAGGATTCGTGTTCAACAAATAAAATTTATACCGAAATAAGAATTCCGGGTCGAACACAGGGAGGCGAACGTTTGATTTAAAAACTCCGCGTTTCTTTTTATTTTGTCACAAAGAAATTCAATTTAAACTATCTAAGTATCTACAACAAATAAAAGAGAGAGAGGGAGTAAGAGAGAGAGAAGGAATACTATACATGGAAATCAAAATGAGATGTAGAATAGACAAGGAATTTATCATAAAAGAGTTCTTTCATTACAACTAGAAAACATAAAACAATTACTCTAGAAAGCATTAAAAGAATGGATGGAGAAATGTCCTCCTCGACGATCGCTCGGAGGACGAATAGACTACTCTAGAAAGCAGTAAATCTATACTAGAAAGCAGTAAAAAAGAATAGGGAGAGAGAAATCCTCCTCGACGGTCGCTTGGAGGACGAGCCGGACGGGACGAAGCCTGGACGAAGGAGAACGAAGCGGGACGAAGGAGGACGAAGCAGAAGAACGGGAACGAAGCAGCACGCCGTCGTCGTCGCGGGATCCACTTCCGAAGGGGGACGAAAATTTGGACTTTATCTCGCAAGAAGCATCCCGGGTGTGGGACAAGCTTCTCTTGAGCTTTGGAGAGGTAGAGAGGAGAAGGAAGGGATGAAAATTTCGTATGGAGGGGGTCTCCTTTTATAGTTGCAAGGAGTGAGGGAAAAATGGACATTACATCTTCAAAATAATAAATAAGGGGTCTTTAGTGACGGATAAAACCGTCGCTAAAGCCCCGCCGTCGCCGTCGCCGCCGCGCCCACGCGCGCTCGCTCGGCTGGCCTGCGCGCGTAACGCATACGCACGTCCGCGTCGTCTCAGCCGTCCGATCGCGAGATCGGACGGCTTAGATCGCATCCGCGCCCGCTGCGTAGCGCGCCCGCCCGCGTGCGATCGAGCGTCCACCAGAGCGTCCAATTGCGCGTCGGCGCTATCGGGCGCGCGCGGCCGTTGGATCTTCATCCGACGCTCGTGCGCGCCCGCTCGCCCGCGCCTTCGACCCCCTCACCGCGGCTCGAACCCGCGACCTCCGCTTCGCCCGCAGCTGCGTCGCCGCTGCGCTACGCGGGCGAAATGGTCGCGCGGACGTTTTTAAACGCGAGCGACCGCAGCCGTTGGATCAGAGGAGACGGTGCGCGGTCTTCACAGGACTCCTGCGGCCGATTGGGCGGCTGGGATGGCGCCACGTGGCGCTATCTTGGCCGTCCATCTTCTGGAAGTTGTAGATGGTGCCACGGATGTCGGATTGACTCGATTTTTGTGTCGTTCGGCTGCGATCGTCGATCCGAATTCATCCGTGTGGTCGGATTTTCCATCTGAAGTGCGGATTTACACCATCCTGGCCCTTGATCTTCTAGGGTTCCCCGGTCTCTATCTGATGCTACGGATGCCTGATTAGGGCGATCTTGGAGTCGTTGAACTCCAATCGTCGCCCTGATCATATCCATACGGTTGGATCTTTGATCCGAGGCCCCGATAAAATATTTGCCCTGTCCAAGCACATAAAAGGAGACAATTAACCTCCATTTTATTCAAACTACTCTAAATGCAAGATGATGCATGTAATGCAATATTTATATCATGAAATGCAATCCTATGCTTAAGAACATGCATAAATAGACATTTTAAGTAGTGTAAATGTGTTTACATCACCTGCCATCTTCTGAAGAGGTTATTGATTTTGTTCACTCACAACCTCTTCCTCTTGTTGAGTCTTTAACATCTTCCTTACCGTCAATCATCAACCCGCCCCAGCTTGAACTGAAACCATTGCCTGAGAATTTGAAATATCAATTTTTAGGACCTCAGAAGACCCTCCCTGTGATTATCAGTGCTAAATTAACAATGGACCAAGAGATTAAATTGATCAAGGTCTTGAAGGAACACAAGGAGGCAATTGGTTGGACCATTCATGACCTTAGGGGGATCGAGCCATCTTACTGCAATCATAGAATATTCTTGGAAGATGGATCTCGCCCTTCTCGCCAGATGCAGAGGAGATTAAATCCAAATATGCGAGAAGTGGTCAAAAAGGAAATCATTAAGTGGCTCGATGCAAGAATTATTTATCCAATCTCTGATAGTCCCTGGGTAAGTCCCATACAGATTATTCCTAAGAAAGTCGGGATTACCGTTGTGACTAACGAGAGAGGAGAATCTGCCACAACTCGTTCAGCTTCCTCTTGGAGGGTTTGTATTGATTACAGGAAGCTGAACACTGCCACGAGAAAGGATCATTTTCCCCTTCCTTTCATTGATCAAATCTTGGAAAGACTAGCTGGGTAGAAGTACTTCTGTTTTCTTGATGGCTACTCGGGATACAACCAAGTTCCTATCCATCCCGAGGATCAGGAAAAACTACTTTCACCTGTCCCTATGGAACCTTTGCTTTCTGTAGGATGCCTTTCGGTTTATGCAATGCACGTGCAACTTTTCAAAGGTGTATGTTAGCCATATTCTCTGACATGGTGGGAGAGTTTATGGAAGTCTTCATGGACGATTTCTCTGTTTTTGGAGAATCGTTTGACTCTTGTTTGGCTAATCTGAAAATGATTCTTAAGCGATGTATCAAAACACGATTGGTCCTTAGATGGGAAAAGAGTCATTTCATGACACAAGAAGGCATCGTCTTGGGTCATGTAATCTCTGAATGGGGAATTGAAGTGGATAAAGCTAAGGTTGATGCTACTGCTAAACTTTCTCCTCCCACATCTGTTAAACAAATCCGATCATTTCTTGGTCATGTGGGATTCTACAGAAGATTCATCAAGGATTTCTCGAAGGTTGCTTGTCCCCTGAGCAATCTTCTCGCCAAAGAAACACCATTTGTTTTCGACGAATCATGATGTAAGGCATTTTATTTCTTGAAAATGGCAGTCACTTGTGCCCTAGTGTTGCAACCACTGATTTGGACAGCCCCTTTTGAGATCATGACCGACGCTTCTGATTACGCGGTTGGGCTATCTTGGGTTAGAAAATAGATAGAAAGCCCTCTGTCATCTACTACACTAGTAAAACTTTGGATGAAGCCCAGAGGAATTACACTGTTACTGAAAAGGAATTACTAGCCGTAGTGTTTGCTTTGGAAAAATTCAGGGCTCATCTATACCGACCACTCGGCTTTGAGACATATCTTGGCCAAAAAGGATACCAAGCCCCGGCTTATTCATTGGATTCTTTTGTTTCAAGAATTTGATCTTGAAATCAAGGATAAAATCGGGGTACAAAATGTGGTGGCGGATCATTTGTCGAGACTCCTAAGTGATTCTTCTCATCTGGACATCCCGATTGCTGACACTTTTCTGGACGAAGCTATCCTTACAATTTCAGGTGTCCAAACCCTGTGGTTTGCTGACATTGTTAGCTATTTGGCCATTGATCAAATCCCCCAGGATTGGACCAAGCAACAATGGGATAGACTCAAATCTGAGGCCAAATACTACTTCTGGGAGGACCCTGAATTATACCGCATCGGCTCTGATCAGATTATTCGCCGATGTGTTTTGGAGAATGAATTCAACAGTATACTCGAGTTCTGCCATGCATCTGCGTGTGGTGGACATTTCTTTGGGAAAAAGATGGCTGCAAAAATTTTGCAATCTGGCTTCTATTAACCGTCTTTATTTAAGGATGCCTAGGATTTCTCAAGGTCATGTTCTTGATATCAGGCACTCGGGAGCATAACTAAGAGAGATATGATGCCCCTAAATCCAATTCTTCCTGTCGAAATCTTCGATGCTTGGGGCTTCAATTTCATGAGACCCTTTCTCCCTTCATTTGGACATCAGTACATTCTTGTTGCTATTGATTATGTGTCCAAATGGATTGAGGCGATTCTCCCCTGAACCAATGACCACAAGGTGGTTATCGATTTTGTCAAGAAAAATATCTTTAGTAGGTTTGGGATTCCGAGGGCCATCATCAGTGACGGTGGCACTCATTTAACTAATGCCCAATTTCAGAATTTGTTGGCCAAATACGAGGTTAATCACCGAATTTCCACACCTTGCCATCCCCAGACGAATGGTCAAGCCAAGATCTCCAATCGGGAGATCAAGAACATTCTGCAGAAAACAGTTAGGCCTTATCACAAGGACTGGACTCAAAAGCTTGAGGATGCTCTTTGGGCCTACCGTATAGCGTATAAAATGCCCATCGGCATGTCTCCATTTTGTTTGGTGTATGGAAAGGCATGCCATCTACCCGTAGAGATTGAACATAGGGCATTCTGGGCGATCAAACAATGCAACTTAGATCTGAATTTAGCTGGGAAGACCAGGAAACTCCAACTATCTGAGTTGGAAGAGCTTAGAAATGATGCATACGAGAATGCCATGATCTACAAGGCTTGGACCAAAGCTCTACATGATCAATTATTTCTCGCAAGAGCTTTGAGCCGAACCAGAAGGTCTGGTTATTCGATTCTTGACTTAAGCTCTTTCTTGGCAAACTTAGATCTAAATGGAATGACCCATTCATTATTGACCAGATTTTTCCAAATGGAGCTGTTTAGATCTTTGACCCAAAGATGGGTAACACATTTAAAGTCAACGGTAAACGTCTGAAGCCTGTTATTGACCATACTCTTCCAGAACCCGTCTCAGACACGGTTGCTCTAGCCATATTGTGACTTCTTTGGTTGGACTTTGCCTAGCTGACGGCATTAAACTCAGTAGTTGTACATATGACACAAAGTTGACCCGAGCTTCATATTCAGGTGACATCTTTCATACTCTACCCTTTCTTTCATGTCTCTTTCTCAATGTAGACATTGCATCAACTAGGCATGGGGGTGGATTCATTTTTGAATCATTTTGTCAGCTTTGTGAAATTCTTGTAAATTGTATATCTCTTCTTATTTATACATAAAAAAAGGAAATTTTTTTTTTTTTTGAATTAGGAAGGAATATTTGGACATTAGGACTTTTCAATCTTAGGAAATATTACATTAGGATTTGAACACAAAGACACTTCAGGTCTTTGGACTTAATCGGCCCATGTATCCACTAAAATGTGGATTTGTTTTTCGAGTCCTTGCCATCTTAATTCTATTGTAATTTGAGTAAATAAGTTTGGGTGATAAGTACATGACTTATCAACCTACCCTCTGATTTGAGGGAACTTTGAGTCTTAAGCATCTACACACTTTCTTTTCACTGAATTGTTAATCGACGGTTTTAATAGAAATTGGGTAGATAATGAACCTTCTAGGGTGATATGGCTGGCAAGTTATCGTGGGTAACAGCCCATAGGTAGGTTGTCCAGAGCCCAGTCATTGGACCATTCTCTTCTTGCTGCTTTTAGGTAAATCTTAGACCAGGGAAGCCACCTACTTAAAAAAAAAAAGAAAAGAAAAAAAAGGAGAAAATTAAAAATAAATAAAAGAAATAAGCCACACTTCGCCGCACGAGTATGACTGACAAGTTGTCGGTGGTAACAACTCATTGACCGGTTGTCCAGAACTCAGCTCAAGAAATGCACTGAAAATTCCCAAAACACTTAGGAAGAAGCGGAGAAGTAGAATAAATCGGGGAGATATACACTGGATTCACCCTTGTGTTGACCCCATAAAAATAAAAGTAGGGAGAAAGGTACCGGTTGTAAAGATACACCTTTAGGCAGAACTCTCTTTTTAAGGTCACTTAGAGGCGTAGAAACCCGAAGTCCATTCTAATTGCCGATCAATGAGTCTATCACATTCACAATAAGATGCTTAGAACTTAGGGTTCTCATCAAATCTTGGGTGAGTTGAATGGTCGTAGAAAGCCACTCTTAAACCTTAAACTCAAAAATCCAAAAAAATTAGAAAAGAAGAAAAAGAGAAAAAGAAAATTTTCTTTGAATAAGGTGAGGGCTTGAGGCAGTCTGTATTTTGGCAGATACCCAGGCATAGTTGTGTATTTGAAAGTTCAGATCCTAAGTAAACATTTTCTCAATGATTGAAAATAACTTACGTCTAAATAATCCAACCAAATTCTTTTATAAATAACATATAGTTTTTGCTAGGGACTAGCGAAAGATACGCATGGGGGTGTGAAGTAAACATGTTTATATTACATAAAATGTCTATTTATGCATGTTCTTAAGCATAGAATTGCATTACATACTATAATATTGCATAGCATGCATCATCTTGCATTTAGATTAGTTTGAATAAAGTGGTGATTAATTGTCTCCTTTTATATTTAAGGACAAAGCAAGTTTCTATCGGGGCCTCGGATCAAAGATCCAACTGTACAGATCTGATCAAGGCGACGATTGGAGTTCAATGACTCCAAGATCGCCCTAATCAGACATCTATAGCATCAGATAGAGATCGAGGAACCCTAGAAGATCAAGGACCAAGATGGTGTGAATCCGCACTTCAGATGACAAATCCAACCACACGGATGGATTCGGATCGATGATCGCAGCCTAACGGCGTGAAAATCGACTCAATTTGACACCCGTGGCACCATCTACATCATCCAGAAAATGGACGGCCAAGATGGTGTCACGTGGCGCCATCTCGGCCACCCAACTGGTTGCCTTCAACCTCTGAAGTGTTTAGCACCCTCGCCTCTCAGCCATTGGATCATGATCCAACGACTGAGAGTGGATCCCAACTGGTGCTTGAAGACTCTGAAGGACCGCTTGAAGACGCAGCCTTGACCATTGGATCTCAATCCAACGGTCCAAAACGCGCGATCAAGAGAAGCTCCACCCTCCCATCCACATGTGTAGCGCAGTGGATAGAGCGTTCTCTTGCGAATGGACGTAGGTTCGAGCCGCGAGGAGCTGGGTTGAGGCACGGGCGAGCGGGTGCGCTTGACCGCCCGATGAGGATCAAACGGCCACGTGCACTCAATCTAGATCACACACCAATGCACGCCTACGCGTAACGTGGGATCGCATGCGCTAGGTGTGCGTTGAGGCACTGTGGTTATCAGTCCTTAGCCATTTGATCTCACGATTGAACGACCGAGATTTGATGAACGTGGGCGGTGCGGGAGGTGAGCGGGCGGCAGGCGCGATGCACGTCGCCCACGACCTGGGCTTTAGTGACACTTAACTCTGTCACTAAAAGTCCCTTATTTAATATTTTGAAATTGTAAAGACCAAATTAACCTCACTCCTTGCAACTATAAAAGGAGACCCCCTCCATACGTAATTCTCATCCCTTCCTTCTCTTCTCTCCCTCTCCAAAGCTCAAGAGAAGCTTGTCCCACATTCGGGATGCCCCTCGAGAGATAAAGTCAAATTTTCGCCCTCATTTCAGAAGTGGATCCCATGACAACGATGACGTGCTGCCTCATTCTCGTTCCTTCTGCCTTGACCTCCTTCTTTCTGCTCCGTCCTCTGTCTTCCAGGCAACGTCTCGTCCAGCTCGTCCTCCAAGTGATCGTCGAGGAGGATAACTTCTCTCTCCCATTCCTCTTTTCAGCTTTCTAGAGTAGAATTTTCCTGCTTTCTAGTATAATAGATTTCCCACTTTCTAGTGTAATTTTTCTCTGGTTTTATTGTATGAACATTTTGAAATATTAAGTGCATGTTTTCTCTCTCTCTCTCTCATTTATTCTGATTGTTAATATTGCTTTATTGTAATTACGTCGCTTCACTTTTCAATAAAAACTCTAAAAAAGTATAATTGCGAATATAGATTGACGTAGCCTCCTTGAGTTCGACCCGAGATTTCTATTCTGGTACAAATTTTATTTGTTGAACACGAGTTCTTCACTTTCAAACTACGACAATAGGTTTTTCAAAATTAAATACAATAGCGTAGTAACTCGTAGCTTCAATAGCGCACAAGCCTCTAGCAACCACGCATGACCATTCTCCTCGCGCATGCATGCATGCGAGCACCTCCTCTCCAATCATTATTCATCATCTTCCCCGAAAGAACCAAAGGTCGGTGTGTTCCTCCTCCTCATAGCCACATCCATGGACCTCGAAGCTTCACGCCATTGGCGCCAATGACCTCACCTCGACCCTACGAAGGCAGCCTCGTCCTTTGACAGGCCGACAATAGCCCATGCATGCCGACAAGTTGCCGCCACCATTGCTTGTCCTCCTTGTAGCTAGTGCCAACTCTAAACACCATTCGACGCACTGTCTCTGCCCACGCGTAGCCCTCATCGTGGCCAACCTCTTTCGAGCTCTGCACGCTCCACCGCGGCCTCTTCTTCGCGCACGCACGAGGCAAATAATTCCTCTATTTCAGGTTCTATTATTATTTACATATGATGCCATTGCCACCTATTTTAGTTTTAATTTTTGAATATTATATTGAGGTGAAATTACATCAGAGCACTTATACTTTCTCATTATTATTCAGTGCATATTTTTCACTTTCAATTGCATCAAATTGTCACTCAGATTTGCATTGTTTGTCTCTCGTATGAATACCGTTGGAAATTACATGAGATGCCACTAATGATCACATCTTTTAATGAATATTTTATTGAGGAAAAATTGCACCCATAACCTTACATTCTCTAGTTATTGTGTATTTCCTTCTTTTCACCTTATTTCGCACCGAACGTAAGCACATCTCTCGCACTGATTGGGTAGATACAAAGGGAAATATTCGTGAATTTATTTCATTTATTTCTCCCTGTGGATATGACATCCTAATCATTGTAGTTAGATTTAATTAATTTTTGATACGAGATTTCCACCACATAAAATACATTGACACATCTTTTTATTGCAATCATCTTAATTAAGCGTAAATCTAGTCTATCAATTCCCATTGGGGAAAATGACCTAGAATTAAAGCCAAATATTATAGGTCTAATCTCACACTTTCATGGTTTCACATCAGAGGATCCATTTCAACATATAGAAGATCTTAAGAATCTATCTCAAACTCTTGGATCTCGAAATCAAAGCTAAGAAATTCTACTAATGAAGATGTTCTCCTTTAGTTTAAAAGACAAATTTGCCTATTGGTACCACACAATCGCACGACCTATCTCGACATGGGTCGAACTCGAATATGCTTTCCTGAAGAAATTCTTTCCTATAGGTCACACTAATGCCCTTAGGAGAGCCATTGTGACCTTTACTCAAAATCAAGGGGAACTAATTCATGAAGTGTGGGAACTCTTTGATGAATTGCAAAGGAAATGCCAACATCACGACATCCCTCATTGGAAACTCATGCACATCTTTTATTATTGATTGCAAGAGAGCATTCACAATTTGGTTGATGCCTCTTGTGAAGGGAACTTTCTAAATCGTGACGAAAAATCTGCCTCAGAATTGTTCTAAGGGAAGGTGGAAAACTTGATCAATAGCACATCCATGTCGTAATTCACATGGGGAAATCCACATCAAAACTTGCATCACAAGGGCATTCACGAGATCACAAATCAGTCTAGTTTAAAGGATTTAGAGATTATAGCTGAGAAACTGGACAAAGTCGACATCGTAGCGAAGCATATTGATGAGGTCCGAAATACGATGAAAACTCTTACACCTCTTCTAGCTATGTAGAATCCCACGTGTTTCCCTATTTCATAAATTCCCGTGTGAAGGGAATTTGTGAATAATTTGGATTCTAGAGATCCTTCTTCCTTGGGTTTTCTCTCTACTCATTCACCAACCCAAGGAAGGACTTTTGTCCCATCATTCCCACCTCTTTCCTCACTTCCTTCTTTTGCAAAAAACACACGTTATCCTTATGATTTGCACGCCATTCAGGGATACACTACTAGATCAAACCCATATTCGAATGCCTATAATCCTGGATGGTGAAACCACCCCAACTTCTCTTGGTCTGATCATTCCCAAATACCACAATATCTAAATTAGACCCATCAAAACCTGCCTACATTGCCGTTTCAGCAACCTAATGCAAGGCCCTTTCATGCGAGTACACAGAACTACTCACGGCCAAATAGAGACACGCAGCTCGATCAAATTTTGTGAGCTATGACTGAGAGCTAGCGACAGAGTGCTGAGGCTCTTGGTGTAGTCCAACGGTAATGTTTAACAGAATTGGTTGACCTTTTGGGTCAAATCACGTAGTTAGCTAAGTCTCGTCAGCTAGGGGCCCTTCCATCCTAGCCAATTCCAAACCTTAGAAATGTTCAAAACCAAAGGTATAACCCAGGAGGTCAACATCCAACTTAGGGACAAGCCCACTTTGTAAATCAAGTTTCCCTGAATCTGAATCAAAGCCCACCCTCTGCACCTCCCGAATACGAGTATCTGAATCAACAACAATCACTTCCAAATAAAATGAATAAATCCTTTCTACCAAATCCATCTTTCGAGAATCAAGCATCTACATCTTCTACTTCTTCACATGCAAGTGTTAACTCTTTTACAACCCACCGTGGGACTTCCACTAGGGACCCCATAGATCTACGTTTACAATCCAAAGACCCTAGTACATCTAGAACAGCTCTAGTTTCTACACTAGTGAGAGGTGATTCACCAGATCTCGCTATTTCTGCCAATTCCCATGATTAAGGTAACCCCTCAGTAGAATAGGATATCCAAGTCTCATTCCCAGAAGCATTAAAGAAATCTAGTAAACAAAAGCAACCTGTCACAATAGATGAGGATTTGATTAAGATTTTTGAACAGGTTCAAATTAATATCTTACTCTTAGATGATATCAAGCACATTCTGACTTACGTGAGATTTCTTAAGGAATTGTGTACTTTTAAGTGTAAGCCGAAGAAAGGAAGCACTGTGGTACTCTCTGAGCATGTGAGCTCAATTATTTCGAGTGCGCTTCCTTTGTAAAAGAAAGATTTAGGATCTCCACTTATTTCCTGTATAATTGGGGACCAGTGCTTTGTTAGAGCCTTCCTTGATTTAGGAGCATCCATCAACCTTATCCATCCTCCTTGGTAGAACACTTTGAGATAGAAAACCTTAAGCCTACCAATGTAACTTTGCAATTTGCGGATAGATCTATTAAGTCACCAAAGGGAATTCTGGAGGATATTATAGTTAGAGTTCAGGACTTCTACTTTCCAATGAATTTTATTGTACTTGATATGGAAGTACCTGAATGCATTAGAGATACCCCAATTATCTTAGGGAGACCCTTTTTGGCCATTGCAAAGGCCAACATAGATTGTGAGACAGGAAAGATGGAATTGAAGTTTGGGGGGAAGACACTTAAACTTGATATTTTTAGAGCATCTCGAGGATTGGATTGCAAGTGGATTGAGGAGATGAAATATATTTCTACTCTTAAGGATGAGCTTAGTTCCTTTGAACTAGAAGACCCTTCTTTTGATATCATTTACCCTCAGGACAAAATCCCACTTTCATTGACCCTTCTCAATCTAGAGGTTGAATCAATTGATTCATCTTTATCCCTCTTTGCCGTGGAAAATCTCGTCCTAGACTCTTCTGTTGATTCTATTGCAAAGGTTGAACTCAAACCATTGCCTGATACACTTAAATATGTCTATCTGATGATAACATCATCATGAGTCATAACTAACTTTATTTAGTCATAATCAAGTGAAAAATGCTCCTACATAGTCTCTTGAGAGTCATAATTCCAGTCAGATCCATTCTGAGAGAAAAATAATAAAATAAGGTTAATTTTGTAGTTTTAACAGCATATTATGAAAGTAGAGTAACCATGGGGGTTTCTAGGGGTTAATCTAAGGTATAATGAGCATTAAAGTCTAAGAAGAGGGTCTATGTAGAGAAAAATAGGGTTTCACGCATTTCGAGAACAAATACAACACTTAAAATCCTCATTTCAGACCTGCTTAAATTACAGAGCATTTGATCAGGATAAAATTCATCTAAACCTTCTAAAATTCATCTAAAAATATTCCTTGAGGTTTGGTATCCTTGATTTGACCATTTGAACCTATTTTGACCTTAAACAGAGTCACATATAGATTTTTACCCTAATTTGGGTTTCTATGCAAATTGCCTAGTCAAACTTGGTAAAAACTGAAATCTGACTTCACCATCAGATTCCTTGGGTCTAAATTAGGTTTTTTAGAAAAAAATGGGCTCAATTAGAGTACATCTTGACCTACTTTGTAATCTAGTAACTTAAAACTCTATTCTCCACATCCAAGCCCCTAACTTTCAAAAATCCTTGCATATCAGTCCCTAACTTTGTCATATTCTTTGTATAATTGCCCCTGTCGCCATTGGAGGTCAACCGACCTCTAGGCCAACTTTAACTACTCCTAAACCTACTCAAATCATCATCAAATCCCACCAAATTTGGTGGGATTGATGTTTATACTGTGAGGGAGAGATTGGGATGGATCTTGGGCTTTGATTCGCCCTAGGAAGGTCGTGTGAACGCATGAGATTCTTGGGCTATTCTTGACTCCTAGTGAAGCTCAATCAAGCTTCTTTCATATTTAGAGCTTTGCCCTAAGCTCTATAAAAACTTCCCCTTTGCAAATCTGTGCTCCTTAGCTTGGTTTGGCCTCAACTCTTCACTAATTCTCCTTCTCCGACCACCTCAACCGCAGCTCCGACAACTCCTCTCTCTCCGGCCTCTTCGCCTGTTGCCATATACTATAGGCAATAGGTTCTTCTTCCTCTTTGTCGTCCGCTCCTCGCCAGCCACAGTAGGAGTGCCCAGACCCTTTTCGTCGTCACCGCTCCATCACCGGAGAGTTCTCCTTCCCTGGCACTGGCCAATCACATCCGGTGCCTCTCCTCAACCCCCTTCGTCCTTTTCCTAGTTTAGATTCTTCCTCTTTCTCTTCTTAATCTCCCTAACTCCTTCCTCTTCTATTTCAACCACCGACACGCCCTCTCCCTCACTGTCTGCCTCCGCTCCAGCCAAGCTCCGACGAGGTCATACCACCTCCATAGACCACCAAACCCTTCGTGATCACCTCTGAAACCTCTACCACTTCACGCTTGGCAGAACCCCTCGAGAAATTGAGGGGCTCACACTCTCAAACACTCCACCGAACACACGCACACCCCCCCACCCTGAGGTCGCCTGACCTCCACACACACCTTCATGAGACGACACAACCACCATCACACTCGTCGACGTCCGACAATACTTCTGAACTGCTTTGATTGGGCCATCAGACTATATTCCTTGTTTTAGGTGTTCGCCGCCGCCCTTGTCCTCTCTGACTTTGGCTACAGTTCTCCGGCCGTGTTCATTAATTTCCCCTCCAAGTGATGCAACTCCAGGTCTCGAGGGTTCCTAGGACTTCAATCAAGTGGAAGAGCCTCAGCACTGCCTCAATTTGATGAAGCTCCCTCAACTGCTGCATGCGAAGAAGAAGGGGGCGCTTTAGTGCCACATCGTAAAGCTACAAGTAGCCAATAGCGTACAAGTGGATTTTGTGCTTTAGCTTGTTTGTCCAGTACACCGGGGTCGGGTCCCCGCTTTACGTGCCTCCTAACGCCTTCATGCTTCACCCGTGCATATGCACGCGGGTTTGGCCAAATCTTAGGATCCGGTTACTCGATGTTATACCTGAGTATACACCTGGTTATGTGAGAGAAGAAGGAGGAGAGATTTGTGAGGAGGAGGGGGGAGGGTTTTGCTGTCAACCCTTTGCCTTGGCACGTGTTGAGAAAGAGAGGTTCTATACTTAGCTTCTATGAAGAGGAAAAGCCTTGGTCTTGAAGGCTTGAAGAAGAAAGGCTATTGAAAGAGCCTTGTGCTCTGCTGAGGTTCTATGTTCCTGTTAAGGCGTCTAATACATATGGGCAACGTCTGATCTTTGATGCTGTTATTGTTGAATTATTTAAGTACCTAGGTTAACGTTGATTAATTGATTAAAGGTACTGTTGGGTTATTTGAATAAGTTGAATATGAGATGCATTGTAAAGACTTGTTCTGTCCTGAGCCTTTTAAGATGTCTAGACTATCGGTCAGATGTCTGGACCCCTTCCCAAATGTCTGGAAATTGAAAATTTGATATGTGACTTTGCATCTGCGCGTGGGCTTCACGCAAACAATACCGCTCTTCTCTCTCTTCCCTCTTCTCTCCTCCATCCGAACCCTAACGCACCCTTATAAAACCCCTCTCCCCCTCTTTCTTTCTTCCCCACTTCACCACAGCCACCCTCCTTCCTCCCTCTCCACTGTAGCGAGAGGGGTGAGCATGAGAGAGAGCTCGAGAGCGACAAACGAGGAGGAGAGGCGACGTGAGGAGAGGAGGAAGAGCTTGAGCTCGCCGGAGGACGCACGGCGAGAGCGGCGCATACGGGAGGAGGAGCGCGTCGGGGGAGACGTCCCCGACACCTATTGCAGCCAGAGCTGCTGGCGAGGAGGCGAGGCCGCAGCTGCATGTGGCAAGGGAGAGCAACAAGTCATTCTGATTCTGGGTTTTTCCTAGAATCAGACGTCTGGCGTGACGTCTAGATGACGGAGTGGATGTCTGGCGATGACATCGGACGTCTGAACGCAGTATTCCGCGAAGGTACATTCCTTTTGCAGATACGGCCATGCAGGCTACACCACAGCTTCGGTCTGCATGGGTAAAAGTAGGCGATTTGCCTGTCGAGTGTAGGAATTGCTTTGGGAAGGTGAGGGACATGCCCTTCCACGTGTTTCGGATGTCTGGACAGCTTAACAAACGACCAGAAGCACTCCTAGATGTCCGGAGGAGAGGTCGAACGCCTGGAGCTAGGTCCAGACGGTCAAGAAGAGGTTCTAGACATCTGAGGTCGATGCAGAATATGAGGTGAGACTTTGGTTACTTTTAAGACATATGGACCTTGTGCCAGACGTCTGATTTAGGTCTGCAGCCCTGTTTTTGACCCATTTAGGGTCCGTTTGAGGTTCGCTTTACGCAAACAAAATATCGGTGTTTTCCTTGTGAGTTCCTCTAAGTGTTAGAAAGCCTTATATACAGTTATGAATGTTCCATTATGGTATGTTCCTTGGTATAAGACTTCAATCAGTTGCAGGTTCGGGGCTTGCTGAGGCACGTGAGCCTACCGTTCAAGCCCCTAATACTCCTGAGTCGTCTGGTAGAGTGGTCTTCCCCTAATTTAATTATAAAACCTGAATGCATATGTGAATTGGATAACTAGAAACCAAGGATGTGGCATGAATCCTTGGACAAGAAGTACTTGCACTGTTTGTATGCGTATTTGAAATTGCAGTCTTAAATGAATGAATAGAAATGCGAACTGTCTATTAATAAACAAGAGCTACCTGTGAAATATGAAATGCTTGTGCTAGTTAAACAGTTATCTGCGACATTACTTGTTGTATATGTTAAATGATGGAAATACGAGCTGCATGTGTATAATCTGAGAATGGAAATGTGAATGATGAAACCTGGTATGGAATGGCATGAGAAATACGAGCATGAACCCTACGGGGAGTTAGGTGTAGAACTCCTATGAATAAATGGAATGGATCTGGAAATGTGAGTGGAAAGTGTGCTGGCCCTCGAGTACGTGGTATCAAAGAGAGCAACTGTCCCCTGTTTAGTGTAGAGCGGAGCTAGCCACCCTTGGGTTAGGACCTGGGGTTAGGATTGGCTATTCTACACTGACTTCTTGGCTCTTGCGTACACTGTACCGGGAGAGCTTCTAGTGTAGGGAGAGAGCTAGCCACCCCAAGGGGCTCGGGGTTCAGCTAGCCACCCTACACTGACTTGTTAGGCCCACTGGGCAAACCAGGGTAGTCAAACGAGGGTGCGTGGACTGTGGAGGGACGAGACCCCTGTTTGGTTCTGAGGGGCTAGACCCCTGTTACTGAGGGGGCTAGGCCCTATACTGTTCCGTGCTGTACTTTGGGCATACTCGTTAGTGGAAACGACTGACCGCATGCCAGAGCGGGGTAGCTACCCCTACGCTTATCGCGCGTGTTGTAGTCACTGCTACGTCTGTCCGTGACCTTGGGTGGTTGACTGGGTGTAGGATCACCACGAGGGACTCTCCCGGCTAGGAGAGCACCACGTGCACCTTCTACTCTTCGGAAAAGACTGCAATTAAGATCGTTCCCATGAGGAACATTCGAGATCAAGAAAGAGATCTGAAAATATAAACCAATGGGTGAAAAGGAATGACCTGTAAAGTAAAGTAATTGGAATAGATAGTTTACCTGTTAGCTTTTACTACTTTAGTTAGTTGGTTACCACTCTACTCAGTGTTCACTGACTTTGTTACTCATAACCCTTTTCAGGTCCAAGTGTTGAGCAGCTCGAGTCATCGGCTACAGAGGGTGCTAGGCCCAGTAGAGCCCAGCAGTAGTCTTCCTGTTGTTGTACTTTCTTTCGTTAGTGAGTTTAGACTCTTGTTACTATTTACGTTCTATACCTTATTTCCACTTTACTGTTGTGGTGGTGATATGTACTGTTAGCAGTTTTTACATCCTTTACTGCTTGTACTCTTTTTACTGTTAGTTACTTAGTGTAGTGAATGTGGTTTATTTTCATGCTTTTTTGGTTATTTCTTGTTGGACGACTGGGTCTTGGGATTAGTCGAGTTGAGCCGGTCTCGGGTCTTGTAGGGATTCGGGAACTGGGCTGTAACAAGGTGGTATCAGAGCAAGGACGTCCCGAGAAATGAACCAATTAGCTTGAGAATAACCAATTCACGTGCATGTAACTAGAGTAACCACCATAATGTACCGCTTGACATCTGTTCTGAGTTTCCTTCGCTGAAGTCTGTTAGAGTTGACTTCTTTTTGTTCTGTTTTTGCGTCTCCTTGCAGGAGATGCCTCGATGTGGAGTCCTTGAGGCGGACTGCGGATGCGGCCGTGGAATAGGTCAGAGGGGCGTACGTGCCGGGCCCGAGGTGTCAGTTGACCAGCCACTTCTCCCGGGCGTTCAGGCCCAGGACCTCGCTTAGTTGATACGAGACATAGTACGAGAGGAGCTCCACCCGCCTCCACGGGTGCCTCTCCCTGGGGACGTGGAGGGGGAGTTCCTTGTGGGGCCGAGATACTGACACAATGCTGGATGAGGGGGAGGGGGTGGTCCTCCACCGCCCCCATCGCACTCTGACACTTCTACGCACGAGCCCTCCCTGCCAGGAGGTGTGCCCGTTCCCCCACTACAGCTGCACTATGAGCTTTTCGGACAGTTCCGGAAGTCGAAGCCCCCCTCTTTCAAGGGTGATGAGGACCCATCTGAGGCAAAGGACTGGCTGGAGTAGATCGAGAAGGTGTTTGACACCCTTCTCCCCCTACAGAGTGTCGCATGGCCTTTTCCACGTATCAGCTGGAGAGTGCGGCACACAGGTGGTGGAGGGCAGTCAAAGGCTAAAAGAGGGTAGAGTCGATGTGGGACCAGTTCGTGACCCTCTTCTGCGAGCAGTACTTCCCACAGACTTGGCCGGACTAGAGGAGGCGGGAGTTCCACACTTTTCGCCAGGGGACGATGACTGTTAGTGCATACCACACGCGCTTCCTGGAGCTGTCACGTTTTGCTGTGACAGCTATGGCTACTGAGGAGGAGTGACATGCTGTTGTGCGTGTGTGTTAAGGAGTGTCATTATAACCGCACTTGCAACGTCGGTTTTAAAATAATTAAACGGAGGTGAGTTCGAGTGTCGGTCTCAGGGAGGCGTGAAAATCGGATTTTTACTTACCACTTGTTGTCATAGAAAGTGCATAGTTTTGCTTGTGAAAGGCGAGATTTTGAAAAGCAAGAGAGAGAGATAGAGAAAGAGAGAGAAGGTTTAGGGTTAGAAAGCTCTTTGTTTTGATCATGCAACTTGAACAGAAATTAAAATGGCAACTGAACGGAAAATAACTTCATTAAACATGCACTTGTAGTTCATAACTTACAACATTAAATACATGCTTCAACAAAAGTAATAGAAAGCATAAAAGAGAGAGAGAGAGAGAGAGAGAGGGAAAGTGTGTGGAGAGCGACGAGGTAGCCACGGTGGTGGAGGAGGCTCCGTCGGCGGCTCGTCATCTCTGGTGATTACAAGAATGCCTAGAGCTAGCTAAGAGAGTGGTGGAGTAGTTGCATGGGGGAGTGAATGCCTTGAATGGTGGTTGGAGGGGGTTTAAATAGAGTTAAGGGTTTCCTAAAAGAAGGGGCTTTAGCGACATCCAGAGCATTGCTAAAATCTCTTCCAAAAGCGTCGGTGAAGCCCTTTCGCCACAGGTCAGCCGCCCGCCTCGTTCCTTCTCCTCGCGCGATCTGCGGCTGCTGAACGAGAGCCGTTCGATCGAAGATCGGACGGCTGAGAGCCTTCCTCGCCTGCGCTGGGATTGCGCCTCGGGCGCGCGTGTGTGCGCGCGTCTCCGCTCGGCGTGCGCGCATGTGTGGATGCTTGTGAGCTGCAGTCGTGTCGCGTGGCAAGATCCTGGCCGCCCACTGCTAATCGGGCTGCCCAATTTCTCCGCGCTCTCTAGATCAACGGTCAGAACTTCTTGGGCCCATTGTGGGAGCTTCGGATGTCAGATTTGGCCGATCTTGAGTCCGTTGGACTCTGTTCATCGTTCTGAATCCATCCGTGCGGTTCGATTGCTCATCTGAGGCCTGCTTTGACAAATGCTTAGACAAATGGCCATTAATGCAGTTTATAAGCAATCTTGGTGCATGATGCATGCAATGCTCCTATTCTACTTATGTTGTGCCTTTTATTCTAAAGATGGGCCATATTCAACATAATTATCACCCCCTTGTGTAGTGTTATCATACCCCCATGCTTACTCCTTGCTAGTCCCTAGCAAGGTTTATTCTAGTCTTTATTTCCTTGCAGAATTCAAGGAGTAATTGCTTAGGCACTTCGTTACTTGTCAATAAGAGGAAATATATGCAGATCTTAATCTACAAAGACTAAGCAGCGCCCGGGTGTCTGCCAAAATACGAATCGCCCGAATCCTTGCTTTAATGTATATATAACTATAGATATGTATGCGTATATATATATATATTTTTTTTAGAATTTTTTTTGGAATTCAGTGTGGGTTGGTAACTTTTTACGGCTACCCAACTCACCCAAAACTCGGTCAAAACCCTAAGTGCTAAGCATCTTGGTGTGAATGTTGTGATAGACTCACTTAACGGTAATTGAGACAGACTTCGAGTTTCTACGCCTCTAGGTGACCGGAAAAGGAAACAAATTTGCCTGAAGGTGTATTTGTTCGATTGGTAGCTTTCTCCCTACATTTATTTTAATTGGGGTCAACACAAGGATTTTTTCAGTGTATATCTCCCCGGCTTGTACTACTTCCCCACTTCTTCCTTAGGTGTTTTGATCTTTTTTGTGCAATTATTGAGCTGGGCTCTGGACAACAGACCAATGGGCTGTTACCCACGATCACTTGCCAGCCATACTTGTGTGGTGAAGTGTGGTTTATTTTCTTTTCTTCTTCTTCCTTTTTTTTTTCTGTTTTTGTAGGTGGCTTCCCTGATCTCAAATGTACCTAGAGGCAACGAAAAAGAAATGGCCTATGGCTGGGTTCTGGACAACCTGCCAATGGGCTATTACCCATGACAACTTGCTAGCCATACCACCCTAGAGAGTTCATTAGCTACCCAATTTCTGTCAAAATCTCCGAGAAGTGAGTCTGTGCAAAAATGTGTACAGATGCTTAGACTCAAAGTTTTCCTGAGTTAGAGGGTGAGTTGATAAGTCGTATACTTATTACCTTATTTAGTAGGTGGATTAGAATAGCTTAAGGTTGCAAGGATTCGCCGCTAAATCCATATTTTAACGGACACCAGGCCTGATTAAGCCTGAAGCCCTAAAAAGTCTAAGTGTTTAAGTTCTTTCTGTATTATTTCCCACTATTGACAAGTTTCTAATGCCTAAGTTTTCTTCCTAAATTTAAAATTTTTTTTAATTAATTTATTCATTCAGACTGATTAATTGAGCTCAGGATTATGCAATTTACCACCCCCCCATGCTTAAGTTGGATAATGTCCTCATTGGCAGATTCATGGATGCAAAAGGGTTCAAAAAGATAGTACCTGAGTGACGTAAACTACCAGATCAGTCTGAATCCTCTGGGTTGTCTCCCAGGAAGCGCTGAGTTTAAAGCTTCCAGCTGGGCGGTGCTCGGTGTCAGCCCTCAACGAGGGTGACACTTTCCTTGGGGGGTACCTGGGCTAGGAAATGCTTCAATCTTTGACCATTAACTGTAAAAGTGTGCCCAGTGTTAAGATCAGCGATTTCAACCGCCCCATTAGAATAGGGCTTAACCACCCAAAATGGTCCTGTCCATTTGGACCTGAGTTTCCCTGGGAAGAGTTTTAGGCATGCATCAAGCAACCAAACTTGCTGGTTAGGCTCAAAGGTTTTTCTATGAATGAGTCGGTCGTGGACGACTTTCATTTTCTCCTTATACAGTCGACCATTGTCAAAGGTGTCCCGACGGATTTCTTCGAGCTCAGATAATTGCAGCGTCCTCTACGCACCGGCTAACTGGGGATCCATGTTACACTGCTTGACAGCCCAGTAAGCCCGGTGTTCCAATTCGACAGGAAGATGGCAGGCCTTGCCGAAGACCAGGCGATAAGGTGACATGCCTATCGGGGTCTTGAAAGCGGTCCTGTATGCCCACAGGGCATCATCAAGTCGTGTGGACTAGTCTTTCCTGTCAGCTCTCACAGTCTTCTGTAAAATGTTCTTGATTTGCCTATTGGAGACCTCAGTCTGCCCATTTGTTTGTGGATGATACGGGGTGGAAATGCGGTGGTTTACCCCGTATTTTCTAAGTAAGGCATGGAATTGGGAATGGATAAAATGGCTTCCACCATCACTGATCATGGCCTTGGGTATTCCAAACCGGGAAAAGATGTTCTTCTTCACAAAGTCCATGACAGTCTTGTGATCGCATCGTCGGGTGGCGATGGCTTAAATCCATTTGGAAACATAGTCTACTGAGACTAGGATGTACTCGAAGCCGTTAGATGGTGGAAAGGGGCCCATAAAATCGATACCCCAAACGTCGAAGATTTCGACAATCAAAATGGGCTGAAGGGGCATCATATCTTTCTTGGTCATGGTCCCCAGTGTTTGGCAGCGTGAGCAAGTCTTGGCAAAGATGTGTGCATCCTTAAATAGGGACAGCCAGTAAAATCCAGACTGCAAAACTTTTGCAGCTGTTTTCTTTCCAGAGAAGTGGCTGCCACATGCTCGGTCATGACAAAAGGAAAGCACACTCTGAACTTCATCTTCAGGGATACACCTTCTGATGATCTGATCAGCATAGAGGCGAAATAGCATGGGATCATCCCAGAAATAGTGCTTGGCCTCAGCCAAGAACCTGTCCCATTGCTGTCTAGACCAGCTGTGCGGGGTTTGTCCTATAACCAGGTAATTGACGTAGTCAGCATACCATGCAATTTTCTTGTCTTTCACGGCTAGGATGTGTTCATCAGGGAATATCAGATAGAGGTAGGGAGGGTCCAATGTGGTCTAGATGAAGTCTCGACAAGTGGTCAGCCACCACATTTTTCGATCCAGCCTTGTCTCGGATTTCCAGGTCAAATTCCTGCAAAAGCAGGATCCATCTGATGAGCCTGGGCTTTGCGTCCTTTTTGGCCAACAGGTGCCGGATGGCTGAATGGTCAGTGTAAATAGTCACGTGGGATCCCAGCAAGTATGAGCGAAATTTTTCAAGTCCTAATACTACAGCGAGCAACTTTTTCTCTGTGACGGTATAATTACGTTGGGCCTCGTCCAACGTTTTGCTCGCGTAGTAGATCACCACGGGCTTCTTGTCTTGCCTTTGTCCCAGGACAGCGCCTATGGCAAAATCTGATGCATCACACATAATCTCAAAGTCCTGGGACCAGTGTGGGGGTTGAAGTACAGGTGCGGTGGAGACTAAGTCCCGGAGGGTGTGATAAGCCTGGATGCAATCAAGAGACATGTGGAATATGGTGTCGTTGGCTAGAGGGTCGGTCAAGGGTTTGGAAAGGTTGGAAAAGTCTTGGATGAACCTTCGGTAGAAGCCAACATGTCCTAGGAAGGAGCGAATCTGCCGGACCGAACTAGGTGGAGGAAGTTTGGAAATTAAATCAACCTTAGCTCAATCTACCTCGATACCCCTATGCGAAACGATGTGACCGAGGACAATTCCTTCTTGAACCATAAAATGGCTCTTTTCCCAACTTAACACCAAGTTAACCTCGATACATCGTTTTAGGATTTTCTCCAAGTTGCTCAAACAATGGTCGAATGAATTCCCGAACACAGAGAAATCATCCATAAAGACCTCTAAGTATTCACCCACCATTTCTGAAAAAATGGCTAGCATGCAACATTGGAAGGTAGTGGGTGCGTTGCGTAACTCGAACGGCATTCGACGGAATGCAAACGTGCCATACGGGCAAGTGAATGTGGTCCTTTCCTGATCTTCCGGAGTAATTGCGACTTGGTTATATCCTGAATATCCATCCAGGAAGCAAAAATACTTCTGCCCTGCCAATCTTTCAAGGATTTGGTCAATGAATGGCAAGGGGAAGTGGTCCTTCTTAGTGGTTTCATTAAGCTTCCTATAATCAATACACACCTGCCATGCGGTGGTGGTGCGGGTGGGGATGGATTCGCCATGATCATTGGTGACAACAGTGAGCCCAGCTTTCTTTGGAACCACTTGAGTGGGGCTCACCCAGGGGCTATCGGAGATAGGGTAGATGATGTCGGCGTCGAGCCACTTGATGATTTCTTTTTTAACGACCCCTCGCATGTTTGGGTTTAAACGTCTCTGCAACTAGCGGGAAGGTCGGGCCCCGTCTTCCAGGTAAATCTTGTGGGTGCAATAGGTGGGGCTAATTCCTCTTAAATCTGAAATGGTCCAACCAATGGCAGCCCGATGTTCTGAAAGGTTCGCAGTCAACCTGAGTTCCTGATCCTTGGTTAGATGAGAATTAATAATCATTGGGAAGGTCTGGCCAGGTCCCAAGAAGACGTACTTGAGATTCTCGGGCAATGGTTTAAGTTCAGGTGTGGGTGGGACCATAGTCAATGGGAAGGGAAAGGGGGGGAGTTTATCAACATCGATCTCTTCAAATGGTGTCATGTGATGATGATACTCAGCCTTACAGAGGTCCACGGGTAATGATGGTGACTGGTCAGAACAGTCACTACGGGTTTGGTGGTCTGAGACAGAACTGAGGGTGAGGCATTCCTCGATTAAAGTTTCCACGGGATCATGTTCCTCAATGTAATCTCAATCAAAAGACTTTGTCGCCCGGAAGATATCCAATTGCATTTTCCTATCCCCGAAGGCGATTTCCATACATCCCGTGTCGCAATCAATGTTTGCTTTAGCCATAGCCAAGAAAGGTCTGCCTAAGATTATGGGTGCGTTCTGTAATTTTTCAGGGACTTCCATGTCGAGCACCAAAAAGTCGACCGGGAAATAGAAGTCCTTGACCCTTACAGTTACATCCTTGACAACCCCCTTTGGGGTTTTCACAGATCTATTAGCCAGTTGGATGGTAATAGGGGTTGGTGTCATCTCCCCAAAACCAAATTGGTGATACAGGGTTGTTGGAATTAGATTGATAGAAGCACCTAGGTCTAGGAGCGCTCTGTCAAACGTCATGTCCCCGATATTTAGGAAATCAGGGGCGCTCCTAGGTCAGTTTGCTTGAGTGGAAGGTTGCTTGATATCACGGAACTTGCTTGCTCAGAAAGTACAACCTTCCTAGGTGCTTGCGGTCTCGGCTTACGCTTGGGTGTACAGGCATCCTTTAAAAACTTGGTGTAAGCAGGGATGTGTTTGATGGCTTCCAGGAGCGGAATATTAATCTGTACTTGCTTAAAAATTTCCAACAGCTCCTCAGTTTCCACAGTATTCTTCTTTTTCTTGATTGTTTCCAAGGCCTCAGGGTAGGGTGTCTGAATGTGGATTGGTTCCATGTCTGGGTCCTTGGTTGGTGCCTCTTCTGAGTCGGGTATTTCAACAGGTAAAGTCTCGGGGAGAGTCGACCATTTGGGATCCTGGGTTTTGGTGCCGCTTCTCAAGGTCACCACATTCGCAGAGGCATTGGGGCCATGGGGTGATCCTTGAGAAGACAAGGACGAAGAAGCACCAAACCCAGGAGGTGTTTGCGGGGCTGGCTGGACCATGTGAGCTTGCCCGGGGTTGCTTTGGAACCCTTGCGAGTTGGGGCCTCTGTTAATTATGTTTCGCAGGTTCGGTTGTGGTTGGGAAGGTATGGATCCTTGTTGTTTACAGTCCAAGAGTTGGCTTAACTGTCCCTTTACCAAGGCCATTTCCTCCTGATGTTTCTGGTTCATGTCAGCCATCATCTTTATTAAGGTATCCATTTGGTTTTGTGGGGGAAGGGCCGCCCTATTCTGGTTATATTGGGGTCTCACTGGTGATCCTTGCTGATAGGGGGCAAGTGTGGCTGCTGGTTTGGCCTGGGCTGGTTTTGGAATTGTGGTGGTTTCTGGTTTGTCCAACCAAAGTTGAGGTGGTTACGCCAGCCGGTGTTGTAAGTGTTGGAGAAAGGGTCAGGTTTCGCATATCCTTGGACGGCTTGCACATCTTCTAGGATAGCCGATGTTGATGAAGAGGGAAGGGAGTAATCAAGGGTAGAGGGAGCAAAGGTCCCTCCCTGGAACGTGGTCAGGGGTTGTTCCAGGTTCAGTTGGGTGAAGGGCTGGACCAAGTCAACATTATGTGCTCCCTTTGCTAGGGAGAAAGTCTGCAAGGGGTTCCTGGTTTGATTCAGTAGCTCATCAATCTTTTTGTCCACCAATTCCACTCGATCCAACTTTTTGGTAATGATGTCCATGTCAACCATTCCAGAATTTGCTTGCACCTCATAAATCCCGCCACGGGGTTGACTAGACCTGTTAAACTGGTTCATGGAGGCATTGTTGAGCGAATTCTCTCTCATAGACTCAAAGAGCTCAAACGCACTCTCCTCGTCTTTGTTTAGGAAGTTTCCCCCGCATGAGGCATCGACGAAGTTCCGTAGGTTGCTGTCCAGACCGTGGTAGAAGATCTGGGCCAATTGCCACCTTGGAACTTCGTGGTGTGGGCATTTCCTCAAAAGTTCATTAAATCTTTCCTACGCCTCATGAAATTGTTCCCCACCCTGGAGTGTGAAGGTAGTGATAGCTCTTCTGAGGGCATTGATCTTTCCTATGGGGAAGAATTTCTTTAAAAATGCATGCCTCAGTTCTTCCCAGGTGGTGATGGGCCTACCTAGGGTTCTAAGCCAATGCGAAGCCTTGTCTTTTAATGAGAAAGGGAACATCTTGATTAGAACAATGTCAAGGCTAATGTTCCTAGGTTTCTCCGTTCTTGCTATGCGATCGAGATCCTCTAGGTGCTGAAAGGGGTCCTCATTTGAGCTTCCATGAAAGTGGCTTTGGATCAGGGTTAGGACATTCGATTTTAGCTCAAAATCATCTCCCCCCTCGGGGATCTTAAGGTGTGGCTTGATTCTAATAGCAAAAGGGTTATAGAAATCACAGAGGGGTCTTGGCTGGTCCTGAAATGGCGGTAAATCAAGTGGTGGTTGCCTTGGTATGTCGTGGAAAGGTGGTGGTGGTTGTTCTTGTAGGTTCTGTAACCGTTGTATGGCTTGCATGATGGTATGGATTTGTTGTTGCTGAAGCCGATGGTTAGCATTGATTTGAGCTTGGATGATGGCCATAGCATCTGGTGGGGGTTGATCTTCAGCCTCATCTACCCTTGGTTCAGCCATGTTTTCAACAGAATTACGTCGCCTCGATTCTTGCCCCAAAACACACAACTCGGGATGCAGTGAGCGCCTCCCGTGCATACACTAGAGAAGAACAGGAGGGGATGCGGAGGGCGACAGATGCGAGAAATGTGTTTCAATCAAGCACCCCAGCCTAGTCCTTAGGGTGTATTCCTTAGGAGACCTAGAAATCTCACAAAGGGTGATTAAGTCCGTAAGCACTGGACTCCCCTTCCCAAGGCTAATATGGCCAGGTTGATTACGAGGGGATTGCAGGGAAGGTTCTTCCTTTGGCTTGCGCCTCCGATTCCATAGACCCCACAATCGCGGTCGTTTAACACTACCCCGCAGCCTAGTCACCAGATTCTACCAAGGGAATGAAAGCCAAGTGCCTAGCGAACAAAACCTCACCTTTTGAGACTTAACTCAGTCCTGCCTAGGGCACATCTACTCAGTTTTAAAGGGCTAGGATAGTGCTTGTGCTTAGGGTGATGTGATGAGACATTGATTGGGGTGGTGCCTCTTAATTTTCCACTTTCAAGGTGTGTGCTTCTAGCAAAACATGGTTTTCAGGCAAGGATTTGTTAAGATGTGGTGTCTTTTAGTGTTTCATCCTTACTTTAGTACTTTTTAGGGTTGACGTGTCTTAATGTTTTCAAACAAGTTTCAGTGGGCACGTCAGGTTCTGCACACAATTTGATGAAAGTAGATTTTCTTTTATTTTGTAGAGGCTCTAAAACCCTAGTGTACTCATCTTAATGATCATGCAGCTTCTATTAGAGGAGTCAGTTTTAGGGTTGAGTGGTGCGGCCCAGGTCAACTCATGGTGGCTTTGCAAGCACCACTCAAGAAAAAGAAAAGAACACTCCAAGAATTTATTCAGAATGTTAGAGTGTACATTTTTTTGTGGGGTGATGTGTTAAGGATGTGGGTCAAGCAATCATACACCACACCAATTTTTTTCAGTTTTTACAAATTTTTTTAGTTTTTTCACGCAAGCAAACAATGAGAGAGAGGTTACTCACTATCTGTCCTCGAGGCGCCTACTCCCTTGCTACCGTCGTGGGATGCGTCGCTTCGCCGTCCATGAGCCGAATTCCTGCACCCATCAAGTAAAAAGGAAAATAGGGGATTAGACGATGTGAGAATGAATGTGGAGTGGAGGTGATAAAACAAATCCGTTGCCTCCCCGGCAACGGCACCAAAACTGACGTGCTGTTGTGTGTGTGTGTTAAGGAGTGTCGTTATAGCCGCACTTGCAATGTCGATTTTAAAATAATTAAACGGAGGTGAGTCCGAGTGTCGGTCTCAGGGAGGCGTGAAAATCGGATTTTTACTTACCACTTGTCACGGAAAGTGCGGAGTTTTGCTTGCGAAAGGTGCTGTTTTGAAAAGCGAGAGAGAGAGATAGAGAGAGAGAAGGTTTAGGGTTAGAAAGCTCTTTGTTTTGATCATGCAACTTGAACAGAAATTAAAATGGCAACTGAACGGAAAATAACTTCATTAAACATGCACTTGTAGTTCATAACTTACAACATTAAATACATGCTTCAACAAAAGTAATAGAAAGCTTAAAAGAGGGAGAGAGAGAGAGAGAGTGAGTGTGTGGAGAGCGACGAGGCAGCCACGGCGGTGGAGGAGGCTCCGTCGGTGGCTCGTCGTCTCCGGTGATTACAAGAGTGCCTAGAGCTAGCTAAGAGAGGGGTGGAGTAGTTGCAAGGGGGAGTGAATGCCTTGAATGGTGGTTGGAGGGGGTTTAAATAGAGTTAAGGGCTTCCTAAAAGAAGAAGGGGCTTTAGCGACATCTAGAGCATCGCTAAAACCGCTTCCAAAAGCATCGGTTAAGCCCTCTCGCCGCCGGTTAGCCACCCACCTTGTTCCTTCTCCTCGTGCGATCCGCGGTCGCTGAACGAGAGCCGTTCGATCTCTAAGAGCCTTCTTCGCCTGCGCTGGGATCGTGCCTCGGGCGCGCGTGTGCGCGTACGTCTCCGCGCGGCATGCTCGCGCGCGTGGACGCTCGTGAGCTGCGGTCGTGTCGCGTGGCAAGATCCTGGCCACCCGCTGCTGATCGGGCAGCCCAATTTCTCCGCGCCCGTCGCCCATTTTCAATTTCCACCCCGCGCGGCTCGAACACGTGTCGCGTGGGTGCGGGCGTGTGTGCTAACAGTTGCGCCACGCCCGCGCTTTGTCGCGGCGACCGCGGGCAGGCGCGCGGATCTCGGCTGGCTGAAGGCGTAGCGAGCGCGGGGGCGGGGCTGACGTGGCGCAATCTGGGCCGTTGATCTCCAGATCAACGGTCAGAACTTCTTGGGCCCATTGTGGGAGCTTCGGATGTCGGATTTGGCCGATCTTGAGTTCGTTGGACTTCGTTCGTCGTTCTGAATCCATCCGTGTGGTCTGATTGCTCATCTGAGGCCTGCTTTGACAAATGCTTATACAAATGACCATTAATGCAGTTTATAAGCAATCTTGGTACATGATGCTTGCAATGCTCCTATTCTACTTATGCTGTGCCTTTTATTCTAAAGATGGGCCATATTCAACATAATTATCACCCCCTTGTGTAGTGTTATCAAGGAGTACCTATGGAGGTTCACTGAGGGGTTCTGGCCTGCCATTCGGGGAAATGTCAAATCCCTGAAGCTGCCCACCTTCTCGAGGGTGGTGGAGGCAGCTATGACGTACGAGGAGACCAACCCAGCCGCACGAGACACCGACAGCGGATGGAAGAGGCCCTACCAGCCAAAGTACTCACAGGGTTGACGAGAGAGGAGGCATGCGGCACCCACAGGAGAGCCGTCTCATTTTGCAGGGCTGTCAGTGGCCTTTTGGGGCCCCCGACAGGGACTAGCTATCAGCATTAGACCCCCGCCTAGCTGTCAGCAGGGACCTATCGAGGGAGGGAATTGAGTTCCCATTTGCTACCAGTGTGGCCAGCCAAGCCACATCAGGAGGGACTGTCCATCTAGGGTTGGAGAGCAGTAGATGCTTCCCGCACCAAGCACTGGAGGCCAAGCAAGTGGTCGAGGTTCCCAGGTGCATGGGGGAGGACAGCAATCATGGGGAGGGTACCAGCTAGCGGCTACCCGTTTGACGTAGAGTGTGGTTGCTTCTTTTGCACCGAGAGCTGAGGAGCGTATCAATGCCCTGACATATAGAGATGTAAGGGCATCGGGTTCAATGGTGGCAAGTATGGTTACAGTTTCTGGCAGATTAGTTTACATACCTTTTGATTTTTGCGCCACGCACTCGTTTGTTGCTGCGAGTTTTGCTGTCAGTTTGGGATAGCAATTCATGTTGTTAGATGATCTATTTGTGATCAGAGGTCCGGGTGGTCAGCTATTTGTAGCTGAGGAGGTCTACACAGACTGTGAGGTCAGTGTTGGGGGACACAGTCTCCCCGCTGACCTGATCGTGATACCTATGGAGGATTTTGGCATGATTCTGGGGATGGATTGGCTGTCTGCTTACCACGCTTTGGTGGATTATTTTGAGAGAAAGATCATCTTCTCCATACTGGAGATGCCTTCTTTTGAGTATCACGGACAGCCGGTGGACGGAGGTTTCAGGTGCATTTCTGCACTTCGGGCGGCGAGGCTTTTTGGCCAGGGGTGTGAGGGCTTTCTGGCTTGTGTAGTGGCAGAGCCCAGCCCCGTGACAGACTTTTAGAGCATTTCAATGGTCAGAGAGTACCCCGACATGTTTCCAGAGGAGCTGCCAGGACTATCGCCTGAGCGTGAGATTGAGTTTGAGATCTCACTGGTACCGGGGACCAGCCCCATTTCTACGGCACCGTACAGGATGGCACCACTTGAGTGTGAGAGCTCAAGTCACAGTTGCAGGACCTGTTGGAGAAGGGCTTTGTGAGGCTCAATGTGTCCCTGTGGGAAGCCTCGGTGTTATTTGTGAAGAAGAAGGATGGTACCCTACACCTTTGTGTCGACTACAGACAGCTAAATATGGTCACCATCTAGAATAGGTATCCGCTGCCGAGGATTGATGATCTGTTTGACCAGTTACGAGGTGCTACGATTTTCTCCAAGATAGATCTGAGATCAGGCTACCACCAGTTGAGGATCAGGGAGACTGACATCTCCAAGATAGCTTTTCGCACTCGGTACGGACACTACGAGTGTTTGGTCATGTCGTTTGGGATGACTAACTCCCCCGCTGCCTTCATGGATTTGATGAACCAGGTGTTTAGACCATATCTGGATAAGTTGTGGTGGTATTTATTGATGATGTGCTCATTTACTCGTGGGATCAGTGTAACGAACGCGTGCCCTAGACGTCTTAAAAGACGTCTGGGAGGTGGCCCAGGCGTCGGACTAGACGTCTGGGATCACATCCAGACGTCTGGGATCGTTTCCAGACATCTGGAGAACAGTTATTTTCGCACGGGAGATTCGTCTGCGCGCCTGTGCGCGCAGACCCGCGATTCCCCTCTCTCTCTCTCTTTTTCCCTCTCTCTGCGGCTGCAGACCTGCCGCGCTCGCTCTCTCCCTCCTCCTCGCGCGGCTTAAAAGGGCCACGCCTCCCCTCCCGTCTCCACCGTCTCCTCCTTCTTCTCCTTCAACCAGTGAGCGTGAGCGCGAGTGCAAGGGCGGCAGCTGCGGCGGCAGTGAGCGCGGAGGAGGTGCGGCGTGCGAGAGCGGAGCTCTGCCGTGAGGGCGAGCTCGCCGGAGCGGCTTGGCCGACCGGCGGAGGGCGCAGGGGGCACGGAGCGACGTGGAGAGGGACGTGCTGCAGTCTGAGCAGCAGGTGCGCGAGGTGCGACGCGGGCGGCGTCGCGAGCGGAAGCCGGGTGGCGCCCTGTTCTGGAAAAATTTCCAGAATCGGACGTCTGGGTTGATAGGCAGACGGCAAGGAAGACGTCTGGTAGATCCTACAGACGTCTGAAAGGTGAGTATTTCGCTTTCTTCTTCCTTCCTGTCGACTGACCGTACTAAGGGAGGGAGTTGGCTGTGTGCAGGCTCGCTGATTCGCCATCCTTTGCGAATCAGACATCTGGAAGTTGTACCAGATGGCGGGAGTGACCTCCAGACGTCCTGGGTGACCATCGGACGTCTGGGAGATAGGAGAGACGTCCCCGCAGACTTCTGGACGTCTGGGAAACCACGCTGAACAGGTAATTCTCTGATCCACTTTTTAAGACGTCTAGAAGAAGTTCCAGACGTCTGATCTTGCACAGTATCGTCATTTTCGACCCGTTTAGGGCCCGTTCGGGCTCCGTTTTTCACGATTCGAGTTGCGTTCTTTTCAGAATTAATTCCTCTACCCGTCTACAGTAGCTATACACTGTTTTGAGACACTCCTTGTGTTTGATCCTTGTGATAGGACCTCGTTCAGTTGTAGTCTTGGGAGTCGTTGAGGCACGCGGGACTCCCGATTATGCCCCCATTACTCCCGTTGTACCTGGTAGAGTGGCTTAAGTTTATTTTTAAAATCTGTTAAAGTATGGAACCATAACTAGAATATAGGACATTGCATGAATCCTAGGAATGAGAAATGTATGGAATGATAGCTCCTAGGTGATGCATGAATCCTAGGGCTGGAAAACTAGTTGTATGCTAGATCCTAGGATGTGGCATGAATCTTAGGATGGAAAAACTAGTGGAATGTATAATATTGCAATCTTGGAAAAATGGAAAGGAATATAAAGCTGCCTGTAAATTGAATTAACAGCTGCCTGTTATGAATAAAGAAACATGATTGAGATCATGGATTGTGAGAACGTGAAACATATGATGTTCTGAGATAAAGAGCTGGAACCCTACGGGGAATTAGGAGTGGAACTCCTGGAAAGAAAAAGGAATGGAACTGAGATGTAGTTTGTACTGTCTCTTGGGTACGCAGTACCAAGGGAAGTACCTGTACTTGTTTAGTGCAGAGTGGGGCCAGCCGCCCCAGGGACCCGGGGTTAGGATTGGCCGCTCTGTACCGACTTGTTGGCCCTCGTGTACGTAGTACCGAGGAGAGCTACTAGTGTTAGGAGAGTACTAGCTACCCCACGGGCCCCGGGGTTCTGCTAGCCTCCTTCACCGACTTGTTAGGCCCACTAGGGCAAACCAGGGTAGTCAGGCGAGGGTGCGCGGACTGTGGAGGGGCAAGGCCCCGGTTTGGTTACTGTGGAGGGGTTGGACCCCTGTTACTGAGAGGGTTCTGCCCTGGTTCCGTGCTGTGCTTTGGGCGCACCCGTTAACGGAAACGACTGACCGCGTGCCAGTGCGGGCTAGCTACCTGTGCGTTTATCGCGCGTGCCGTAGCCACCGTTACGTCTGTCAGTGACCTTGGGGTGGTTGACTGAGGGTAGGATCACAACGGGGGACTCTCCCGGCCAGGAGAGCACCACGTGCTACTTCTACTTTTGGAAAAGACTGCAATCAAGATCGTTCCCACGAGGACATTCGAGATCAAGTAAAGGATCTGAGAAATAAATGAAATAGTGAGAAAAATTGAAAGATGTGAATAAAGGAAGTAACAGAACATAACAGCTACTGTACACTCTACTGTTGTCTTTAGTTAGTTTGCCACTCTACTCAGCGTTTTGCTGACATGTTACACTCGTTACCTTTTTCAGGACCAGGTGTTGAGTAGCCAGGGTCAGCGGCTGCAGAGGACGTTGGGCCGAGTAGGGTCCAGTAGAGTTTACCACAGTCTTTTGTACCTCTTTTGTTTCTGTTATAGTGAGTAGTTCTTGTTTCCGCTGTACTTTCTTTACCTGCAGTTCTTGTTATATGATAAATGTTGTTCTACTGTTGTGGTGGTATCTACTGTAGTAGTTTCTTTCCTTACTGCTGTACTTCCTTACTGTTAGTTATATTCATGCTGAATATGGTTTATTTTACTGCTCTTTTGGTTACTTTCTCGTTGGACGACTAGGTCTTGGGATTAGTCGAGTCGGTCCGGTTCTCGTGTCTCGTAGGGACTCGGGAACCGGGTCGTTACAATCAGGCACAGCATGGACATCACTTGCAGATGGTTCTGGACACGTTGAGACGATACAGGATATATGCCAAATACAACAAGTGCAAGTTTTGGTTGAGGCAGGTGACCTTCTTGGGTCATGTGATTTTAGGGGATGGCTTGGTTGTGGATCCAGCCAAGGTAGAGGCAGTACTCAGGTGGGAGAGGCCACGTACAGTGATAGAGATACGCAGTTTCTTGGGACTGGCAGGTTACTACCGGTGATTTATCAGGGGTTTCTCGCAGATTGCACGTCCCATGACTCAGTTGACCCGGAAGGACATGCCCTTTGCTTGGACAGACGCTTGTGAGGCATGTTTTCAGGAGTTGAAGGAGAGGCTGACTTCGGCTCCTGTGCTTACCATCCCAGATAGCAGTGGCGATTTTGTTGTCTACATGGACGCTTCGTTGCAGGGGTTAAAGGGTGTGCTCATGCAGCAGGGTCATGTCGCTTACTCTTCGCGGCAACTGAAGCCCCATGAGCATAGCTACCCCTACCCACGACTTAGAGCTGGCAACTGTTGTCTTCGCGCTGAAGACATGGAGGCACTACCTTTTTGGTGAGACCTTTGAGATTTTCACGGATCACAAGAGCCTCAGTATTTGTTTGATCAGAAGAAGCTTAACATGAGACAGAGACGTTGGTTAGAGCTCCTGAAGGACTATGACTGCTGCATCTCCTATCATCCGAGGAAGGCCAACATGGTGGCTGACGGCTTGAGCAAGAAGGCACCCGCCCACTTGGACAGCTTACAGGCACAGAGTTGGAGACTTATGGAAGAGTTGGGCAGTTGGCGACCCCTAGAGTCATAGGAGCATTGTGGAGCAGTGACAGTGACACGACAGACCAGACCAGAGCTGATAGACCGCATCATCACAGGATAGTTGACAGATCCGTATCTGGAGTCGTTGCAAGACAAAGTGCTGTTAGGGTACCCAGGAGACTTCTCTTTTACAGACGAGGTGCTGCGCATGAGGGGACGTTTGTGCGTTCCTAGGGACGAGGAGTTGTTGAGAGAGCTCCTGGCTGAGGCACACGGGTCCAGGTTCACCATACATCCCGGGAACACAAAGATGTACCATGATCTGAGACGTGACTTTTGGTGGAGACGGATGAAGCGGGATGTAGGTGAGTTCGTGTAGCAGTGTTTGGTGTGGCAACAGGTGAAGGCCGAGCATCAGAGGCCCGCAGGGCTGTTGCAGCCAGTGAGGACATGACGCAGTCTGGGTGATTGTAGACAGATTGACGAAGACGACACGTTTCTTGCCGATCTGAGTCACCTTGGGACCAGTGCAGTTGGCAAAGAGGTATATTTGTGATGTGGTACGTCTACATGGAGTTTCATGTGAGATTATATCTGATCGAGATAGCCGTTTTACTTTCAAGTTTTGGGCTGAGTTTCAGCAGGCCTTGGGGACACGGTTGAGGTTCAGTACGGCGTACCACCCCCAGAGGGACGGACAGCCTGAGCGCACGATACAGACACTTGATGACCTTTTACACGCCTATGTACTAGATTGGAGGGGCTCTTGGGAGGAGCACTTACCCCTGGCAGAGTTTGCATATAATAACAGTTATCACTCGAGTATCGGCATGGCACCCTACGAGGCTCTGTACGGATGGAGCTGTGCTGCGCCCTTGAGTTGGGTTGAGGTGGGGCCAAAGTGGGAGGTTGGCCCCAGGCTGATCTGGTAGAGTCAGGAGGTGATAGAGCAGATTCGTAGATGACTTCGCACTGTCAGGAGTAGACAGAAGAATTATGCCGATCGGAAGTGCAGAGAGGTATAGTACGAGGTTGGGGATCACGTCTTTCTTCGCATTTCGCCCATGAAGGGCCTGCAGCATTTTGGGGTGAAAGGGAATCTTGTGTCGAGGTTTATGGGACCCTTTGAGGTCCTGGAGCAGGTAGGACTCGTTGCTTACCGACTTGCCTTTCCTCCCCAGCTTTCTGGTGTGCTCGATGTGTTCCATGTGTCCAACCTCAGGAAGTACGTCGCCGATCCCAGTCACGTTCTAAGCCACGAGAGTGTTGAGGTGGGTGACAACCTGACCTACTTCAAGCGACCAGTACAGATACTAGACAGAGCCGTCTGGAGTTTGAGAAGGAAGCAGGTACCCCTGGTGAAGGTCTTGTGGAGGAGCGAGAGGTATGAGGAGGCTACCTGGGAGCCTAAGGCGGTGATGCGAGAGTGGTACCCGAAGCTTTTTGAGGGTATGTCTTTTCAGATTGGCTTCGGTCCTCTTTAAGTTTGTTATGCGTATATAGTTCTTTTTCCGCATCCTAGCTAGCTCAAGTTTCGGGGATGAAACTTCCTTTAATTTTGTTATGATGTAAAGACTCGTTCTATCCTGAGCCTTTTAAGACATCTAGATTATCGGTCAGACGTCTGGTCAGACGTCTGGACCCCTTCCCAGACATTTGGAAATTGAAAATTTAGTACATGACTTCGCGTCTGCGTGTGGGTTGCACGCAGACAGTATCGCTCTTCTCTCTCTTCCCTCTTCTCTCCTCCATCCGAACCCTAACGCACCTTATAAAACCCCTCTCCCCCTCTTCCTTTCTTCCCCACTTCACCACAGCCACCCTCTTTCCTCCCTCTCCACTGCAGCGAGAGGGGTGAGCGTGAGAGAGAGCACGAGAGCGAGCAACGAGGAGGAGAGGTGGCGTGAGGAGAGGAGGAAGAGCTTGAGCTCGCGAGCTCGTGGGAGCTCGCCAGTGGATGCACGGCCGGAGCAACGCGTGCGGGAGGAGCGCATCGGGGGAGACGTCCCCGACACCTGCTGTAGCTGGAGCTGCAGGCGAGGAGGCAAGGCCGCAGTTGCACGTGGCGAGGGAGAGCAGCAGGTCGTTTTGATTCTAGGTTTTTCCCAGAATCAGACGTCTGGCATGACGTCCAGATGACGGAGTGGACGTCTGGTGACGACATCGGATGTCTGAAAGCAGTATTCCGCGAAGGTACGTTCCTTTTGCGGATACGACCATGCAGGCAGCACTGCAGCTTCGGTCGGCATGGCGAAAAGTAGGCGATTCTCCTGTCTCGTGTAGGGATTGCTTTGGGAAGGTGCAGGACACACCCTTCCACGCGTTTTGGATGTTTGGATAGCTTGCCAGACGACCAGAAGCACTCCTAGACATCCGGAGGAGAGGTCAAACGTCTGAAGCTGGGTCCAGATGGTTAAGGAGAGGTTTTGGACATTTGAGGTTGATGCAGAATCTGAGGTGACTCTGGTTACTTTTAAGACGTCTGGATCTTGTGCCAGACATCTAATTTAGGTCTGCAGTCCTGTTTTTGACCCGTTTAGGGTCCGTTTGAGGTCCGTTTTATGCAACCAAAATATTGGTGTTTTCCTTGGGAGTTCCTTTAAGTGTTAAAAAGCCTTATATACTGTTCTGAATGTTCCATTGTGGTATGTTCCTTGGTATAAGACTTCGATCAGTTGCGGGTTCAGGGCTTGCTGAGGCACATGAGCCTACCGTTTGAGTCCCTAATACTCCCAGGTCATCTGGTAGAGTGGTCTTCCCCTAATTTAATTATAAAACCTGAATGCATATGTGAATTGGATAACTAGAAACCTAGGATGTGTAATGAATCCTAGGACGAGAAGTACTTGCACTGCTTGTATGTTTGTTTGAAATTGCAGTCTTAAATGAATGAATAGAAATGTGAATAATTTCCTATTAATAAATAAGAGCCTCCTGTGAAATATGAAATGCCTGTACTAGTTAAATAGTTATTTGTGACATTACTTGTATATGTTAAATGATGGAAATACAAGTTGCATGTGTATAATCTGAGAATGGAAATGTGAATGACGAAACCTGGTATGGAATGGCATGAGAAATACGAGCATGAACCCTATGGGGAGTTAGTTGTAGAGCTCCTTTGAGTAAATGGAATGGATCTGGAAATGTGAGTGGAAAGTGTGCTGGCCCTTGAGTACGTGGTACCAAGGAGAGCGACTGTCCCCTGTTTAGTGTAGAGCGGAGCTAGCCACCCTTGGGTTAGGACCCAGGGTTAGGATTGGCCACTCTACATTGACTTCTTGGCCCTCGCGTACACTGTACCAGGGAGAGCTACTAGTGTAGGGAGAGAGCTAGCCACCCCACGGGGTCGAGGTTCAGCTAGCCACCCTACATCGACTTGTTAGGCCCACTGGGCAAACTAGGGTAGTCAGATGAGGGTGCGCGGACTGTGGAGGGACGAGACCCCTATTTGGTTTTGAGGAGCTAGACCCCTGTTACTGAGAGGGCTGGGCCCTATACTGTTCTGTGCTGCACTTTGGGCATACCCTTTAGCGAAAACAACTGACCGCTTGCTAGTGTGGGGTAGCTACCCGAGCGCTTATCATGCGTGCCGTAGTCACCGCTATGTCTGTCTGTGACCTTGGGGTGGTTGACTAGGTGTAGGATCACCACAGAGGACTCTCCCGGCCAGGAGAGCACCACGTGCGCCTTCTACTCTTCAAAAAAGACTGCAATCAAGATTGTTCCTATGAAGAACATTCGAGGTCAAGAAAGAGATCTGAAAATATAAACTAATGGGTGAAAAGGAATGACATGTAAAGTAGCGTAATTGGAATAGATAGTTTACCTATTAGCTTTTACTGCTTTAGTTAGTTGGTTACCACTCTATTCAGCGTTCGCTGACTTTGTTACTCATAACCCTTTTCAAGTCTAGGTGTTGAGAAGCCCGAGTCACCGGCTGCAGAGGGTGCTGGACCCAGTAGAGCCCAGCAGTAGTCTTCCTGTTGTTGTACTTTCTTTTCTTAGTGAGTTCAAACTCTCATTACTATTTACGCTCTGTACCTTATTTCCACTTTACTGTTGTGGTGGTGATATGTACTGTTAGCAGTTTTTACTTCCTTTACTACTTGTACTCTTTTTACTGTTGGCTACTTAGCATAGTGAATGCAGTTTATTTTCCTGCTTTTTTGGTTATTTCTTGTTGGACAATTGGGTCTTGGGATTAGTCGAGTCGACCTGGTCTTGGGTCCTATAGGGATTCGGGAACTGGGTTGTAACATGCATGCTTAATTAGAGTGATCTAAATGGTGATCTAAATCACCACTTTTTAGGTTTTCTCTATTCTTTTTGTCTCTTGATCTTTTGATTTACATTTGAATATCAATCTGACAAGTTGTATTCATTGAATGTCTATTTGATGCTCAATTTATTGTTCTCATTTATTCTGAATGAAGATTAATGTGTGAATTTTATATTTGCTCCCTGCCAACGACCTCGGACTCCAATTAGAATCTAAGTTTTATAAATTTAAATGTTTTGTTGTGCGATTTAGGAGTGTGCTACAACAAACACATATTAAATCTCCTCGATTCACCTACAACACTATCTCAAATCCGATCAAGCCTTTCCTGTAATCATTAATTCACATCTTTCTTAATCTCAAGAATCAAAATTGATTGCAGTTTTGCAATATCATAAGAAGGCAATTGGGTGAACGTTACATGATCTCACTGGGATTAGCCCCAATTATTGTACTCATCGCATCTATATTGAAGATGGGGCACGACCTTCCTGTGAAGCACAGCAGTGACTTAATCTGAATCTTAAGGAGGTCGTAAAGAAAGAAATCATTAAGTGGCTAGATGCTGACATTATCTATCCCATATCTGATAGCCCTTGGGTGAGTCCAATTTAAGTGGTGCCTAAAAAGGTATGACTCACCATAATCAAGATCGAATCTGGAGAAACCATTCCCACATGAATTGCGAATTTGTGGCGGGTTTGCATCAACTATCGCAGACTCAACACGGTTACAAAGGACCATTTTCCTCTGCCATTCATTGATTAAATCCTTGAGAAACTTGCTGGTAATAAGTTCTACTTTTTGGATGGTTACTCCGGATACAATCAAGTTGCGATCCACCACAAAGATCAAGAGAAAACGACATCCACCTGCCCCTTCGGAACCTTTGCTTTCCGAAGGATGCCATTTGGCCTCTGCAACGCACCTGCAGCTTTTCAGAGGTGCATGCTAGCCATCTTTTTTGAGATGGTGGGTGAATATATGGAGATATTCATGGATGATTTTTCAATCTTTGAGGAGACATTTGATATTTGTTTAGATACTTTGTCGAAGATCTTGAAACACTGCATTGAAGTGAATCTTGTCCTCAACTAGGAGAAGAGCGATTTTATGGTTCTAGAGGGCATTTTACTTGGCCATCTCGTGTTTGAGCGAGGTATCCAAGTAGATCGAGCTAAGATCAATCAAATCTTAAATCTACCAATTCCTGAATCGATCAAGGGCATCTGATCGTTTCTTGGGCATGTTGGATTTTATAGAAGATTTATACTTGATTTTTCAAAAATTGCTCGACCACTCATGAACCTCCTCACAAAAGACACAATTTTTGAGATGAATGAGTGTATATCTGCATTTGAAACTTTGAGAGACAGAGTTAAACAAGCTCCTATTTTGCAACCTCCTACTTGGAATCTTCCATTTGAAATTATGTGCGATGCATCTGATTACACAATAGGAGTTGTATTAGGTTAGAAAATCGAGAAGAATCCCGTAGTGATTTATTACTCTAGCAAGACATGGAATGATGCACAAAAGAATTATACTATTATTGAGAAGGAGTTGCTAGCGATAGTATTTGGATTAGAAAAGTTCAGATATTATATCCTTGGGTCTTGAATCATTGTGCACTCTAATCACTCAACGATCAAACATCTTCTATTGAAGAAGGACACGAAACCTAGGTTGATCAGATGGATCTTGCTTTTGCAAGAATTTGACTTAGAAATTCATGATAAGGCAGGATGACAGAATGTCATTGTCGACCACCTTTCTTGCCTTCCTCCTGAGAATATGGAGACATCTCCTCCAATAACCAAGCTCTTCCCTTTTGACTGTATCTTCTAATTTTCCTTGGTATGTTGACATCGTTAACTATTTGGTTACACATCAATTCCCACCCGACTGGGATGAGAATTGCAAATCACGACTTAAATTAGAAGCCAAATACTATTTCTGTTAAGATCCATATCTGTTTCGACTATGCAATTATCAAATCATCAGGCATTGTGTTTTATCTTCTGAGATTGAGTCTATTCTTTCTTTTTATCATGACCAGGCTTGTGGTGGTCATTTTTCTGGTCGTAAGATCATTGCAAAGGTTTTGCAGTGTGGGTTTTATTGGCCCTCTCTTTTTGCATATTCACAGACGTATTGTAAGGTATGTAATCACTGCCAAACTCTTGGTAGCATGTCACGTAAAGACATGATGCCTTTGAACCCAATTGTCGTCTGTGAAATCTTTGATATTTGGGGCACAGATTTTATGGGTTCATTTTTGTCTTCTTTTGGCTTCGAGTAGATTTTACTTGCTATCGAGTACGTTTCTTGTTGGATTGAAGTCATACCCACATGCACAAATGATCATAGAGTTGTCATTCCATTTATTTAAAGTCATATCATCTCTCATTTTGGGGTACTACATGTTATCATTTCTGATGGAGGATCCCATTTCAATAATGCCTAATTTAGGTATTTACTTAGAAAATATGAGGTAAAACATCTTATTGCTACACCCTATTATCCCCAAACTAATGGGAAAATCGAGGTCTCTGATCAGGAGATCAAAAAGATTCTTCAAATGACAATTCGACCCAATAGGATGGATTGGTCTTCTCAATTAGATGAGGCATTGTGGACTTATAGGACTGCTCACAAGACACTCATAGCAATGTCACCATATAGACTTGTTTATGGGAAACCCTGTCATCTTCCTGTAGAAATTGAACACAAAGCCTATTGGGCAATTAAAGCCTACAATCTTGATCTTGCGAAGGCTGGTGATCACCATAGGTTGCAACTTAGTGAACTTGAGGAACTTCGACATGATTCCTATGAGAGTTTTAAGTTGTATAAGGAAAAATTGAAAGCCTTCCATGGCAAACACATTTCCCAAAAATCTTTTGCACCTGGTCAGAAGGTGTTGCTCTTTGATGCCCATTTGAAACTCTTCCTCGGTAAACTTAGATCAAAATGGATAGGACCATTTGATGTCACTAGAGTCTTCGACAACGGAGTTTTCAAAATCACAAAACCCAAAAAGAATCAACCCTTCAAAGTCAATGGTCAATGCTTTAAACCTTATCTTGAAACACATGTTTTGGGTCTTGTTGGAGATTGTTATATGCTCTATTAATTCTCTAGGGTTTACACCTAGCTGAAGGCATAAAACTTAGAACACACTTGTGTACATAGTTGTTTCCTACTTTCCACACTTTCATCTACCTATACACTTGAGTTTGTTTTATATTTGTCACTTATTTTTTTACCCTTCACATAGTCTGACTGATCACTCTGACTTAGGTCAGACTTGAAATTGTCTGCATAGAGATCCTTGATCTCCTCTATATGACTCCTATCGTCACCCTATACTAAGTGAAGTGTAGATTCCTTTTCATTCTTCTTATAATGAGGACATTGTAAAATTTTTCCTTGGGGGGTGTGAAGAGAAATCTTAATACTCTAAGTGTATTGATAGATAAAAGATGAGAAAAATTTAAAAATAACAAAAAATTTAAAAAATTTTGAAAAATTCATAAAAATTTGAAAAAAATTAAAAACACATAAAAATAAAAAATTGATAAAGCATAAAAATAATAAAATAAAAAATATAAATAATAAATAGGGGGGTTACATTACATTCTTTTCTAAAGAAAAACTGAAGAATATATAAAAAAAATAACATATTTAAATATTTATAATAGTAATTAAGGAGCTTAATTTTCTTTTTAAGGTTAGAATTCATAAAAATATTTATATTGTAAATAGTATATACTAGTAAGAGTATTGAATCCTCACTTTGGACTTTTTCTTGAATAACTTTTTCAAAACATTATTTGTTTACGAATTTTGAGCTGGATTTTTCTCGAGTTAGAGTTTGAAACCCTAATAGGTTGTTTTTCTCGCTCTTTATTCTGAAACAAAGTAACTAAGATGTTATTAAGTTTTATGCGAGGCTTAAATTTTGGCATTAAATTGTAACTTTCTTGGTCAATAAGACTAGGTTAGGTCCTTCTAATTTTTGAATAACTATTTTTACCACCAAGTTGAGTAAAGAGATTAGATACCTAGAGTTGATGAAGTAAAGTGTTGGTAGAATTCTTAGCCATAAGGTCTAATGGGCTATAGTTAACTTAATCAATCGAGGACATTCGGCTAGACTTGGCGAGTAGTTTCTTGACAAATCCTATGGCTTGATACTAATGGTTTAAGGGACTTGAGAGTGAAAGGCTTTGCTATCCAGGCTCTAGTTTGAGAGCTAAATAACCGAAGCATCCAAATTTCACACACGTTAGAATTATCTTGCTAGCATCTAAGACTGCGAAAACACAAAGCTTAAGAGATCGATTCTAAATCCTCTTTAGTTCAAGGATTTTCATGGGGTGACTCTTGAAAGGGTGAAGGATGTGCCACTCACTTAGAAAAAAGGATTTCGAGTATCTAATTTAGTAAGAAAAATGAGGAGAAGAAAAATAAATTTATTGAAAAAAAAAAAAATTATATACACCCTGTAGTTAAGCATCTCACTACAAATGGATGCTTATGTAGTTTTTATCCACCAAATAAAGCATCTCATTACATATGGATACTACCCCTTCCTCCATGAATAAAAACACTTCGCTACAAATGGGTGTTTTAACCTATAGAAAATGGATTGGAAAAATATGGAGATAAAATATAGGTATAATAGACCCAGTGGTCCACCGGGGAGATATACACCTAGAGTGTTGACCTCGAGATAAAAAACTGGTGAGGAAAAAGCAACCAAATCTGAGTAAGGCCAAGCCAAAGGCTTGAATTGGAATAACCTGGATTGGAAATTAATGTCTAAGACCTAGATTTTTGCAACTTTGGATGACTTTAGGACAAGTCTACTCACGAGCACGGATGCTTTAAAATCATAACTACTAAACCTTGCATTAGGCAGTGAAGCCTGAGAAATTGGGCTTTGGAGACTAGCGGTTGAGGCTTAAAGGAGATAGATTGGCAAAACCCTAGGTCTAGAAGTCTGTCTTTGATGCTGTGGACTGGTTGGTTTAGGGATTTTACTCTTCTCTAAATTTGATTAATAAAGGGTGTTTAGTTAATTTGTAAAAGCATAGGTTGGTAAAAATCGGATTTCACAAGCATAAGGACTAACCTATGTCTGTGTAATTTTTGAGTTAGAATTTAATTTCCAGTCTTTGAGTCTTGTTACCTTATTCATCTTGACCTCTTGGATTTTTACAATTTAGAGTGGATACAGAGAATAAACAGGTTTTCAATGTTCTGATTTGAAAGAAATTCCCATCAAGATTCTATTTTTTTACGAATACGTATTTAAGGTTTTGAGTCCAACGTAAATGGATTATTGCAAATGCTCTGTCTATTTATGGATATTTATTTAAAATATAAAAATATAAAATATGAAAGTTAAAAGAAATTCTAACCTAAGCATTCCTCTACTATAGAATTATTTATAATTATTTAATCACCCTGGTGCTTAAATAATCATATTTCTTGGTTAATTTTGCTAGCAATTAACAAAACCTTGGCTTGGGGATATGATGAGAGACTCATCATGACTCCTAATTATCATTATTTAACTAGTTTCCCTAGTTAATTAACTAAGAATACATTAATTACAAGGTTAATTATATTATAGGGGTAAAATTGTTAGGGACCTACAAGATAAGTTAAAAACACTAAGTTAAATATTAATTAATCATAATAATAATTTAATTAATAATTTGGACTCAAGTAATAATCATTTAGCTAGATATTTTGTATTTAAACTAACTTAATTAATATTAAGACCTAAGTATGTAATTAACCTATATAAATTAATCATTTAAATAAATATAGCTAAAAAAGGCAAAAACGTAATTTCAAGGCATAACTAAAATATGTACCTAATTTATAATTATATATAAAAAGTTGAAAAAAATTAAAATAAGCCTTGAAACTTACTATTTACGTTTAGGTCCTTAACTTCTATTTCGATTGAGCCCTTTTATTTCATTTCATTCTTTTTTTCTTACAAATATACCCCTGTGTTGAGTTGTCTTCTTTTTCATCTTCATCCTTGCCATGGACGGTCTATGACATCCGGTGACCACACTCGCCGATCACTGCCTATCCAGCGTCTGGAAACCTTTGCCATTGTCGCCAACACTCTGCTCGCCGCCACCTCTTCATCCAATAGGTTGAATTTCATGGAAATCCTATTTAGTTTAGGCATTTAAGCTCACCGGCATCGGAAATGATGCCAGCTATTTCCATGCACCTAGACCCTTTCCCATCCAGATACAGACCCCCTAACCCCCAGCTCCACCTATAATGACCCATGCCCAACTCAGATTCCGGTTAGCAACCCCTTTCCTACTTCCCCTATTGAGGTTGTTCAATAGGTATTCGTCTATACCTCTGGTGACTTCTACCTCTATCCTCTGGTCTTCTCCGAGGAGAACAAACTCCTCCCAGCTTCCGCCGCTCTCTGCTATGTTTGTTGACAAGGCTACGCCACCATCCATCTCTTATACATGTCATATTTCTCCACCTCTAGAGCTCTTCCCTCTATTTCCTCCTCCGTCACGAGCCTTCAATGGAGATTCTTGATCCCCTTCATCCAGGTAACAATAGAAATAGGATCTTAGAGTAGTGTATATTAGATTAATGTAGCTAGATAGCTAGTTTAGTGTATTTTTAATGCTGTGTTTCACTCTATCTTCTCTGACTCTGGTGAGCTTCTTGAGCTTGTCAAAGCTTTGTTTGATCTTTTAAACACATCAGTCACTTTCTTAACTCTGTCACAATCACTTCTACCACACGAATTACATGATTTATCATTTTAATTGCCTAGATCCAATTCACCTTCACCGGATTTCCTCCACTGTCTATGGCGGAGGTATCCGAGACTAAATCACATCCAATCAGGGTTCTCCACCACTTTCCCATCACATAAGAACCCTTATCATCGACTTAATTTGATTAATTAATCATTATATCTTAAATGCCTAATTTTCATTTCAACTTCTAAGTTCGCTATCCATGGCGAGCTTAGAAGAGTTAAGTCACCTAATCAACCACCTAATCATCTTTTCCTAATCATAGATAGCGTTTCCCCTCACTCAATTGAGTGAGAGGAATTATCTTGAGTTTGTTCGAACCCAAGATAAGATTACTATGTCTTCTTGGTTAAATCATTCACATCTTCATTAATTGCTTCAATTGATTTGTTTTTTAGGTTCTTCGTGACCTTAGGAACATGATAATGTCTTTCTTTTAATGTTTCGTGGAGATTTTATCTCCAGCGATCAAAATTGGTGTTCATAGAGCTTCGGCAAGCTCCAGTGACCTCAAATAGAGCCTCAGCCTTCCAAAGTCCCTGAGAAGCTCCAGATTGGTTAATTTTGAGATGAGGATTAATTTCATGCTATTGGAATGGTGTTTTGAAGATTATTACTCCCAGTTGACTGTCATCTTCTCCAACTTCGGTGGAGTTGGAGATACATGTTTGATGGAGCTTTGACTCTAGGAACTAATCTTAAAGCTTGTGTAGACCTTATAGATTCTATTATGATCTTCACTTGGGTCTTAGAACCCTTGAGTTAATCTATCGAACAAACCTCTTTTAGAGCTTAGGTGGCAAAGTCTGTTAGCACAGCTGGGGTGCTCAAAACCTAATTTTGAGGTGCTAAATAGATTCTTAGGGTTGAATTAGACCTATTCACACTTTTAATTTGATCTGAAAAGCTCTGGACTTGAAAGTCAAACTTTGAGCTTTTAAAGCCAACCCGAGTTCAATTTGAGGTTTAAAATGATTGAATCTCTGATTTAATGAATTATTTAAGCTTCTGTGATGATTTAGAATCATTTAGAATACATTTAGTGAAGTTATGTTGAGATTTGATCAAGATTTTTAAATCTATGTATTTTGGGTTTACACTAGAACCCAACACTGTTTAGTGACCTAATGACGAAATTTGAAGCTAAATTTTTCCCAAATCAATCTCAATTGACTTCCTTATTTGATCTGGATTGTTCTATGGGATCTTTATCTATCTGTTTGGTTGATTCATTCTTGAATTAGTGTCTTGCACCTTGAGAATGAAGCTCGGAAGATTTGGAGGTTCTGAAACCTTCCCAGACCCCTCTTCCTCTTCTAATCCCTATGGAATTCAACTCTTAAGCATCATTGAACCCTTAATTGAGGGCATTTCATCATCTGCAGGTCAATAGATTTGAATTTGCTTCATCTGCAGTACATTTCAACATGGCGTTAGGCCATATTCATCCACTGAATCTTCGGATCAAATATGATCCAAATATCAAATTGACTCTCTCAATTGAGAGATGATCTAAACAACTTTCCATCTAGATCTTATATGCTCAACTTGACAACCAGAGCTGGTTGGAATCCTCATCTGAAAATCATGCCCGTGGACATTGCTACGAAGAAGGAATTGGCTGGAGTTAGTTCCACATCGGGAACTAGTGAAGCACTGCATGGGTATAAAAGTGAAAACACACCGAGATTGCTTGGTCGTCAGCATAGGGTGCACTTATGAACATCTGATCTCTTGTCAGCGTGTGCATATGCATGTGCAAGCATGTGTGTGCACACTTGTGTGTGTGGCCCAGGGTGTAGGTGTGAGCTTGTGGGCATGGAACAGGCCTGGTACTATGCATTCTAAAATGCTAAAAATCCACCATTAATCCAGCTAGGTTTGGGCCTCAAGTAGGGTCTGGTCCCACTCCTAGTGAGTGTTGTGTATCCCTAAATGAGCTTGGGCCACCCATTAACAACTTTTTGGTTAAATGTGGGTTAAGGGTTCAAAAGTTTGACTAAGTGTGGATTAACATGCACAGTAAAAAAAAAAAGAGGTGCAATTAGGAGAGAAAGAGTTAAAAGAGAAAGGAGAGAATGAGACATCTGTGAAAGAAATTAGAAGTATGATTTCAATAATTAAGTCATTTTGTGATGTAGGATTGAAGGCTAAGCCAAATTAGAGAGAAATGAAGTATTGATGAACTTTATTGTAATAAGGCATTCATTCTATTTTATAAATTCCTTTTATGCCTTACATTTTGTAAACATTTATAATATATGTTTCATTTCATGCTATTCATTGTAAAATCATTCATGTACCTTTCTTTTATTAATGGAATAATTGCAAGTTTTAATTGTTGAATTTTATGTGCAATTGTTCATGTGCTTAACATATCACTTAATTATAGATTTATTTACACAATTTATTAGTTAATTATAAATTAGAATAAAAATGGTGAATGAAACTACATTTATGCCTCTCAGTGAACGAGCTGGACTCAACCAGTTAAAAAATAATTAAATCTAAAATATTAGGTTAGCTTGACCCTATACCACAATTAATGATAACAACTTAATAACTCAACTTAACCTAACTCCATTCTTTATATGATTAATTAAGACTAATAACCTTAATTAACTGTGCTGAGAATTGAATAATCAATGCCCCAACATTGAAGCCTTAGGTGAGTAAGCAGGCGATTTCTTGTGATGAGCCATGTGCAGCAAGGGTGCTTAGGCACGTGATTCTACCCCCAAAGACTTCTCTAAAAGTCATGAGGTGGACCCTTAGCTCGGATGGAGTCCAAGAGTTTTGCGCTATGAAGGCATCCATTCGAAGTAGTGGGCTATTCCCACCAACCGTTAGAAAGGAAAAGTTGAGCAAGGTGAGGTTTGGCCTTTAACATCATCACCCAACAAGGAGAGTCAGAGGGGCACTTGTCGAAAATAGCAAAGTCCTGTATCACCTTTTTCTCCAAGCACTCCAGATGGAGTCCAGAGTAGCGTGGAGTCTCCACACTCACCTCGTAGTGGCTGTCTTTTGCATATGCTCCAAGCTATGAAGGCCCAATTCGCCTTCTTCAGGGGAGAGGTAAAGAGTATCCCATGCGATGTGATGGGGCTTGTGGTCTGATATGAAGTTGGAAATTTGTTCTTGACCCTCCTAAGAGTGCGCTTTTTCAAGACCGTCTTAGCAAGCTAGAATTTGAGGTGACCCTCGATCCCCTAAGTCACCTAGCTAACGCGACCCATGCAAGATAGAAGGTTACCACTCCATCCACTAAGAAGGTCTACCATGCATTGCTCCAACTCCCTACTTGGTGATCTACCTTGACTGCAAAGAATGGATATCCTGAGGTATTTGTAAGGAAATCTTCCTTCAAGGATGCCGAGGAGGATGCAAGTTCGCCAGCAATCCTTAGCATGTCTTGTTATGTAGGCGCAACTTTTATTGTCGTTGAGAGAGAGCCCAGCCAGATCATTGAAAACATCCATCTCATTATGAATACCTTTGGCGAAGGCAACATTAGCCCAAGCAAAGATAACAATGTATTAGTGAAAAGAGGTAGGGGGGGAAGACAATGCCCCCTACCCTAGCAATGGTAATCTGCTTCTCACTGACCTATATGTCCAGCAGAAGAGAGATAGCATTCATGATCATCGTGAAGAGGAGGAGGGTAGGGGGTCCCCTTGCCACAACCCTCTAGACATGCGAATGAAACCAGTGAGCAGCCCATTAACAAGGAGAGAGCAGGAGTGGTACCATATGCATGTCTTAACCTAAGAAATCCATTTATCACAGAAGCCCATGGATTTTAGCATAAGTAGTATGAAGTCCCTTCTAACGAAGTTGAAAGCTTTGGTCAAGTCAGCCTTGAGGAACATTCTAGGAGTGGTGCTAGGCAAGTTAAATCTCTTGAGAAATTCTTAAGGAGCGAGTAGTCAGTAATGGATCTTCCCCAGATGAAAGCCCCTTAGTTGGAAGCCACAATCTTGGAGAGGAGGGGACTGAGGCGGGAAGCCAGAATCTTGGAGATGCATTTATATAATCCATTGTAGCAGGAAATCAAGCAATAATCTTTCATGGAGGAGATAATGCACCCCTTAAAGATGAGAGTTAGGAAAGTGTGATTGACTTTGCTAGATGAGGCTGTTGTGCTCATCGAAGAAGAATTGAATGTCTTTGGTAACGTCGTCCCCCACAATGTGCCAAACCTTGCAGAAGAACATCCCATTGAAGCCGTTGGGATCAGGGGCTTTGTTGGGGTCTATGGACTAGAGGGCTTCTTTAATCTCACTCGCATCCGAGGGGAGCACAAGCTGGTTATTGTTGTGAAGACCAAAGCCCCACCAAGCAGCAAAACTCGAGTTGTCATAGATGGTATCAGAGCAAGGTCACCCATAGAATGGTCCAGGAAAGCCAAGCGGACATTCAGAATGTTAAATGATGGTCACCCACCCATTGATTGACGGGAAAGCCGATTCACATGAGTTTCTACATATTCTGGTTTTATTGCGGACTTGTGATTGTTGATAGTTGATTTTCACCATGCAGAGAGATGGCTCCGCGTAGGTCCAGGAAGGTTAGTGCTACTAGTCGAACTGATGGAGATCGATGAGTTGATCCCCCTCAGCAGGCTCCAGACCTAGCCGCTTAGTTCCAAGCCTTTATGGAGACCTTTTTCAGGATGCTGGAGCAGAAACTACCTACCGCATCTCAAGCGGGGGGAGGGGGAGGTGGTGATTAGGAGTAGTGATGGGCTCATATTTGTGGGCTATTTTTGTATTTTAATGCCTAAACATTAAGATAAATGTAACATTTATTTAGTATGCATTAGGATGTAAATACATTAATTATAGATTTTCTACATGCATCGCATTCATATGTAAATTAGATTTTTAATTAGGATAGCATGCATTAGCTTAGTCTTTAAGCAAGTTTGCATTTTAATTTAGTGCACATTCTACACATTACATGCATTTTAGGTATTCTATGAGGTCTTCTGCATAAATAAACCAACTATTTAATTATTTATTTTTCTTCTTTTCTGTGGGGAATTCACAATCCTCTTCGCAACAGCTGTGCGACCATTGAGGACCGACATTCAAGGAGCGATCTTCTCGTCCCAGCAAGGAAGGAGAGAGCGAAGTGGATATGGTCGGTTGCTGATGATAACGTCATCATCTGCCATAACTAGATTTAATTAATCAGAATCAATAGACCTATTCTCCATAATTCATTGCATATTCTTTCTGAGAAGAATTCATTAAAACAGGGTTAAATCTATAGTTTTAACAGCATGTCATAAATGCAGAGTAATCATGGGGTTTCCCAGGGGTTAAATGAAAGTCAAATGTTCATAAATGTCTAATAAGAGGGTCCATGCAAATAGAAACAGGTTTTTACACTTTTCGAGAGTCAAAACAGCACCTGAAACCCTAATTTCAGACCTGCTTAATTAACAGAGGTTCTGGTTAAGATAAATTCCATCTAAACCTTTTAAAAATCATAGAAAAATATTCTATAAGATTTGGTTGTTGGACCCTAGTTCCATCTCTCTTTTGTGTTTTGATGTTAACAAAACCGTTTTAAAATCTAATATGTTTATGAAGTGATTACAAGTCAAAAGAATCTGTGGATGCAAGCAAAAAGATTGCACATGAAGGAAGAAGTTTTTGAAGATTTTAGTTTTTATTGTATCTTAGAATTTTTGTATGTCTCCAAACAAGTAAAATATAATCTAGGTATTAAAATCAAAGTAGAGATAACTAGGATTCAAAATATCGTTCATTTACTCGATTCTTAACTCAAAATCGACTCTTTCAAAACAAAGTCGCCTAGAGTAGATTGGATTTCTCAACTGATTAACACTAATGATCTTTGGTACTTGCTCGGCACAAGTTTGGACCTAAGTTCCAAACTGTGAACATCAAGTACTGGTACTCATCATGAGTATCCGTATCAAGTGGTCACAGTTTGTGAATTGGGTTTTTGCCTGGACCTTACAAGTACCGATACTCATCATGAGTACAAGTACATGAAGGTCACAGGACTCATGACTGTGTGTTACAAGTACCGGTACTCATCATGAGTATTGGTACATGTAGGTCACAGGAGCCAAGACTGTGCGTCACAAGTACCGGTACTCACAATGAGTATCGGTACCCAGTGATTTGGCTATACTGATTGTATGTAGTCAGTACTGGTACCAAGAGTTCAGTATCGGTACCAACTAACCATTGTGACCAGTCTGAATGGCTAATTTGCAATTAATCTTAATTCTAATGTTCCTAAAATACCCCTAACGGCTAGAATTCGTGGGAGAGGTGATTGGTGGTCTATATAAGCACTCTTTGAGTGTTGTTTTAGACACATCTCTCTAAAAAAGAATTATACTCTTGCCTACACATTCAATTCTCCATTTTCAAGCTGAAAGAGAGTTTGTTTTGTTGCATACATTTCAAGGCTTCTCATCATTTGCAACAAATCTTCAAAGGCGATCGTATTTTTCTGAAATCAATCGTTTGTTTTACACCTTAGTTTTTCTCGTTAGATTTGTTTATACTTGTTATAAGATATATTCTTGTTGGAGACTTAAAAAATAGTTGTAAGCTTCTATTTACATTTTGCTTACACCTGTATTTTTATCTTTTCTTCATATCTTGTAATTGGGTTGAGGTAACCCATTAATTATCTCTAATATTAGTAAATTGATTCCCCTCTGAGTTGAGGGAATCGGGTTAAAAATCCTAAGTCAGGAGACTTAGGTAGTGGAGTACCCAGGTGAGGGGAACCACTTTACATCTTGTGCCTTTGTTTTTGTGGTTTGATTTGTCTTGCAATTTTTTATTTCCCACACTATTCATCCCCCCTTCTAGTGTGCTTGTGATTTACAGATCCTACATTGGTATCCTTGAATTGACCATCTGAACCTATTTTGACCTAAAATAGTCTTAGACAAGAAGTTGCCATAATTTAGATTTTTGCATAAATTACCTAGTCAAACTTGGTCAAAACCAGAATTCGACTTCACCATCAGATTCCTTGGTTCCAAATTAGGTTTGTACCAAAATTTGGGCCCAATCAAAGATTATCTTGACCTAGTTTGCATTTTAGTCCAATTTGACTCTTTTTCTCTTTCAATCTGCCCCTCAACTTTTTAAATAATTATAAATAGCCCCCTAACTTCGTCATCACCTTCACCAAGTGGCCCCTACCGCCATTGCCATGTGAACCCATCAAGCACCGACCTTTCATTTAGGATTTCTCCTTGATTTCATGCCTAATCTCTTCCAAAATTGGAAGGACTCTTGAGAAGATCCTCTTCAATCTGAGCCACAACTTGGGCTCCGACTCTTTCCCAAAACCTAATGTGAACCATTTGAAATCAAGGGTTTCCTATTTTGTGAAGGTGTCAAGCTTCCAAGCTTGGAATGCCCCCTTGAGGCCTATAAAAGGTCCCCTAATGCAAGGCCGTGCTCTTTAACTTGGTTTTGGACCGGAATCCACCCTCTTCTCCTCTCTCTGACCAAACTCTCTGCAAGCTCCAGTGAGCTTCTCCATCCAACTTCTTTGCTGGCCGCCACAGAAAATAGTCGGTTGGTTCTTCTTCCTCAAGCTCCTCCATGTCTGGCAATATCAGCAGGCGCTACCTTCCACCGTCTTCCTCGCCATTCTCCCTCAACGGAGTATTCCTTTCTCCAACGCTAGTCATACCATAACCGATGCCATCCTACCACTTAACTGTTAATTTAGGTTAGTTAGGTTCCTTAGTCCCTCTACTTCCTTTTCCTCTCTTTAATCTCTCAATTCAACCAACAAATCGGCCTCGACCACACCTTTGTTTTATGCTCTGGCCGAGCTCCGGCGAAGCTTCCCCGATGCCACAATCCACCAAATGACTTGCTACCACCTCCACAAGCTCTACCTCACCCACACGAACAAAACCCCTCAAGAAATTGAGGGGATTGTCCATCCACACACTTGGTAGCCTTGGTCCCTATACCTAAACCGATAACCCGACAACTATACTCGGTTACCCTAGGTCTGAGAGAGAAGGAAGAGGAGGAATTGTGAGAGAGTGGGGGAGGGTTTTGCTCTCTTGTGCTCTGTGTGACACTTAGTCGCTGAAGGATTAGGTCCCCTGTGCTATGAAAGAGAAGGCTCGAGAAGAGAGAAGGGAAGAGAAGCTGAAGAGAAGAAGGAAAGAAGAAGAAAGAAGAGAAATAAAGAAGAAGGCTTTGAAAGCCTTGTGCCTGTGCTTACTGATGATCACTTAGGTCATTTGATTGATATATATGTTGTTTGATTAAGCATTATTTAAGATACTATTACATCATTTAAGTACTATGGTTAAGGTTAAATTGATTATGAGATGCATGCTTAATTAGAGATTTAATTGGTGATTCAAATCACCACCCTTTAGATTCTCTCCATTCTTTTTGTCTCTAGATATATTGGATTTCATTGAATAACTACTGTGACAGGTTATTATTCATTGAATATCTACTTGAATGCTTAATTAATTGTACTCATTGATTCTGAATGTGATTAATGTTGTGAATTCCACATTTGCACCCTATGTTCGACCTCGGACTCCATTGTAGATTCTGAGTTATAAATTTTATCTATTTTTGAGCAATTTTGACTTGCTATGATGATTACATATTTTAAAGCATCAATTCCGCCCGTTAACAGTTGCTTCCTCCGACGTGCCTCCCTCCTACCGTCATTTCAAAGACTCCTTAACTGTTATAACAAGAAGCGGGAGGTAGCCATGATTAGGAGGCCTCCACCCTGACCCAATACTGTGCTTCACCTCCATTGCCATTGGTCTTAACCATGACAGCACGACTCCACCACCGTGGGCATGTGGTGTGACAGCCCACACCGCCAACCAGAGTCCTTGCATCACCGTGCTTCACTTGGAACAACACCAACACCATCACCTTTCCCATTCATCTTCTTCCTCGTGCTTCACCTACAACATCAGAAACAAACCCAACATCCACAAACTAACAGCCACATCGTCTCTTGCCTCCTCACACCCAAATCTTCTCGCTTCACGCACGCCACCCCAGTGCACCACCCTCCTCGCGCATGCCACCGCGCCGCCCTTCCCCCACGCACGATCAACATGCTTGAGCGTGGAGCTACTGCTGCATGCAATAGCAACCACCACCATAAGCAGCCCTCACCACCTACACTCCGCCCTCAACCTATGTGCGCTAAGACTGTGCCTAGCTGCAGCAAGTGTGCCACGCCTGTAGCAGCTTCGCGAGCACTCCTGCGCCTCCACCGCGCTGTGCACCACCAACCCCCACCCTCTCCTCGCCGCACGTGCGCCCTCCTGGTGCACCCTCTACTCCAACAACAGTAGCAACCCACCACCATCCTCTCCTTTGTCTGGCCGGCTCTGGCCACGCTGTGACCCGCCTTGACCATCGCCGCGAAGCTCTCACTCTACTTGACCTCCAACGAGCTTCTTACCTCCAGCCTCTCCTTCTTCAGTGTAAGGGAAGCAATCCAAGGAAATCCCCTATTTCTTTGTCAATTAAAATTTTCATTCAAATTCCATTGCTGTGGGTTGTTTTTAATTAAAATAATATTTTATGTGGGTCATTTGCATGGAACCTCTTCCTCTTTTTCATAAATGCTTATTTGAAGCTTGTGCTTAATTGTCATCTTGATTTAAAGGGGTTTTGGCTTCATTTCTTGAAGATTTCTTCGATGAACATTCTATTCTGCCCATGTGTAAGTTTTAATAGGCTAGTGCCTTCCTGTGGACATGACCTGCTCTTTTGAGCAGTTAATTTCATTAGTTCTGATAGCCAATTTTCCACCACTCCTTACTATTTCGATGCATCATTTTATGTGCGAAAATTCTTCCAAAGAGAAAATCATCTTTTCAAGTAGCCCTCTATCCCGAGTGTATGCGTTTCTCCTTAAAGGAAAGTGGAGAGAACCATGGCCCTCCCCCACTGAAGGATGAACTAGTGGACCCTTTGCACCAGTACTAGTAGATTTTCATTGAGTTTCGGAAGCTGAAGACCCCAACTTTCAAGGGGGAGGAGGATTTTATGGGGGTCGAGGATTGGATATAGTAGATTGAGAAGGCCTTCGACACTATCTGCCCACTGGAGGACTGCGGGGGGCCCTTCGCAACATACCAACTGATTGGTGCAGAGTATCGCTGATGTGTGTGCAAACGCGAGTAGGAGGGCACTTGAGTGGTGTCCTAGGGTTGCTTCCTTGAGCTCTTTAGTGACCAGTACTACCCCAAGACTTGGTGGGATCAAAGGAGGCTTGAGTTCCATGACCTGAGGTAGGGTTTAATGACTGTTAGCAAGTATCGAACTTATTCCATCGAGCCCTTACACTTCGAGCTGACTGTAGTGGCCTCTGAAGCCAACAAGCGCTAGAAGTTTGTTAAGGGACTTCAATCAGAGATATGGAAGTACATGAACCCTCTTTCATTGGACACATTCGCCCAGGTAGTTGGCACAGCTATGAAGTATGAACAGGGTAACGCTGAAACCTACAGGAGCTTTGGCAGAGGATCAAGGCAGAGGTTAGAGTTGCAGAATTGATTTTAGAAGAGGAGAGACCGGAGGTACCAGCCATTTATAGCACCACTACTTGTACCTCGGGTCCCTCAGCAGCAGGCATCGACTTTAGGCTTGGGATACACTCAACCCTGTGTTGCTGCGCTAACACAGACTCAGGTCATCGCGGGATGGGCCCAACCAAGACCAAAGCAATGATCTTGCTACAAGTGTGGCCAGCAAGGCCACATTAGGAAGGACTACCCAGCTAAGATGGGGACCCAGGGTGGGATGTCCTTGATTGCGAAAATATGTTGTTTGTTAATCAGGCAATTTAGTGTCGTTGCAATGCGTAATTCCGCTTTCGCTTTTAAATTTATAAGACCTAGATAGTGGGGTATCTAGGGTTGTCCAAGGAGGCAATATGCTTGCAAATCAACTCTCTTGCTTAGAAAATAAATCTCAACTTTCTTTTTAGTTTTTTCAATATATCATTTTTTTTTGTTTTGTAAATGAAATAACAAGGATTTTGAATTAATGCAAACTACTCCTAATAGTAACCCTAGGTGATAAAAACTACCTTCCTTCTAATCTCACCCTAGACACGTGAAGACCTAGGTGATTGCGCAACAATCATAGGTCTTAATTGACCTAGATTAAGCTAGGATTTAGCATAAGTTAGGGTGATTCATGCATGCATAAGCATTATCTGCATCTTTACAGCTTTCCTTTAGCTATGCATGAAATAATGTTATAATGTGCTAATTAAGTGTGTTATGTAAATTGCAGGCAATAAACTGATCAGGAGTTGGATCTGGAGCAGGATCTGAAGCTGGGTCAGGAATAACGGGTGTTGCAGCAGAGCTGGAGCAGAAGGCTTAGATTAGATGTAAGGGAGTTAAGGTTTGCTATTCTATTAAGTAAAAATAAAGCAGTAAAATGTGAAGAGCTTAGGTCAATCCTAGCCTTAGAATAGCCTAAAGACATCCCCCAAGCCTTGGCCAACCTTAGATTAGGCCACAGCACCTTAGGAAGCCCTAAAACCCTAGTTTCAACCCTTATCTGGAAGTCCTGGATGTCCTATAACTTATCTGGATGTCCAGATAAGTTATAGGATGTCCAGAACCCTTAGCCATCTCCCGCACACCTCAAACCCACTTCTGCAGTGTTATTGGACGTCCAGACACATTGTCAGACGTCCAATTTCTGCAGAATACCCAAAATAGAACCTAGATTTCCCCTGACTCTAATTGGATGTCCAGAACTAAAGTCTGGACTTCTGATTTTTGAGTATAAGTCTTCTGATCATATTTTTGGACGTCTGGAACTGGTCTCCAGTCCCTGTTTTGAGATTCAAGCCTTGATCTTGGATTTTTAGCTCCCTAGACCTAATCCCAACCCCATAGGAACCTAAATTAAGGTGTCCTAACCCTAGTACATCACCTCTAGACCTACCTAAGGACCTACTTAGGTTCTCACCAAACCCAATTGACTTAGATCAAAGTCAATTACCTTCACCTAAGTCAATTGGACTCATTGAGGAGCTTAGATCTCAACCCACACAAGTTCAATTGGACTTAGTGAGAGTCCAATTGACTTAAACCCAATCTAATTGAGTTATTTCACTCTCAATTAGGTTCACACTCATTCAATTAAACTTAGGTTAAGTTTAATTGCGAATTCCCCTTAGCATTAGGGTTTTTAACCCTAATTCAAGGCATACACCTACCTAAACCCCTTAGGACCTAACCTAAACCACCTAGCCACATAGAGCATGACGACACACACACGCACGCACCCATTCACGCACTCCACACATCTAGAGTTCTCTAGAACTCTCTCCAAGTGGCGCTACTCTTGGTTGCCAAATTTAGCAACCAAGAGGCATTCAAATTGAGATCCACATTTTTTGGATCTCATAACCACTTGGCCGGCCACTCTTGGACTCTCTCTAGAGAGCTCCACACCTCTCTAGAGGGAATCCCTTAGGTCTATAAAAATACCTAAGGGGTGGCCATTTCCACCCATTCACTTCCTTGGCTCCATTCACATCCATCTCCACTTAGGCTAGCCACTTCCACTACATCTCCACGAGTTGACCACCACCATGAAGGACACCATGCCAGGATGTTGGATCACTCCTCTCTTTCTCCAAGGGCTGGCCTAAGCTCCATTGGCCGCCCCTCATTCTCCTCCCGACCACTCCAAGGCCATCGGAGACCACCTCCAAATGCCCTTCTGTTATGCTAGATCTAGATTAGTAGTTTATGCTCTTCTTTGTTTTACTGCTTTTAATTACTGCTTAGTAGCGTAGTCCTTATTCTCTCCAAATTATGCATGCAAAATCCCCCACTTGGACTATAGATGCATTCTCTATAAACAGTCACCACCTCACTAGAATCGTGCACACAGAAACTCACACTTTCACCTTTGTGATCTATTTAACACACGCGCATGTAATCAAGGTTCATAATAGAAGTGGTGAAATTTTAATCAGGAGACTGGAAACCAATGTGCGATTTTGAACAAAGTAGAGTGACAAGAGATTGAATTCAAAAGTAAAATAAATGCCTCCCAGAGACAAAAGATCGGGACTCAAAGTCTCGTTATCTTTTATTAAATATCTTTGTTTGATCGTATTGTGCACTATACTATGATGTTTTCCTATCAAAAATGCACATTACGCCCCCAAACAAATGGCACCGTTGCCAAGGAGGCAACGCCATTTTTCTTTGATTTCAATCTTTTAAACAACCACTGAAAAATCTTCCTCTACTTTGTTTTGGATATGCAGGACAACACGGAAGAAAAACGGGATCTGCTCACACAACAAGCGCGGCTAAGAAAAGAATCAGGTGCACATCATCTCCTCTTTAGATTAGGTTTCCTTTTTGAACCCTAGGAGTAGATTTACTCTTTGCAAGTTCTTTTGAAAAAAAAAATCTCTATTCAATTTCGTGAAAAAGAAAAAAATAAAAAAAAATCTAGATTAGGTTTCTTTTTGAATCTTAGGTTAGTTTGAAAAAGCAAAAAAAAAAAGAGATATTTTCTTTGAATCCTTTGAAAAATTATTTTTGAAAAGAAAACATAAAAAAAAACGTGCAAAAGTTTTGAAAAAAAACATTTTTGGTGGAAAGCTTAGATTTCAAACTCAAACCTCTTTAAAAAGTCTTTCCACCATCTTCTGATTTTCAGCTAGGTTGCAAGTCTGATTTAAAAAATTTGATTGCCAAAAAATTAGTAAGCAAAAAATTCTGAAATTTGGGGTAGATCTTCATTTTCAAACCATCTTTCAAACTTCACCATTCTTTTGAAAAAATTCCAAGTATGAAATTTTTAAAAATTTGCAAAGTGCATGGGGGTCAGCCTGACCCAGATTCAAGATTTTTCAAATTTCAAAAAGCAATTCTGAGCAATCTGCAAATCTGTTTTGACTAAAATGATGCGGTTTAAAAGCTGATCTCATTGGCTTTATTTTCCATATTTTTCTCGAGTTTTTGAAAGTCATTTGCTACTGTTTCAAAGTGAAAAATCGACCAGGGGTCACAATTCCAGATCTTACCCCTTAACATTCAAAACTCCCTAAAAATTCGATTAAATTAGTAAAAAATTCCAAAGAAATATTCTCTAAAAGGATAATTGAAAAATAAATCTTCTCAAAAAATTTCAACTTAATTGGATTCCAATTGTTGTCAGAGAATGAATTTCATTTTTGTGGTTTGCTGAAACAAAATAAAACCCTAGAAGTGCATGAACCTTAGGGTAAATCTTTAGGGTTACAACTTAGAGACCACACTTGGGCTAACCTTGACTTAATTAAGTCTAGCACTTAGCCGGTGAGCCTAGTCACCTTGTGGGCCACTCACCAAGAGAAAACCCCACTGAAGAAAATAGGCAAAAATAAATTTTAAAACATGAAATAAAACTCAAATTCATTGTCATACTACTAGGTGGTTTCAACCTCTTGGCTGGGTTAGCGAAGAGGTGGGAATCGCTTTCAGTCGGTTGTACGATGAATTTCTTCAGGAATTAAAACCTAAAATAAAAAATCCGGTCATCCGATTCATAAGGACCACTTGATTGACAGGGCTTTAGCCTTGTCTTGCTTGGCTACGCCAACCCAGGGATTGGGTGGTGTATGCGAGGAAGGAGGTCACTTAGACCTCACTTGGTTGGACCTTGGGAGCCACTCCCAAGGAGGCGAGTCACCTCGCCAGGACCATCTTCTCCCCCCACTTCTTCTACTCCCAGAGTCACCATGGCTAATCCTGGACCTGGACCTAGATCAGGTCAGGATATCGAGAATCTAGACCCGATGGCTCGTCTGGAAGCCCAGGTAGTCGAATCCGAGGAGTGGCATCGGCAGAGCATGGATCGCACCTTAACGGCGCTTGAAAGGATGCAGCACCCGTTGTGAGGAGAGCAACTGCGGGATTTCTACGACCCAGCTGCACAAATCGTCACACCACTAGTTAGAATTCCCATAGGTGGAGATGCATTTGAGCTTAAGCCCAATGTGATTGGGTTGATCAGCACTCACTTCTATGGGAACTCAAGCGAAGATCCGTTCTAGCACCTTGAGGACCTGAGTCGACTCGCTGAAACGATTCGACCTAGGAATATCGATCTTGGGATTGTTCTAATGAAGCTTTTCCCATTTTCTTTGAGGGACAAAGCTTCATACTGGTTCAAGACCATTGGGAAGCCAACTGGAACCTGGCCGGAATTACGACGTGAATTCCTGCACAAGTTCTTCCCAATCGGTCAGACAAACACGATGCGGCGCGCAATCACGACTTTCTCCCAGGGAGCTGGGGAGAAGTTACATGAGGCATGGGACAGATTTCATGACCTTCTCCGGAAATGCCCGCACCATGGTATACCCAGATGGCACTTGGCTCAGATCTTCTACCATGGGCTGGATGACACACATCGGTATCTGGTCGATGCATCTTGTGGTGGGAATTTCCTAGCAAAAGATGAGAACAGTGCATTTGAGTTGTTTGAATCATTAGCGGAGAACTCGATGAGTGCCGCATCCATGAACTAGTTCCAGTGGCCTGGTCAGGAGCGGGTTGGTGTCCATGAGGCTTACACCGAGTCTATTCGAGCCAACATGGATATCATCGTCAAGCAGCTGGATAGAATAAATCTAATCGAGAAGAAGATTGACCAGATCAGTCAGGGTCAATCTGACTTGAGCTCTACTGCCTCAAGACCCTCCTATGCACCCCGAGCCCCTCCTGCTCGAGTTAATCTACTCACTCAGGATGCATCTTTTCCGTATTTACGAGATCCCGCATATCAGGATCCCGTAAATAATCCAGATCTGGCACCTTACGACGAGGGTTATGCACCACCCGTAGATTATAATGCGTATCCCCTTGACGGATGTACATCTCAAACATCTTCAGCCTACGAGGACTTCAGTGCTATCCAAGGATACGGGCGTAATAACTTGTATTCAGAGATGTATAACCCTGGTTGGCGCCAGCATCCGAACTTCTCTTAGTCTGGTAATTCACAGAGACCACATCATGATCCACACTACCAGACCAGGCAATACGGGAATGCACAAAACACGTACCCTAGGCAGCAACCATTCTCGCATCAGCAGAAACCTCGCTCTTTATACTAGCCACTACACCAAGCTGCCAGTCACCCTCCAAAGCGGGTGACCCTTTGGAGGCACTGAAAGAGGAGATGCAAGAATCAATTAGGAAATCCACACAAGATAGCTTGCAGATTATGAAGGCGATGGCTGACCAGATATAGACCATGCAAAACACGCAGAACCAGCTGTTGTAGGAGCATAGGACTCAGGGAGCCTTGCCTTCCCTACCCGTTACGAATCCTCGATATGTGTAGAACCAGGGTGCCCCACCTAGGTTTCAGGCACCACAGGGACAGGCACACGCCATACTACAGGCGCCTCCTGCACCACCTGGTTACGCATAAGGCTAGCTGCCTTTGCAGAACCCGCATATTCTGCCCCTTCCGCTCCCCCACCACCTCATGGACAGCAAGCCGATGCACATGTTGTCTCTTTGAGGAGCAGAAGGAAGACATTCAACCCACCACTTAGGCAGGCAGGTCCTGATTTTCCCACCCTTCACTGCAGGCGGGTTCGACTCCTTCCTCATCTTAGGAGCCGCCTGCGGTAGATAAGGGTAAGAGGCCACTTAACCCTGAGATTCCCATCCCTTTTCCTAAGGCTCTGACACGAAATGCAGTACAAAGAAAGGACACGTGGAATTTTGAGGATCTGAAATCGATGTTCAAGGAAGTACATATTCAGGTCCCCCTCCTCGAGGCAATCGATCACATTCCCGGTGTTGCTAGGTTCTTCAAGGACTATTGTACCCCGAAGTGACAGCCGAGAATTGGACAACAGGTGGTACTGTCAAAAGAGGCTATCACCGTGATTCTAGCCGACTTGCTGCTGAAAAAGAAAGACCCTAGTACCCCACTCATATCCTGCTTCTTGCAGGATTCTCCATTTGATCGGGCCCTTCTAGATTTGGGTTCATCCATCAACCTAACTCCCACTGCCATATTTGATCGATTTCGATTTGGGGAGTTGAAGCCCACCTCGGTCACAATTCAGCTAGCTGACAGATCAGTCAAAACACCGAGGGGGGTGGTGGAGAACATGATCGTGAAAGTCCGCGGGTTTTGCTTTCCCACAGATTTTTTCGTTCTCGATATGGAAGTTCCTCCTAATCTCCGAGATGCACCAATTATTTTGGGTCACCCATTTTTGGCAATAGCCCGAGAGAACATCGATTGTGCTTCCAGGTGTATGGAGATAGCTCTAGGCAATGAGCGACTTCGATTGGACATATTTAGGGTAGCAAAGAACTTTGATTGTGATCGAATAGAGGAGGATGGTGAAGATGAAGATGCGGCATACTGTGGTAACATTGGGCTCCTTTGTGACGACCCAATGTCTCATTCGTCTGCACTATCAGGGTTCTTGGACCTCAATCCACATGGGGTTGAAACCAATGCACTACACATATCTCCCCGAGGATCTGACTATTTAGGGTGTGCTTCTGACCATAGCCCCCCTGAATCCAGCTATCTTGATCCACACATTGCTGAATCGCCCCTGTTGTTGCAAGAAGACGTGACTATAGCTAACAGATTTCCCGTTAATGCAGTCACAACCGATTATTTCACAGGGAGCGACTCAGCGAGAATTCACGTGCACATGGATCAGTAGATTCCCACCCTCGATTCTGCTCCTCCCATTCTCATTTCTAACTTTGACCCACCCGTGATTGAATTGAAGCCCTTACCTGACTCACTCAAGTATGTGTTCTTGGGTGAAAGTGAGACATACCCAGTCATTATTAATGCCCACTTAACCCAAGAACAGGAGCACCAATTGATTTCCACACTGCAAGACCATAGGGCTGCTATTGGGTGGAGTATTGCTGATCTCCGCGGTATTTGCTCCTCGTATTGCACTTATCACATTTGCACGGATGAAGGAATGAAACCTTCGAGACAACCTCAAAGATGGCTTAACCCGAATATGCTAGAGGTTGTTAAGAAGGAGATCATCAAATGGCTGGATGCAGGTATTGTATACCCAATCTTAGATAGTCAGTGGGTGAGTTCGATCCAGATAATGCATAAGAAAGTAGGACTCACCGTTGTAAAAACTGATAAGGGCAAATCCATCGCGATCCTCACTGTGACATCTTGGCGGGTCTGCATCGACTGTAGGAAACTGAACACGACTACCCAAAAGAATCACTTTCCTTTACCTTTCATTGATCAGATCTTGGAACGGTTAGCCGGACGCAGTTTCTTTTGCTTTCTGGATGGATACTCCGGGAATAATTAGGTAGCGATTAGCCTGAAAGATCATGACAAGACCACATTCACATGCCCTTTTGGAACATTCACTTTCAAGCGAATGCCCTTTGGCCTCTGCAACGCACCAGCAACATTTCAGCGTTGTATGATGGCCATCTTCTCTGACACGATTGGGGATTATGTGGAGGTATTCATGGATGACTTGTCCATTTTTAGAGATGATTTCACATCTTGTCTTGATAACCTCACCAAGATCCTGAAATGGTGTATTGAGGTGAACCTAGTACTATCCTGGGAGAAAAGCCATTTCATGGTGAGGGATGGCATCGTACTAGGGCACAGGATCTCCAAAAATGGACTCGAGGTTGACCGAGATAAATCTAAGATTATTTCCCACTTACCGCCACCTAGCTAGGTCAAGCAGATCAGATCATTCTTGGGTCACGTCAACTTCTATCAGAGATTTATATGCGATTTCTCGAAAATTGCATAGCCCTTAACGAATCTTCTGGTTGCCGATGTCCCATTTGCATTTGATACCTCATGTTTCAGCGCCTTCGAGACTTTACGAAGCACTATCTTCGACTCCCCGATTCTCCAACCACCTGACTGGTCGCTTGATTTCGAAATGATGTGCGACGCGTCTGATTTTGCCGTCGGTGCTGTTTTAGGCCAACGTTGGGAGAAACAACCCTTCGTCATATACTATTCTAGTAAGATGCTGAATGAGGCTCAACGCAATTACACTGTCACCGAAAAAGAACTGCTAGTAGTAGTATTCGTGTTGGAGAAATTTAGATTGTACTTATTAGTGTCCAAGGTCATCATTTTCACTGACCACTCCGCCCTTCGACATTTATTGGCAAAAAAGGATGCCAAACCATGACTCATTAGATGGATCCTTCTATTGCAGGAATTTGATATCGAAATCAACGACAAAGCCGGAAAGTAGAATGTTGTGGTGGATCACCTATCCATTTTGGACCCAGACCACATTCCCTACTCCCTGCCCATCCACGAGCAATTTCCAGATGAATCACTTTTGGTAGTTCATTTTGTTGAGTTCCCTTGGTACGCGGATATTGTGAACTACCTTGCTGCAGGCAAGATTCCCACGAATTTATCCAAGGACTAGAAACTCAAATTCACTGCAGAAGCCAAATACTACCTCTAGGATGACCCACTGCTTTTCCATATTGGACCGGACCAGATTATTCGAAGATGCATCCCAGACTCTGAGATCCCCAGTGTGTTATCTTTTTGCCGCAACGATGCTTGTGGTGGTCATTTCTCGGGACGGAAAACCGCTGCAAAAATTTTGCAGTCGGGATTTTTCTGGCCAACCATCTTCAGAGATACACACGAATACGCCCAACACTGCAAATGATGCCAGTCGGTCGGTTCTATGACTAGGAGAGACATGATGCCACTCTAGCCCATCATGGTTGTAGAAGTGTTCGACGTCTGGGGCATCGATTTTATGGGCCCTTTTCCGAACTCGCATCGCTTCGAGTACATATTACTAGCCATTGACTATGTCTCGAAGTGGGTCGAGGCCATCTCAGCGAGACGGGCTGACCATAAGACCGTCATTTCTTTCGTACGATAGAACATCTTCGCGAGATTCGGAATACCTTGTGCTCTAATTAGCGATGGGGGAAGCCACTTCATTCATGCCCATTTCAGCTCATTATTAAAGAAATACGGGGTACATCACCATATAACCACCCCGTATCACTCGCAGACCAATGGGTAGGCTGAAGTGTCTAACCATCAGATAAAGCTGATTCTCCAGAAGACGGTTAGACCAGACAGGAAGGACTGGTCTGACAAATTAGTTGATGCACTCTGGGCATATCGGACCACATACAAGGCCCCACTCGGAATGTCAAAATATCGCATGGTATATGGCAAGGCCTGTCACCTCCGGTAGAGCTGGAACACCGCACCTTTTGGGTAGTGTGAAAATGCAACCTTGACCTCGATGCAAGAGGTCAAGAATGGAAACTCTAGCTTAGCGAATTAGAAGAGATCCGGCAAGAGGCCTATGAGAACGCATTGATATACAAGGACAAGACCAAGGCCTTTCATGACCGCCACATCTGGAGGAAAGCATTCACGCCCAACCAGCGAGTCTGGTTGTTTGATTCATGACTGAAACTGTTCACAGGGAAGCTCAAGTCCAAGTGGACTGACCCTTATGTTGTGATTCATCCATATCCTAATGGGGTAGTCCTGATCAGGGACCCAAAATTTAGGCATATATCCACAGTAAATGGCTAGTGCCTCAAGCCATCCTTGGCCCAGGAACCTCCTCCACCTGACGAGATTATTCATCTTATTGAGGACATGTGACTGAATTCTCAACCAGCTGGAGCCGTTAAACTCAGCACATATAGATACCATTTACCCCACATTCTACCATCATTTATACATAACCATTTTTACATATAGCATATTTTTCTGTTAGCATATTTTTCTTCTGCATATTGCATATTGACAGGTTGGCCGGTGTGGAATATATAATTTCAGGAGCAACTACAGGTGATTTCTACCCATTCTCTCCTTGCAGTACTTATTTTCTTTTATACTCATGCATGAGGACATGCAAGAACTTAGGCATGGGGGGGTAGATACAACAAAACTGAAAATTTTATGCCAACAATTAGGAAAACCTCATAGCTACATGTAAAACGTACTTTAGGACCTTAAATAAAAGAACAATCGACACCACCTCCAATGCTCTCATTGGAGCTAGAAATCATCTGCAACAGCCATTTCTGACTCACCCGCTCACCTCTTGTTCTAAATTTAGGGTCAAGCTGAATGTAACCCGAAAGGGAAAATTTATGAAGTACAAATATACGAGGTTACTTGTTTATAGCATATATATATAATGCACTCATGAATAAGATTATTTTATTAAGAGAATGCATTAGGGATTTTATCCTCTAGTTGATTCCTGTAATCTGGAATCCAGTACAATTTTTCACACACACGTAGAATTTGCAATGGATTCACGGTGAAGGCTGATAAACGTCTTCAGTCTATTGAGAAGAAGCAGTGCTTCTTCTCCTGAACCCCTGGACAGTGTTTTTGGGAGTCAGGCAGATTTTCTTCCAAAAATCCACCAAATAGTGTGAGATGAGAGTAGAGTGTACTGGTGCTCTAAGATTAGTGCAAGGAATCTGGAATCCTAGATAATTAGGTGATGATACTCAGAGATTAGGCATAGTTTCCCCTCTCTGTTCCTGCGTATACATTTTGTGTGAGCATTGAGAGCCACCAAATAAGGCAAATACGCGGAGAGCGAGTTCTCATAAAACTAGGGCTAAGGTGGATGGTTACGACCATTCTTTACGAAATCCTCGGCTGAAGGAGGGTATTGATGTCAAGGTCAGAAATACACCATCCTATCCATCTCTCCCGATGCCGTGAGTAGGGACTTCCACCAAATAAGCCACCCAATATCTCTTGAGTACCACCAATCCCTAATAATGCCTCCTTAATAAAGTTCATGGATGTGTGCTAGTTGTGTATATGATAAAAAAAATGAAAAATAAAAAAAAAGCAAAGAAAAAAAGAGTGAATATTTAATCCAGTTGCATTGAGGCAATACCACCACATAAATTTGAGATCCATCAAATATGGCCCTAACCCACCTTTCTTGTGTTTCTGACCACCCAAATACTGGTTGAGGAAATCCAACTTAGTGTTAGGGTTATGGAAACTCAATTAAAGTGTTAATGCCAAGTGAGACCACCAAATACAGATCATATGTGTGAATCTGGTGAGATTGTGAGCTCCAAGAAAAAGAAAGAAAAGAAAAGAAAAAGAAAAAAAAGAGAAAGAGAGAATGAATACAAAGGAATCAAAAGAGAGTATAGTCTTCCTCGTCTTTCTCTGAGTTGAGTTACCTAGTAATTCAGGAATCTAGATTCTGCAGTACTAGTCTCTATGTAGCACCAAGTGAGAGTGAGCCACAAAATATATAATCTTTTCCCTCAGAGATTCTCTACCTAAGCCTAAAGTAGGGATAGAATTCATATAATATTTTGAATACCTCGAGGGAAGAAGTCCGCTTATACCACTAGAATTTTTACTAGGGGTCAAGTACAGGCTTTAGAGGTGCATTAGTTTTCACTCAAATCCATTGCAAAAGCTACATAGCTGCACTTTCACGATTGTCTGGATTTCGAGAGCATAAGATGAAAACAAAAGGAGAAAAATCTCTAGGCATACACTTGATAAAATAATTAGTCCCTTAGGGACCCTTGCTGTAAATAATTTACTCTTGCATTTGCTAGGGACTAGCAAGATTTAGGCATAAGGGTATGATTGCGCAGCAATCATAGGTCATAATTGACCTAAATTAAGCTAGGATTTAGCATAAGCATTATTTGCATCTTTACTGCTTTCCTTTAGCTATGCATGAAATAATGTTATAATGTGCTGAATAAGTGTATTGTGTAAATTGCAGGCAATAAGCTGATCGGAGCTGGATTTGGAGCAGGATCTGAAGCTGGATCAGGAATAACGGGTGTTACAGCAGAGCTGGAGCAGAAGGCTTAGATTAGATGTAGGAATAATGATGTAAGGGAGTTAAGGTTTGCTATTCTATTAAGTAGAAATAAAGCAGTAAAATGTGAAGAGCTTAGGTCCATCCTAGCCCTAGGATAGCCTAAAGACTTCCCCCAAGGCTTGGCCACCCTTAGATTAGGTCACAGCACCCTAGGAAGCCCTAAAGCCCTAGTTCCAACCCTTATCTAGACGTCTAGATAAGTTATAGGACGTCCAGGACCCTTAGCCATCTCCCGCACACCTCAAACCCACTTCTGCAATGTTATTGGACGTCTAGACACTTTGTCAGACATCCAATTTTTGCAGAATACCCAAAATAGAACCTAGATTTCCCCCTGAATCAGATTGGACATCCAGAATTGAAGTCTGGACTTCTGATTTTTGAGTATAAGTCGTCTGATCATATTTTTGGATGTTTAGAACTAGTCTCCAGTCCCTGTTTTGAGATTTAAGCCTTGATCTTGGATTTCTAGCTCCTTAGACCAAATCCCAACCCCATAGGAACCTAAATTAAGGTGTCCTAACCCTAGTACATCACCTCCTGACCTACCTAAGGACCTACTTAGGTTCTCACCAAACCCAATTGACTTAGATCAAAGTCAATTACCTTCACCTAAGTCAATTAGACTCATTGAGTCCAATTAAGCTTAGATCTCAACCCACACAAGTTCAATTGGACTTAGTGAGAGTCCAATTGACCTAAACCCAACCTAATTGAGTTATTTCACTCTCAATTAGGTTCACACTCATTCAATTAAACTTAGGTTAAGTTTAATTGCAAATTTCCCTTAGCAATTAGGGTTTGTAACCCTAATTCAAGGCATACACCTACCTAAACCCCTTAGGACCTAACCTAAACCACCTAGCCATATAGAGCATGACCACACACACACAAACACACACACACCAATTCACGCACTCCACACATCTAGAGTTCTCTAGAACTCTCTGCAAGTGGTGCCACTAACCAAGAGGCATTCAAATTGAGATCCACATTTTTTGGATCTCATAACCACTTGGCTGGCCACTCTTGGACTCTCTCTAGAGACTTCCACACCTCTCGAGGGAGAATTCCTTAGGTCTATAGAAAGACCTAAGGGGTGGCCATTTCCACCCATTCACTTCCTTGGCTCCATTCACATCCATCTCCACTTAGGCTAGCTACTTCCACTCCATCTCCACGAGTTGACCACCACCATGAAGGACACCATGCCGGGATGCAGGATCACTCCTCTCTCTCTCCAAGGGCTGGCATAAGGTCCATTGGCTGCTCCTCATTCTCCTCCCGACCACTCCAAGGCCATCGGAGACCACCTCCGAATGCTCTTCTATTTTGCTAGATCTAGATTAGTAGTTTATGCTCTTCATAGTTTTACTACTTTTAATTACTGCTTAGTAGCGTAGTCCTTATTCTCCTCAAATGATGCATGCAAAATCCCCCGCAGATTCTTATATGCGATCGTTTTCTGATAGCTAGATCTATAATTTTAAGCATTCATGTACAAGATTTCCTCTACAAGTTCATGTTGCAAACACTCTCCAAATGAATGAATGAAAAGTATATTTTCTATATATATATATGTCTAATGTTTTGGAATCACCATGAGCTTACTGATTGCCATCCTGTTTGCATGATTTAAGTTGCCTATTTTCACTTGTTTATCTATTCCGCAACAAGCATGTCGTTTCCGAAAAATATAGAAAATCTGACTATAGATGCATTCTCTGTAAACAGTCACCACCTCATTAGAATCGTGCGCACAAAAACTCACACTTTCTCCTTTGTGATCTATTTAACACATGCGCACGTAATCAGGGTTCATAATACAAGTGGTGAAATTTTAATCTGGAGACTGGAAACTGATGTGCGATTTTGAACAAAGTAGAGCGGTAAAAGATTGAATTCAAAAGTAAAACAAACGCTTCCCAGAGACGAACGACCGGGACTCAAAGTCTTGTTATCTTTTATTAAATATCTTTGTTTGATCGTATTGCGCACTATACTACGACGTTTTCCTATCAGAAATGTGCATTACGACCCCAAACACTAGGGTAATTAGAAAGGAAGGGAAGTGAGTGCACAAAAGGGAAAATTAAATTGCAATCAAGTCGAAAATAATCTAATGAAGGAAACTTGTATAAAATTGAGGAAATGTTTTACAAAAAATCTAGTAGAAGAATGCTTAAACTACCAGAATTAAAAATGCATGTAATGAAAATACAAAAATCCTCTAAAATGATGGTGAAGATGGCGAGACTCTTGCTCCAATTGTGGCTGCTCTTGCAATCCAAAAGAGCTCCAACTCCTTGCAAAATTCTTCAAGGTGTAGCTTCCTTGGAAAACCTTGAAGTAGGGGGGCATGCCAAGGCTTTCCTCCAAGGTGGCGTGGACCACCTCTAAGCTCTCCTCCAAGGTGGTGTGGACCACCTTCAAGACCTCCTCTAAAGGTCTTCCATGCCTGGCTTCTCCTTTGGCTGGCGTGGGCACAAGAGAGAAGGGAAGAGAGGAAGGCACCAAGGGGGTAGAGTGTCCCCTTAATCTTCTTCTTATTCTTCTCTCTTGGGCGTGAGCTATAGGTAGAATATGAGAGGTATCTTGTTAGCCAAGGATTGGTTGTAAGGTGGTAGGTGTTGATCTCTTTATAGAGTAGGATGAGAGGGTTAAAGTGACTCTTGAGATGGATGGCTAAGATGGGAAGATGGGGGTGGTCAGGTGATCCTAGGGCTAAGGAGAGTTGGCACCAAGTAGGGGGGTGTGAAGGTGGTGGTTATGGTGGTGAAGAGCCACCTAAAGGTGGCGCCAACCATCGAGAAGTGCCTTGGTTTTGGCACCACCATGAAGGCTTCTAGAAAGGGGGTTAGGTGGATGGCTAGGATAGGTTGTAGGGTTATGTGTATGGCCATGATGTGGGGGTGTTTTGGTGCCAAAAGGGAGGGCTTCTAGAAGGTTATTTTGGTGCCAAAACAAGGTGTCTTTTGGGTGTAGTTGAGGGGCTACGAGGTGTCCATCTTGGCACCAAAATAGAGTAGAGGTTTAGGTAGCTTAGGTGGACTAGGTAAGCTTAGTTGGTGGAGCTAGCTAGGGTTAAGTTGAAGGTGGAGGATGGCCAAGGAGCTGGATGCTAGCTAATCTAAGCTAGCTTAGCTAGTAATGGAGTAGAGGAGGAGGTAATGGGAGCTAGGGTTTGAAGAGAGGAGTTGGATAGAAGAAGTTTGGAGCTGAAATGGAGCTGGCAGCTGCTGAAGGGGGTGGCATGGAGCTACTCTAGTTGGCTTAGCTTGCTAGTTCTTTGCTAGCTGCTAAGCCAAGCTAAAGTAAGCTGGCTTCTACCATAATGAGTTGAGGTGAGCTGGGTCTGGTGCTCCTGGGGAGGATCAAGCTGGTTCAGGTAGCTAAGGTAGCTCAGCTCAGCTAAGTTGAGTTAAGCTGAGTCTCTGCGAGCTGGATTTGAGCTTCCTGAGCTGGGATGAATTCATCTTCAGCTGGCTGGAGTTGAGTGGAGCTGGATGTAGCTGGACTTGAGCTGGGGTGAACTCCAGTCAACTCAGCTGAGCTAGCTAGAGCTCCTTGTGGACTAGTGAGAGTTGAGATGAGCTGGACTTAGCTAAGTTGAGCTGGATCTGAGCTAACCTGAGCTAGGGTGAGCTAAGATGAGCTCTCTTGAGCTGCCATTCTGCTGAGATGAGCTGGATGGAGTTAGGATGAGCTAACCCTAGTCCAAGTGAGCTGGATTCCAGATGTGGTGAGCAGGATCAAGCTGAGTTCCAACTAGTCTGAGCTTCTTCTTCACCAGTTGCCTTTTTGAGTGCTAGGGTTTTAGGGATTTGTATATCTGTTCATCCCTAGCACTAAAAAAAACACATTAAAAAGACAAGAAAAATGTAATGCATGCCTATCCTAATTTATGACTAAATGCAACCCCAAAAACCCATTTGTAAAGCAAAACCCTAAGAGCTAGGATTGTTTTAATGCAAAAGAATGATGATAAACTACCGTTTATCACACCCCCATCCTTATCTTTTGCTAGTCTCTTAGCAAAACTTTAATTTATAAAATGAAATTTTTGGGAAATCTAATTTTTTTTGACTTCTGAGGAGAAAAAGATTAAGGGACCTTGGTTGATCTAAACATAGGAGGCACGGGATTTGTTGAGGATAAACATCGAGACTTATTTTTGGATCCAAAATTTAGACAAAGCGGGATCAATATATCCTCCATGAAATTCACAAATTAACCCCTTGTTAATTCAGATGACTTGAAATTTCTATTTTTAGGATTTTTCTGGCTCATGAATCTGATTCGCAACTTGCAATATCCTTTAAAACCTTGTGTCCGTGCTTGTGAAACGCCAACATTTATAGGGGCTTATTTTTGGTTAAATTTTTTTTCTCTCCCCCATGCTTATTTTAAGCTTGGTCTTACAACAGATGTGTTGGGATCATCATTCCTGTTACCAATCCTCGAGGGGGCTCCGGCGCTAGTACTTCGGGATAGCACTGTTCATGACTCCACCCAGGAGCTCACAACCCCAAAACTCAATGCAGTGTAAAAGGGTGCTCCAAGCAAACTCAAGCTCTTGCTCCGACACTATAGGTAGAGCACCATCCAAGACACTTGAGCTACTAAAATGCGCTTTAATGCTCCATCTAAAGATATGAAATATAGATATGGAGCAGCGCTGAGGCAGTAACATGTTGCATCGCGTCCTCAAAGGAGGCATTTTCCTCCTTCTCGGTGGTGGGAACTCAAACCAATGATCTGCTTCAGACTTTTACTAAGTCCAAACAAGGGAGTTTTTCTAATTTTTAGTTGTTTTTAAGTGTTGGCTTGTGTATGAAATTTGACACAGGAAGTTCCGCAAGAAATGCAAGTTTTTGAATTAGAAACTAGGCTAGATACTTTCCATATTACAAAAGAGGATCAAATCACCTGAACTATCATGAGTTTAGGTGGAATTTTAGAGAAAGATATCTGATCTAGTCTAAAAATAGACCCTGAAATTTTAATGATCAGATCCGCATCCTCATCCCTAGTTTGTTAAAGATTAAATCCCATTGTACCAAAAGTGAGTTTTTCAACCTTAGTCCTAATTTCAAAATTTTTCCTCAAAAAGTTTTCAACATTTTTATATTTTGGGTATGCAGGCAACAAAATAAAATAACTAAAGAAAAATACATGTTTTTAGGTTTTGAAAATCCTAAATCGATCGTCAAATTTTAAAAACATCCTCCCATGCTTAAGATATGCAATGTCCTCATGCATTAGGAGGGAAAAGGGATCACCTTAATGAAGAGCGGTCGGGTTTAGGATGGTCAAAACCTTGAAAAAGAAGGGAAAAGGAAAGCAGGAAAAATGATGGGTTACCTCCCATCCAGTGCTATCTTTTACGCCATTTAGCCAGGTGTAGTTTGCATTAGTGATCAAAGGTGGTTGGCTCAGTGAAATCGAATGATTCCTACGGAAGATTCGGGGTATAATCAAAATACGGCTTTAAACGTTGGCCGTTGACTTGAAATGTCATATTAGTTTTAGGATCAAAAAGATTAACATGTTGTACGGATAAGTTTTATGGACAATAAAGGGGCCGGTCCATTTGGATTTTAATTCGCCAGAAAAAAGACGTACTCTAGCATCAAAAAGCCAAACACGTTGATTAGCGTCAAAGTGTTTCCGAACAATGTATTTACCATGAAATTTCTTTGTTCGGCCTTTATAAATCCTTTCTTTTTCATAGGAAAAATTACATAATTCTTCCAATTCATTTAATTGTAGTTTTCTATGGATACCGACGTTAGATAAATCTATGTTTAATTATTTTATTTCCCAAAAAGCCCTATGTTCTAGTTCTATCGGGAGATGGCATGCCTTCCCAAAAATCAGACGGAAGAGAGACATGTCGAGCGGGGTTTCAAAAGCGGTACAGTAAGCCCATAAAGCATCATCCAATTTGGTAGACCAATCTTTATGGTCGGGCCTAACCGTCTTTTGTAAAATATTTTTAATTTCTCGGCTAGAAACTTCTGCCTGGACATTTGTTTGGGGGTGATAAGGTGTGAAAATTTTGTGATTAACCCCATATTTAGAAAGGTGACAGAATTGTAAATGAGTGAAATGTGAGCCTCCGTAACTGATAATGGCTTTGGGAATGCCGAATCTTGAGAAAATATTTTTCTTAAGGAATTCGACAACCACACGGTGATCACTAGTGCGGGTGGGTATTGCTTCTATCCACTTTGAAACATAGTCAACTGTGACTAGTATATATAAATACCCACCAGAGTTGATGAACGGTCCCATGAAGTCGATGCCCCAAACATAAAAAATTTCAGCCTCTAAAATAGGATTAAGGGGCATCATATCCTTTCGAGTGATGTTGCCGATGCTCTAGCAATGGACATAGGTCCGAACAAAATTATGAGCATCTTTGTGCAAGCTGGGCCAAAAGAATCTTGCATTAAGGATTTTAGCTACCATTTTCTTGCCCGAAAAATGTCCACCATTGAATGACAATGTGTCAGAATATCATGGATTTCAGAATCAGGGACACATCGTCGAATGACCTGATCGGCACAAATGCGAAAAAGGTCGGGCTCCTCCCAAAAATAGTATTTAATATCAGCAAAGAACTTATCCCACTTTGTTTTTGGCTAATCAGCGGGGATTCGTTCTGTTGCTAAATAGTTTGCGATGGGTGAAAACCAAGGGAGGGTAGTAGCAGCTAAAATGCTTTCATCGGGGAATTAATCAGGTGGGGTCATTATGTCATTTGTCATAAGATGAGAGAGATGGTCGGCCACTACATTATGCGATCCCGCCTTATCCTGAATAAGGTAGGGTTTCACATCTTTTTCTGTCAGCAAATATTTAAGTGCTGAGTGGTCGGTATACACAGTGACATGTGACCCCAAAAGATAAGATCTAAATTTTTCTAAGGCAAATATAATGGCAAGAAGTTCCTTTTCAGTAGTTGTGTAATTCCGTTGTGCATCATCAATAGTTTTGCTAGCATAATAGATCACAATGGGCTTCTTGCCAATTCTTTGCCCTAGAACTGCCCCCACAGCAAAATCTGAGGCATCTGTCATTAATTCAAAGGGACTATTCCAATCAGGTCTCTGCAAATTTTGTTCCTTAATAACCTCCTTCTTCAACCTCAAAAAACTCTCCAGGCATTTATCATTAAAATTGAATGGCTGGTCTTTAGTAAGCAGCTGACTTAAGGGCTTGGAGATTTAGGAAAAATTTTGTATGAATCTAGGGTAGAAACCCACATGACCCAAAAAGGATCTGATCTGTTTGACAGTAGTGGGCAGTGGGAGCTTAGATATAGCATCTATTTTTGCTTTATCTACCGCGATTCCTTGTTTTGAAATAACATGACCCAAGATAATACCTTCCTGGACCATGAAATGACATTTTTCCCAACTGAGGACCAGATTGACTTCTATGCATTTTTGGAGAGTTCTTTCAAGGTTCTTGAGACAATGGTCAAAAGAATCTCCAAAAACAGAGAAGTCATCCATAAAGACTTCTAAGCATTCACCTACTAGGTCTGAAAATATTGCAAGCATACACCTTTGAAAAGTTGCAGGTGCATTGCAAAGACCGAAGGTCATCCTTCAAAAAGCAAAGGTTCCGAAGGGGTAGGTGAAAGTTGTTTTGTCCTGGTCCTCAGGATGAATCGCTACCTGATTATAGCAGGAATAATCATCCAGAAAATAATAAAAATCACGTCCGGCTAATCACTCCAAGATTTGATCAATAAAGGGGAGCGGAAAATGGTCGTTTTTGGTGGCGGTGTTTAATTTTCTATAATCAATACACACGTGCCAAGAAGAGGCGGTTCGAGTGGCTATATTCTCCCCATTGTCATTGCTGACAACTATTAGTCCAGCCTTTTTGGGCACAACTTGTGTTGGACTAACCCAGGAGCTGTCAGAAATGGGGTAGATGATATTAGCATCAAGTAACTTAATAATCTCTTTTTTTCCACCTCCTGATAATAGGGTTCAAGCACCTTTGTGGTTGGCAAGAGGGGCGAGAATTGTCCTCTAAATATATACGATGTGTACAATAAGACGGATGAATACCCTTAAGATCAGAAGGGTCCAGCCAATAACTTTTCTGTATTTACTCAAAACCTGGAGAAGTTTTTGTTCTTGTGCCCCAGTAAGTCCAGAATTTATAATCAGGGGCAGGGTCTGATTTGTACTCAGGAAGACATAAGGGAGTTGGGCAAAGGTTTTAATTCCAATTGTGGGCCCGGCTCCGAAAGAATTTCTATGTTTTAGGTTAGTGGTGAGGCGAGAGTGAAAGGGTCAGCTGGAGGGTTAGCAGAATGTGTGGTTAGGGTGGTAGGGTGAGAAGAAGTGGATTGTTTAGGAACAGTGTTAATGGCAAAATAGGAACCTAAATGGGAAATCTGCAAAGTTTCCTCCACAATATTTTCTATTTCTGAATCTGAATCATCAAAGAAATCAGGTTCTTAGAACCTCCTAGAAGCTTGGAAAATATCTAGGGTTGCAGATTCACCGCGACACATGATCTTCATTTTTCCAGAATCACAATCAATATTTGCGCGGACGGTGGCTAAGAATGGTCTTCCAAGAATTATAGGGGCAAACTTTAATGCTTCCGGTACCTCTATGTCTAGGACTAAAAAGTCTATTGCAAATAGATAATTTTTGACCTGGACAAGGGCATCCTCAATAATTCCCCTTGGTTTAATTGTAGATCGGTCGGCTAATTGAAGAGTAACCTCAACAGGCATTAATTCACCGATCTTAAATTCCTCAAAAATAATTGTGGGGATAAGTTTAATTGAGGCACCGAGATCCAACAAAGCACGATCAAAAGAAGTATCATTAATGATAACTTGAATCAGGGGGCACCTAGATCTTTTCTCTTAAGAGGCAGTCAACTCTGCACAACTAAGCTGACTGTCTCAGGAAGGATCACCTTTCCTAAATTTCGGGGCTGCCTTTTTGGGGTACACAAATCTTTTAAGAATTTTGCATAGGTAGGGATGTATTTTATGGCATCTAGGAGAGGGATGTTAATTTCAACTTGCCCACATAAATCCATTAATTCCTTATTAGTGGGCTCAGATTTCTTCTTTTTCTTATTTGTTGAAGAATGGAGGGCTTGTGGAAATGGTGCAGGGTTTCCCTGTTTTGCATTAATAGGTTCCTGAACAATGTGAGAGGAAGATGGGGAAGAGTTGATCTGTGTTTCATTAAAATGAGTTTCTTTAACAGAAGGGGATCGTGAGTGGTTTTCCCATTCCTCAAAGTAACTGCATTTGTAGTCTAGTTGTTTCTAGGATGAGGACGGGAAGCCTGACTGTTATTGAATCCTGGGGGATGCTGAGGTGCTGGTTGAATGGGTTGACTGGGATATCCACCTTGGAATTGATTCCTTTGATTATTTGGGTTGGGCATGGGTTGGGAAGGTAAATTCCCAATAGGTCGATGATCAGGAGTAACCTTAACTTGGTGTTGCAAGTTGGTAATCATGTGGGTTACTTCTGTCATTTGATTCTGCATACCTTGTAGAGTTTTCATGACCTGAGTGTTAATATCTTCCTGGGATGGTCCAGGTTGATACACAGGTTGCCCATAATTCCCAAAATGATTTTGTTTAGGAAAGGGAATCGGGTTTGGGTTTTTCCAGGAGTGATTTGGGTTAGTCCTTTAGTTTTGGTTGAAAGTGTTGGAGGGGTTTCTAAATTGCTCCTAGAGAGCATAAATATTTTCCATGGTGGGATCAAAAATATTTTGATCAAAATTCCCAGTCAATTCCTGTGGGAAGTTAGTTGGAAGCTGCTGACCAGCAGGTGTGGCATCAATATTGTGCAGAGTTTCTCTTCGAAGAAGTTGTGGAGTGTTAGTGTGTGGAGTTAAAGTGTGGAGCTTGTTTATTTGTGAGCTTTTCTTCCATTTTTTTCTGGTGAATTTGCATCTGGTCCAATCGTTAAGCTAACATATATAGATCATCCTGAGTGACTGGAACAGAGGTGGATTTGGAGTCAATTTCATGGACTCCGTGTCCGGGGTTTTGTGTTTTACCAAAAGTGTCCATTGAAGTCAAATTAAATGAGTTTTCACTCATTTCTTCAAAGAGGAGATAGGCACTTTTGGCATCTTTATTAAGGAAATTGCCCCCACATGAGGCATCCACAAATCTCTTCAATTGATCTTTGAATCCATGATCGAAGATCTGCACTAACTGGCATTGTGGAATTTCATGGTGGGGACAACTTAAAAGTTCTTGAAATCTTTCCCAGGCTTCATGGAGGGGTTCACCAATTTTTTGTTGAAAGGTCGTTATGGATCTTCTTAAAGCCTTAGTTCGACCAATCGAAAAATTTTTTTTTGGAAAAGTGCTCTTTAATTGGGGCCAGGTGGTAATCGGGCACCCAACCATTCTAAACCAATGTGAAGCTTTGTCTTTAAGAGAGAGAGGAAAAAGTCTCATTAACCACATGTCTTCCTGCACATTGTAGGAATGAGTGGTTTGAGCGAGGATAGTTAATTCCTCGAGATGACAAAAAGGGTTCTCCCTTAGAAGACCATGAAAATGCTTGATAAGATTTAGAATGGCTGGTTTGATCTCAAAATCTCCTTGTGGTATGACCACCCTGGGTCTTTCCTCGTAATTGGAAGGATCATAGAAATCCTTAAGAGGAACGATAGGCTGTTGGCGGGGTGGTGGGTTTTGCCCTTTGTTAGCTAGGTTTGTTATAGTCCTAGCCAAATCTTCTTGATTTTGTTGCATTCGAACCAAATGGTTGACCATCAAGGCAAAGGGGTTTGTATTTTGAGTTAGAATTGGAGGGCCACCTAGCCCTGCAGAAATTTCTGGTTGCTCCAGATGAGGGAGGTGAGGGAGGGGGAAGTCAGCTTGTGGGTCGGCTGACGGGTTAGATGTGGAAGCAGAATTTTTTTGTCGGCTTCCTGGGTTTTCCATTTTTTTAGAAGAGGAGGGAGAAGAAAACAAAGATTTTCTGGTGCGAGGGGCAAAATCAGATGGTCCCTCAAGATGTGACTTTTTGGGACCTTCGCCCGTGCATGCATTGTTTTGGAAGAATTGGAAGGGAGGAGAAGAGAAAGAGATGAGAGAAAGTGTGCAATTCAAACAAAAAATTCTAGACCTAACTTAAGTGTGACTCCCTAAAAATAAACCTAAAACTTGGTCTACTTAGGAAATAAGTAATCAACAGTGCATACCCATTCTGTCAACAAATCTAGCCAAGTTGCTTAAGGGGAGGTTTGGGCCCAAACATTTCCTAGGAAAATCCCTAGGTGCTTGTACAAACCCGTGCCTAGTCGTTTAACACGACCCCTCAGCCTGAACACCAGATATAGATGATAGAATTTTTATTAACTATAGAAAACTTAAGACCCATATAGCAAGCCTAAGTTGATGAAAACCTTAGGGGTCAAATTGCTACCAATTTTAATCAGGTCTAGGATACTAGTGTGCACATAGAATGCGGAGGGCATTGATTGGGTTGTTGCCCTATTATTTCAATTTTTAGTGTGTGCGCAGGAATTGGAAAGTTGTTCCAATTAAAAACAAGTTGTCACACAATTTTTGTATTTTTGTCTTTTAGGATTCAATTTAATTGAATATGTTTTAGGGTTTCTCTTTTTAAATGTTCAAACAAGTTTGAAACTTCCACAATCAAAAGAAAACAAGTTGTAGTGGTGATGATGTGTTTCCTTTATGTTGTGGGACTAAAAAAAGCAAGAAAGAAACCCTAATTGGATTTGAACCCTAATACAGAAAATTACTACCAAAGAATTATTTTTAGACTTTCTGAAAATGCAGTGGACCAAACAATGCAACCAACACCACTATCTTAAAGAAAATCAAACAAGGATTCCAGAAAATATTTTTCTTAAGATTTTATGAATTTGTTTGATAATTGTTTTGAATTTTTATTTGTACTGGTGTCAAAGTCCAAAAATGATACTCATGGGTATTTTGGACTTTTTAGTATTACCACCAACCTCAGAAAATTTTGATGATTTTATATGATATGTAAAATTTTACAAGAATTCCAGAAAGTTAAATATCACAAAAATTGGATGAGTATAAAAATTCTAAAAATTCGCGGACAGTAGCAAAATAGGAAGATTAAAGGATGTGACCCCTCGGTAGTCCACGAATTTTTAAAAATTAAACACAAATCCAATTAGTTTGAAATTTGGCATAGATGTTTCCTACTTGATTTAAATTTTTTATGTGAAATTGCAAGATTTTAGGAGGCCTGTGGTGATTGAAATTGATTTTTTGAATCTGGATGGAAGTCTGGATCCAAAAAAGCAGAACACTAATACTTGAAATGGAGTGGTGTTGATGGTGCAAACAAGCAATCAATGAGTTTTAAAATGCACCACTCCACTTAATTAAGTTGTTTAAGGTCATGAATGGCAAGTTTAGTGTATTTTGGTAGTCTTTTAGTTTAGGTGTGACAAGAGAGAAGAAACCAACCTGAAAATTCGTGAGAAGAATAGGAACTTTGAGCTTTTGCTTCCAAATTCTCGCTTTCTTCCTGCAATACCTACACACACAAGAGAAAGAAAGAGAAGGGGATGAGATCCACTTCCAGCAAGAGAAAGAAAGATTAAGCAAAGCCGTGCCTCCCCGGCAACGGTGCCAAAAATTAATTGTGAAAATATGCGATTTGTTAATTAGGTAATTTAGTGTCGTTGCAACGCGTAATTTCGCTTTCGCTTTTAAATTTATAAGACCTAGATAGTGGGGTATCTAGGTCATCCAAGGAAGCAATATGCTTGCAAATCAACTCTCTTTCTTGGAAAATAAATCTCAACTTTCTTTTTAGCTTTTTCAATATATCATTTTTTTTTGTTTTGTAAATGAAATAACAAGGATTTCGAATCAATGAAAGCTACTCCTAATAGTAACTGTAGGTGACAAGAACTACCTTCCTTCTAAGCTTACCTTAGACACGTGAAGGCCTAGGGTAATTAGAAAGGAAGGGAAGTGAGTGCACAAAAGGGAAAATTAAATTGCAATCAAGACGAAAATAATCTAATGAGGGCAACTTATATAAAATTGAGGAATTGTTTTACAAAAAATCTAGTAGAAGAATGCTTAAACTACTAGAATTAAAAATGCATGTAATGAAAACACAAAAATCCTCTGAAATGATGGTGAAGATGGTGAGGCTCTTGCTCCAATTGCAGCTGCTCCGGCAATCAAAAAGAGCTCCTCCTTCTCCTTGCAAAATTCTTCACGGTGTAGCTTCCTTGGCAAACCCTGAAGTAGGGGGGCGTGCCAAGGCTTTCCTCCAAGGTAACGTGGACCACCTCGAAGCTCTCCTCCAATGTGGCGTGGACCACCTTCAAGACCTCCTCCAAAGGTATTCCTTGCCTGGCTTCTCCTTTGGCTAGCATGGGCACAAGAGAGAAGGGAAGAGGGGAAGGCACCAAGGGGGCAGAGTGTCCCCTTAATCTTCTTCTTATTCTTCTCTCTTGGGCGTGAGCTATAGGTAGAATATGAGAGGTATCTTGTTAGCCAAGGATGGGTTGTAAGGTGGTAGGTGTTGATCTCTTTATAGAGTAGGATGAGAGGGTTAAGGTGACTCTTGAGATGGATGGCTAAGATGGGAAGATGGGGGTGGTTAGGTGATCCTAGGGCTAAGGAGAGTTGGCACCAAGTAGGGGGGTGTGAAGGTGGTGGTTATGGTGGTGAAGAGCCACCTAAAGGTGGCGCCAACCATCGAGAAGTGCCTTGGTTTTGGCACCACCATGAAGGCTTCTAGAAAGGGGGTTAGGTGGATGGCTAGGATAGGTTGTAGGGTTATGTGTAGGGCCATGATGTGTGGGTGTTTTGGCACCAAAAGGGAGGGCTTCTAGAAGGTTATTTTGGTGCCAAAACAAGGCATCTTTTTGGTGTAGTTGAGGGGCTAAGAGGTTTAGGTAGCTTAGGTGGACTAGGTAAGCTTAGTTGGTGGAGCTAGCTAGGGTTAAGTTGAAGGTGGAGGATGGCCAAGGAGCTGGATGATAGCTAAGCTAAGCTAGCTTAGCTAGTAATGGAGTAGTGGAGGAGGCAATGGGAGCTAGGGTTTGAAGAGAGGAGTTGGACAGAAGAAGTCTAGAGCTGAAATGGAGCTGGCAGTTGCTGAAGGGGGTGGATGGAGCCACTCTAGCTGGCTTAGCTTGCTAGTTCTTTGCTAGCTACTAAGCCAAGCTAAAGTAAGCTGGCTTGTACCATAATGAGTTGAGGTGAGCTGGGTCTGGTGCTCCCGGGGAGGATCAAGTTGGTTCAGGTAGCTAAGGTAGCTCAGCTCAGCTAAGTTGAGTTAAGCTGTCTCTGCGAGCTGGATTTGAGCTTCCTGAGCTGGGATGAATTCATCTTCAGCTGGCTGGAGTTGAGTGGAGCTGGATGTAGCTGGACTTGAGCTGGGGTGAACTCCAGTCAACTCAGCTGAGCTAGCTAGAGCTCCTTGTGGACTAGTGGGAGTTGAGATGAGCTGAACTTAGCTAAGTTGAGCTGGATCTGAGCTAACCTGAGCTAGGGTGAGCTAAGATGAGCTCTCTTGAGCTGCCATTCTGCTGAGATGAGCTGGATGGAGTTAGGATGAGCTTACCCTAGTCCAAGTGAGCTGGATTCCAGCTGTGGTGAGCTGGATCAAGCTGAGTTCCAACTAGTCTGAGCTTCTTCTTCACCAGTTGCCTTTTTGAGTGCTAGGGTTTTAGGGATTTGTATATCTGCTCATCCCTAGCACTCACAAAGACACATTAAAAAGACAATAAAAATGTAATGCATGCCTATCCTAATTTATAACTAAATGCAACCCTAGAAACCCATTTGCAAAGCAAAACCCTAAGAGCTAGGATTGTTTTAATGCAAAAGAATGATGATAAACTAGCATTTATCAGTCCTTCAGCTAGAATTGAGGAGTAGCTCAGACTTATCAGACCTGTGGTAGGGGCTGCCAGCAGTTCTGAGGAGGTATGACTGCTCCAAGACAAGGGCCTACTCAGAGCATGGTCGGTTCTTCTACACCTTCGCTGGCAAGTCAAGTATATGCTCTATCTTCTTGGGATGCACAAGCTTCACCATCTATGGTGGAAGGTATCCTGATGGTTGATGCGAAATTTGGCATGATTTGTAATTAGGGTTTTTAATGTCGTAACACGTGAATTCGCATACGCTTTTAAATTTATATTCCTATATAGGGGAGTATCTAGGGTCGTCCAAGGAGGTGGGTTGCTTGCAAATCAACTCTCTTGCTTAGAAAATAAATCTAAACTTTCTTTTTGGTATTTTAAATATATAATTTTTTTTTATTTTGAAATAATAAGGGCAAAGTGCGAATTGTGATAGAAAAGTGCTAACACCTAAAATGGCTAAGCTAAAACTTAAGAGATGAAAATATCCACTACCTAAGCTCACTCTAGGCAAGTGGAGGCCTAGAGTAATTAGGAAGTGGAAGTAGAACAAGTGCTAAAACAAAAGCAACAATTGGAACAAGAAATTAAAAAGAAGGCAATTTACTTAAGCAGAATTTGTGTTCTCTTACAAAGACAAGTAGAGGAATGCTTCTACTAGAAAGGTAAAATATAAAAGCAATAGAAGAAACACAAATCCTCTTATAGAATTTGGTGAAGAAGGTAGTCTTCTTGCTCCAATCCTAGCTGGTCCTTGGCTTGAAAAGAGGGTCTCCTTCTTCTCCTTCCTTGAAAGCTTCTCCATGGTGGATGCTCTCCACCTCAAGTCCTTCCTCCTAGGGTGGGCATGCACCACCCTCAAGTTCTCCTCCAAGGTGGCGTGGACCACCTTCAAGACCTCCTCCAAAGGTCTTCCTTGCATGGCTCCTCCTTTGGCTGGCATGGGCACAAGAGAGAAGGGAAGAGGGGAAGGCACCAAAGGGATAGAATATCCCCTTAATCTTCTTCTTCTTCTTCCCTCTTGGGCGTGGGCTTTAGGTAGAGTATGAGAGGAAATTTGCTAGCCAAGGATGGCTTGAATGGTGGTGGGTAGTGGTCTTTTTATAGGGTAGGATGAGGGGTTAAGGTGACTCTTGAAATGGAGGGCTAAGATGGGAAGATGGAGGTGGTTGGGGATCCTATGGCTAAGGGTAATTGGCTCCAACCCAAGGGAAACCTAGGTGGTGGTTATGGGTGGTGGCACCCCTTGAAGTTATCACCAAAATGGCTTTTAGAAGGGGGTCTTTGGTGGTGCCAAGTAGGGTTCTAGAAGGAGGGTTAGGTGGGTGGCTAGGATGGGTTGTAGGGTTATGTGTAGGGCTATGATGTGGGGGTGTTTTGGAGGGAAAAAGTGGCGCCAATAAGGATGTAGTTAGGGTGGTTTTGGTGCCACTTTATGGTGTCTTTTGGAGGTAGTGGGTAGGCTTCGTTGGCCCCAAGGTGAGGTGGAAGTAGGGGTAGCTTATGTGGAGCTTAGGTGGAGCTAGTTGGTGGAGTTGTTAGGTAGGGTTTTTAGGTGGTAAAAGCCAAGGGAGCTTGAGAATAGCTAAGCTAAGCTAGCTTAGCTGATAGTAGAGTAGAGGAGGAGGTGTTGGAGCTAGGGTTTGGAGGGAGGAGCTGGATCTGAAGAATCTGGAGTTGGAGTGGAGTTGATGGCTACTGAAGAGGTCAACATGGGGCTACTCTAGCTGGCTTAGCTTGCTAGTTCTTTGCTAGCTACTAAGCCAAGCTAAAGTGAGTTGGCTTCTGTTGAATGGAGCTGAGGTGAGTTGGGTCTAGTGCCCCCGGGTAGGATTGAGATGGTTGAGACAGCTAAGGTAGCTTAGCTCAACCAAGTTGAGCTAAGCTAAGTCCCCCGGAGCTGGACTTGAGCTTCCTGAGCTGGGATGAGTTCTTCTTCAGCTGGCTGGAGTTGAGTGGAGTTGGATGTAGTTGGATTTGAGCTGGGGTGAACTCCAGTCAACTCAGCTGAGCTAGCTAGAGCTCCCTGTGGACTAGTGGGAGCTGAGATGAGCTAGACTCAACTAAGTTGAGCTGGATATGAGCTGACCTAAGCTAGGGTGAGCTAAGATGAGCTCTTTTGAGCTACCATTCAGCTGAGATTAGCTGAATGGAGTTAGGGTGAGCTAACCCTAGTCCAAGTTAGCTAGATTCCAACTGTGGTGAGCTGGATCAAGTTGAGTTCCAGCTAGTCTATGCTCCTCCTTCACCATTTGCCTTCTTGAGTGCTATGGTTTTAGGGATCTGTATATCTGTTCATCCCCAACACTCAGAAAAACACATTGAAACAACAAAAGAAAATGTAATGCATGCCTAACCTAGTTAATGCCTAAATGCAGCCCAAAAACTCATTTGTGGAGCGAAACTCTAAGAGTTAGGTTTGTTTTAATGCATAAGAATGATGATAAACTGTCGTTTATCACACCCCCTTGCTTATCTTTTGCTAGTCTCTTAGCAAAACTTTAATTTTTTTGGAAAACGGAATTTTTTGGGAAATGTAATTTTTTTGACTTTTGAGGAGAAAAAGATTAAGGGACCTTGGTTGATCTAAACATAGGTGGCATGGGATTTGTTAAGGATAAACATCGAGATTTGTTTTTTGGAACCAACCATTAGATAAAATGGGATCAATATATCCTCTAGAAAATTCACAAATTAACCCCTTGTTAATTCAGATGACTTGAAATTTTTGTTTTTAGGATTTTTATGGCTCATGAATCTGATTCGCAACTTGCAAAATCCTTTAAAACCTTGTGTCCGTGCTTGTGAAAAACCAAAATCTATAGGGGCGTGTTTTTGGTTAAATTTTTTTTCCTCCCCCATGCTTATTTTTAGCTTAGTCTTACAATAGATGTGTCGGGATCATCATTCCTGTTACCAATCCTCGAGGAGGCTCTGACACTAGTACTTCGGGATAGCACTGTCCATGACACCACTCAGGAGCTCACAACCCCAAAACACAATGCAGTGTAAAGGGGCGCTCCAAGCAAACTCAAGCTCTTTTTCTGGCACTATAGGTAGAGCACCGTCCAAGACATCTGAGCTGCTAAAATGCGCTTTAATGCTCCATCTAAAGATATGAAATATAGATATAGAGCAGCGCTGAGGCGGTAACATGTTGACATCACATCCTCAAAGGAGGCATTTTCCTCCTCGGTAGTGGGAACTCAAACCAATAATCTGCTTCAGACTTTGACTAAGTCCAAATAAGGGAGTTTTTCTAATTTTTAGTTATTTTTAAGTGTTGGCTTGTGTGTGAAAATTGACACAAGAAGTTTCTCAAGACATGCAAGTTTTTGAATCAGAAACTAAGTCAGATACTTTCCACATTACAAAATAGGATCAAGTCACCTGAACTATCATGAGTTCGGGTGGAATTTTAGAGAAGGATATCTGATCTAGTCTAAAAATGGATCCTGAAATTCTAATGATCAGATCCACATCATCACCCCTAGTTTGTTAAAGATTAAATCCTATTGTACCCAAAAGTGAAATTTTCAACCTTAGTCCCGATTTCAAAATTTTTCCTCAAAAAGTTTTTAATATTTTTATTTTTTTGGGTATGCAAGCAAGAAAATAAAATAACTAAAGAAAAATGCATATTTTTAGGTTTTGAAAATCCTAAATCGATCGTCAAATTTTAAAAACACCCTCCCATTCTTAAGATATGCAATGTCCTCATGCATTAGGAGGGAAAAGGGATCAACTTAATGAAGAGCAATCAGGATTAGGATGGTCAAAATCTGGAAAAAGAAAGAAAAAGGAAAGTAGGAAAAATGATGGGTTACCTCCCATCTAGTGCTATCTTTTACTCCATTCAGCCGGGCGTTGTGTGCACGGAAGATGGAAAATCATGTAAAAAGTTGAACACTTGAATGTCTTTAATAAAAGTGACTTCCTTAAGATCCCTAAAAAGATTAGTGGTAAAGATAAAGGGATTAAAATAAAATAGAGAAATGGAAAAAGGACCCCGATCTAGCCATGGTTTGAATTGATGATGAAAGCCAAACTCATGTGGATCAGGTGGTAGGTCCAATAGAAAAGGGAGGGGAAAGGAGTTAGTGAGATGCAGGATGGGTGAAGTTAGTGTGGATATTTTTGGTGAAAAATCAGGAAGATGAAAAGGGGGAAAGTCAAACCTTAGTTGATCTGGAAAGTCTTGGATCACATAATTATCCTTAGAATAAAAATCAATAAAATCTAGATCAATAGTGGTTAAAGATGAATGAGATTGGATCAACATAGACTTCTCAAATACTACTTCCATTTTATTATCAGTGTCCTAAAAAATTTTGTGATCAATAGACCTCTTGGAAGCTTGAAATAAATCTAATGAGAAGGTTTGGTTACTGCAACTTATATTCATTTTCCTAAAATGAGAATTGATATTAGCTGCTGCCATAATCAGAAAAGGTCTTCCAAGGATGGCATTAATGAGAGCCTTAGGTACCTCTATGTCAAGGACCAGAAAATTTACCGAAAAGAGACAATTCTGGACCTTGATAATACTATCCTCAACAACTCCCTACGGTTGAATGGTAGATCAATCTTCCAATTGAAATTGAACCTTAGTAGGTTTTAAATCACTGAATCAAAATTCCTCAAATAAGACCGGGGGGATGAGATTACTAGAGGTACCTAAGTTGAGAGGTGTGCGAAAACAAATGGTGTCAGTTATGACAACTGAGATGAGTGATGTGCCCTGGTCCTTTTTTGTGAAAGGCAGCTTGCTCTGAAAAACTGAGCTGGCTGTCTTTGAAAGGACCAACCTTTCTAGATTCTGATCATGACATTTTGAAGTAAATTTTTTAGAGGCATGGGGAGATCTAGGAAGGGAATATTCCTCTTGACTTACTCAAATAAGTCCAAAGGATTGTGGTTAGAGCGCTCTGATTTTGGATTGTTGGGTTGTAGTTTTTGAGAGTGGGAAATAGGGTTTGAATAGGTGTTTTTGGGATTTCTTTTTCTTCTTCCTTATTGAGGTTAGGGGAGTCAATCTGCATTGGTTGAGAATCAGCTTCATCATTTAAATGTGAAGGCCTTAAATCCATGGTGGTTTCCTCAATCCTCAAAGTCTCTGCATACGCAGCTTGGTGATCACTGGGAGGAGGTGGAGGGGCCTGATGTTGATAGAAACTGGGTTGGAGCTACGATATTGGGTTAATAGGAGGCTGAACCATGTGGTTCTGATATTGGTATCCACCCAAGTGTTGGTTCCTGTGATTAATAAAGTTTGATGTGGGTTGGGATGGTGAGTGTCCTGCAGGTCTTTGAGTCGGAATATCCCCGATTTGATCATTGAGATTGTTAATAAGATGGGTTGTTTCCTTTGTTTTTCTTTGTAACTCCTGTAGGGTTTTCATCATCTGGGCATTAATGTCTTCTTGAGATTGCCCAGATTGATAAGTTTAATTTAAACCATATCCTCCAAACGGGTTCTGTTGTTGGTGTGGAACTGGATTTGTCCAGGAGTGAGCCAGATAATTCCCCCCATTAGAGGAATTTTTCAACTTCTCCTAGAAAGTAGGGACATTTTGGGTGGGGTGATGATTGGGATAAACATAATTCCCTGTTGAACCATAGAAAGCCTCAGAATAATAATTATACTCAGCACGGGATTTATGCAAATTTTCCCTCTTGCGGGTGTTAAAAGGGGTGAGATGTGGAACGTGTGGAGCTTGGGTAGGTGTGGCAGGACTCCCTTGGTTGGCTAGGTTTGTTAAATCCTTATGCAACTATTGTTGCTTAACTTGTAGCTGAGCCATGATAGAGTAGAGATTAGGTGGAGGGGCCTAATTAAGTAGCTCCTGGGTGGAAAAATAAGGGAAAGAAAAATTAGCATGCGGGTTAGAGGGCCAATTTTGATTTTCCATTTTTAAAGAAGAGGAAGAATGCATGGAAAGGTCTTTTTTTTTTTTTGGGAGGCAAAATCAAGTGGTCCCTCGAAGTGTGGAGTTTTGAACAGCCGCCCGTGCAAAATGGAAGAAATAGTAGGGGAAGAGAAGAGATGGAGATGAGAGAAGTGTGCACACAAGCAATCAAATTCTAGACCTAACTTAATTGTGACTGCCTAGAATTTAACCTAAGACTTTGTCTACCTAGGAAATAAGTAATCAACAGTGAATACCCATTATGTCAACAAATCTAGCCAAGTTGCTTAAGGGGAGGTTTGGGCCCAAGCGTTTCCCAGGAAAATCCCCAGGTGCTTTTACAAACCCGTGCCTAGTCGTTTGACATGACCCCTCAGCCTGAACACAAGATATAGATGACAGAATTGGTATTAACTAGGGAAAACTTATGTCATATATAGCAAGCCTAAATTAATGAAACCTTAGGGGTCAAATTACTACAAATTTTAGTTAGGGCTAGGATACTAGTGTGCACACAAAATGTGGAGGGTGTTGTTTGGGCTGTTGCCCTGTTATTTCAATTTTCTTTTTGTGGGTGTAGAAGTTGGAAAGTGGTTCCAATGCAAAGCAAGTTGTTACACAATTATTGTGTTTCTGTCTTATAGGATTGGACTTAGTGTATTTTTAGGGTTTTTTTGTTAAGTTTTCAAACAAGTTTGAGATTCCACAAATAAGAGGAAATCAAGTTGTATGGGTGAGGATATATTTCCTTTTGGTTGTTTATCTCTAAAAATGAAAAAGAAACCTTAATCCAATTGATCCTAGGACAGAAATTTAACTACCAATGAGTTATTTTTAGGCTTTCTGCATTAAGTAGTGATCCAAACAACTCAAAAAACACCACTACTTTGAAGAGAACCAAACAAGGATTTGAAAAAATATTTTTGTAAGATTTTAGAAATTTCTTTGATATTTTTTTTGAATTTTTATTTGTATTGGTGTCAAAGTCCAGAAATGATACCAGTGGGTATTTTAAACTTTTTAGATTACCACTGGCATCATAATATTTTTGTGATTTTATATGATGTATAAGATTTCACAAGGATTCCAAAAAGCTAAATTTTACAAAAATTGGATGAGTATAAAAATTCTAAAAATTCACAGACAGTAGCAAAATAATAAGATTAGAGGGTGTGACTTCTCTGTAGTCCACGAATTTTTAAAAATTAAATACAAAGCCAATTGATCTAAAATTTGGAAAAAATGTTCCTAACTTAATTTATAATCACTATATGAAATTTTATGATTTTAGGACGCTTGTGGTGTTGGGAATTAGTTTTTCAAGTCTGAATAAAAATCTGAACCTGAAAAATAGAACACCAATACTTGAAATGGAGTGGTGTTAATGAAACATTCAAGCAAACAATGAGTTCTAATGAAGTCCACTCCACTTAATTAAGATGTTTGGGATCCTAAAAGCTAAGTTTAATATTTTTTTGGTAGTTTTAATTGAATATGTGACCAGAAAAGGGAACCAACCTGAAAATCCATGGGAAGAAAAGGAACTTTGAGCTTTCGCTTCCAAATTCCCGCTTTCCTGTTGTAGTTCCTGCACACACTAGAGAAAAGAAAGAGAAGGGGATGAGATCTACTTCAAGTAAGATAAAAAATGGTTAAGCAAAGTTGTGCCTCCCTGGCAGCGGCGCCAAAAAGTGATGCGAAATTTGACGTGATTTATAATTAGGGTTTTTAATGTCGTAACACGTGAATTCGCATACGCTTTTAAATTTATATTCCTAGATAGGGGAGTATCTAGGGTCGTCCAAGGAGGCGGGTTGCTTGTAAATCAACTCTCTTGATTAGAAAATAAATCTCAACTTTCTTTTTGGTATTTTAAATGTATATTTTTTTTTTGTTTTGAAATAATAAGGGCAAAGTGCGAATTGTGATAGAAAAGTGCTAACATCTAAAATGGTTAAGCTAAAACTTAAGAGATGAAAATGTCCACTACCTAAGCTCACTCTAGGTGAGTGGAGGCCTAGAGTAATTAGGGAGTGGAAGTAGAACAAGTGCTAGAACAAAAGTAACAATTGCAACAAGAAATTAAAAAGAAGGCAATTTACTTAAGTAGAATTTGTGTTCTCTTACAAAGTCAAGTAGAGGAATGCTTCTACTAGAAATGTAAAATATAAAAGCAATAGAAGAAACACAAATCCTCTTGTAGAATTTGGTGAAGAAGGGAGTCTTCTTGCTCCAAGCCTAGCTGCTCCTTGGCTTGAAAAGAGGGTCTCCTTCTTCTCCTTCCTTGAAAGCTTCTCCAAGGTGGATGCTCTCCACCTCAAGTCCTTCCTCATAGGGTGGGCGTGCACCACCCTCAAGTTTTCCTCCAAGGTGGCGTGGACCACCTTCAAGACCTCCTCCAAAGGTCTTCCTTGCATGGCTCCTCCTTTGGCTGGTGTGGGCACAAGAGAGAAGGGAAGAGGGGAAGGCACCAAAGGGATAGAACATCCCCTTAATCTTCTTCTTCTTCTTCCCTCTTGGGCGTGGGATCTAGGTAGAGTATGAGAGGAAATTTGCTTGCCAAGGATGGTTTGAATGGTGGTGGGTAGTGGTCTTTTTATAGGGTAGGATGAGGGGTTAAGGTGACTCTTGAAATGGAGGGCTAAGATGGGAAGATGGAGGTGGTTGGGGATCCTATGGCTAAGGGTAATTGGCGCCAACCCAAGGGAAACCTAGGTGGTGGTTATGGGTGGTGGCACCCCTTGAAGTTGGCGTCAATATGGCTTCTAGAAGGGGGGCTTAGGTGGCGCCAAGTAGGGTTCTAGAAGGAGGGGTAGGTGGGTGGCTAGGATGGGTTGTAGGGTTATGTGTAGGGCTATGATGTGGGGGTGTTTTGGAGGGAAAAAGTGGTGCCAATAAGGTGGTAGTTAGGGTGTTTGTGGCATCACTTTATGATGTCTTTTGGAGGTAGTGGGTAGGCTAGGTTGGCGCCAAGGTGAGGTGGAAGTGGGGGTAGCTTATGTGGAGCTTAGGTGGAGCTAGTTGTTGGAGTTGTTAGGTAGGGTTTTTAGGTGGTAAAGCCAAGGAAGCTTGAGCATAGCTAAGCTAAGCTAGCTTAGCTAATAGTGGAGTAGAGGAGGAGGTGTTGGAGCTAGGGTTTGTAGGGAGGAGCTGGATCTGAAGAATCTGGTGCTGGAGTGGAGCTGACAGCTACTGAAGAGGTCAACATGGGGCTACTCTAGCTGGCTTAGCTTGCTAGTTCTTTGCTAGCTACTAAGCCAAGCTAAAGTGAGCTGGCTTCTGTTGAATGGAGATGAGGTGAGGTGGGTCTAGTGCCCCCGGGGAGGATTGAGATGGTTGAGACAGCTAAGGTAGCTTAGCTCAACCAAGTTAAGCTAAGTTGAGTCCCCGGGAGTTGGACTTGAGCTTCCTGAGCTGGGATGTGTTCTTCTTCAGTTGGATGGAGTTGAGTGGAGCTGGATTTAGCTAGATCTGAGCTGGGGTGAACTCCAATCAATTCAGCTGAGCTAGCTAGAGCTCCCTGTGGACTAGTAGGAGCTGAGATGAGCTGGACTCAACTAAGTTGAGCTGGATCTGAGCTGACCTGAACTAGGGTGAGCTAAGATGAGCTCTCTTGAGTTGCCATTCAATTGAGATTAGCTGAATGGAGCTAGGATGAGCTAACCGTAGTCCAGGTGAGCTAGATTCCAGCTGTGGTGAGCTGGATCAAGTTGAGTTCCAGCTAGTCTGAGCTCCTCCTTCAACACTTGCCTTCTTGAGTGCTAGGGTTTTAGGGATCTGTATATCTGTTCATCCCTAACACTCAGAAAAGCACATTAAAACAACAAAAGAAAATGCAATGCATGCCTAACCTAGTTAATGCCTAAATGCAGCCCAAAAACTCATTTGCGGAGCAAAACTCTAAGAGCTAGGTTTATTTTAATGCATAAGAATGATGATAAACTGTCATTTATCAACGGTTGACCAGCGGTTGATCTTTACTTTGTTTGTGTCTGGAGCTTCCCATTCTTTTATATCACCTGAGTTTTTTGCGAAACTAAAGAAACAACCGATACTACTGGATCGGAGCATTTTCCCTAAAATATGATAATCGATGAAACTAAGTATCATCGCATAATATAAACCATGGCGAAAAAATGCTCGAATCAACAGATAATTAAATAAGAACACATCAAATATGTAATCAACTCAAATATGCATATCATGCATCCATATAAAAATCAAGTCACAATGAACCACAGAAAAATATGTCGCTTCCACAGGGAGGCAAATACGCACAAATAGGTTCTGTATAAAAATGATAAGCAGTGATTTCCAATTAATCAAAGAAAAGAACTGAACTGAAGAAAATAAAAACAAACGTGGTAAATCATGGTGAGAGTGGTTACGGACGTGGTAGCGGTCCTTCGGTTGGCCTCCACGTGTGGTGGCTAATCGACTCGAGGGCACAACTGGTATAGAGGCTGTAGCTACGGTCAGAAAGGACATCGCTGGAGAATTTGGTCTTGAGTGCAGGAAGGGGGTTTGGTGAGGGGGAGGGTGTTGCTGTCCTCTATTTTGGAAGTGGGAGAGGAAGAAGACCGAAGGGGGTTGAGGCCCTCTGTGCATGTGGGTGTGTCAGTGAGGGAGCGTAGGGCCCACGAGAAGAGCGAGGTCAAGGCCTTCCTTCCTCATTTTGGGTTGTGCGTCCTCTTTAGAGGGAAAGAATGAAGGGCCCTTAAATGAGGGGGCATTTTGATCGTGATTGGAGGGAGAGAGATGGAAGGGAAAAAATGAGGAAAGGGATGGTGGTGGTGGCGGTAATCACCGATAATTTAGCGTTAAAAAAAGGAAAAATGTAAGGGTGGATGGCAGTGATCTCTTGATTGAGATCGAGGGCTCCTGATATTTTGAGAGAGAATCTGACTTGTTTAAAGAGATCAGTTAATCAAAGATCAATATTTGAGATGAGAAAAAATGACTTGTCTTATCCAAAAATTGTCACTCTTTTTGGCAAGGAATCAAATTCTCAAGATTGCATTCCCAATTGCTATGATGCCATTTTAGTTTCCAAAATGACCCTGCATTGAAAATAAATAACTAATCAAATTACATACAATTTAATAAAATGTAGGGGATGATATTCTAAAGCTTAAATAATTTTATCAATGTAATGCATGCTTTAAATTAGATCTTTATCCCTCTAATAATGTACGTAGGGTTACTTATAGTACGCTAAAGTGGACCTATCAAATACCCCCATTCCTAAGTTTTGTTAGTAACGAGCAAAATCATATGAAAAATAACAAGATCTCTAGACCAAAATTTGCCATCAGGATGCCTTATCGTGCCACATCTCTAGAGACTAGCTTGAAATATCATCCCTAGGCCTTAAGGTATTCAATTATCGGCCAAGATATAGATCTGATCGATTTTAGCCTTGGGTCTTTGATAAAGGTTTCTGAGGCCCCAAAGCCTGCCCAAGAGTTTGTTGACCCTAAAGGTTAAAGAACTCGTGCATTCGTGCAAAAGGTCCAATTTCAACTTACTAGCGCATTTTTCAGAACAGACATGGAGATAGTTTTGCGATTTTCTCCTCTTGTAATTTTTGTGATTCCTCTAAATCTAACCTCGGATCAGCTCTCAACATAGTCTTTATCAGATTTCTTGTTCCCATCATCGATCCTCGAAGGGTCTTTGGCATTTGATGCTTTGGGATAGCACCACCCATGGCAATCCCCAGAACCTTAGCAATCGACACTTCGTGATAGTGCTGCCCATGGCACCTAAATAGCACAGTGCGCTTACGTACCCCCAGTAGGATATTTAAATATCTTAAGAGGCAAGTGCCAAGGAGATGGCATGTTATAACATGTCCTCAAGGGGAGTATTTACTCCTCTCATGCAACGGGAACTCTTTTAATCAACTTGTGTTTTTGAGTCTTTTGTAAGTCAAATTTTTGAGAACCCATTTTTTCTTCAGACAAAGGAATTTTTGATATTATTCTTCTTTAAGCTCACTAAACTAGACCAGTGTGTGAGATGTGGATGCTTAAGTTACCAAGATCCGCAAACTAAAGACTAGACAAAGAAACTAGATAGTCCTTAAGCCTTAGACTTAATACATCAGCTTCTCAACTCCCTTAACCACTTGAAGAATAATCCATAGCTTAACAAATATTCAAATTTTTGAGGTAAATAGGCCTTAGAGGCCTAAAGTCAATATATCCCACTTTTCTCCTATGGTTGAGCACTTTAGGTCTTAATTCATCATTCATTCCAACTCAAAACATAGGTATACCCTTCCATAATCAAATGTTGGGACTAACGTAGTTTTGCTTCTTTTCCTCTCTTTGTCTCTCTCCAATGAGGACATAGGTTTACTCTCTCTCTTCTTCCTCTCCTTTTCTCCTTTTTCTTTTGAGGCAATATATATAACTACTAATGCCCTAACTATATGCATGCAAAATATGGATAAGTGCTATGTACAACCTTAGGTTTTATCCCCCCATGCCTAGATCTGACAATGTCCTCATTGGAAAGTAAAAAGAAATGAAAGTTATTACCTGAGGTAGAGAGTGATTGGAGCTAAGGCTCCTCCAACCTATAGGTGTCCAAAACTTGGCCATCAGAGAGTAACATACGATTTTAAATGTTGGTCGTTTACCTTGAAAGTCTCACTAGAGAGATTTTGAATCTCAATCATACCATGAGGGAACACTTGTGTGACAGTGTACAGCCTATCCCAATGGAACTTAAGTTTCCCATGGAATAGACTGAGTTTGGAATTTAACAACCAAACTCATTGGTTGGGCTCAAAAGTTTTTCTAAGGATGTGCTTATCATGAAATATCTTAGTGCACTCTTTGTAAGGTTGAGTAGTCTCATAGGCCTTATTCCTCAACTATTCAAGCTCAGTCAGCTCTAATAAGTGCACTTTGCTTATTTTCTCAAGATCCATGTTGACATTCTTGATAACCCAATAAGCCCTATGCTCAATCTCAACAGGAAAATGGCTAGCTTCGTCATACACTATATGAAAGGGAGGCATACCTAAGGGGGTCTTATATGTAATTCTGTAAGCCCATAATGCATCATTCAATTTCTTTGACCAATCTTTCCTTTCGGGTCTTACAGTTTTCTCAAGAATTCTTTTGATCTCCTTATTGGACACCTTGACCTGTCGACTCATTTGCGAATGATACAGGGTTGCCACTTTGTGGGTGACACCAAGACTTTTGAGTAGACGGGTGATGTAAGCATTCCTGGAATGAGGGCCCCTATTGAATCGAAAAATCATCGCAAAAAGATTTGAGTTTGGAAAACCCATCATTGTAGTGCAATTTTCGAGAAAAATCGTCAATAAATAAATTTAATTGAAACTTGAAAGGAATTCCAGGCCGAACACAGGGAGGCAGACATTTGGTTAAAAATCGCATTTGTTTTATTTGTCACGAAGCATAATAGCTGGTCGAAATGAATCTAAAATAGCTATCTACTTAAAGAATAATGAATAGAAGAGAGAGAGAGAGAATATTACAAATAAAGACAAAATAGAGATAGAATACACATGGATTTCATAACCACAAAGTAATGTTCATTGCAACTAGAAAGTTGGAAAGATTACAACTAGAAAGCGGTAAATCTATGCTAGAAAGCAGTAAAGAGAAGGTGGAGAGAAGTTATCCTCCTCGACAACTGCTTGGAGGATGAGCCACGTTGACAGAGCACTCGAAAGAATGTGATGAGATGCGGGACGAAGGAGAATGACGACAGACGATGGAGAATGGCCAAGGCAACATCGCAGTGGATTCGCTTCCTGAATGGCGGTGAAAGGACAACCGCGAGATGCTCCACGAAGGAGGTGAGAAGGTGGAAAATTGTATTTTTTAACTTTAATGGAGCATCCCGGGTTTGGGACATGCTCTTAAAGTTTTGGAGGGGGTGAGAGAAGAGACGAAGGGATGATGAAAGTGTGGGGGTTGTAGGGCTATTTATAGGTGAAGTTTGAATGGGCAAATAGGCCGTTTTATCTTAAAACAATAAATGGGGGGTCTTTAGTGATGGATTTAAGCATCACTAAAGACCCCACGTTGTTGAAGGGCATGCACATGCCCCTGCCTCCTCTCCTTCTGCACACAAAATGCCTACGAATGAACACGCAATATTAACCTCCGATCGTGATCGGACGACTTAAAATCAATCTCGTCTGTGCCTTCGTCGCATGCCCACACGCGAGATTAGGCGTGAGCGTGGAGCGTCAAATCGCGCGTTCGTCTGATATGAAGATCTAGGCTATTGGCGTTTGATCGAGTGGCTAGATTTCTTGCCCGTGCGCGAGAAGGAGAGCATAGCGTCGTGAATCGATTGCGCGTTCTCTACTCACGCAGCACCTTAACCGCTGCGCTACTCGTGCGTTTGAGGCACACGGAAGCTTTTGTGCACAGCCAATCTCGACCGTTGGATCTTCATCCAACAGTCAAGATCAAGCGTTGATGTTCACTTGGAGAGGTGGAACGGGAGGCCTTGGCATGCGTTGGGCAGTTGGGATGGCACCATGTGGTGCCATCTTGGTCGTCCATCTTCTGTGAGTTGTAGATGGTGCCACGGATGTCGGATTGGACAAATTATCACGTCATTGGTCTGCGATAGTCGATCTGAACCCATCCGTGCGGTCAGATTTGTCATTTGATGTATAGATTTACACCATCCTGGCCCCTTGACTTTTGATCTTTCTTGAACTGCATCTGATGCAACAGAAGTCCAATCGGGGCGATCTTGGAGTTGTTGAACTCTGATCGTTGCCCTGATCAGATCCGTACGGTTGGATCTTCAATCCGAGGCCCTGATAAGATATTTCCCTATTTCCTGACCACAAAAAGAGAAAATTAACCTAAAATTTATACAACCTAACCTAAATGCAAGATGATGCATGTTATGCAATATTTATAATGTATAATGCAACTATATGCCTAGGAACATGCAAAAATAAATGGTTTATGTGATATAAACATGTTTACATCACACCCCCATGCCTATCTTTTGCTAGTCCCTATCAAAACTACATCTTATTTATAGGAGAATTAGGTCAGATTTCTTGGGCAATAGTTATTTTTCAACACTTAGAGATTTCAACTAAGACTTAAACTACGGAGACACCACAGTGCTTGGGTGTCTGCCAAAATGTAGACCGCCTCAAACCCTCGCCTTATTCAAAGAAGGATCTTTTTCTTCTTTCTTCTTTTCTTTTTTTTTTTTTTGATTTTTGAGTTTAGGGCTTCGAAGCAGCTTTCTACGGCCACTCAACCAACCCAAGACTCGAAGAAAACCCTAAGTTCTAAGCATCTTTGTGTGAAATGTGATAGACTCACTGATCGACGATTAGAACAGACTTCTGGTTTCTACACCCCTAGGTGACCTTAAAAAGAAATTCTGCCTAAAGGTGTATCTATTCGACCGGTAGCTTTCTCCCTACTTTTATTTTTATGGGGTCAACACAAGGGTGAACCTAGTGTATATCTTCCCGCATTATTCTACTTCTCCTCTTCTTCTTAAGTGTTTTGGAATTATACGTGCATTACTTGAGATGGGTTTTTGACAACCTACCAATGGGTAATTACCCACGATAACTTGCCAGCCATACTCGTGCAGTGAAGTGTGGCTTATTTCTTTTTTTCTTTTCTTTTCTCCTTTTCTATTTTTTTCTTTTATTTTTGGATATTTTTCTAGTTTTTTCCTTTTTTCTAAGTAGGTGGCTTCCCTGATCTAAGATTTACCTAAAGGTAGCAGGAAAAGAATGGTCGTGTGACTGGGCTCTAGACAACCTACCAATGGGCTGTTACCCATGATAACTTGCCAGCCATACCACCCTAGAAGGTTCATTAGCTACCCAATTTTCATTAAAACTGCCGAAAAGCGAGTCAGTGTAAATAGTATGCAGATGCTTAGACTTAAAATCTCCTCAAATCAGAGGGCGGGTTGACAAGTCGTGTACTTATCACCCCAAATTATTTAACCAACTTGAAGTTTGAATTTAGAATGGCGAGGACTCAAGAAACAAGTCCACATTTTAGTGAACACCCAGGCTTGATTAAGCCTGAAGACCTGAAGGGTCTAAGTGTTCAAGTCATACAGTTTTATTCTCTAAGATTGAAAATTTTCTAAAGCCCAAGTTCTCTTTCCTAATTCAACTTTTTTTTTCAAAAATAAAGAGAAAATAACAAGAATCAATGGAGTTAATACGATGATTCAGATAATGATACCCACCCCCCATGCCTATCTAATGCAATGTCCTCATTGTATTTAAAAGACATGAGATAGAGTGGAGTAGAGTAGAAAGCACCTGGATTGAGTGAATAATAGGTCGGTTATGAGATGAAAAGAAACTGTATGCATGCTGAATTTAGTGCCTTCAGCTAGGCACACTATACAAAGAAGAAGAAATAAAGAATTCACAAGTGTAGGTCAGAATCAAAATAAGAAAATTTAGCTTTGGACCTTCTAGGACCAGATTGTGATGTAGACCCATGCCCCATGATCGAGTATATCTAAGGTTTTGGATAAAAATTATCCAAAACCTAATATCAGTATGCAAGCGAGGTCGGGCCTACGATTTGTGAGGATGCAACCCAAGTTTAAAAAGTCAAGTTACAGAGAAATCAAGCTCAAAAGGATAATCAATGAATTTGTGCTTGGGTTGGACATCCTTTGTGTCAAAGATATCATAAGGGTCATGGTAGAAGGCTGGTGGTTTTAGACAAATAGGCACCCTTAGACTCAGTCTTTTACTTCCTTTGAAATTGGCTTCCCAAATCATCATTTCCTAATTCCTATCCTCCACAGTCAGGATTTTGATTTCCGGAACCTCCTACTTATTAATCACCCCGTCTAAAATATCCAAGTATAAGATTTGTTGTGGAATCAAAATTGACTTGGGTCTAGTGATCTCAAAATTAAGCTCGTCAATAAACTTAATGGGGTGTGATTGACGATTGAGGCTTTGAATTGAATCCTCCATGCAATGAGGATCTGAATCCACCTTACGAGCCCAAACAGGATCAAATTCCTCAATTTTAGGGCCATCAAATGATTTATTAAATTCCTCAGGCCCAGTCGTCTCACTAAAATCGTGTTATCTAAACTCATGTAAGACTTCGCATAATGATTCTTCACCATAAGAATTAAAGAATTCTAAATCATCAATCCCTTTCTGTTCCATGGAGACGTACGTTTCTTCGTACCCCGGCTTAGGGATCTGAGGTGAAGTAATCAATTCATCCTTATTTGAACCCGATCAACTCTGGTTTTGTAAAATGTGTCCCCCTATAGGTGCCTGAGTGGATTCTAACATTGGCTCTTCTGTCAGGGGTTCATCCTGGGAATCCTCCCAAGATTGGACTAGAGTAATCACAAATCTCATCCTCAATTGCGATAACTTCCCAAGTAAAAACTCACTTGGGCCTTTATCCTTAATATCCTAGAGACAATCCAACAAATACTCGTTAAGATTGTCAATCATTTTAATCAGGGGCTCCAATTCTTCAGCGCAAGGTGTTGGTTGAGCTTCTAAAGATTGTATGGTATTCCATAAGTTAGCCAACACCTTATCTTGGACCTGGTTAACCTAAACCAAATGGTTTGGTTAAGGGTTATGTGGGTTTGGGTTCAATCTGGGGAAGTCAAGGAATTGAGGTTCTTGATATCCTCCTTGATAATAGGTCACTTCTGGTTGTCCATAAGGAGGTGATGACCTATAAGCAGTGTGATCTAGGGATGGGTTGGGATTAGCATATCATTCTTGATTGTAGATAATATTAGGTTGTCCAAATGAGGGTGGTGATCTATAATCGATGTAGCTCAGAGAAGGATAAGAATCAAGATTATGGTGTCCAGGGTTAAACCCTGAACACGGAGGTCCGGAGCTGTATCCCCAATCAGGATTATCCCAACTAGAAGATGGATGAGAATAAGTCTGGTTGGAATAATAATCATTTTGGTAATAAGTAGTGGTAGGAGGGTAGGAGTGGAAGTACGAATAGGATGTGGAAGGATCCATGACAGAACAGGAGGAAGAAAGGCTCCCTACAATATAAACAAACAAACCTATCCTTAAGTAGGCTAGCCTAAAGACCTATAGACTCCCAGAACCCGTCTTGAGATAAAGAAATGATTTGATCTACTTCTTTCCAATCAATCCAACCAGTTAGAGGGAGGGGCTGGGGAGAAGGTTCTTCCTTTGGCTTGCGCCTCTATTTCCTAGTGTACCCCCCAGCCGCAATCATTTGACTCTGCTCCCCTAGCTAGACATCAGATTGAATGGTAGAAACAGATTAATTGAAAATAATCTTGATCTAGGCTATGAAGAGTGAGTCCAATCCTTAAGGCCAACGTCTACTCTATTTTAATTGGGGTTAGGTTTGAATGTGCTTTGAAATGCGATGGGCCCTTTATCTGGGTTGTGCCCTTAATGATTGATTGATATGTGTGTGTATGCACAACCAGTGGTTTTCAAGCGAGGTTATTTTTGGATGAGTGAATTTTAGGGTTTAAATCTTACTTAGTAGCTTTTAGGATTCAACTTTAGGTGTATCCAATCAAGTTCAGTTGGCACGCCAGGTTTTGAAAGCACAGATGAAGATGTTTTCCTTTAAAGCTTAATAGAATGTGGAGTGCCTGGTAAATCCCTAAAAGTTGAACCTAGCAGCTACTTGATGAGTTCTTTTTAGTTGAAGTAGTGTGGCCCAAACAACTCAAACAATTGGCTTGATGCACCACTTAATTAAGCACACAAGTGATTACCTAATCTAATTTCTACTCAATTATGTATTGGTGAGTGTACCGATTCCAAAGATCGTGTTACTGGTTGAGTATGAAGAATTAGAAGAGGTTGTGTACCTTTGTGAGATTTTTTTAATTTTTTCTTTATATAAGTGAAGGGTGAGGCGGGTGGAGGTGACAAACAAACAATCAAAACTATCCTTAGAGTTTATGCAAGCTCCTAGGTTAATTAGGGTTTGTGTTATTAAGTGATGGAATGAAATCTAGTGGGTGGGGAGGTAGGGGTAAACTTATAGACCCTTCAACAACACTTTACTCCAATCTACCGCTTTTGCTCGCCTCGTGAGACTACCTGCAATCATAATAAGAGAGGAGAGAAGTGAGGTAAAAGATAAGTAAGGCAGAAAAATGTGAAAAATCAAAGAGCGTTGCCTCCCTGGCAATGGCACCAAAATGTTAAATCAGAAAATCGTCGTAAAAAGATTTGAGTTTGGAAAACCCATTGTTGTAGTGCGATTTGCGAGAAAAACCAACAACAAATAAATTTAACCGAAACTCGAAAGGAATTCTGTGTCGAACACAGGGAGGCGGACTTTTGATTAAAAATCGCATTTGTTTTATTTGTCATGAAGCAGAATAGCTAGTTGAAATGAATCTAAACTAGCTATCAACTTAAAGAATAATGAATAGAAGAGAGAGAAAATATTACAAATAAAGATAGAATAGAGATAGAAAAAACATGGATTTCATAACCACAAAGTAATGTTCATTGCAACTAGAAAGCTGGAAAGATTACAACTAGAAAGCGGTAAATCTACACTAGAAAATAGTAAAGAGAAGTTGGAGAGAAGTTATCCTTCTCGACGACTGCTTGGAGGATGAGCCGCATTGATGGAGAGCCCGGAAGAATGTGGTGAGATGTTGGACGAAGGAGAACGACGACAGACGATGTAGAACGGGCAGGGTGACATCATAGCGGGATCTGCTTCCCGAATGGTGGTGAGAGGACAATCCCGAAAGTGAGCATCTTGGGTTTGGGACAAGCTCTTAGAGCTTTGGAGGGGGTGAGAGAAGAGAGGAAGGGATGATGAAAGTGTAGGGGTCGTAGGGCTATTTATAGGTGAAGTTTGAATGGGCAAATAGGTTATTTTATCTTAAAACAATAAATGGGGGATCTTTAGTGATGGATTTAAGTGTCACTAAAGACCCCATGTTGTTGAAGGACATATGCACACCCCTGTCTCCTCTCTTTCTATGCACAAAATGCCTACACACGAACACGGAATATTAGCCATCTGATCGCGAGATCGGACAACTTAAAATCAATCTCGCCTATGCCTTTGTCTCGCGCCCGCACATGAGATCAGGCGTGAGTGTCTAGTGTTGAATCGCGTGTTCGTCTGATCTGAGGATCTGGGCCGTTGGCGTCTGATCGAGTGGCTAAATTTTATGCCCGCAGGCGAGAAGAAGAGTGCAACGCCACGAATAGAATGTGTGCTCTCTGCTCACACAACACCTTAACTGTTGCGCTATGCGTGCGTTTGAGGCATGCAGAAGCTTTTATGCATAGCCGATCTCGGCCAATGGCCTGAGATCAAGTGTTGATGTTCGTTTGGAGAGGTGGAGCGGGAGGCCTTGGCGTGCATTGGGCAGCTGGGATGGTGCCACGTGGCTCCATCTTGGCCGTCCATCTTCTGTGAGTTGTAGATGTTGCCACGGATGTTGGATTGGATCGATTTCCATGCTGTTGGGCTACGATCATCGATCCAAACCCATCCATATGGTCAGATTTGTCATCTGATGTACGAATTTACACCATCTTGGCCCCTTGACCTCTGATCTTTCTCGAATTGCATCTGATGCTACGAAAGTCCGATTGGAGCAATCTTGGAGTTGTTGAACTCCGATCGTTGCCTTGATCAGATTCGTATAGTTGGATCTTCAATCCGAGACCCCAATAAGATATTTCCCTATTTCCTAACCACAAAAAGAGAAAATTAACCTAAAATTTATACAACCTAACCTAAATGCAAGATGATGCATGTTATGCAATATTTATAATATATAATGCAACTATATGCCTAAGAACATGCAAAAATAGATGGTTTATGTGATATAAACATGTTTACATCATCCCCCATTACTAATGATCATCCTCGGACAGCCAAATCGTGAAATGATATTGGCCTTAACAAAATTCAGGACCACAGAGTGATTGGTGGTCCTAGTCGGAATGGCTTCTATCCATTTTGACACAATCAACTACCATGAGGATATATTCATAGCTGTGGAATGATGGGAAGGGTCCCATGAAATCTATACCAAAAATGTAGAATATCTCGATAGAAAGAATAGGTTGTTGGGGCATATCATCCCGCTTCCTGATTGTTCCAGTTTTTTGACAATGAAGACATGCCCCCACATACGTATGATCATCTTTGAATAGTGATGGCCACCAGAAAATATATTGGAGAACCTTATAAGTAGTCTTCTTAGCACTAAAGTGTCCTCCACAGTGTAGTTTAAAGCGCGAAATTGGTGTTTAAGATTGATATGTTGTAGTACAAACCAAATCGCTTGTCAACAAATACAATATATAGCTCGAAAGAAATCGAAGGTCGAATGCAGGGAGCAACTGTTGCAATAAATCTCAAAATTGTAATTCTTTCACAAGATATCAATATATGATGAAATTTATAAACTCAAATGATATGTATATAAGAACAAATGTTGATAGTGCAAAACGATTAGGGTAAAATGGTGATTTGAATCACCAATTACCCTAATTACAATAATATCAAATATCTCAATAGTATCAACCAAGTTTAATCCACGTAGGATAAGTGCAAAGTGCACTCCTTGTCAGAGATCAGACAATGGAGCTTTCAACCAGACGGCTTAAACTCTTCCTTGCTTTAGTGCCAAGAGGGCACTCTTCTTCTTCCTTTCCCTTTCTTTCTCTTCTCTCAGATATATGGTAATCGGATCCAGGTAAACAGGTAATTGATTCAAAGCCCAGACCCACGTGGCGTGGCCGTAGGAGAGGGCGTGTGTGCGCACGTGCAAGGGGACCTCACCCCACGCTTACTGAAGCAACGAGGCAGAGGAGTAAAATCAATATATGGGCGTACGGGCGATTATCTATCCACTAGGTGGGACTATGTTTGTCCCCCTCCTTCACACAGTGGCAGCAAGTGGTTATCCATCAAATTGGTGTGCTGCTGCTGTCGTCTTGGCCAATTGAAGGCTCGAGGATGCACCTGAAGGAGAATCGCGTCACCTGGGAATGTTGCCTGGAGCAATTGCAGCTAGAACACGATGGCCGAGGTCGAGGAAGATGACCTGTAGTAGTGGAGAATCGTCGAGCACTTGAAAAGGATAAAACGGCCTCTCGGCCCTGTCAGAATAGCTCAGGAGCTTCGGGCGAATGTGGTGGTGGCGTGCGGTGGGAGTGCGTGTGTGCGTAGGGCGAGGTCGAGGTGGAGTTGCGAAGGTGGTGGTGTTCGATAGGTGGTTAGGGCAAGCAAACCCCTAAATTTTTTGAGGGGTTTTGCTCATGTGGATGAGATGAAGCTTTTGGGATAGGTGGCGAGGCTTATGGTGTGGTTTAGTGGACGAAGAGCCTCGCCGAAGTGGTTGCCGGAGGCGAAGAAGACGGAGATGGATATGAGTGATTGGCGATTGCATATGTGTTGTGAGTGTGGGAGAGACAAGTAGAGGGAAAGAGGAAGATGTAGAGGGTCTTAGGAGCGGAGGAGATAGGCAGAGGGCTCTGGTTGTGGTTGACCGAAGCCGGAGAAGATGGAAACGACGGCGAAGCGGCGACGACGACTGAGGTAGAAGAGCATGTTCCCTTTGACCGGAGAGGTGCACGAGGATGAGGGGAAGAAGATAGGCCGTCCAATTTGATGGTTGGATGGCCGGAAGAGGGGGATCGAAGGTGGTCGTCGGAGCAAAATCCGAAGGAGGCCGGAGAAGGAGGAGGGAGTTTCTCAGGCCAAGACTTGCTAAGGAGCTTGGGTTCTTGCCGCTGCTCCTTTTATAGGCCATGGGAAGGAGTTTAAAGCTTGGAGACCAAGCTTTCAAGCTTGGTGAGCTTGCTGGTGAAGGATACCCACATCTCTCATGCGTTCACATGAGAGATTGGGAAAGAATTGGAGCGCACGAATAGGTTCAAAAGGAAGACAATTATTTGACGAATCTCCCTTTCAATTTTGAGAGTGATTCATCAAATAATAAACAAGTTCTTGCCAAACAAAGCTTGCTAGAGTAGGATTCCTTCACGAAAATGGTGGAAGGACCTATTTGAAAAGAGTGACAACAAAGATAGGGGGCTTTTGTAATAAATTCAAAAGCTGAGGGGTTATTTGGAATAATAAGAGTTTAACTTGGACTAAAATGCAAACTAGGTCGAAATAATCTCATATTGGACTCAAGTTTTGATACAAACCTAATTGGAAACCAAGGAATCCAATGGTGAAGTTGGATTTTGGTTTTGACCTCATTTGACTTGGTAATTTATGTAAAAACCCAAATTAGGGCAATGATCTATCTGTGACTCTGTTTTGGGTCAGAACGGGATGGTCAATTCAAAGATGCTAAACCCTAAAGAATATTTTTCGATAAATTTTGGAGGGTTTATGTGAATTTTATCTTGACCAGAATCTCATTTAATTAAGTAGGTCTATTTTTAGGATTTCAGATGTCCATTAGTTCTTGAAATGCGTGAAAACCCATTTCTATCTGCATGAACCCACTTATTAGACATTAATGAATAAAGGACCTTTAATAAACCCCTGGCATACCCCATGGTTATTCTGTATTTGTGATGAGATGGTAAAATTGCAGAAATAACCCTGTTTTCATCTTTTCTTCTCAAAACAACTTACCCTGCTCTAAAGACCTTTTGACTGATATGTAGGAGCTTGTATTGACTTTATCAGACTAAATTGAGCTAGTTATGGCTCATGATGGTGTTCCTATCATACCCCCATGCCTAATTTTTGCTAGTACCATAGCAAACTTTTATGAATCGAACTAGTTATCTAGGTCGGATGTAACCGTCAGGATGCCCTACTAAGCTGCATCTCTAGGAATCAGATCTTAATACCAACAATAGGCCTAGAGGTACTCAAGTACCAGCCCAGATCCAAACCTAACTAACTTTCGCCTCAGTCTACTGCGAAGGTTTCCAAGGCCCACTGGAGCTAACCTAAGGTTCGTTGTACCCAGCAGTTAAAGCACCCGTGCTTGAAACATGGTTTGTCAAGGTTTAGTTTGCTAGTGCATTTTGTAAGAGAAAGATATAGAAGGTGAATTTGATTTTTGGAGAGTTTTCTCTCTCTTTTTCTTTTCATTATATTTTTCCTTAGATCCACTTTCGGATTGGCCCTAGACACGATCTGTATCGGATTCCTTGTCCCCACCATCAATCCTCACAGGGTCCTTGGCAATCGATGCTTCGAGATAGCATCGCCCATGGAAACCCCCAGAACCCTGGCTTTTGAGATTTCGGGATAATCCCACCCATGGCATTTTGTAGCTAAATCCAAACCCTGGCAATCGACATTTCGTGATAATGTCGCCTATGGCATCTAAACTAGCACAAGGTGCTTACATGCCCCTGGTTAGGATATTTAGATATCCTAGGAGACAAGCATCGAGGAGATGATATGCTATTACGCATCTTCGAGGGGAATTTCCTGCCTCTTCGCGTCAAGAACTCGTCCAAATCAACTTGTGTTTTCGAGTCACTCCTAATCTAGATCTTAGGACCTTTTTCAGAATAGATTAAATGCCCTTTAGCATGATTTCATTATTTAGTGCACACTGAACCAGACTGTGTGTGATTTAGGGTGCTTAAGTTACTGAGTCTCGCAAACCAGAGGTTAGTTAATGAGGTCTAATACTTCCTAAGCCTTAGACCAACTACATAAGCTTTGCTTTTTCCCCAACCTTTTGAGGATTAATCTGGATCGTGACAAGTACGTGAGTGATTAAATCTAGTTAAATCCAAGAGGCCTAAGGTTGGTATTCTCCACTAATCCCTTAAGTTTTAGCCTTCTAGGTCTTAATTCATCATTCGATCCAACCTAGAAGTTAGGTGAGTTCCATATTACTTTGAAGGGACTCCATTTCTTTTATCTCTTTTCTCCTTTCTTCAAATTTTCTTTCCTCTTTTTCTCATGAAATGGCTCTCCTTTTTCCTCAATCCTCTGTTTTTTTTTTTGATGAAACCTTTTTTATGAATTGATTTTCATGACGTTTTTCACTTTCATAACCCCCCATGTTTACGTTTTGCAATGTCCTCATTGTAAATTAGGATGGTTTGAGTTTAGCTTAGATTGTACATTAGAATAGGTTCGATGGGTGGGTGGACAGGTCGGGGTGACTATTTTAGATGAATTCAAGCTCTAGTATGAGTACCAGAGGTGGAGTCGGCTATTCTAATGGACGAACCCTAAAGTGCAATATGAGTTCAACAAAGAGATGTGTCAAAAGGGTTTCGGGTTTTTCAAAAGATGACGAGATGCCTCTCGTTAAGCGTTAAGTTTAACGTCATCAGCCGGGCGCAATAAGCTCAGGGAGAATGGAGATCAAAAGATACCTCAGCCAAGTCCATATCAGTGAGTTCAATGAATGAATTGAGTCGCTGGCCATTCATGATGAAAGGTTTAGAATCAAGGCTGGGTTGACTGATTTCAACGGCTCCATTTACAAAGATTTGTCTTACCAAGAATGGTCCAATTCACTTAGACCTGAGTTTGCCTAGGAAGAGTTTGAGCTTGGCATCAAAGAGTAAGACTTTCTGACCAAGGTGGAAAGATTTTCACACAATGTGCCTGTCATGGAAGGCTTTGACCCACTCTTTGTAGATACGCGAGTTCTCGCACACATCATTGCGTAGTTCCTCAATTTCGCTTAATTGCAAGTGACGGTGTATTCCAGCCTTCATTAGATCCAGATTGCACCTTCGTACTGCCCAATAGGCTTTATACTCCATCTCTACGGGAAGGTGACATGCCTTTCCGTACACTAATCTGAAGGGAGACATGCCTAATTGGGTCTTGTGGGTGGTCCTATAGGCCCACAAAGCTTCCGGAAGGCGAGTAGACCAGTCCTTCCTATCAGGACAAACAATGACTTGAAGGATCTTCTTGATCTCTCGATTCAATAGTTCTGCCAGTCCATTAGTATGGGGATGGTAAGGAGTCGAGATACGATGAGACACCCTATACTTTTTCATCAGGGACTGGAAGTGCACATTGTTGAAATTAGACCCGCCATCGCTGATGATGGCCTTAGGAACCCCAAATCTGGTAAAGATGTTCTCCTGGATGAATCAGAGGACAACTTTATGGTCACTAGTTCTCATGGGGATAGCTTCGATCCATTTGCAGATATAATCAACAGCGAGTAAGATGTATTCGAAGCCATTAGATCCGAGAAAGGGTCCCATGAAATTGATTCCCCATATGTCAAAGATTTCGCACACAATTATCGGGTTCAAGGGCATCATATCCCGCGGGCCCATGTTGCCGAAGGTCTGACAACGAGCTCATGCCCTACAATATGTTTGTGCGTCTTTGATCGTGGATCAGAACCATGATTGGGACGATTTGATTCCCACATGCCAAGAATTTGGTGACTTCTTTATCCCTATCTTCTAAGGGGTGGAAGATTGCAATTCTGGGGGGTTCGCATTTTCTGCTATTTGGTCTGGGTATGATGGATGTTGAGAGACTTCACTTTCATACTAGTCTCTTTGAAGGGCTGAATGTCATCTGGAGATTAGTATCTCCATTCGATGGGGCATTACAGGAGCTGCCTCCCCAAAGAGTGCATGTGCAATGGGGACTTTGGAAATCAGAGGATTACCCCTACATCTGAGAGTCCATGGTGTTGTTTCAAATGCAATTGCTAGCTTTGCAACCATAGTTGATGGAGCAAGTGTGGGTTTGTTGGAGGGAGATGGAAGATGCACTTTCATTGATATCAAACTGACCAGGGGTGGCCAAGTTCCAAGCAAAATAATCATTAGATATGGTGGGAGTTCATGGCTTCTCCATGTGAGATTTTTCCTTCACCGAGATGACAAACAGGAACTTGGGCAATAGAAGTCATATGCATAAGTGGTTGGGGGGCTAGGTAACAGCTTTGGAAATCAGCCACTCCATCAAGAAAACCATGAATCGAAGAAGAGAAAGGGACTTCATGGCTTGGCAACATAGGACAAATTGACGAACATGCCTACCCAAAACCAGCAGGGAGATGAGGAGAATTTTGAATACCCCAAAGGGAGGGAAATTGTGCCTGTAGAAGGGAATGCACATGGGCAGCAAGATGAAGTGATGGCAGATAAAGGCAAGGTGGTCAACTTTACTTTTGAGGCTCCAGAGGGATTGAAATATGGGATTGTCTCATCCTCAGTAGCCAAACTGGGTCGCTCTCCCTATAAGCTTAAAGGAAGAACAGTAGGTGGAGGTCAGAGAATTAATGAAAAATCCATAGCTACTATACTTAATCTGGAGAAAAGGTAGATGAGGCAAAGGGGTGATGATCAAACACATTTATGAAAGTTGTCACGTGGAATGTGCGTGGGCTACATGATGGAGTTAGAATAGCTTCTCTTGCTCGATATCTCCGTGAATGGGAAGTTGACTGTGCATTGCTACAAGAGATGCATATTGAAGAGGATTGCAAATACTTATGGCAGTCCCTTATGTAAAGTGGCCTGGCTGATATCAGAGATGTTGTTGCACAGGGGAGATCAGGGGGGATTGCAATTTGGTGGAGGTGCACGAAATTACATTTGATGGATGTAAGGAGGGAGCAGTATACCATCACATGTAAATTCAAGTTACTGAAATTGACCAAGAAATTTATGTATCTTGTGTCTATGGCCCATCTGTTGACAGTGTAAGAAGCACCCTTTGGCAAGAGCTTTCACAGGATGCAGAACTGGTGGATGGGAGACCCTAGTTAACAAGGGGAGATTTTAATTGTACCTTGAATGAAGATGATAGAGGGAGTGGTAGAATGTATGGCAGCTCCTTAGGATTTCAGATGGCTATCTCGGCTCTTAATCTATCAGTTTACCCCTCTGTGGGGGTCGAATACACCTGGAGAAACGGGAGTGGGCAGAAATCGAAGCTAGATCGCTTCTTAGGCAATGTGAAGTTATTGGAGGGATTTCAGCTATCATCAGTAAAGAGGCTAGACCAGCTATTCTCGGACCATACTCCCTTATTATGGGAGAGTGGGGAAGAATCTCCAATTGGCTCGTACTTTAAGTTTAGAAAGTCCTGGCTCAGAGAAGAGGGATGCAAGGAAATGATTGCTAACTGGTGGTCATCTAAGGAGGTGATGGGCTCAGCTACTTTCAGACTTGCGACTAAGCTCAAAGAACTGAAACTTGTCATGAAAGAATTCAACAAAGTCAATGAGATCATGAGAGACCAAAAGAGAATAGAGGCCTTCAAGAATGTACAACTTCTTGATGTAAAAGAGAATAAGGAGCAATTATCGGCTGAAGAATGCAGGCAGCGCAAGATTTGGCAGGAAGTAGTCCTAGAAGATGATCTAAAAAGGGAAATTGATTGGAGAGAAAAGTCCAGGCAACTACGGCTGAAAGAAGGAGACGCAAATACAAAATTTTTCCACATGGCTTTGAGTTTTAGAAGAAGAGTTAATTATATCTCTTCTCTAAGATCGGGAGACCAAGTTTTGACTTCCTCAGGGGACATCAAAAGAGAAGCTGTTAGGTACTTTCGAGAAGTCTCTAAAGCCACTAGAAGAGGGATCTGGAGACTCGCAAACCCTGATTTCTCTCAGGTTGAGGAAGCTGTAGCTGACCATTTGATTGTGCCCATCACGGTCCAGGAGGTAAAGACTGCTATTGCTAGCCTAAATTCTGAAGGCTCCCCAAGCCCTGATGGATTCCAAGTATTCTTCTACAAGGAGTTTTGGTCAGTGGTGAAATCAGATGTGATGGAAGTCATAAAAGAGTTTCAAGAAGGTAACTCAGGCTTCGAAAGATTAAACAAATCCTACCTTTTTCTACTTCCAAAGAAACAAGGAGTGGAAAATTTGCAAGAGTTTAGACTGATGGCATTGACAAACTCTATTTATCTGATAATTAGCAAAGTCTTGGCAATTAGACTAAGAGGTGTCCTGGCACATCTTATAAATCCGGCTTAGTCAGTGTTCCTCCCCAACCGTTCACTGCAAGAGTCTTTTATAGTAGCGCAAGAGATGGTCTATGGATGGCATAGGCAAAAATGCAAAGCTTTCATGTGGAAGGTTGACTTCTCAAGGGCTTTTGATTCGGTATCCTAGCCATATTTATGGGATATCATGAAAAGAAGGGGCGTCCCTCCAAAATGGATTCAATGGATGAAAAGGTGCATAGCTACCTCATCCTTCTCCCCTCTAATTAATGGTAGACCATGTGGAGAGTGGATCCAATCACAGTGTGGGGTTAGGCAGGGTTGCCCCTTGGCCCCACTTATTTTTAATCTCCCAGTGAATACTCTTGCTTGCTTCGCTTGCAAACTCTCAGTGGCAGGTTTGGTGAAAGGTTACTCACTATCTAAATCTAAAAATCTAGCGCCCACTTTACAATATGCGGATGACACCGTATTCTTCGTGGAAGGTGAAAGAAATGAAGCAAAGGTCCTATACACAATGGTTTCCATGTGTGGTGACATCTCCGGTCTGAAGCTAAACTATCAAAAATCATCACTCATCTGCTTTGGGCTAAACAATCAAGAGCGGGAGTCACTTGCTAGCAGTCTGCACACACCCATCATGAATATGCCTATCAGGTATCTAGGTTTGCCCCTGCGTGACACTAAACTTAAGAAGTCTGATTGGAATCCCTTGTTTGAGAAAGTAGCTGCCAAGCTTGAAAGTCGGAGTAGTCAATACTTGTCCAAAGGAGGATGGCTTATCCTTCTGAACTCGGTCATCACTTCCATTCCGGTCTTCTTCTCAGTTTTCAAAGCTCCAAAATTCATTTGGAAAAGACTTGACAAGCTGCCCAAGAGATTCTTTTGGAAAGGGGCAAAATCAGAGGGTAGATTTCTCCACCCCCTAAAATGGTAGTAGTTGTGTGTTCCCAAAGAAAGTGGTGGTCTTGGCATTCATTCGCTGAACAAGTTCAATCACTATCTGTTGCTGAAGTGGGCTATCAAGCTCCTTGAAGACGTTGACAGGTCTTGGTCTATGATCATTAAAGATGTACACGGTCGGTCTCATGTAACCAGATGCACTACTACCCCCTGCAGACCATCCCCATTCTAGAAATCAGTATGGGCTACCATGCGTGAGAATTGGCAACACTTTGCCCCGATACTTGGTGATGGCCAACACTTCTTCTTTTGGGATGACAAGTGGTCTAACCTGGGACACCTAAATTCCAGATTTCCTTGTGTTTACAATGCTGTAGCAGATAAATCAGTAGTGGTGAAGGACTGTTGGGATTCACTACACAGCAGATGGGACTTGCTGAATCATGCAGCAAGACAGCGGGGCAGACTGGAAGAGGAACTGGAGCAGCTAAGGAGAGAGTTGGAAACCATTGAACCAATGGGAGACTATGACAAATTTGCATGGATTCATGGACCGTTCACTCCTTCTAAGGCCTACAATTGGTTGATTGATAGAGAATCTTCCAACCCATCACTAATAGACAAGGATTGCGTAATGGTGTGGCATATAAAAATACCTTTGAAAATAAAAGTTTTTCTTTGGAGTAGAAGAAATGGACTCATCACAGGTGATCTAAGGCACACAAGATTAGGTGTACCATCCCAAAATTGCCCTCTTTGCAACTTCCTCACCGATAGTGCCTTACACATTTTTTCTACTTGCTTGGTAATAGATCAAATATGGAGGACCATCTTCAATGAAGCCTTACCCTCTTGGGAAGACTTACGGACATGTTTCAAAAATTCTTCCAAGCCACATCAATTGATGGCTGGAGCCTTATGGTGCATTTGGTGTGCTCGTAATAAGAAGTTATTTCATGGGACATCAATAAATGTGAGGAGCATTGTCAATGAATGTTGGGAGTTAATGGGAGCGTGGAGAGTCTCCTTGTAAATATTATAGCGGGGTGTGGGAAAATTCCATTGTAATTTTTTCCTGATTGCTTTTTTCATCTGAATAAAATGCACCCGGTCTGCCATTGTTAACAATGGCACTCCTCACTCTTTCAAAAAAAAAAAAATCATGGGCCAGAAGAAACCACACTGAAGAATTTTCGCTGTGATTTTATGCCCAGAGAAATGGCCACCACAGGCCTGGTCGTGACAGAATGAGATCACGTCATTGACCTCGTCGTTAGGAATGCATCTCTGGATCACCTATTCGTTGCCAATGTGGAAGAGATACGATTCCTCCCAAATATAGTACTTGGCCTTGGAAATCAGCTTGTCCCACCTGGACGTTGCCCAATCTGGTGGGACTTTCCCTGTAACCAAGTAGTTCACTATATCAGCAAACTAGAGGAGACCGCGAATGGCTAGTAAATGTTCATCCAAAAAATGCTCGGTGATTGGACTAGATGGATCAATGACTGAAGAAGGAAGACAGGACAAATGGTCAGCTACCATGTTCTGTTTTCCAGCCTTTTTGCTAATCTTGAGATCAAACTCTTGCAATAGCAAGATCCAACGGATTAATCGAGGTTTCGCATCCTTTGTGAGTAGGTGCATCACAGTGGTGTGATCCGAGTAAATGATGACACGGGAACCTAAAAGATAAGATCTAAATTTCTCAAAGCCAAATACTACAGCTAGCAGCTCTTTCTCAGTAACTGTATAGTTACGCTAAGCCTCGTCCAATGTCTTGCTAGCGTAGTAGATGACCACGGGTTTCCCATCGACTTTCTGCCCAAGCACCGCACCCACTGCGTAGTCAGACACATTACACATGATCTCAAAGGGTAGAGACCCATTAGGGGGTTGTACGATTGGTGCTTGAGTAACCTGATCATGTAGGCTCTCAAATGCATGAGTGCACTCATCAGTGATCTTGAAAGGGACATCCTTAGAGAGAAGATTAGTCAGGGGGCATGCGATTTTTGAGAAATCAGGAATGGAATGGCGGTAAAAATTGACGTGCCCCAGAAAAGAATGGATGTCCTTGATTGAGTTAGTCATGGGTAGCTTGGAAATCAAAATAACCTTAGCTCGATCAACCTGGATACCTTTTCTAGAGATGAGGTGACCCAGGACAATTCCCTCAAGTACCAAGAACTGGCTCTTTTCCCAGGAAAGAACCAGATTCACGTCGATACAACACTTAAGGATTTGGACTAAGTGCTGGAGGCAATCATCGAAAGATTCCTCGAATACCGAGAAGTCGTCCAAGAAGACTTCAAGGTATTCACCTACCATATCTTAGAATATGGCAAGCATGCATCGCTGAAAGGTAGCGGGTGCATTGCAGAGGCCAAAAGGCATCCTACGGAATGCGTATGTTCCGTACGGGTAGGTGAAGGTGGTCTTCTCTTGGTCCTCAGGATGGATTGCTACCTGGTTGTAACCAGAGTACCCGTCCAAAAAGCAGAAGAATCGATTTCCCGCTAGTTTCTTGAGTATCTGATCAATGAATGGTAGTGGGAAATGATCCTTCTTCGTGGAGGCATTTAGTCTTCGGTAATCAATAAGACTCTCCATGAGTTAGCTATACGAGTTGGTATAGTCTCTCCAGTTTCAATCACAATGACGGTGAGTTGTGCCTTTTTGGGCACAACCTAGATTGGACTCACCCAACGACTATCGAAGATCAGGTAGATGATCCCTGCATCTAACCACTTGACGATCTCCTTTTTCACGTCCTCTTGCAGATTAGGATTCAGACGTCTCTGCATTTCACGGGATGGTTGTGAGCCCTCTTCGGTGTAGATGTGATGCATGCAATAAGAGGGGCTGATGCCTGTAAAGTCATCGAGAGTCCACCCAATGGCTCTCCGATGCTGCTGGAGGATAGAAATCAAGCGGGTTTCCTAATTAGAGGTAAGGTGCGAATTGATAATCATAGGAAACGTCTGATCGGAACCCAAGAAGACATATTTGAGATGGTCAGGGAGGGGTTTCAACTCCATGACTAGATTTTCAATAGCAGCAGGTTGTTCTGGGTGAGGTTCAGGAGCAAAGGCAGGAGTTAAAGGTATTTCTAAGTCTGGTTCAGGCTCCTTTAAGTGTGAGGTTTGATCCTCTTATGGTTGAATATCAGGGATAAGCAGGTTTTCCTCAACAAAGGGCCCTTCAACCACGGATTTGATATCGCAGATCTGCTCGATAACCCCATAATTAATTCCTTTTTGGTCCTTAAAGATGTCGATCTTTAGTGTCTTGTTCCCAAATTTTAACTCAATTTGGTCCTCTTCACAATTGATATTGGCCCTAGCTATGGCCAGAAAAGGTCTCCCTAAAATGATTGGTGTGTTCTTCAAATTCTTAGGAGCATCCATGTCCAAAACTATAAAATCCATGGGAAAGTAGAAATCATGTACTCTAACTATGACATTCTTGAAAATTTCTTTGGTCACTTAACAGATCGATCAGCTAACTGCAATGTCACCTCTGTTGGTTTGAGCTCAGATTCGTCAAGGTGGTCAAGTAGGGATGTAGGTATTAGGTTTATGGAAGCTCCTAGATCCAATAGGGCTCTATCAAACTGTATATCACCGATAGCACAAGAGATCAACGGAGTGCCTCGGTCTTTTGCCTTAGGCGGGAGTTTGCTCAAAATGTTGGAGCTGGCTTGCTCCGACAGTATGATTGGGTTCATGCCTTTGGTTCGTGGCTTACGTTTTGGTGTACATATATCTTTTAGGAATCTTGCTTAAGCTGGTACATGGTGAATTGCATCCATCAATGGGATGTTTATTTGGTCTTGCTCAAGGAGCTTGACCAGGTCCTCCTCGAGAGCAACGGGTTTGGGTTTCTTCTTTCCCTTGGTCAAGGCCTCGGGAAATGGAACCTTAGTTGGTTCCTCTAGAATTGGGTCAGGTTCTTTATTAGGGATCGGGTTGTCCTGGATGACCAATATAGGGTTAGGGTCTACAATCTTAGGCAAGTTGTGGCTAGGAAAAGGTGGGTCCTATGTTGCTTTGCCACTACGGGTGGTGACGGAATTTATTCCTGCTTGATTCTAGTTTGGGCTAGGGAAGATAAGTTTCTGCTGCTGAAATCTAGAATAAGAGGTTGAAGCACCCACCTTGTCAGGGGATGGAGTAGAAGGGGCTTGATAGACAAAGTGGGCTTGTCCCTGATTTGAATTCATAATGCGCCTCTGGTTTGGTACGTTATTTGGATTCGACAGAGGCTGAGAAGGGAGTGCACCTGCCTGGTGAGCACTTGGTAGCTGGGCCAATTGATTTCACAGCTCATAGATCTCTTCTTTATGTTGTTTTTGCATGTCAACCAAGGTCTGGAGAATCAAAGATGTCTGAACTTCTTTAGGTGGTCCAAATTGGAAGTTTTGATTGGGCCTTGGTTGAATGGGCTGATAGGGACACGGGTTTTGTAGTCGAGGTTGGAATTGAGGTCTTGGATGTGGGTTATTTCCCGACCACGCAAAGTTTGGATGATTACGCCATCTAAGGTTGTAGGTATTTGAGAAGGGATTGTTCTGGATGGCATGGAGACCCTAGCAGGTTTGAGGATCCTCAGAATAATCAGGGTATAAGGGTTCAGAGTTCCACCAATTGTGGTAGCCTAGCTCGGAGTTTCCTTTGAAGCCATAATCAGACGGGGGTGGATACGCATCCATCCTTGGAGAGTGATAGATATTGTGTGCAGCTTCCTTACTTGAGGGCGATGGTGTATATGTGCTTTGTGATGCAGAGGTGGTCTTGTGTAGATGTCAAGTGATGTCGTCCACCTTCTTCTCAATGATGGAGACCTTATCCAATTGAATGGCTACCAACTCCAAGTCAATAGATATGGAAAGCTCTAGAGATTCGTGTACCCCTGATTGTTTGTCAATGCACGGGTGGACGTCAGGTTGTAGCACCTAGTGACTCATTGTCCAGGGAGTTCTTGCACATGTTCTCGAGAATTCCCCAAATCTCGTCTTTATGCTGACCCATGATGCTGCTACCACAGGTTGCATTTACAAATAGCTTGATATCATCATAGATCCCGTGGTAAAAGGATTGGACTTGTTCCCACTTCAGGACTCCGTGATGGGGGCATTTTTGCATGACGTCCACAAAACGATCCCATGCCTCGCGTAGGGATTCTCCTGCTCCTTGGGAGAAGTGCATGATTTGGTGCCACATAGCTTTTGTGCGACCAATGGGATATAATTTTTACAACCAGGTGGTTTGAAGTTCTTCCCATGTGTTGAACGCGTGTGGATAAGTTTGAAACCAGTAGGCAGCTCTGTTGGCCAGAGAGGAGATCTTTAAGAGCAAGCCATCTCGATTCTGCATATCTACCCCAAAGGTGTGGGCCAGATGCTTCAGATTCTTGATGTGTTAGAAAGGATCCTCCAAGTTCAAGCCATGGAATTTTGGAGTCATGTGAAGCATACTAGGCTTAAGCTCCACCTCAGGCCCCCCTGCGGGGATATTGATTCATGATTCGATCTCAACTGCTGCGGGATTGTAGTGACCTCGTATTTGAGGACGCGGCGGTGGGTTGATGAAGCCATTGATCTGATCTCTGAAATCAAAGAATTGTTGTGGTTCAAAGTTAGGTTGTTCTGGTTGATCCATGGTTGTGATTAGAGGTTTGGGCTTAGAATAAGAGGAAATGTCAATATGATCAAGTTGTTGCACAAACACGAAGGTTGAGGCCTAGCCTCGACGAGAGTGAATAACTGATGGAGGCTTCAAGGTTGGTCTTAAGGACCTCCTCCCAAACATACATTGATGGAGAAGATGAGAGATAGAATGTTAGATGGACCCAATTGAGGCACCCAAAGATTTTTGGATGGCTATTGTTAATTGCTCTGAATTAGATTTTAAAATCAGTGTGTTGCAGTATAGATTGAATCAACACAAAAAACAAATAGAATTTATACTAGAATGGAAGTCGAGGTCAAACACAGGAAGCAATTAGTAAAATAATTCTCAAGATTGTAATTTAATCACAATATAAGCAATTTATAATGAAACTCCAAATAATAATGATATATAAATGAAAGCATGGATTGGACATTCTTCTTGGGACCATGGTGAGAGGAGAGAGAGGGGAGGGGAGGGGAGAGGAGAGATCGACCATGGTGAGGGATGGTCAACTTGGCGGTCAAGGGTAGGGTGGAGGAGAGAGCGGAGAGCGGAAACCCTAAGGGGTAGCGATCGGATGGATGGTGATCGAAAAGAGAGGGAGATGGGAAGAAGGGTTAACAGAGATGTCTGTTATTGCTGCCGAAGGAGAGGCCATTTAGTGGCGATTTGCCGATCCCCTCTTATTTGTTTGGCTTGTGGTGGTCACAGGAATAAGAGAGACGCCTGCACGAGGTGGAGAAGGGGACCTGGTAAATTGTCGGTCTGGCACCCTAAGCCGACGCATAACGTTAGGTCACCGCCGCTGCCAGACAACTATAAGGGTTTTACCATTGATGTTAATGTTCCAGTGTTTGAGGATACAAACATCTCCGAACTTATGCTCAGAGGTGCTTTGGTAGGGGAGGTGATGGCTGGAAATCCGTCAACAGACCGCATCAAAGGTTTGGTAAAATCCCTTTCTCTCTCTATGGAAGATTGGAAGATTTCTACCCTATCTCCTACGAGATTTGTTCTATTTGGTTTGGGTATGATGGATGTGGAGCGACTTCGATTTAAATCGTCTATTTTTGAAAACCTAACTATGATTTGGAGACTCATCTCGCCTTTTGATGGGGCCTTACAAGATAGGCTGCCTCAAAGGGTTGTCGCTCGAGCAGGGAATCTAGAAATCAGTGGTCTGGCTTTGCATCTTAGGTCGCGAAGCATGGTAGCTGCTACTCTGGCTGGATATGCGACTGTTGCTAAAGAGGCGGAGGTTGGTTTGAAGGAAGGAGATGGTAGAACATTACATGTTAAAGTGGAGATTCTCAAAGGAGGATCACTGCCAGAGAAGATCATACTTAGATGTGGTGGGAGTTCATGGCTTCTGAGGTTGCAACTTAAGGCAATGGTGAAGGAAATCTATGAGCAAAAAGAATAGAGAACCTATGCAGAGATTGCTCGAGACGTACATCACCTAGATCACATAGAGGGAGGTGTAGTTGAGGGAGCTCCTAAACCAAAAAAAAGGAAAGATCATCATCATAAGGAGGTGGCTGAGGAGGAGATGGTTGAGATGGGGGATGACCAAATTGCACAAGAGGGTGAACAGTCTGTGGGGGTGTTGTAAGAAATTTTAGTGAATTCGGTGGTACAAAATTCTTCCTTCAATATTGAAGGGGAACTGAAATATGGGGCTGGAGCCTTGTCAAAATCAGTCTTGGGGAGATCCCCATATAAACTATGGAAAAGAAAAATGAATTTGTCTACCAAGAAGGTGGATGAAAATTATGTTTCTTTGTTACTTGGTGATGAGAGTAGGCTTCAAGCAAATGCAGGGGGCTCTCAAAAGGGGAGATGAGAGTTCTTTCTTGGAATGTGCGTGGGTTGCTTGATAAAGTTTGAAGAGCCACACTTATGAGATATCTCAGAGAATGGGACATTGAATGTGCTCTCATTCAAGAAACACATATAGAAAGTGAGAACAACCCCATGTGGATTGATTTGAAGAAGAATGGGTATGATGGTTGTGTGGCAGTAGAAGCAAATTGCAGATCTAGAGGGATGGCCTTTTGGTGGAAGGAGGCATGCTTGGAGGTGCTTGAGGTCATTAAATCTAGGCACGCTATCTCCTGCAGATGTAAGATGATCCAAGGGGAGATGGAATGTCTTCTCACTGGTGTATATGGCCCGTGTGTGATGAGCAATCGGTCTGAACTATGGGAGGACCTAACAGACCTTGCGAGACATTCCTAGGGATTGCCATGGTTAGTCGGGGGAGACTTTAACTGTACCTTGACAGAGTTTGACAGATCAAGTGGGTTAATGGACAACACTCCCTTGGCTTCCAGATAACAATTCAAGAACTAGGATTATCTGAATTCTCTACTGCTAGGGTGGAATTCAATTGGAGAAGTGGAAGTGGCTCATGCTCCAAATTGGATAGATTCTTCAGGAATGCGGAGCTGATGGAAAAATTTCATTTGTCTTTGGTGGCAAGGCTGGTGTGCCCCTTCTCAGACCATACGCCATTGGTCTGGGATAGTGGGGACAGTATACATATGGGTTCCTACTTGAAGTTCAGAAGATCTTGGCTCAGAGAGTAAGGTTTCCGTGAGATGGTGGAATGTTGGTGGCGTTCTAACCAGGCTGAAGGCACTGCAACTACCAAATTGGTTGCGAAACTTACATCATTGCGTTCCATGCTGAAGGAGTATGGTGCAACAGTTGTAGTATTGAGGAACCAAAAATGCATTGAAGTGCTGGCGGCAGTTCAGTATCTAGATGGGAAAGAGGAGGCTACCAGTCTAACTGAACAAGAGTGGCGAGACAGGAAGAAATGGCAAGACATTGTGGCTGAGGAAGACTTAAAAAGAGAAATGGATTGGCGAGAGTGCTCACGACAACTTTAGCTCAAAGAGGGGGACGTTAACACCAAATACTTTCACTTGGTAGCCAGTGCACGTAGAAGATATAACCTCATCTCCTCCATTGTGGTGGATGGTCAGGAAACTTCATCTAGTCATGAAATCAGAAAAGAAGCTACCAGATATTTTAGAGACATTTCTCGGGCTGCAGCAAGGGGAACATGGAGGATGGCAGGATCTATCTTCCCTCGCATTTCTATGCAACAGGAAGACAACTTGGTGATGTCCATCTCTGAAAATGAGGTTTTGGAAGCAGTTAATGATCTGAATACTGAAGGTTCACTAGGTCCAGATGGTATGCAAGTCCTCTTTTACAAAGAATTTTGGACTATGCTGAAGGGGGAGGTGATGAGAACCTCATCATGAGCCATAACTAGCTCATTTTGACCTAATAAAGAGAATAAAAGCTCCTACATGACTTAGAAGAGGGCTTAATTGGAGGAATAAGTGTTCTGAGAAGAAAACATAAAATAAAGGTTAAAACTGCAATTTTACCATTTACATAAACGGAATTTCTCAGAGATAAAGCATAGGTCAAATGGTCTAAATAAGATAAAAAGTGGGTTGAATTAATCAGAAATGGGTTCATGTGTAATCTAGGAATTAAATGACATTTGGTAACCCTAAAACAGATCCGCTTAATTCAACAAGGTTTCGGTCAGGATAAAAATCAAGTAAACCCTCTAAAAATCATGGAAAAATATCCCCTAGGTTTTAGAACATTCAAATTGGCCTCTGGAACCTAGTTTGACCTAAATTAGGGTCCTAGCTCATCAATTGACCTAAATTGGGTTTTTACACAAAATGTCCTGTCAAACGTGGTCAAATATAAAATCCAACTTCACCATTGGATTCCTTAGGTCTAAATTAGGTTTGTACCAAAATTTGGACCTAAGGGAAGGTCATCTTGACCTACTTTGCGAAAAAGTCCACCCAATTACATTCTGGCCCCTAACTTTTGAAAACCCTTGCGAAAACCCCCCCAACTTTTGTTGTCACTTTCTGCATTCCAGTCCCTCTGCCAACGCAGCAGAAGACCCATACTCCGACGAAGTCTCGAGGAGGATTTCTCCTCGCTTCCCCAGGGAGCTGCTCTCAGATGTGAAAGGGGGGTTCCCTGAGAAGTCCCCTACCGCCTGAGCAGCTCCCCATGCCCTGATTCACACCATACCTCTCGTGCGAATGCTCGAGAGGTATGGGTGTTGTACCTACGGTGAACTCCGGTGAGAGCCTTGCTCACCCTCCATGCATCTGACCCTCTGCTTGTGCCTTTAAAAGAAACCCCAGGACCAGCCGCTTGAAGCAAGCTTTTTTTGGCGGAGAATCCCTCAAAATTTCCTCTTTTCCCTCTCCGGCAGGAAACCCACAAGCTCCGGTGACCACTCCTCCTCCTTCTCGTCGCTCTGCTGCCATACCAGCAGCAGAGTTTGCTTCGTCTCGTCTTCCTACGTCGCGCCGCACCAAGCGCACGCCTCCCTGTCCACTTCCTTGTTGCCGCTCTCTCCCTCTGGGTGTTTCTTCTCCGGTGACAGTCGATACGACTTCCCGCCTCTCCGGCCCCCTTCGTCCCTGCAAGTAGGTTATAATTCCTCCCCATCTTCCTCTCTTTCTTTTCCCCACATTATTTCATTCAAACCGACCCTCAACTGTCCCTGACCACCATCACCTTCCCCATCTCCAGCCACCCTCCGACGAGTTGCCCCCGTCGATCCGCATCTCCACACAACTCGCCGACCATCCCAGAAGCTCCGCCTCATCACACTGAACACCCTCCGCCCCTCCACAGTCCCTCCACACTCACTTAACACGCCACCGAACACACCCATCTTTCCGGCCACAGGATGACCCAGGCACGCATGCCTAGGCTACCCCGTGGCCTGCCGCACAGCTCAACACCTTCACCGTGCCATGGCGAAGGTTTCCCGGTGGTTTGATTAGGCCGAGAGGCCCTTTTAGTGCTTGACAGGTCTGCTGCTCCGGCCGCCATTGTCGACGATTCGAGAAGCTCCCAAGCGAGCTCCAGGCTTCAGAGCTCCAGGTTTCCAGCTGCTGTGGATTGGGGTGACTCCTGCGAAGGCAGCCAGCCAGCAACTGACGAGAATCGAAGCTGCAGCTGAGGAGATTGCGAAGAGGTCTTCCTGCGAGCGCACGTGAGGAGATGCGCCAGTTTAGTCCCACATCGGTAAGCCTCGTAGTGCCTTCACTATTTAAATTGATTTTGTGATACGGGCTTATCGCCTCCGACCACACCTGGGGTGAGGTCCCTCACCCATCACACTCGCCTCGTCTGTGGTTTCATCTCATGGACCTGGCGGGATCCGACCCGACACCACCAAGCACACCTCGCGCACTATACACACGCCGGTGCGCCTGGTCACGGGTACGCTATTCGACCCGTTAACCCAGCTCTGGGAGAGTTTCCTGTGAGCGGTTTGCAGAGAGAGAGAGATACGTGTGGGTAGGGGGAAGGGTTAGGTTTTGCTGTGCCTTGTGTGCAGGAACAGAGTGCCGAAGGAGAAAGGCTAAGTACTTGGCTGCAGGAAGGAGAAGGAAGAAGCTCTGAAGAGAGGCTGTGTAGAAGAAAAGAGAAGGAAGGAAAAAGAGAACTCAGAAGAAGAAGGCTCGCCAAGGAAGAAGAAGAAGATACTGCAGAAGAAAGTAGAAAGAGGCAAGGCAGAAGAAGATCAGAGGCACGCAACAGCAGAAGAGGAAGAGAAAGAATAGCAAAGAAGAAGAAGACTTTCATTTTAAGACGTCTTATACAGAAATCTGACATCCAATTCTGTTCTTTTTAGCAATTCATTTTTATAATATAATTCTCTCATTGAACCAATTGTTTTTCATTTAAAAGAAGTTGTATTCTCAAGTTTTTAAAAGTACTTAGATTGCTCCCTGTGTTCAACCTCGGATACTCCGATTTTCGAGTAATAAAATCTTTATTTGTTTTGAACGTTTTTTCGGCTATACTACAACGTGATAATCTTTAAAAATCTGATAAAGCGTACGCGAAACAGGAGGTGATGGAGGTAATTGGGGAATTTCAAAGGGGCAATTATGGCTTTGAGAAAATTAATAGATCCTACCTCTTTTTACTTCCAAAAAAACTAGGTGCGAACTGTTTCCAGGAGTTTAGACCAATTGCTCTGTCTAACTCCATATATTTATTGGTGAGTAAGGTTTTGGCGAGCAGATTAAGGAAGGTTCTTCATGACATCATTCTCCCAGTACAATCTGCCTTCCTCCCCAACAGGTCATTACAAGAATCTTTCATTATGGCACAGGAGATGGTGATGGGCTGGCATAGAAGAAAGTGAAAAGCTTTCCTCTAGAAGATTGACTTCTAGTAGGCCTATGATTCGGTGTCATGGCAGTACCTATGGGAAATATTTAAGAGAAGGGGGTTCCTAGCGAAGTGGCTACAATGGATGAAAAGATGTATCACCATTGCTTCCTTCTCACCCTTGATTAATGGAAGACCATGTGGGATGTGGATCCAACCTCAACGTGGTGTTAGGCAGGGATGTCCTCTGGCTCCACTTGTGTTCAACCTTGCGGTTGACACTCTAGTGAGATATGCATGCAAACTATCAGAGTCTGGGCTCATTAGAGGATATTCCATCTCCAACTGGAGTGCCTTGGCTCCAGTGTTACAATATGCTGATGATACAATATTCTTTGTGGAAGGGAATGAACAAGCAGCTCAGGCACTATTCCACATGGTACAGATATTTGGGGAAATATCAGGTTTGAAATTGAATGGTGATCAATCTTCTTTGGTGTGTTTTGGGCTAACAGGAGAAGAGCAAACAACCATCTCCTCAACATTAGGTATCCCCTTGGTTACCTTACCAATCAAGTATTTGGGCTTACCTCTAAAATGCACTAAACTAAAGAAAAGTGACTGGAAAACCTTATTTGATAAAATCTCTGTCAAACTACAAGGGTGGAGCAGCAGATATCTATCCAAAGGGGGCAGACTTATTCTCTTGAACTCAGTAATAACCTCCATCCCAGCCTTTTTCTTCTTAATGTTTAAAGCACCAAAGTCCATCTGGAAGTGTATTGATGTGATGAGAAAATGGTTCTTTTGGAATGGAGCAAATCATGAAGGTAAATTTTTCTAACCAGTGAAGTGGGATAGTCTATGCAAATCGAAAGACCAAGGTGGTATGGGAATTAAACCCCTTAAAGAGTTCAATGATGCTTTACTGCTCAAGTGGGCCATTAAATTGTTTAATGGGGAACATAAGAATTGGGTGGATCTTATTAAAGAAAATTATGGAAGCTTGCATAGCTCTCTAGACCGGCTCCAACCAGTTAAGCGATCTCCCTTTTGGAAGTCTGTGATACAAGCTATGAAGAACAACTGGCAGATGTTTAAGCCTATCTTAGGTGATGGACGGTCATTTAAATTTTAGAAGGAGGAATGGTCACCTTTGGGTCAACTAAAGAATGCCTATCTAAGAGTTTACGCGGCTGACATGAACAAAGGGGCTCTGGTCTGCAGTTTCTGGTCTGGTGGGAGTGATGAGTGGCGAACTGAGGGGGGTGAATCTAGCAGAGATGGCACAAGAACATTGGAGGAAAGAACACATCTGGAGCAAGATCTGAGGGCTTTTAGACTTTCTTCTGGTAGTGTAGACAGATATTGCAGGGATGGAACCTTCACTCCTGCAAAAGCATACGACAAACTCATGAGGCATTCCCATTCATTGGAAATGGATGTGATAGGAAAACAACTATGGTTGCTAAAGATCCCAATTAAAATATAGATTTTTCTATGTCTATGTAGGAGGGATGAATTGGTGACAAGTGATCTCAGACACAGAAGAATGGGTGCGGTATTGCAGTCTTGTTTGCTATGTGGTCTGTCGACTGATAGTTCCGTCCATATTTTTTCTTCCTGCATAATCACTGATGCAATATGGAGAAAAGTTTGCAGGGAACCTCTCCCCACTTGGGATGACCTGTAGAAAAAATTTTTGTTGCATGATAATCTACCTATTCACATGGCGGCAGTCATGTGGTGTGTATGGAGAGCAAGGAATGATTTTTTGTTTCAGGAGAGACCAATATGTGTGGAGCAAATTGTAAATGCTTGTTGGTCTCTAATACATATGTGGGGTTCTACGCTGTAATTATGCTTTATGTTGATTAATAAAATGCTCTCCCGAATTGCTATCGGTGCACGATAGCCTTCCTTCCTGTTTCAAAAAGAAAAAAAATGAAAGCAAATGTCAAATAGTGCAAAAAGAATGGGGTAAAATGGTGATTTGAATCACCAATTACCCCTCATAATAATAGCAAATGTTTCAATAGTATCAATCAATCTAAATCCACGTAGGATAAGTGCACAGTACACTTATGTAGAATCTCAGACTTTTGCTCAGAGGTACTACTTCTTCTCCTTTCTCCTTCTTCAGCTCCTCTTCTCTTCTTCTTTCTCTTCTCTGGCTGCTCTTCTCCTTCTTCATGCACAAGGGGTAGGGTTTCTGCTTCAAACAGCTAAGTGTTAGCCGTTGGTCTTCAGAGAAAAACCCCATGCCCTTGCGTGCTCTCTTTCTTTCTCTCTGGGATCCGCTCTCCCAGAGCCTCGGGCAATTAGATTTGGATCTAAGCGTATCTGGGACTAGAACTGCAGCCATGATATTGTAGCAGAGGAGTTAAGGCGGGTTAGGCAGGCCAGGTCAACGCTAGGCCCACGGGGGATAGGTCACGGGCGATGATGAGAACCTCATCTTGAGCCCTAACTAGCTCATTTTGGCTTAAGAAAGAGAATAAGAGCTCCTACATAACCTAAAGAAGGGCCTAATTCAAGGAATTAATGTTCTGAGATGAAAACATGAAACAAAGGTTAAAACTGTAATTTTACCATTGTAGTGCATCAACGATATTTCTTAGAGGCAAAACATAGGTCAAATGGTCTGAATAAGATACAAAGTGGGTTGATTCAGTCAGAAATGGGTTCATGCGTAGTCTAGGAATTAAATAACATCTTGTAACCCTAAAACAGACCTGCTTAATTCAACAAGGTTTTGGTCAGGATAAAAATCAACTAAACCCTCTAAAATTCATGGAAAAATATCTCCTAGGGTTTAGAACCTTCAATTTGGCCTTTGGAACCTATTTTGACTTAGATTGGGGTCCTAACTCATTATTTGACCTAATTTGGGTTTTTGTGTAAAATGTCTAGTCAAACGTGGTCAAACCTAAAATCCAACTTCACCATTAGATTCTTTATATCCAAATTAGGTTTGTACCAAAATTTAGACCTAAGGGAAGGTCATCTTAACCTACTTTGCAAAATAATCCACCCAATTACATTTTGATCCTTATCTTTTGAAAATCATTGCACAGACCCCCCTAACTTCCTCACCACTCTTACAATCATGTCCATCCACCATTAAAGCAGAGGAATCCTACTCCGGTGAGGAATGGAGGGGGATTACTCCCTGATTCCTCAGAGATCTCCCAGATTTGGAAGGGAGATTCTCTGAGGAATTCCCTTCCATCTGAGCATGATTGCAGGATTTGATTTGCATCAAATCTCTCGTGCGAACGCATGAGAGATGTGGGTAGCCCCCTGAAATCCTACTCCGACGAGGACTCTCATGCTTGGAAGCTTGTCTTCCAAGCACAAGAGCCCCTGCCAGTGCCTATATAAGGACCACCGTCTCTGGCCACTCCATTTCAGCTTGACTTGGCCGGAGAACTACCCCCAACTTCATCTCCTCTCCTCCGGCTAGGTGTCCAGCGAGCTCCAGTGACTCCTCCTCCTCCTTCTCATCTCTCTGCCACAATACCAGTGGTAGAGCTGTCTTCACCATCTTCCTCAGTGTCGCGCAATACCTGCGTGTGTGCTCCAGCCCCTTCATCGTCGTTGCTCTCCCTCCTCTGGACGTCTTCTTCTCCGGTAGCGGCAAGTACGGCCAGTCGCCTCCTCTCTCCCTTCGTCCACTTAGCTAGGTTAGAACTACTCCTCTCTCTCCCCTCTTCATTTCCCCTCTCTTAATTTCTACTATCACGCACTTACAACCACAGACCACCACCACCTTCTCCATCTCCGGTCGACCACCGATGAAGGCACTTCCACCGCTTCGCACCTCCACACGCCTCGCTAGACCCTTCATCACCTCCACCATCACCCATTGATCACCTTCTGTTCTTCCACTAACCGCCATCATTTCCCTAAACGCCCATCGAACACACCCATAAACACGGCCATAGAGCAACCTAGGCACGCACACCTAGGTCGCCTCGCGGTGAGCCACCCACTACCTCACCTTCGCCTTGACTCGACGAAGCTTCCCATGTGCTCTAATGAGGCCACAAGGTCATATTCGTGAGTTTTAGGTCGACCCCCCTTTCTGCCATCGAAGCAAAAGGAAGGAGCTTGCAAGTAGTGCTCTAGGTCGCATCCACCCAGGTGCTGCGCTCCAGGTGACGCGCGTTGAGTGTGTGAACGCACCCAGCCAGAGAGCAGGCTTCGCGAGGCATCCAGCTGCCCCAATTGAGTGAAGGCCTCCTGCGAGTGTGCACAAGGAAGCAGGTGGGACTTTTAGTCCCACTTCATGAACTCAGGAACGCGGTGAGCGACTTAAATTGAATTTGTGATTTCTTCTTATCGCCTCAAGTACACGGGGTGAGGTCCCTCGCCCACGTACACCTGCATCGTCCGCGACACACACCCACGTGGACCTGGTACCCAACCCGTATACTCTACACTCCTTGCACACTACACCATGCCGGTGTGCCTGGACCCGGGCACGTGAAACCCGACCCGATTACGCGACTCTGGGAGAGCAAACCGAAGAGAGAAATAGAGAGAGAGTGACGCGAGGGAGGGTAGGGGATAGGTTTTTCTCTTCGCTGTGTAGGGAAAGAAGAAGAAGAAGGGAGGAAGAGGCACAGTCGTAGTGAAGGAAGAAGGACTTGGAAGCAGGGAAGCAGAAGGCACTGTAGCTGTAGAGGAGAGCTAAGGAAGAAGCTGAAGAAGAGAGGCACGGCTAAGAGGTAGAGGAAAGGAAGAAGAAGAAAAGGAAATAAGAAGGGTAGGAGAAGGTAGAAAGAAATAGGACAAAGTCAAAGAAGGAGAAATCAAGGAAGAAGAAAGACTAAAGTTTGAGAAGGAAATCAAAGAAGAAGAAAGAAGGCCAAAGAACAGAAGAAGAAGAAGAAGAAAAGAAGAGAAGCCAAAGGCAAAGAGAAGAAGAAAGAGCCAAAGAAAGAAAGAAAGAAAAGAGAAGGCTAAAGAACAGAAGAAGAAAAGAAAGAAGAAAGGAGAAGCTAAAGGAGAGAGAGAGATTCAGACTTTTTGCCCTATTCATCTTACTCTCTCTATTTTTGCTACATTTTAATTCATAAACTCTTGCATTATATTCTGAATTAGACATTGAGTAGATTTAAGTGTTCAATTACATTGATTGAGATTAGTGAATAAATTCTATTTGCTCCTTGTGTTCGACCTCATGTACTTAAGTTTTCGAGTAATAAAAACTTCTTATTTGTTTTCGAGGTGATTTCGTTTATACTACAACGCACATGTTTTAAAAATCGATTTTACCCCATTAACAAGAGAGGTGCTTGTGAAGGGTGAGTGGGGACCTATTTGAATAAAATGATGATAAAGATAGGGCCCTTTTTGTAAGAAATTCAAAAGTAATGGGCCATGTGGAATAAAGAAAATCAGACTTGGACCAAAGTGCAAACTAGGTTGAAACAATCTCAGATTGGGCCCAAATCTTGGTAAAAACCTAATTTGGACCTGAGGAATCCAATGGTGAAGTTGTATTTTGGTTTTGATCTAGTTTGACTAGGTAATTTGCATAATTACCCAAATTAGGGCAAATGTCTGTCTGAGACTCTGTTTTAGGTCAAGATGGGTTCCAATGGTCAAATTGAAGGTACCAAATCCTAGAGAATATTTTTCTATAATTTTTAGAGGATTTAGGTGAATTTTATTCTGACCAGAACCTCAATAGATTAAGCGGGTTGAGTTTTAGGGTTTCAGATGTCCATTAATTCCTGTAATGCATGAAAACCCATTTATGTCTGCTCTAACCCACTTATTAGACTATTAAGACCATTTGACCTTTGTTCCACCCCTGAGAGAACCTGTGGTTATTCTATTTGTGTGATAGAATGGTAAATTTGTAGACATAATCCTGTATTCTTGTCTTCTTCTCAAATCAATGTTTTGTGCCCTTAAAACCATCTGATGGATATGTAGGAGCTTTTATTGATATAATTAGAGCAAATTAAGCTACTTATGGCTCATGATGGTGTTCCCATCATATCCCCATGGCTAGATTTTGCTAGTCCTTTAGCAAAATCTCATGGAATTAACTCAAATTCTAGACCATATATTTTTATGTTCAGATTTTTGCTGTGTACTTTCTTTTATAGATTAGGTCAGAATGCCAATAGTAGGCCTAGAGGTATTCAAGTACCAACCAAGATCCGGACCTGACCACCTCTAGCCTCAGTCTGCCGTAAAGGCTTCTAAGGCCCACAGGAACTAACCTAAGTTCGTTGAACTCTGCGGTTAAAGCACCCGTGCTTAGAACATGTTTAGTTCCAGTTCAATTTCCAGTGCATTTTTGTAAAAGATAGATAGAAGATTTTTTTTATTTTTGGAGAGTTTTCTCTCTCTTTTCTTTCTTTATTTCTAGCTTTGGATTGGCTTTACAACACGGTCTGTATCGGATTCCTAGCTCCCTTCATCAATCCTCGCAGGGTCCCTGGCAATCGATGCTTCGAGATAGCACCACCCATGGCAACCCCCAAAACCCTGGCTTTTGACACTTCGAGATAGTGCTGCCCATGGTGTTTTGTAGCCAAATTCAAGCCTTGGCAATCGACATTTCGGGATAATCCCTCCCATGGCACCTGAACTAGCACAAGGTGCTTACGTGCCCCCGGTAGGATATTTAGATATCCTAGGAGACAAGCACCGAGGAGACGGTATGTTATTTCGCATCTTCGAGGGGAATTTCCTACCTCTCCGTGCTAGAAACTCTTACAAATCAACTTGTGTTGATAAGCTGCTCCTAATCTAGGTTGCTTTTTCAGAATAGAATTAACGCATTTGCGTGATTTTTATAATTAAGTGCACTGAACTAGACTGTGTGTGGATTAGGGTGCTTAGGTTACTGAGTCCTACAAACTAGAGTCAGTTAACAAGGTCGAATAATACCTAAGCCTTAGACCTAATACTTAAGCTTCACATTTTCCTCAACCTCTTGAGGACTATCTAGATCTTAACGATACTTGAATTTCTAAGCCTAAACACAAACCCAAGAGGCCTAAGATCAGCATTCATACCAACCTCTGTGTCTCTTAGCACTTTTTGTCTTGTATTTCTTTCTTTTTGATTTGGTCTAGAACTAAGTAGATTCCTTAATCTTTAACAAATGACTATCTCTTTTTGTTTCAAATTGTTCTCCTTTTTGACATTTTAAATCACCTTCCCTTTTCCCCCTCAAGAATGATATGCAATTTGATCTTTCAAAATTTCCTCCCTTCTCCATTTTTTACTTTTTTTTCAATTTTTTTTGGTTTCTTGGAATATTTATTTTTTTTATGAAACCCTTTCTTGTGAAGTGATTCTCACATCGTTTTGCACTTGATTTGCAATGTTCTCATTGTAAATTAGGTGGGTTTGAGTTCAGCTTAGATCGTACATTAGAACAGGTTTAGGTGGATGGAAGGGTTGGGGTGACTGTTGCGAACGATTTCAAACTCCGATATGGGTACCAGAGGTAGAGTCGGCTGTTCTAATGATGAACCCTAAAGTGCAATATGAGTTCAGCACGGGGTGTGTTAAGAAGGGTTTTAGGTTTTTCAAAAAGATGACGGGTTGCCTCCTGTTAAGTGCTAAGTTTAACGACATCCGCCAAGTGCAATATGATCAGGGAGAATGGAGATCAAAAGATACCTCAGTCAAGTTTGTATCGGTGAGTTCAATGAACGACTTAAGTCGCTGGCCATTCACAATAAAAGGTTTAGAATCAAGGCTGGGTTGACTGATTTTAATAGCTCCATTTCCTAAAATCCGTCGGATAAGATATGTTCAAATCCATTTTGATCTAAGTTTTCCCAGGAAGAGTTTTAGTTTGGCATCAAAGAGTAAGACTTTCTGACCAGGGTGAAAGATCTTTCTGGATATCTGCTTGTCGTGGAAGGCCTTAACCCGCTCTTTGTAAATTCTCGAGTTCTCGTACGCATCATTGCGTAGTTCATCGATCTCGCTCATTTGAAGCTTTCTATGGGTTCCTACCTTAGAAAAATCTAGATTACACTTCCATATAGCCCTATAGGCTTTGTACTCCAACTCGACAGGGAGGTGACATGCCTTCCCGTACACCAATCTGAAAGGAGACATGCCCAATTGAGTCTTGTGGGTGGTCCTATAAGCCCACAAGGCTTCAAGAAGTCGAGATGACCAATATTTCCTATTAGGTTGTATAGTAACCCGAAGGATTTTCTTGATTTCCCAATTTGATAGCTTAGCTAGACCGTTGGTTTGAGGATGATAAGGAGTAAAGATTCAGTGTGACATCCCGTACTTCGTCATCAGTGATCTGAAGTGAGCATTTGTGAAATGGGTCCCTCCATCAGAGATAATGGCACATGGGATACCGAACCAAGAAAAGATGTTCTGATGAATGAATTTGATTACAACTTTATGATCGTTGGTTCAGGTCGGGATGGCTTCGATCCATTTGGACACGTAGTCAACAGTGAGAAGAATGTACTTGAAGTCGTCCGAGATAGGGAAGGATCCCATGAAATCAATCCCATAAATATCGAAGATTTTGCATACGAGAATCGACTGTAAAGGCATCATATCGTGGTGGTTCATGTTGCTCAAGGTCTAGCAACGAGTGCATGCCTTACAATGATCGTATGCATCCTTGAAAATCATGGGCCTGTAAAAGCCACACTGGAGGACTTTTGTTGTGGTTTTATGTCCGGAGAAGTGTCTGCCATAGGCCTGGTCAAGGCAGAAGGATAAAATGTCTTGAATTTCTGCTTCCGGGACACACTGCCTGATGATCTAATCAGCACCAATGTGGAAGAGGTACGGGTTTTCCTAGATGTAGTACTTGGCATCGAAAAGAAATTTGTCTTTCTTGGCCTTCGGCCAATTGGACGAGATCTAACGTGATGCCAAGTAGTTCACCAAATTAGCAAACCAAGGAAGTCCCATACTAATAGTCAGGAGGTGCTGTTAACGCGGCTGGATCGTGTTTTAACAAATATTGCATTGTAATATAGATGAACTTTCTGCAAAAACAAATAAAGATTTATAACTCGAAAATCAGAGTATCTGAGGTCGAATACAAGGAGCAATCTAAGTATTCCAAAACTTGAGAACACAACTTTTTAAATGAGAAGAAATGACTAGTTCAATGAGAGTGATATAGAAAGAAATTGCTCAAGGGAAAAACATGGACGTCTGATGCAATATCAGATGTCTTAAAGTATTTCCCAGACTTTGCTCTACTTCAGCTCCTTTTCTTCTCTTCCCTTGCTGCTTCTGTTCCTCTTCTTTTTCTTTGCTTTCTTGCTTCTTTATCTGCCCCTTGATCTCTTTCTTCTTCCCTCTGCCTTCAGCTTCTCTTCTTCTCCTGCTTGTCTTTACCTTTCTTTATTTCTTTGTGGGTCTTCTCCTTGGTTCTGCTTTCTCTTCTTCTTCTTCCTTCCTTGGTTCTATTTCCCTTTGGCCTCGCTTCTTCTTTTCTGCCTTGCCTTTCTTTTTCCTCTGCAGAGCCTCCTTCCTTCTCCTTCACTTGCAGCGGCTAAGTCCCTACTTCCTGCACACAAGCACACAGCAAAACCTACTCTCCTACCCTTCCCGCACGTCTCTCTCTCTGTATATCACTCTTCAGCATGCTCTCCCAGATCCGGGTCAAGGTGCATCGGCGTGGGTGTGGTGCTCGAGGAGTGCTCAGGATGGTGTCGGGTCGGGTCGCGCTAGATCCGTGTGATGAGCTCACAGGCGATTACCTCACCCCAAGTGTAATCGGAGGCAATGAGGCAATAACACAAAAATAACATAAAGGACTCACACGCTTTGTGACTTACCGAGGTGGGACTAATGCCCACCGCTCTTTCTCATGCGCCCGCAGCAGATCGTGCCTTCAATTGCCACAACTGCAGGCTTTGTGATGTCACTTGCTGGGATGACTGGCTTCGCAAGACCTTCCCAAGTTTGCTGCACCTGGAACCTTGAAGTCTTGCAACCTGGAGCAAGCAAGCAGCTTCCTCGAATCACCACTAATGGCAACCGAAGCTCAAAACCTGCCTGACACAACAAGGGCCTTGCGGCTCAATCAGATCACAGCGGGACCTTCACCGTGTCACAGCGAAGGTGAGGTGCTAGGTGGCAGGCCACGGGGCGGCCTAGGCGTGTGTGCCTAGGTCGCTCAGTGGCCGAATGGATGGGTGTGATCGGAGGGTTGTTGTGGCAGTGTAGAGGGACTGTGGATGAGTGGAGGGTATTCAGTGAGATGAGGTGAAGGTTATGCGATGGTTGGCGAGACGTGTGGGGCTGTGGAGTGACGGGAGCATCTCGCCGGAGGGTGGCCGGAGATGAGGAAGGTGGCGGTGGATAGTGACGGTCGAGGGGTGGTTGTGTGAAATAAAGTGAGGGAAATGAAAGAGTGGAAGATGGGGAACTTATCTGGATTGTTGGGAGTGAAAGGGGGAAGCGGAGTCAGATGGCTCGTTTGTGCCGTCGTCGGAGAAGACAACCCTGAGGGAGATAACGGCAATGAGGAGGTCAAGGAGGCGTGCGCTTGGTGCGGCGCTACGAGGGAAGATGAGGCGGAGTGGACTCTGCTGCTGGTATGGCAGCAGAGCGACAAGAGGGAGGAGAGGTAATCGTCGAAGCTTGCAGGTTTCTTGGTCGGAGAGAGGAGAGATGAAATTTGGAGGGTTCTACAACCAAAACAAGTCTGAGAGATTCGTAGAGGGTCAGAGGTCCTTTTATAGGTGCTGGCCAAGCTTCTGGTGAGTGGAGGGCAAGTTTTAAGCCACCGTCGTCTCGCCAGAGAAGGAAGGTGGTTGGGATCCCAAATCTTTCGTGCGTTCGCATGAGAGATTGGACAAGAATCAGAGATTGTGATTGGGTTCAGATGGAAGGGGATTCCTCAGAGAATCTCCCTTCCAATTCTAGGAGGAGATCTCTGAGGGATCAGAGAGTATCCCCCCTGCCTTCGTCGCCGGAGTAGGATTCTTCCCCATTAATGGAAGAGGGACCTGATTGTAAGATTTGCGAGGAAGCTAGGGGGTTTTATGTGATGGTTTTCAAAAGATAAGGGTCAAAATGTAATTGGGTGTACTAATTTGCAAAGTAGGTCAAGATGACCTCCCCTTAGGTTCAAATTTTGGTAAAAACCTAATTTTGACCTAAGGAATCCAATGGTGAAGTTAGATTTTAGGTTTGACCACGTTTGACTAGACATTTTGTGTAAAGACCCAAATTAGGTCAATTGATGAGCTAAGACCCTAATCTAGGTCAAACTAGGTTTCAAAGGCCAAATTGAATGTTCTAAACCCTAGGGGATACTTTTCCATAATTTTTAGAGGATTTACTTGATTTTTATCTTGATCAGAACCTTGTTGAATTAAGTGGGTCTATTTTAGGGTTACCAGATGTCATTTAATTCCTGGTTTGCACATAAACACATTTCTGATTGAGCCAACCCACTTTTTATCTTATTCAGACCATTTGACCTATGCTTTGTCTCTGAGAAATCCCGTTTATGTACTACAATGGTAAAATTGCAGTTTTAGCCTTTAATTCATGTTTTCTTCTCAGAACACTTATTCCTTCAATTAAGCCCTCTTCCAGGTTATGTAGGAGCTTTTATTCTCTTTAGTGGGTTAAAATGAGCTAGTTATGGCTCATGATGAGGCTCTCATCATACCCCCATGCCTAGCTTTTGTTAGTTCCTTAGCAAAATTTCAAGGTTTTAACTTTTTTTTGAGACCCTAAGTGTCTGTCATTAGTTATGATAAGTGCTTTTCTTTTTCTTTTGTGATTAGGTCAGAATGCCGACAATAGGCCTAGAGGTACTCAAGTACCAACCAAAATCCAGACCTGACCCGCTTTAGCCTCAATCCTCCGCAAAGGTTTTTAAGGCCCACCGAAACTAACCTAGGGTTTGTTGGACTCCGCAGTTAAAGCACCCGTGCTTGAGACATTTTAAGCCTAGGTTTAGTTTGCAGTGCGTTTTTGTAAGAGAGAGATAGAAGATTTATTTGTTTGGAGAGCTTTCTCTCTCTTTTCTTTTTTTATTTCTAGCTTCGGATTAGCTTCTCAACATGGTCTGTATCAGATTCCTCGTCCCCATCATCAATCCTCAAGGGTCCCTGGCTATCGAGATTTCGAGATAATCCCACCCATGGCAACCCCCAGAACCCTGGCTTTCGAGATTTCGAGGAAATCCCGCCCATGGCGTTTCGTGGCCGAATTCAGACCCTGGCGATCGACATTTCGTGATAATGCCACCCATGATATCTGAAGCAGCAGGGTGCTTACATGCCCCCGGTAGGATATTTAAATATCCTAAGAGATAATCACTGAGGAGATGATATGTTGTTACGCATCTTCGAGGGGAATTTCCTGCCTCTCCATGCTGGGAACTCATCCAAATCAACTTGTGTTGATCGGTCTCTCCTAATCTAGGTGACTTTTTTAGAACATTAAATGCTTTTGCATGATTTAGATATTTATGTGCACTGAACCAGACTGTGTGTGAATTTGGGGTGCTTAGGTTACCGAATCCTACAAACTGAAGGTCAGTTAACGAGGCCGAATACTTCCTAAGCCTTAGACCTAATACTTAAGCTTCGCATTTTGCCCAACCTCTTGAGGATTATCCAAATTTTAGCGGATACATGAATTTTTAAGCTAAAGAATCTAGCCCAAGAGGCCTAAGACTAGCGTTCTTGCTAATCTCTTGTTATGTCACTTTAGCACTTTTTTCTTCTTTTTCTCTTTTCTTGATCTGGTCTAGAACTTCAGTTAATCCCTTAATCTTTTACTAATGAATATTTCTTTTTCTTTTTTCATTTTGTGCTCCTTTTTTGTCATTTTACTCTTTTCCTCCTCTCATTTTGTATGGTCCGAATTGTTTCTCCCCCCTCCTTCAAGTTTTTTTTTTGAATTGAAACCCTTTCTTGATATGAATTTTCCTGACATTTTGCACTTTCATACCCCCATTGCTAAGATTTGCAATGTCCCCATTGTAAATTAGGTGGGTTCGATTTCAGCTTAGTTCATGCATTAGGATAGGTGTTTGGTGAGTGAACGGGTCGAAGTGACTTGTTGCGAATGATCTTTAATCTCCGGTAGGGGTACCTGAGGTGAAGTCGGCTGTTCTAATGGATGAACCCTAAAGTGCAATATGAATTCCACGTAGAAATTCCAGAAAAGGTTTCGGGTTTTTCAAAGAATGACTGGTTGCCTCCCGTTAAGCGCTAAGTTTTACGCCATCGGTTGGGCGCAATGAGCTCAAGGGGAATGGAGGGTAAAAGATGACTCAACCAAACTTACATCTGTCATGTCAATAAACGGTTTGAGTCTCTGACCGTTCACAACAAAGGGTTCGAAATCGTAGCTGAGTGGGTTGATTTCAATGGCTCCATTTCCAAAGATTTGTCGGACTAGGTAGGGTCCAACCCACTTAGATCGTAGCTTTCTTGGGAATAATTTGAGTCAGGCATCAAAGAGTAAAACCTTTTGACCAGGATGAAAGATCTTTCTAGAAATGTGTTTGTCGTGAAAAGCTTTAACCTGTGCTTTGTAAATTCGCGAGTTCTCATACGCGTCATGGCGTAATTCATTGATCTCCCTTATTTGAAGCCTTCTGTGGGTTCTAGCCTTAGAAAGATCTAAATTACAATTCCGTACTGCCCAATAGGCTTTATGCTCCGATTCAACGGGGAGGTGACATGCCTTCTCGTACACTAGTCTAAAGGGAGACATTCTTAATTGGGTCTTGTGGGCAGTCCTATAGGCCCACAATGCTTCCGAAAGATGAGAAGACCAATCTTTTCTGTCAGGTTGAACAGTAACCTGAAGGATTTTCTTGATCTCTCAGTTTGATAGCTCAGCTAGACCATTAGTTTGGGGGTGGTAAGGAGTAGAGATTCGGTGTGACACCTCGTATTTGGTCATCAATGACCTGAATTGAGCGTTTATGAAATGGGTCCCTCCGTCGGAAATTATTGCTCGTGGAATCCCGAACCTTGAGAAGATGTTTTGATGAATGAATTTGATAACAACTTTATGATTGTTGGTTCGGGTTGGAATGGCTTCTATCCACTTGGACACGTAGTCAACTGTGAGTAAGATGTATTCGAAGCCATCCGAGATTGGGAAGGGTCCCATAAAATCAATCCCCATATATCAAAAATTTCGCATACCAGGATCGACTGTAGAGGCATCATGTCTCGATGGCTCATGTTGCCCAAAGTCTGGCAACGGGTACATGCCTTACAGTGATCGTATGCATCCTTGAAAATTGTGGACCAGTAGAAGCCACACTGGAGGACTTTTGATGCAGTTTTGTGTCTAGAGAAATGTCTACCGCATGCCTGGTCATGGCAAAATGAGTGTATGTCTTTGATTTCTACTTCCACGACACACCGTCGAATTATCTGATCAGCACCAATGCGAAATAAATACAGGTCTTCCCATAGGTAATACTTGGCATCAGAATGTAATTTGTCCTTCTTGGCCTTCAGCCAATCGGAAGGAATCTGATGTGATACCAGGTAATTCACTATATCTGCGAACCATGGAAGGCCTGTACTGATAGTCAGGAGGTGGTCATCAGGAAAGTGTTCTATGATGGGTCCAAAAGGGTAAATTATTTCATAAGGAAGATGGGACAAGTAATCAGCTACCACATTTTGCTTTCTCGCTTTGTCGTAAATCTCAAGGTCAAATTCTTGCAATAGTAAGATCCATTGGATTAATCGAGGTTTCGCATCCTTCTTTGCAAGGAGATGACTCACAGCTGTGTGATCCGAGTATAAGATAACACGAGAACCCAGAAGGTATGATCTAAATTTTTCTAGGGCAAATACTACAGCTAGCAGCTCTTTCTCAGTAACTGTGTAATTATGCTGAGCCTCGTCTAGTGTTTTGCTAGCGTAGTAAATGACCACAGGTTTCCCATTAATTTTCTACCCCAAAATCACTCCTACAGCGAAGTCAGATGCATCGCACATGATCTCAAAGGGTTGAGACCAATCAGGGGACTGTAGGATCGATGACTCGGTTACGTAGGATCTCAAATGCTTGAGTGCATTCCTTGGAAATTTCGAAAGGCACGTCCTTGGAGAGAAGAGTAGTCAGGGGGCGTGTGATTTTTGAAAAATCAGGGATAAATCAATGGTAAAAATCGACGTGTCCTAAAAAGGATCGGATGTCCTTAATCAAGCTAGGCATAGGGAGCTTGGAAATCAGGTTAACCTTAGCTCGATCCACTTGGATGCCTTTCTTCGAGATTAAATGTCCCAGGACAATTCCCTCAGGCACCATGAAATGGCTCTTTTCCAAGGAAAGAACCAAATTCACATCGATGCACTGCCTAAGTATTTGGACCAAGTGTTGGAGGCAATTGTCAAATGATGCTCCAAAAACTGAAAAGTCATCCATGAAGGCTTCCAGATAGTCACCTACCATATCTGAGAATATGATAAGCATGCACCGCTGAAAGGTTGCAGGTGCATTGCAGAGATCGAAAGGCATCCTTCGAAACACGTATGTCTCGAAGGGGCAGGTGAATGTGGTCTTTTCTTGGTCTTCTGGATGGATTGCCACCTGGTTGTAACCGGAGTACCCATCAAGAAAGTAGAAGAACCTATTTCCCGCTAGTTTCTTGAGGATCTGATCAATAAACGGTAGTGGGAAATGATCCTTCTTCGTGGAGGAATTGAGTCTTCTGTAATCAATGCAGACTCTCCATGAGTTAGCTATTCGGGTAGGAATGACTTCTTCGGTTTCAGTCGTGATGATGGTAAGTCCGGCCTTTTTAGGCACCACCTGTATTGGACTCACCCAACAACTATCGGAGATCTGGTAGATGATCCCTGCATCTAACCACTTTATGATCTCCTTTCTCACGACCTCCTGCAGGTTAGGGTTTAAGCGTCTCTACATTTCTCTTGAAGGTCGTGCGCCTTCTTCTGTGTAGATTCGATGTGTGCAGTACGAAGGGCTTATGCCAGTCAAATCATCGAGAGTCCATCCAATGGCTCTACGATGTTGCTGGAGAATAGTAATCAAATGGATTTCCTAGTCAGGTGTGAGTTGAGAGTTGATAATCATAGGAAACATCTGATTGGAACCCAAAAAGACATACTTTAGATGCTTAGGAAGGGGCTTGAGTTCCATGATAGGATTGTCAGCAGCAGCGGGTGGTTTGGGGTTTGTATCAAGAACAAGGGTCGGAGTCATAGGTGTGTCTAGATCATGTTCGCACTCCTTTGTTGGCAGGTTTTGATCTTCTAGTGGTTGATCAGGGATAATCAGGTTGTCCTCTGTATGCGATTCATCAACCACGGCTCTAATATCACATATTTGCTCTATAACCCCGCAATTAATCCCTTGTTGGGCCTTAAAATTGTCAATCTTCAGCGTTTGATTCCCAAATTTTAATTCTATCTGGCCCTCTTCACAGTTTATGTTGGCCCTAGCAGTGGCCAAAAAGGGTCTCCCTAATATGATTGGTGTGTCCCTTGGATTCTTAGGTGCATCCATGTCCAGAACTATGAAGTCCACCGGGAAGTAGAAATCCCGTACCCTAACAATGACATCCTCGATTATTCCTTTAGGTGACTTGATAGATCGATCGGCTAACTGCAACGTCACCTCAGTTGGTTTAAGTTCGGACTCTTCAAGGTGGTCAAGGAGGGATGTAGGTATTAGATTTATGGAGGCACCTAGATCTAGTAAGGCTCTGTCAAATTGGGTTTCACCAATTTTACAAGAAATTAGGGGAGTTCCTGGGTCTTTAGCCTTGGGTGGGAGTTTACTCAAGATGACAAAGCTGGCTTGCTCTGACAGTACGATCGGATTCCCATCCTTGGTTCGCAGCTTACGTTTAGGTATACATACGTCTTTCAAGAATCTTGCGTAAGCCGGTACGTGGCGAATTGCGTCCATCAAGGGGATGTTTATCTGGACCTATTCAAAGAGCTTGACCAGATCCTCCTCGGGGGCCACAGGTTTGGTTATGCTTTTTCCTTTGGTCAAGGCCTCAGCAAATGGAATCCTAGTTGGTTCCTCTAGAATAGGTCCAAGTTCTTGATCTGAGACAGTAGTGTCCTGGATAACTATCCTAGGGTCTTGGCTACTACCAGGCTTAGAGTGGTTCGGATAGTGTGGGTCTTGGGTTGTTTTACCACTATGTGTTGTTACAGAGTTTAATCTGGCCTGGTTTTGGTTTGGGTTTGGTAAGAGGGGTGGATGCTGCTGAAATCCCGCATAAGATGTCGAAGCTTCCATCCCGTCTGGTGATGGAGCAGCAGGGGCCTGATAAATCAAATGTGCATGGCCTGAATTTTTATTCATAACGTGCCTCTGGGTTGGCATGTTATTTGGGTTTGGTAGAGGTTGCGAAGGAAGGGTACCAGGTTGGTGGGAATTTGCCACCTGGGCCAGTTGGTTGTGAACCTCTGTGATCTCGTCCTTGTGTTGTTTTTGCATTGCCACATTCGTCTTTTGAATGTCAGCCAATGCTTGAAGGATAAGAGTCATTTGATCTTGGTTTGGCCCAGATTGGTAGGTGGGATTGGGCCGAGGCTGAGGCGGCTGATATAGACAAGGGGCTTGTGGACGGGGCTGATATGGTGGTCTTTGAGTCTGAGAATTTCTTGTCCACTGAAAGTTAGGATGATTTCACCATCCAAGGTTGTAGGTATTGGAGAATGGGTCATTCTGGATGGCGTTGAGGTCCTCGCAGTTCTGAGGAACCTCAAGAAAGTCAAAATATGAGGGTTCAGAGTTCCCCCAACTTGAGTAGAATGGATCGGAGGTCACTCTGGTCCAAGAGGCATGGGGGTGGATATGGGTCCATCCCCTTAGCAGATTGGTGGTAGATGTTTTGCACAGTTTCCCTCGCCAGAGGTGGTCATGCAAAAGAGTTCTGCTTGCTGCAAATGCCGTGTTAGCTCGTCCACCTTCTTTTCTATGATAAAAACCTTGTCCAACCGACTGGCCATTAGTTCCAAATCGACGGAAGTGGACAGGTCCTACATCTCATGTGCCCCTCTCAGATTTATCGATGCGTGGGCATTCGTCCTGTCGAATAAGCCCATGGAGTCATTATTTATGGAGTTCTCGCACATGTTTTCGAGAATCTCCCACACTGTGTCCTCATGTTGACCCATGATGTTTCCTCCGCATGTTGTATTGATAAATAATCGAATGTCTTCACGGAGTCCCTGGTAAAAAGACTGGACTTGTTCCCATTTAGGAACTCCGTGATGGGGGCACTTTCGCATGAGATCTAAGAATCGGTCCCATGCTTCGTGAAGAGGTTCTCCCGCTTGTTGAGTGAAATGAGTGATCTGGTGGTGCAAGGCATTCGTTCGGCCAACGGGGAAGAACTTTTTCAAGAATTCGGACTGAAGTTCCTCCCATGTGTTGATCGAATGGGTCTGAGTTTGATACCAATGGGAGGCCTTGTCCAGGAGGGAGAAAGAAAACATTTTCATGAGTAAGATATCCTGATTTTGTGGATCTGACCCGAAGGTCTGGGCCAGATGCTTGAGTTGTTTAATGTGTTGTAATGGATCCTCGGAGTTAAGCCCATGAAACTTTGGTATGGCATGAATCATATTGGGCTTCAGTTCAGAATCAGGACCTCCAATCGGGATTCGGACTCGAGGTTCGATCGCCACCGCAGCGGGATTATAGTGATCTCACATCATTGGTCGCTGCGGTGGGTTTACAAAGTTTTGAAAGAGATCATTCAGGCGTTGAAGTTGGTGGTCAAGGTTGTTCTCCTCTTCAATGGGTTGTGCCATGATGGGAGAAGAAGGAGATCTTGGTTCTGAATCAGATGAAAGATTTATGTTGTGGGGTTGCTGCACAAATAAGGGCGTTGAGGCTTGGCCTCTACGAGAATGAATTTCTAAAGGAGGTCATAAGGATGGTCTTAAGGACCTCCTACCGAACATGCACCGAAGGATGTGGTGAGATTAGAAGGTGCTGGACCCAATCGAGACACCCAAAAATTGTTGGGTGACTATAGAGGTTCGGGGCGGATGATACCCCTTAGTCAAAAAGGTCATCCACTTGAGAAGTACCTGGGCCGCCAGAGAAGGAGAGTCCTGCAAAGACCCCTACACGGTAGAGCATCCCCACGAGTTACAGGGTTTCCCCCACCCGACCTCTCTTGTCATTGCAGTTCCAGGTAGACCAGAATGGGGACCTTGACGACTTAAGTCTACCTTTTTACTTTAAGATCAAGGTGCTTAAGGTTCCACTTGAACTTTTAGGTTTTTTTGAGTGAACAAGTGACCTAATTTTAAGGTTGGTTGACCCAAAGGATCAACTTCACCTCTTGTTCCTTGAGAGCTTTTGGGTCCTTTCTTTTAGGGTTCAAATGGATTTACAAGCCTGATTTGCTTAGGGTTTCTCTTTTATAGATCTTTTCAAACAAGGTTTAGGCACACCTCTTTTTGGAAAAACTTTTTTCTTTGTTTAAGAGAATATGTGTCTCTAAAAACCCTAGCTTTGTAATCCTTAAGTTGGCTTTAGTTGGTCTAATTTAGTTGCCTCAAAATTTGGTATCTAGGGCTCAATCAAAAAAGTTTTAGCCCTAGTTACCTTAGTTGGATGAGCAGTTAGAAATGTGTTGAAATGAAAATCAGGCAACTTTGATGAATTACTAAGTATGAAACAGGTAGCCCTAAGTTGATCCTTCTTTTGTTCCTTTCCAGACTTTGAGGGGGTTAAGAGAGAGGGCTAATGAAAATTACCTGTTCCTTGGTGTGTCTGTTGTGCAGCTGCTCTTCTTTTCTCTACTTTCCTTGAGACAAGCACAATAAAAGAGAGGAATTAGGTCAATATTAGATCAAAAGTTATGATCAAAAGCTTTAGAAGTGCTCGTTGCTCCCCGGCAACGGTGCCAAAATGTTAACGCGGTTGGATAGTGTTTTAACAAATATTGCGTTGTAATATAGACGAACTTTCCATGAAAACAAATAAAATTTATAACTCGAAAATCAGAGTATCCGAGGTCGAACACAGAGAGCAATCTAGGTATTCCAAAACTTGAGAACACAACTTTTTAAATGAGAAGAAATGACTAGTTCAATGAGAGTGATATAGAAAGAAATTGCTCAAGGGAAAAAAATGGATGTCTGATGCAATATCAGACGTCTTAAAGTAGTTCCCAGACTTTGCTCTGCTTCAGCTCCTTTTCTTCTCATCCTTTGCTGCTTCTGTTTCTCTTCTTTTTCTTCGCTTTATATCTTCTTTGTCTGCCCCTTGATCTCTTTCTTCTTCCCTCTGCCTTCGGCTTCTCTTCTTCTCCTGCTTGTCTTTACCTTTATTTCTTTGCGGGTCTTCTTCTCCTTGGTTCTACTTTCTCTTCTTCTTCCTTCCTTGGTTCTGTTTCACTTTGGCCTCGCTTCTTCTTTTTTGCCTTGTCTTTCTTTTTCCTCTGCAGAGCCTCCTTCCTTCTTCTTCTCCTTCGCTTGCAGCGGCTAAGTCCCTACTTCCTTCACACAAGCACACAGCAAAACCTACTCCCCTACCCTTCTCGTGCATCTCTCTCTCTCTGTATATCACTCTTCAGCATGCTCTCCCAGAGCTGGGTAAACGGGTCGGGTCACGCGCCTGGGTCCAGGCGCATCGGCATGGGTCCAGGCGCATCGGCGTGGGTGTGGTGCACGAGGACTGCTCAGGATGGTGTCGGGTCGGGTCATGCTAGATCCGTGTGATGAGCTCACGGACGAGGCACAGTGTTTAGGTGAGGGACCTCACCCCAAGTGTAATCGGAGGCAACGAGGCAATAACACAAAAATAATATAAAGGACTCACGCGCTTTGTGACTTACCGAGGTGGGACTAATGCCCACACTCTTTCTCGTGCCCCCGCAGCAGACCGTGCCTTCAATTGCCACAACTGCAGGCTTTGCGGCATCACTTGCTAGGATGACTGGCTTCGCAAGACCTTCCCAAATTTGCTGCACCTGGAACCCCGAAGTCTCGCAACCTGGAGCAAGCAAGCAGCTTCCTCGAATCACCGCTAATGGAGGTCGGAGCTCAAAACCTGCCTGACACAACAAGGGCCTTGCGACTCAATCAGATCACAGGGGGACCTTCGCCATGTCACGGAGAAGGTGATGCGCTAGGTGGCAGGCCACGGGGTGGCCTAGGCGTGCGTGCCTAGCTCGCTCTGTGGCCGGATGGATGGGTGTGATCGGGGGGCTGTTGTGGCTGTGTAGAGGGACTGTGGATGAGTGGAGGGTATTCAGTGAGATGAGGCGGAGGTTATGCGATGGTCGGTGAGATGTGTGGGGCTCTGGAGTGGCGGGAGCATCTCCCTGGAGGGTGGCCGGAGATGAGGAAGGTGGCGATGGATAGTGACGGTCGAGGGGTGGTTGTGTGAAATAAAGTGAGGGAAATGAAAGAGTGGAAGATGGGGAACTTATCTGGATTGTTAGGAGTGAAAGGGGGCAACGGAGTCAGACAGCTCGTTTGTGCCATCGTCGGAGAAGACAACCCTGAGGGAGATAACAGCGACGAGGAGGAGGTCAGGGAGGCATGTGCTTGGTGCAACGCGACGCGGGAAGATGAGGCGGAGTGGACTCTGCTGCTTGTATGGCAGCAGAGCGACGAGAGGGAGGAGAGGTAATCATCGGAGCTTGCGGGTTTCTTGGCCGGAGAGAGGAGAGATGAAATTTGGAGGGTTCTACAGCCAAAACAAGTCTGAGAGATTCGGAGAGGGTCGGAGGTCCTTTTATAGGTGCTGGCCGAGATTCTGGTACATGGAGGGCAAGCCTTAAGCCACCGTTGTCTCGTCGGAGAAGGAAGGTGGTTGGGATCCAAAATCTTTCGTGCGTTTGCACAAGAGATTGGATAAGAATCAGAGATTGTGATCGGGCTCAGATGGAAGGGGATTCCTCAGAGAATCTCCCTTCCAATTCTAGGAGGAGATCTCTGAGGGATCAGAGAGTATCCCACCTGCCTTCGTCGCCGGAGTAGGATTCTTCCCCATTAATGGCGGAGGGACCTGATTGTAAGATTGGCGAGGAAGCTAGGGGGTTTTATGTGATGGTTTTCAAAAGATAAGGGTCAAAATGTAATTGGGTGTATTAATTTGCAAAGTAGGTCAAGATGACCTCCCCTTAGGTTTAAATTTTGGTAAAAACCTAATTTTGACCTAAGAAATCCAATGGTCAAGTTGGATTTTAGGTTTGACCATGTTAGACTGGACATTTTGCGTAAAAACCCAAATTAGGTAAATTTATGAGCTAAGACCCTAATCTTGGTCAAAATAGGTTCCAAAGGCCAAATTGAATGTTCAAAATCCTAGGGAATATTTTTCCATGATTGTTAGAGGATTTACTTGATTTTTTTCCTGACCAAAACCTTGTTGAATTAAGCGGGTCTGTTTTAGGGTTACCAGATGTCATTTAATTCCTGGTTTGCACATAAACCCATTTCTGGTTGAACCAACCCACTTTTTATCTTATTCAGACCATTTGACCTATGTTTTGTCTCTGAGAAATCCCGTTTATGTACTGCAATGGTAAAATTACAGTTTCACCCTTTATTTCATGTTTTCTTCATAGAACACTTATTCCTTCAATTAAGCCCTCTTCCAGGTTATGTAGGAGCTTTTATTCTCTTTAGTGGGTCAAAATGAGCTAGTTATGGCTCATGATGTGGATCTCATCAGGTGCTCATCAGGAAAGTATTCTATATGGGTCTGGAAGGGTCAATAATGTCAGAAGGAAGGTGGGATAAGTGGTCAGCTACCACATTCTACTTTCCTGCTTTATTGCGAATCTCGAGATCAAATTCTTGCAATAGGAAGATCCAGCAGATTAGTTGAGGTTTTGCATCCTTCTTCGCGAGGAGGTGCCTCACTGTAGTATGATCTGAGATATGATAACACGGGAACCCAAAAGATATGATCTGAATTTCCAGGGCAAATACTACGGCTAACAACTCTTTCTCAGTAATTGTGTAGTTATGCTAAGCCTCGTCAAGTGTATTGCTAGCTTAGTAGATGACCATGGGTTTCCTATCTATTTCCTACCCAAGTATCGCACCCACAGTATAATCAGATGCATCGTACATGATCTCAAAGGGTTGAGACCAATCAGAGGACTGCAGGACACGTGCTTGGGTAACTCGATCATGTAGGATCTCAAACACCTGAGTGCACTCCTCGGTAATTCAAAGGGGACATCCTTAAAGAGAAGATTAGTTAGGGGGGGCATGATTTTTGAGAAATCGAGAATGAATAGACGGTAAAAGCTGACGTGCCCTAGAAATGATCAGATGCCCTTGATCGAGCTGGGCGTAGGGAGCTTGGAAATCAGATTCACCTTGGCTCGATCAACTTGGATGCCTTTTTCAGAGATGAGGTATCCTAGGACAATTCCCTCAGGTACCATGAAGTGGCTCTTTTCCCAAGAAAGAACCAAATTAATGTCGATACATCGCCTGAGGATTTGGACCAAGTGCAGGAGGCAATCATGAAAAGATTCTCCAAATACCGAGAAGTCATCCATGAAGACCTCAAGGTATTCACCTACCATGTCTGAGAATATGGCAAGCATGCACCGCTGAAAAGTAGCAGGTGTATTACAGAGACCGAAGGGCATCCTCCAGAATGCATATGTCCCGAAGGGGCAGGTGAAGGTGGCCTTCTCATGGTCTTTAGGATGGATTGCAACCTAGTTATAACCGAAGTACCCATCCAAAATGTAGAAGAATTGATTTCCCGTTAGTTTCTTGAGTATCTAATCAATCAACGGTAGTGGGAAATGATCCTTCTTCATGGAGGAATTGAGTTTTCTGTAATCAATGCAGACTCTCAACGAGTTTGCTATGCGGGTAGGTAAGATTTGTCCGATTTCAGTCGTGATCACGGTGAGTCCTACCTTCTTAGGCACAACTTGGATTGGAGTCAACCACCGACTATCGGAGATCGGGTAGATGATCCCTGCATCTAACCACTTGATGATCTCTTTTTTCATGACATCTTGCAGATTTGGATTTAGGCGTCTTTGCGTTTCACGGGATGGTCGTAAGCCCTCTTCGGTATAGATGTGGTGTGTGCAATATGAGGGGCTGATGCCAGTCAGATCATTGAGAGTCCATCCAATGGCTCTCCGATGCTACTGGAGGACAGTAATCAGGCGTGTTTCTTGATCAGATGTGAGTCGGGAGTTGATAATCATAGGACATGTTTGATTGGAACCCAAAAAGATGTATTTTAGATGGTCAGGGATGGGCTTCAGTTCCATAACAGGATTTCAGCAGCAGCAGGTGGTTCAGGATGGGTGTTGGGCGCAAAGGAAGGAGCTTTGGATGTGTTTAAGTTAGGTTCAGGCTCCTCTAATTGCGAAGTTTGATCTTCTTGTGGTTGATAAAAAATAATCGAGTTTTCCTCGATACATGGGTCATCAACCATGACCTCGATATCGCAAATTTGTTCTATAACTCCCCAATTAATTCCTTGTTGAGCCTTAAAGATGTCAATCTTCAGTGTCTTTCTCCCAAATTTTAACGCAATTTGGCCCTCCTCACAATTAATATTGGCCCTAGCTGTGGCTAGAAAGGGTCTCTGTAATATGATCGGTGTATCCTTCAAGTTCTCAAGAGCATCCATGTCTAAGACGATGAAATCTACAGGAAAGTAGAAATCGTGTACCCTAACTATGACATCCTCGAGTACTCCTTTTGGTGACTTAATAGATCGATTGGCTAACTGCAAAGTCATCTCTGTCGATTTAAGCTCAAATTGCTCAAAGTGGTCTAGTAGGGATGTAGGTATCAAATTGATGGAAGCTCCTAGGTCCAATAAGGCTCGGTCAAACTGTGTATCATCGATAGCACAGGAGATCAGAGGGGTGCCTGGATCTTTTTCCTTAGGCGGGAGTTTGCTCAAAATGATGGAGCTGGCTTTCTCCGATAGTACGATTGGGTTCCCACCTTTGGTTCATGACTTACGCTTAGGTGTACACATGTCTTTTAGGAATAGCACGTAAGCTGGTACGTGGTGAATCACATCCATCAAGGGGATGTTTGTATGGACCTGCTCAAAGAGCTTGACCAGGTCCTCCTCAAGTGCCACGGGCTTGGTTGTCTTCTTTCCCTTAGTCAAGGCCTCAGGAAATGGAACCTTAGATGGTCCCTCTAAAATTGGCTCAGGCTCTTTATCAAGGATGGGTGTGTCCTGGATGACCAATCAAGGGTTAGGGGCTACAGTCTCAGGTAGGTCGTGGTTGGGAAAAGGCGAGTCTTGTGTTGCTTTGCCACTATAGGTGGTGATGGAATTTAATCCTACCTAATTTGGTTTGGGTTGGTGATCACGTGGTTTCCACTCAACTCAGTAATTAAGTTAATTTCACTTAATTAAGAGTAGAAGAAATCACTTAGGTTAACTCAAAGTTGTGTCGGTTGTGTAGTATAGAGTCGAATTAACCTAACATTTTAGAAATTTTTACTGGTTGAGTCCAGGTCGTTCACTGGGAGGTATAATAATTTTTTCCAAATTCACCAATTTTCTTTTATCTCTATAAATTTAGGAGGTATAACTAGTTTGATTTTCAAAACATGAATTTTGTCAAAATATTTAAACTATAAAGAATATACAAAATTCCATATGTAAAACATATTTACTCAAAATGATCTACTTTATTAACAAGTAAACATGTTAGTTTTTCAATTCAATTTCATTCTAAGAAATTAAGGCAATTAAAAATTATTCTATAAAAACATGACTTTTTACAATTAAGAAGAAAAAGATAATGATGCAAGAAAATTCATTTATCTCTTCAGCCTCTCATCTCCTTCTCTCTTATTTTCTTCTTTCTCTCTTTTATTTTCTTCTCTCGAGCTCTCTTTCTTCTGTTGTTCCTGCCTTCTCTTCCCCTAGTTTTCTCCTTTGTTCCTTAGTCTCTTTTCCTTAACACTCCTTAGCACCTGTGCCTTCTTCTTTAGCTTTCAGCTTTAACACTTAGCATCCTTCAGCGGCTTCTCTTTTCCTTAAGCTTTTAGCTGAACCGGGTTTTTTTACTTTTTTAACCAAAAGTTATTTTATTTACGGTGAGGTCCTTTTGAGGATACACAGCACCCTGAGACCAGGGTAGGATCAGACCCTACTCGGTCCTCACCTAATCTCAGTTAGGTTCATTTTTGGTTCATTTGTTTATCAGTTCACAGTTTCGAGCCATTTCGGCTCAATCTGGCCTCCCAGGCCACTCTCGCCCTCCCAGGGCACAACCTCATTCACACGCCCCCAAGGGCGCACACCTGTAGGCATAAGCCCACACACACAGACATGCAATGCTCAGATCAGAACAGATGGAATTGGTAACCGGTGCGTCGAGTGCTGACGACTGCATAGCCAGAGAAACGAATTACTTTTATCCCCAGGCGCACGCTCGTGAATAACCGAGGTGGGACTAGCCTACCCCTTCCAGACCCGAATTCAAATGTTCATAACATTCTACCCAGAGCTTCAAATTGAGTGATTTCAAGTTTGTTGGAAAGCTCTAAGGGTAATCTACACAATTTCAGGGTCAATTTAATGTTTTAATGATGTTTTGCTCTTCAATTTAAAGATGAAATTAGGGGTTCCTACGGGGTTTTTAAGCCTGGGAAGTGAAATTTATGTCAGGAGAGTTTTCAAATGGACTTCTCTCTTCTATTAAAAGATCTGTACATGTTTCATAAGTAATTCTGCTTCTGTTAGAGTAGGTTTTAAGCTCTTAAGACCTTCAAAACCTGCAGAAAAGCTTTTCTCTTCTCTGAAAGCTTCAGAGTTTGATTTCTCAGACATCAATATGTGCAACAGACACTTTAAAGTGTTCCTAATCTATTTAGATTAATTCTAAGGGTTATAATAGATCAATCTGGGCAGGTTTTAAGTTTAAATTTCATCAGAATAGTACTTCTGTTGGTTTGGGTTCGAAAGTAACCCAAATTAATAGAAACTAAATTCTCAAACATTCATTCATCTGAGCTTACTTTAATCACTCTCAGATTATCAAATAAGATCCCAGAAATAATTTTCACTTCTCAATTCCTCAATTCAAGCTCAGAACTCCATTATCAAACTCATGTTTGATTGTGGAAGCTCGAAAATTGACTTTCTGTTCAAAGCTTCCTCCCAAGAAATCAATGCCTCAAATAGAGTCTTCTCATCATCTAGAACTTATTCAGATCTTCAGAAAGTTGTTTTAACCTTGATTCCTAGGGTTTCATGATCGCCGCCTGAACTGAAATAGGTATGTGTTTGACAGAGTCATGGGAAGATTGCTACAGTGTTTTGAAGACTTAAACAGCTTTAGTGCATTGCACTGAAGCTTCTGAGCTCATTAAATGCTTCTTAAATCTTTCCTAACAGGCTTCTCCAACTCCACCGGAGTTGGAGAAGATGAAGTCAAATCTATAACTCTAGTGGTTAAATCCTCAAACAAATTTCTTTAAAATAGTCAGTAGTCCTTATTATACTATTCTGGAGCTACTTAGCAAGTTCTAGAGGTGTAATACAATAATGGCTTGCCGGAGCTCGCCGGAGCTCTAGTGAGTCCAGAAAATATAAAATTGTATATACAGATTGACAAAACTAACCATTTTTTATTCAAAAAGGATCCTGAGGTTGCAAGGAACCTTAGTATCACATTTAATTCCTCATTTGTTCATTAAAATGTAAGATTTGACAGTAAGTTTGTTTTCTTAAAAGATTTGAGTGGTTAAAGCTCAGGACTAGTTTAACCACTCGATTGAGAGGTTAAATCGAGTCAACAGATGTTATTATTCATAAATATATATTTAATTTATAGTTTGAACTGTTCCTGAGCCGCCATGGACAGCGAGCTCAGGAACTAAATTAAGATTTAGGCGTTTAATTATAGATGATAATAATAGGTATTATAATGTCAGTTAGGGTTCATAGGTGGTGATAAGTGATGAAAGAACCCAATGAAGGTGAAATAAAATCAACTACTGTCACCATGGACAGTGATAGTAGTCAGTGAAGGTGAGATTTGAATTAGGCGTTTAGGTGATTTAATTAAACGATTAAGTGATTTAGAAGTGAACATGGAAGATACAGGAAGGTGGACAATGAGTTAAAAGACAAGATTGAAGCTCTGACGAGCTCAAGGAACTCACCGGAGTCGGAGGAGATGAAACTAAAATCTAACATTACTCTAATCTAACTAACTAAACTAACTAACTAAGCTAGCCTACTCCTACTCCTACTCCTAGTCTACTGTTACCTAGACGAAGGGGTCAATAGGGTTCCGCCGAAGTCTCATGGTGGACGACGAAATCAGAGGATGGAAGAAAGAACTTCGGCGGGTGGATTTGAGGTGGAGCAGAGGAATCCTTAGGTCGACGCCTGTGTCAGAGGTGCGGAAGACCACGGCGGATCTCCTCGGCTGCTTAAGATGGACGGAGGAAGTCGGAAGATGGAATGGGAAGTCGCCAGAGTTTTGGACGAATAGCCTATTGGGTTGGCTGTAGTGTTAGAAGAGGGAAGGGAGCCAACTTGAATAAAATCAGAGATGTGAGGGGGTATTTATAGCAGTTTGCGGCGAAGAGAGTGGCGGGGTCTGGCCGAAGAAGGAGCTCGAGGAGCTTAACCTCCGTCGTCATCTCCGACGATGGTGAGGTTATCTCCCACTGAGAAATAGGATTCTCGGTTAATCCAAACCGATGGATGACGTGGAGGTGGTGAGCGCAAGCTGCAAGAGCTTAGGCAAAGAGGAATGATGTCAGCAGGGCGGTGATTGCGCGGTGGGGTGACTCTCTGCCGCCAGCCGTTCGTTCGGCTGAAGAAGAAGATGAAGAGGGACATAAAAGTAATAAAACTTAAGGACCTGTGTGAGAAATAAGGACCCGAATGTAATGAATATTAAGGACTAAAATGTAAACCCAAGTTTTGAAGGTTTATTTTAACTTAAATCTTTTTCAACTTTTTATACATGTTAGTAAATAAATTAAATATTATGTTTACACCTTGAATTTACATTTTTGTCCTTTTTAGGTTAATTTATTAGATTATGTAAAATTACTTAAGTTATTACATACTTAGGTATACATTATATTTAAGTTACTTATCTTATTAATTAAGGAAATGATTAATAGGATTTCGAGTCCAATTATTATCTAAATTATTAAAAATGTTAATTAAATGATAAAATGTCATTTTTAACTTATTTTAAGGTCCTTAACTAAATATCCCTTATTCTATAATTAACCCTTATATATTCATAACCTTAGCTAATTAACTAGGAAGACTAGTTAATTAGGGGTAATTAGAGATCATGATGAGTGTCTCATCAGTTGGGCAAAATAGGTGTTTGCTGCTGAAATCTCAAGTATGAAGTTGAAGCATCCATCTCGTCAGGTGATGGAGTAGAAGGGGCCTGATAAACAAAGTGAGCTTGGACCTGATTTGGGTTCATAACGTGCCTCTAGTTTGGCATGATATTCGGGTTTAGAAGAGGCTGAGAAGGAAGTGCACCAGGCTGGCGAGCACTTGCCAACTGGGCCAATTGATTTCGTAACTCAGAGATCTCTTCTTTGTGCTATTTTTGCATGTCAACCAAGGTCTAGAGAATCAAAGATGCCTGATCTTCTTTAAGTGGTCTAGATTGAAAATTGTGATTCGGCCTTAGTTGAGTGGGCTGATATGGTCGTTGGTTTTGTGGTTGGGGTGGGAATTGGGATCTCAGATTTGGGTTAATTCCCGACCATGCGAAGTTAGGATGATTCTTGTAGGTGTTGGAGAAAGGATTATTCTGGATAGCATAGAGATCCTCGCAGGTCTGAGGAGCTCCAAGATAATCAGGGCACGGGGGTTCAGAGTTCCCCACATTGAGGTGGGCTGACCCGGAGTTGCCTTAGAAGACATAATCTGACAGGGGTGGATATGCATCCATCCCTAGGGAGTGGTTGATGTTGTGCGTAGCCTCCCTTCTCGTGGGCGGGTGCGCGTATGTGCTTTGAGGTGCAGAAGTGGATTTGTGTAGATGACGAGTGATGTTGTCCACCTTCTTCTCGATAATGGAGACCTTATCCAATTGACTGGCTACCAACTCCAGATGAACCGATGCGGAAAGGCCTTGGGGTTTATGTACCCCCCGATTGTTTGTCAATGCGCATGTGGATGTCCTGTCGTATGCACCCAATGACTCATTGTTCAGGGAGTTCTCGCACATGTTCTCGAGAATTTCCCAGATCGTGTCTTCATGTTGACCCATGATGCTACCACCACAGGTTGCATTGACAAAGAGCTTGATGTCTTCACGGAGTCCGTGGTAAAAGGATTGACTTCTTCCCACTTCAGAACTCCGTGATGGGGGCACTTACGCATGAGATCCAGAAAATGATCCCATGCCTCGTGTAGAGATTTTCTCGCTCCTTGGGAGAAGTGCGTGATTTGGTGGCGCATCGTATTTGTACGACCAATGGGGTAGAACTTTTGTAGGAAGGCGGTTTGAAGTTCTCCCCATGTGTTGATTGTGTGTGGTTGAGTTTGAAACCAGTGGGCGGCTTTGTCAGCCAGAGAGAATGAGAAGAGTTTCAAGAGTAATCTGTCCCGATTCTGTACATCTGCCCCAAAAGTGTGGGCCAAATGTTTTAGGTTTTTGATATGCTAGAAAGGATCCTCGAAGTTCAAGCCATGAAATTTTGGGGTCATATGAAGCATGCTAGGCTTGAGATCCACCTCGGGTCCTCCTACGAGAATGTTGATTCGGGGTTCGATCTCCACCGCTGTAGGATTATAGTGATCTCACATTTGAGGACGTTGCGGTTGGTTGATGATGGCATTGATTTGACTTCGAAAATCATTTAATTGTTGCTTATGTTAGGTTGATCTTCTTGGTAATCCATAGCTGATAAGGGGGAAGTAGGTTCTGAATCAGAAGATATGTCAATGTGATTAGGTTATTGCACAAACTCGGAAGTTGAGGCTTGACCTCGATAAAAGTGAATAGTTAATGGAGGCCTCAAGGGTGGTCTTAGATACCTCCTCCTGAACATGCACCGATGGAATAGATGAGGGATAGCAGGTGATGGACCCAATCAAGACACCTAAAAATTTTGGATGACTATAGAGGTTTGGGGCGGATGATACCCCTTAGTCAGAAAGTCGTCCACCTAAGAATTATTTGGGCAGCCAGAAAGGGAGAGTCCCGTGAAGACCCCTACACAGTAGAGCGCCCCCACGGGTTGCAGGTTTCCCCTATCGGACCTTTCTTGTCACTGAGGATCCAGGTAGACTAGAATGGGGACTTAACCTCTTAAGTCTACCAGTTTTAGATTAAGAGCACGGGTACTTATGATTTCACTTAAACTTTAAGATGTTTTTGTGCAAAGTGACCTAACTCGAAGATTGGTTAACCTAACAAGGTGGGTCAACTTCACCTGGTTTGTCCTTTGAGAAATTTAGGTCCCTCTTTTAGTGTTCAAATGAAATTAAGAGCCTGATTTTAGGGTTTGCTTGAATAGATCAATTCAACCAAGGCTTAGGCACACACTATTTGGGAAGGTTAATTCTTTATTAAGCAAGTGTCTCTCTAAAACCCTAAACTGGAAACCCTAATTGGCTTTGATTGGTCCAATTTAATTCGTCCAAATGTGGTACCTAGGGCTCAACCAAGAAGGTGATAGCCCCAGATACCTTAAAACCCTAAATAGGTGCACAAATCAGTGTTGGGTGTTCTCTAAATAGAATGTATCAAATCAGGCAACTTGATGATTAATCTAAGAATAGAATGTAAGTTGAACCTAATTGATTTCTTCCCTTTTCTTAGCTTTTCAAAATCAGGGGCTTAGGAGAGGTTGGATGGAGTTTACCTTTCCCTGGAGTGTTCTGATGTGCGACTTGATCTTCCTTAAATGAATCCCTTTGCACAAATCACAATCAAAAGAGATAGAATAAGTTAGTATCAAATTAGATATTGCAATAAAGAGATCAAATTGCGTGTTGCTCACCGGTAATGGTGCCAAAATGTTAATCGCTCTGAATTAGATTTTAAAATCAATGCGTTGCAGTATAGATTAAATCAGCACAAAAAACAAATAGAATTTATACTCAAATGGAAGTCCGAGGTCGAACACAAGGAGCAATTAGCAAAATAATTCTCAAGATTGCAATTTAAGCACAATATAAGCAATTTATAATGAAACTCCAAATAATAATGATATATAAATGAAAGCAAATGTCAAATATGCAAAAAGAATGGAGTAAAATGATGATTTGAATTATCAAATACCCCTCACAATAATAGCAAATGTTTCAATAGTATCAATCAACTAAATCCATGTAGGATAAGTGCACAGTGAGGTTCGGGGCGGATGATACCCCTGGATCAGAAAGTCGTCCACCTGCGAATTAGCTAGGTAGCCAGGAAGGAAGAGTCTTGCAATGACTCCTACATGGTAGAGCGTCCCTATGGGTTATAGGGTTTCCCTCACCCGAGCTTCCTTGTAACTGAGGGTCCAGGTAGACTAGAATGGTGACTTGACCTCTTAAGTCTACCAATTTTAAGTTAAGAGCAATGTGCTTATGATTCCACTTGAACTTTAAGATACTTTTGTGCAAGGTGACCAAATTTGAAGATTGGTTGACCCCACAAGGTGGCTCAACTTCACCTTTTGTCCTTTGAGCTCTTTAGGTTCCAACTTTTTAAGATTAAAGTGGAATTAGGGCTTGAGTTTAGAGTTTGCTTGATTAGGTAGATTCAATCAAGGCTTAGGCATACACTGTTTAGAAAGGTTGATTCTCTCTTTTTTTTTTCTTAAGCAAGTGTGTCTCTGAAACCTTGAGATGGAAACCCTAGTTGGCTCTACTTGGTCCAATTAATTGATTCCAAATGTGGTACCTAGGGTTTAAGCAAGAAGGTGATAGCCCTAGATACCTTAAACCCTAAGTAGGTGCAAGAGTTATGGTTAGGGTTTGTCTACTCAAAGAGTCAAATCAAATCAAATCAGGCAACTTGTGATGATTAATCCAAGAATGAAATGCAAGTTAACCCTAATTGATTTTTTTATTTTTTAGCTTTTCAGAATCAGGGGCTTAATGAAGATGGAAAATGAGATTACCTACCCTTGGAGTGGCTTTTGTGCAGTTGATCTTACTCGGCTAAATTCCTTGCATAGATCACAACAAAATAGATAGAGTTAGTATCCAATCAGATATTGCAATCAAGAGAACAAATTGCACATTGCTCTCCGGGAACGACATCAAAATGTTTAATGTGTGAAATCAGTGTTTAAGATTGATACGTTGTAATACAGACCAATTGGCTTATCAACAAATACAATTTATAGCTCGAAAGAAATCCGAGGTCGAACGCAGGGAGCAAGTGTTGCAATAAATCTTAAAATTGCAACTCTTTCATAAGATATCAATATATGATGAAATTTCTAAACTCAAATGATATGTATATAAGAACAAATGTTGATAGTCCAAAAAGATTAGGATAAAATGGTGATTTGAATCACCAATTATCCTAATTACAATAATATCAAATATCTCAACAGTATCAACCAAGTTTAATCCACGTAGGATAAGTGCATAGTGCACTCCTTGTTAGAGATCAGACGATGGAGCTTTCAATTAGATGGCTTAAACTCTTCCTTGCTATAGTGCTAAGAGGGCACTCTTCTTCTTCCTTTCCCTTTCTTTCTCTTCTCTCAGATATATGCTAATCGGATCCAAGTAAACGGGTAATCGGTTCAGAGTCCAGACCTGCGTGGCGTGGCAGTAGGCGAGGGCATGTGTGGGCACGCATGAGGAGACCTCACCTTATGCTTACTGATATAAACATGTTTATATTACATAAAATGTCTATGTATGCATGTTCTTAAGCATAGAATTGCATTACATACTATAAATATTGCATAGCATGCATCATCTTGCATTTAGATTAGTCTGAATAAAATGGAGGTTAATTGTCTCCTTTTATGTTCAGGGACAGGGCGACTTTTTTGATTGGGGCCTCGAATCGAAGATCTAATCGTGCGGATCTGATCAGGTTGACGATTAGAGTTCAATGACTCCAAGATCATCCTAATCGGATATCCATAGCATCAAATAGAGACTGAGGACCCTAGAAGATCAAGGGCCAAGATGGTGTTAATTCAAACTTCAGACAACAAATCCAACCACACGGATGGATTCGAATCGATGATCACAGCCTAACGACGTGAAAATCGACTCAATTCGATACTCGTGGTACCATCTACATCATACAGAAGATGGACGGCCAAGATGGTGCCACGTGGCACCATCTCGGCCGCCCAACCAGCCGCACACAACCGCTGAAGCCTCTAGTGCCAATGCCTCTCTGCCATTGGATCAAGATCCAACGGCTGACAGTGGATCTCAGATCGACGCCTTCATCTTCTGAAGCCAAAGGAGGATGTGATCATGACCATTGGATCTCAATCGAACAATCCAGATCACGCGCCACGAAAACACACCACTCACCCATCCACGTGCGCAGCGTAGTGGATAAGGTGCTCAGCTGCCTCAAGATGCGGGTTCGATCCGCGAGGTGCTTCGATTGGGCGCGGACGAGCTGGTGCTATTGACTGCACGATGGAGATCGGGCGACCATGCGCACCCAATCAGATGTACTCCCCATTTGACATGGCAAGGAAATGCCTCATCGCATGTAAGGAGGTGAGCGGTTGAGGCGGCGGGGATGCGTTATCAGCCGTTCGATCTCACGATCGAATGATCGAGATGGAAAGATCGTGGATATGCATTGAATGCAAGGAGGTGAGTGGGTGTGCGCACGCCACCCACTACAGCCACGTTCAGGCCTTTAGTGACCTTTATCCGTCACTAAAGGTCCTGAATTAATGATTTTCAACATAAATTGACCAAATTGCCCTCACTCCTTGCAACTATAAAAGGAGACCCCCTCCATACGAAATTCTGATCCCTTCCTTCTCTTCTCTCCCCCTTCAAAGCTCAAGAGAAGCTTGTCCCACACCCAGGATGCTCCTTGGGAGATAAAGTCAAATTTTCGCCCCCATTTCAAAAGCGGATCTCGTGACGACGATGACATGCTGCCCCTTTCTTGTTCCTCCTGCCTCGACCTCCTTCTTCCCGCTCTATCCTTCGTCTTCCATGCGTGGTCCTGTCCGGCTCGTCCTCCAAGCGATCGTCGAGGAGGATAACTTCTCTCTCCCATTCCTCTTTCCAGCTTTCTAGAGTAGAATTTTCCTATTTTCTAGTGTAATAGTTTTCCTGCTTTCTAGTGTAATTTCTCACTGGTTTAATTGTATAAACATTTTGAAATATTAAATGCATGTTTTCTCTCTCTCTCTCTCTTATTCTGATTGTTTATATTGCTTCATTGTAATTACTCCACTTTTCAACAAACACCCTAAAAAAAATATAATTGCGAATTTAGATAGACGTAGCCTCCCTGAGTTTGACCTGGGATTTCTATTCCGGTATAAATTTTATTTGTTGAACATGAGTTCTTCACTTTCAAGCTACAACGACAGGTTTTCAAAACCAAATACGATAGCGTAGTAACCCATAGCTTCAACCTTTTGGCGTCGTTGCCGGGGAGGCAATGATTTCAGATCTTCTTTTCGCATTTCACGTACTTTATTGTCTTCTAACTTGCTTTCTCTTGTGTCTATTGTTTTGCAGAGACCTCCATCAGAGAATCGTCAAGTGGTAGACCGGAGTAAAGTGCAGTTGAAGACGACTGTAAGTGCTCCCCATTCTTCCCCCTCCATAGATTTCATTTGTCACATTAAATTCAAATTCCAATTAACCTAGGTGTTTGTATAAATCCTAGGATTAGTTTGGTTGTTTGGATTTTTACTCACACTCATTCCACCCTCGCTTATAAAACAAAAAAACAAAAAGATAATTTTGTGGGGTAATTTTCAATAGACACACAACATACATCCACATTCAAGGCACTGAACCTACTTGATTTTCTTCTACTTAACCAGGTTCTAATCTGTGGAACCGGTACACACAAAGTAACACATAAAAGAGTAGAAATCATTCTAGGTTAACCATCTTTGTGTGCCTAACCTAGTGGTGCAGTTGTAGTCAGTTGTTTGAGTTGTTTGGGTCGCACCACTCAACCTAAAATCAACTCATCAAGTAGATTCTCCTTAGGGATTTTAATCTAGGTTTATTCCAGGCACTCCACTTTATTTCTAGCTTTAAAGGAAAGCAATCTTCACCCGTGCTTGAAAACCTGGTTTGCCTCAAACTTGATTGAAATCAACTTAATTTTAAACCCCAAAAGCTACTTAAGCAAGATTTGAACATTAAAATCTACACATCACAAATAATCTTGCTTGAAAACCCTAGTTGTGCATGTACTTACACAATATTCAATCAATCATTAAGGGCACAACCCATTTTAAGGGCCCATCACATTCCATAAGCACTAAAATCCCAGTCGTTAATAAAATCGAGTAGACGTTGGATTAAGGACTGATTCGCTCTTCGGGGCCTAGTCTGAGATTGTTTTTGATTAACCTACTTGTAATATTTAATCTGATGTCTATCTAGGGGAGTAGCGTCAAACGACTGTAGTTGGGGGGTACACTAGGAACCGGAGGCGTAAGCCGAAGGAAGAACCTTCTCCCTAGTCCCTCGTTCTAACTGGTTGGATTGAGCAGACACAAGTAGAGTAAATCATTTATAATCTTAAGGTAGGTTTTGGGAGTCTGTAGATCCTTAGGCTACCCTACTTAAGGACAGGCTTGTTTTGTTGTGTTGTAGGGTCCTTATCACCAGTCCTTCCAACCTTCTCCTAGTTTATGCTGAGAAGATGGTCATTGAATCCCCAATTGGAAGGACCACTAGAGTATTCTAGGAGGCGCAAATTGGATTTTGGTCAAATTGATCCCATGGCCGACCAACAGCCTCCTCTACCTCAGGATCGACAGGAGAAATTCCGAAGGCAGCTGGAACAAATGCAGAGAATGCAGGGCGCTCAGCCCTTGAAGGATTTTTATGATCCTTCAAATTACATGGAACGTCTCGACGGCTAGATTTCGACCGAAGACGTAGAAATCAAGCCCTAGGTGTTAAGCCTGATCAAACATTACCATGGGCTTGTCTCCGAAGACTTGTTTCAGCACTTGGAGGACTTGACCACTTTGGTCTAGACCACCAAGGCACGAAACGTGAATGAGAAGCAAATGATAATGAGGCTCTTCCCCCACTCTCTTAGGGATAAAGCCGCTCATTGGTACAGGACTATAGGAAGACCAATTGCAACTAGGAATGAGTTGAAATCGACCTTTCTGAAGAAATTCTTCCCTGTCGGACGTACCAATGCCTTGAGACAGGTAATCACTACCTTTACCCAGTAGTCGGGGGAGCAGTTTCATGTGACCTAGGAGCGATTCCAGGACCTATTGCTGAGGTGTCCACACCACGAGGTGCCGAAATGGCAACTCATGCAGATATTCTACCACGGGTTGACTGAGCAACTCAAAAATCACGTGGACGCTTCTTGTGGAGGCAATTTCCTCAACAAAGACTTAGATAGTGCACATGATTTGTTTGAGGAAATGAGCGAGAATTCAATCAATCATGCCTCCATGGATACTTTTAACCGGTCCCAACAGCTCAGATCAAATGTTAATGAAGTCCATGACTCTCATTCATTTGATATGGAATTGATTTGTAACAAACTTGATAAGGTGGACTTGGTTGCTAAGAGAATGGAAGAGTGTATGGTTGGAAATTCTATGAACAACTCTCGATCCACTCAATCAGAAAATTTGGGATTCTATTCTTCATGAGCTCCTTCTGGACGGGAGTTTGTGAATCAACTCGATGCAGCTCAACCTGTGAGTCAGCATTATTTGGAACCCCACGGGTTCCAAACTGGGGTCTTTGATCCCAGTTTTTCTTATCCTTCCCTTTCTTTCTCTCCATCCTCACCCTATGATGATGTCTGTGTTGTATAGAACATTAGATCCAACCCCTACTCTAATGCTTATAATCCGAGTTAGAGAAACCACCCTAACTTCTCCTGGAAAAACCCGTGGCAACAGACCCAATTCTAACCCAGCAACTATGCTCCACAACGACCAATGGGTCAGGTTCATATGTATACTCAGTTGCCCCCAAATCAGGTCAATTAGCCAACTTAGAATGCCCGTCAACCCGTAGGGTAGGCTAATTTGAACCGGCAAATGGTAGAGATACAAGGATCCATGCTCTAGCTTATGCAGCAAATGAAAAACTCGCTGGACAACTTGCAGGCCAGGCTCGTTGCTAACTCTTGTCAACCCGGATCTCTACCATCCCAACCCGTGCCCAACCTACGAAATATTCTGGATCCGGGCAACCAAGCCCATGGGTACGAAAATCAGAAGGACCCACATGCACATGCTCAGGTAGTTGAGCAGGGTCCTTCCTCTTCTTTGCACATCAACAATTCTTGGCTAATCAAGCCCCTCCAATCTTTCCTAACCCTCTCCAAGACTCAAACTCTTATGCATCTGCAAATTCTATTACCTTGAGGAGTGGTAAATAGACTCAGGATCCACAACCACACTATTCTGATATACCGAATCCTGAAGAACCTGAGGAGAAAGAGGAGAATTCTAGAGAAGAAATCAAGGCTCAGGAACCTGATTCCAAAGACCTGACTCATGTTCCTTTTTTGAATCCTTGATCAAATCAAAGAAGAAGTTTGTTGATAGTAATGAGGAGCTTCTGAATATTTTTAAGAATGTTGAGATCAATATCCCGCTCCTCGATGCTATCAAGCATATACCGGCTTACGCGAGATTTTTAAAGGATTTATGTACACAAAAGCGTAAGTCGAGAGAATCTGTTCTGAGGAAGGTGGTACTCTCCGAGCAGGCTAGTTCTGTTATCCTGCACCACCTCCCTCAGAAAAAGAGAGATCTAGGTGCTCCATTGATTTCTTGTGTCATCGGAGATTACACATTTGATAGAGCACTTCTGGATCTGGATGCATCCATCAACTTAATTCTGACTTCTCTTTATGAGAAGTTTGGATTAGGTGAACTTCGGCCGACTTCAGTAACGCTACAGTTAGCGGACCGTTTGGTCACAAATCCGCAAGGTGTTATTGAAGATGTTATAGTTAAGGTCAAGGATTTCTATTTTCCTATAGATTTCCTTGTCCTTGACAAGGATGTACCAAAAAATCTGAGGAACACACCCATCATTCTGGAGCATCCGTTCCTGGCTACCACTAAGGCCAACATTAACTGTGAAACCGATAACATGGAAATCGCCTTTGGGGATCAACAAATGAAATATGATATTTTTAAGGCGATTAATAAATTTGAGGATTGTGGATTTATTGAGGAACTTGAGGAGGACAATGTGAACATTGAAACTTGTTTGATAGTTTCTTCAATTGAAAATTCCTCCTTTGATGATGAATTGGACCCGCAACCCTTTATGGCAGACCTGCCATCTTCTGAAGAGGTTATTGATTTTGTTCACTCTCAACCTCTTCCTCTTGATGAGTCTTCAGCATCTTGCTTACCTTCAATCATCAACCCGCCCCAGCTTGAACTGAAACCATTGCCTGAGAATTTGAAATATCAATTTTTAGGACCACAGAAGATGCTCCATGTGATTATTAGTACTAAATTAACAAAGGAGCAAGAGATTAAATTGATCAAGGTCCTGAAGGAACATAAGGAGGCAATTGTTGGACCATTCATGACCTTAGGGGGATCGAGCCATCTTACTGCAATCATAGAATATTCTTGGAAGATGGATCCTGCCATTCTCCCTAGATGCAGAGGAGATTAAATCCAAATATGTGAGAAGTGGTTAAAAAGGAAATCATTAAGTGGCTCGATGTAGGAATTATTTATCCAATCTTTGATAGTCCTTGGGTAAGTCCCGTGCAGATTGTTCCCAAGAAAGCCAGGATTACCGTTGTGACTAACGAGAGAAGAAAATCTATCACAACTCGTTCAGCTTCCTCTTGGAGGGTTTGTATCGATTACAGAAAGCTGAGCACGGCCACGAAAAAGGATCATTTCCCCCTGCTTTTCATTGATCAAATTTTGGAAAGTCTAGCTGGGCAAAAGTACTTTTGTTTTCTGATGGCTACTCGAGATACAACCAAGTTCCTATCCATCCTGAGGATCAGGAAAAACTACTTGCACCTGTCCCTACGGAACCTTTGCTTTCTGTAGGATGCCTTTCGGTTTATGCAATGCACCTGCGACTTTTTAAAGGTGTATGTTAGCCATATTCTCTGATATGGTGAGAGAGTTTATGGAAGTCTTCATGGATGATTTCTCTATTTTTGGAAAATCATTTGGCTCTTGTTTGGCTAATCTAGAAATGATTCTTAAGCGATGCATCAAAACACGAACGGTCCTTAGCTGGGAAAAGAGTCATTTCATGACACAAGAAGGCATCGTCTTGGGTCATGTAATCTCTGAATGGGGAATTGCAGTGGATAAAGCTAAGGTTGATGCTATCACTAAACTTCCTCCTCCCACATTTGTTAAACAAATTCGATCATTTCTTGGTCATGTGGGATTCTACAGAAGATTCATCAAGGATTTCTCGAAGGTTGCTCATCCTCTGAGCAATCTTCCTCCCAGAGAAACGCCGTTTGTTTTCGAGGAATCATGTCTTAAGGAATTTGATTTCCTGAAAGTGGCAGTCACTTGTGCTCCAGTGTTGCAACCACCAATTTGGATAGCCCCTTTTGAGATCATGACCAACCCTTCTGATTACGCGGTCGGGGCTGTTTTGGGTCAGAAAATTGATAGGAAGCCCTCTGTCATCTACTACGGTAGTAAAACTCTGGATGAAGCCTAGAGGAATTACGTTTTTACTGAAAAGGAATTACTAGCTATAGTATTTGCTTTGGAAAAATGCAAGGCTTATCTCTTAAGGTCTCATGTCGTCATTTATACCGACCACTCGGCCTTGAGACATCTCTTGGCCAAAAAGGATGCCAAATCCTGGCTTATTCGTTGGATTCTTCTGCTTCAAGAATTTGATCTTGAAATCAAGGATAAAATTGGGGTGCAAAATGTGGTGGTAGATCATTTGTCGAGACTTTTAAGTGATTCTTCTTGTCCGAACATCCCGATTGCTGACACTTTTCTGGACGAAGCTATCCTTGCAGTTTCAGGTGTCTAAACCTTGTGGTTTGTTGACATTGTTAATTATTTGGCCGTTAGTCAAATCCCCCAGGATTGGACCAAGCAATAATGGGATAGACTTAAATTTGAGGCCAAATATTACTTTTGAGAGGACCCTAAACTGTACCGTATCGTCTCTAATCAGATTATTCGCCGATGTGTTCTAGAGAATGAATTCAACAATATACTCGAGTTCTGCCATGCATCTGCATGTGGTGGACATTTCTTTGGGAAAAAGACGGCTGCAAAAATTTTACAATCTGGCTTCTATTGGCCGTCTTTATTTAAGGATGCCCATTATTTCTCAAGGTCATGTTCTCGATGTCAGGCACTCGGGAGCATAACTAAGAGAGATATGATGCCCCTAAACCCAATTCTTCCTATCGAAATCTTCGATGTTTGGGGCATCGATGTCATGAGACCCTTTCTCCCTTCATTTGGACATCAATACATTCTTGTTGCTGTTGATTATGTGTTCAAATGGATTGAGGCGATTTCCACCTGAACCAATGACCACAAGGTGGTCATCGATTTTGTCGAGAAAAATATCTTCAGCAGGTTCAGGATTCCGAGGGCCATCATCAGTGATGGTAGCACTCATTTACTAATGCCCAATTCCGGAATTTGTTGGCCAAATATGGGGTTAATCATCGAATCTCCACACCTTACCATCCCCAGACGAATGGACAGGTTCCAATCAGGAGATCAAGAATATTCTGCAGAAAATGGTTAGGCATGACGGCAAGGACTGGACTCAAAAGCTTGAGGATGCTCTTTGGGCCTACCGTATGATGTATAAAATGCCCATCGGCATGTCTCTGTTTCGTTTGATGTATGGAAAGGCATGTCATCTACTCGTAGAAATTGAATATAGGGCATTCTGGGCGATCAAGTAGTGCAATTTAGATCTGAACTTAGCTGGCAAGACCAGGAAACTCCAACTATCTGAGTTGGAAGAGCTTAGAAATGATGCATATGAGAATTCCAAGAACTACAAGGCTCGGACAAAAGCTCTATATGATCAATTGATTTCCCGTAAGAGTTTTGAGCCAAACCAGAAGGTCTGGTTATTCAATTTTTGACTTAAGCTCTTTCCCAGCAAACTTAGATCTAAATGGAACAACACGTTCATTATCGACCAGATTTTTCCAAATGGAGTCATTCAGATCTTTGACCCAAAGACGGGTAACACATTTAAAGTCAACGGTCAATGTCTGAAGCCTGTTATTGATCGTACTCTTCCAGAACCCATTTCAGACATGGTTTCACTAGCCATATTGTGAATTCTTTGCCTGGACTTTGCCTAGCTGACGGCATTAAACTCAACAGTTGTACATATGATACAAAGCTGACCCGAGCTTCATATTCAGGTGATATCTTTCATACTCTACCCTTTCTTTCATGTCTCTTTCTCAATGTGGGCATTGCATCAACTAGGCATGGGGAGGTGGATTCATTTTTGAATCATTTTGTCAGCTTTGTGAAATTCTTGTATTTCTCTTCTTATATATACATAAAAAAATTTTGAATTAGGAAGGAATATTTGGACATTAGGACTTTTTCAATCTTAGGAAACATTACATACATTAGGATCTGAACACAAAGACCCTTCAGGTCTTTGGACTTAATCGGCCCATATATCCACTAAAATGTGGATTGGTTTTTTGAGTCCTCGCCATCTTAATTCTATTGTAATTTGAGTAAATAAGTTTGGGTGATAAGTACACGACTTATCAACCCACCTTCTGTTTTAAGGGAACTTTGAGTCTTAAGCATCTACACACTTTCTTTTCACTGACTTGTTGATCGGTGATTTTAATAGAAATTGGGTAGCTAATTAACCTTCTAGGGTGATATGGCTGGCAAGTTATCATGGGTAATAGCCCATAGGTAGGTTGTCCAGAGCCCAGTCACTGGACCATTATCTTCTTGCTGCCTTTAGATAAATCTTAGACCAGGGAAGCCACCTACCTAAAAAAAAAAGTCAAAAAGTAAAAGAAAAAAAGAAAAGGAGAAAAGAAAAAGAAAACAAAAGAAATAACCTACACTTCGCCGCACAAGTATGGCTGGCAAGTTGTTTGTGGTAACAGCTCATCGACCGATTTTCCAGAACCTAGATCAAGAAATGCACTGAAAATTCCCAAAACACTTCGGAAGAAGCAGAGAAGTAGAATAAATCGGTGAGATATACACTGGATTCACCCTTCTGTTGACCCCATAAAAATAAAAGTAGGGAGAAAGCTACCGGTTGACAAGATACACCTTTAGGTAGAACTCTCTTTTTAAGGTCACCTAGAGGTGTAGAAATCCGAAGTCCATTCTAATTGTCGATCAACGAGTCTATCACATTCACAATAAGATGCTTAGAACTTAGGGTTCTCATCAAATCTTGGGTGAGTTGAATGGCCGCAGAAATCCACTCTTTAACCCTAAACTCAAAAATCCAAAAAAATTAGAAAAGAAGAAAAAGCGAAAAAGAAAATTTTCTTTGAATAAGGCGAGGGCTTGAGGCGGTCTGCATTTTGGTAGATACCCAGGTACTATTGTGTCTTTGAAAGTTCAGATCTTAAGTAAACATTTTCTTAATGTTGAAAATAACTTATGCCCAAATAATCCAACCTAATTCTTTTATAAATAGCATGTAGTTTTTGCTAGGGACTAGCAAAAGATAGGTACGGGGGTGTGATGTAAACATGTTTATATTACATAAAATGTCTATTTATGCATGTTCTTAAACATAGAATTGCATTATATACTATAAATATTGCATAGCATGCATCATCTTGCATTTAGATTAGTTTGAATAAAATAGAGGTTAATTGTCTCCTTTTATGTTCAGGGACAGGGCGACTTTTTTGATCGAGGCCTTGGATCGAAGATCCAAGCCTAACGGCGTGAACATCGATTCAATCCGATACCCGTGGCACCATCTACATCATTTAGAAGATGGACGGCCAAGATGATGCGGGAGGCCGAGATGGCACCACATGGCACCATCTCGGCCACCCAACTTGCCGCACACAACCATTGAAGTCTCTAGTGCCAACACCTCTCCGCCGTTAGATCAAGATCCAACGGCTGAAAGTGGATCTCAGATCGGCACCTTCACCTTCTGAAGCCAAAGGAGGATGCGATCTTGACCATTGGATCTCAATCCAACGGTCCAGATCGCGTGCCATGAAAACACACCGCTTGCCCATCCACGTGCGCAGCACAGTGGATAAGGCGCTCGGCTGCCTCAAGATGCAAGTTCGAATCCGCGAGGTGCTTCGATTGGGCACAGACGAGCGGGCACTATTGACCGCACGATGGAGATCGGGCGGCCGTGTGCGCCCAATCAAATGTATGCCCCATCTGACATGGCAAGGAAATGCCTCATTGCATGCGAGGAGGTGCGCGGTTGAAGTGATGGGGATGCATTCTTAGCCGTTCGATCTCACGATCGAACGGCCGAGATGGAAAGATCGTGGATATGCATTGAACGCGCGGAGGTGAGTGGGTGCGCATGCGCTGCCTACTACGGCCACATTCAGGCCTTTAGTGACGGATTTATCCGTCACTAAAGGTCTTGAATTAATGATTTTCAACATAAAATGACTAAATTGCCCTCACTCCTTGCAACTATAAAAGGAGACGCCCTCCATACGAAATTCTAATTCCTTCCTTCTCTTCTCTCCCTCCCAAAGCTCAAGAGAAGCTTGTCCCACACTTGGGATTCTCCTCGAGAGATAAAGTCAAATTTTAGCCCCCATTTCAAAAGCGGATCCCGCGACAACGACGATGTGTTGCCCCATTCTCATTCCTCCTGCCTCGACCTCCTTCCCGCTCCATCCTTCATCTTCCAGGCATCGTCCCATCTAGCTCATCCTCCAAGCGATAGTCGAGGAGGATAACTTCTCTCTCCCATTCCTCTTTCCAGCTTTGTAGAGTAGAATTTTCCTACTTTCTAGTGTAATTTCTCACTGATTTAATTGTATAAACATTTTGAAATATTAAGTGCATGTTTTCTCTCTCTCTTTCTTATTCTGATTGTTTATACTGCTTCATTGTAATTACTCCGCTTTTCAACAAAAACCCTAAAAAAATACAATTGCGAATTTAGATCGACGTAGCCTCCTTGAGTTTGACCTGGGATTGCTATTTCGATATAAATTTTATTTGTTGAACATGAGTTCTTTTCTTTCAAACTACAACGACAGGTTTTCAAAACCAAATACGATAGCGTAGTAACCTATAGCTTCAACACTTACTGAGGCAACGAGGCAGAGGAGTAAAATCAATATATAGGCGTGCGAGCAGTTATCTATCCACGAAGTAGGACTATGTTTGTCCCCCTCCTTCACGCAGTGGTAGCATGTGATTATTTGTCAAATTGGTGTGCTGTTGCTGCCATCTTGGCCAATTAAAGGCTCGAGGATGCACCTGAAGGAGAATTGCGTCACCTGGGAATGTTGCCTGGAGCAATTGCAGCTAGAACATGGTAGCCGAGGTCGAGGAAGATGACCTGTAGTGGCGGAGAACCGTCAAGAACCTGAAAAGGATAGAACTGTCAAAATAGGTCAGGGGCTTCGCATGAGTGCAACGAATGTGGTGGTGGTGATGGTGTGTGGTGGGAGTGCGTATGTGCATAGGGCAAGGTTAGGGCAGAGCTATGAAGGTGGTGGTGTTTGGTAGGTGGTTAAGGCAAGAAAACCCCTCAATTTATTGAGGGGTTTTGCTCACGTAGTTGAGACGAAGCTTTTGGGATAGGTGGTGAGGCTTATGGTGTGGTGTAGCAGGCTTTGAGCCTCACCAGAGTGGTTGCCGGCTGCGGAGAAGATGGAGATGGATATGAGTGATTGGCGGTTGCGTATGTGTTGTGAGTGTGGGAGAGACAAGTAGAGGGAAAGAAGACGTGGAGGGTCTTAGGAGTGGAGGAGATAGGCGGAGGGCTCCAATTGTGGCTGACCGGAGCTAGAGAAGATGGAAACGATGGCGAACGGTGATGACGATTGAGGTAGAAGAATGCCCTCCCTTTGACCGGAGAGGTGCGCGAGGACGAGGGAAGAAGATAGGCCATGCAATTTGATGGTTGGATGGCTAGAAGAGGGGGATCAAAGGTGGTTGCCGGAGCAAAATAAGAAGGAGGTCGGAGAAGGACAAGGAGGGAGTTTCTTAGGCCAAGACTTGCTAAGGAGCTAGGGTTCTTGCCCTTGCTCCTTTTATAGGCCATGGGAAGGAGTTTAAAGCTTGGAGACCAAGCTTTCAAGCTTGGTAAGCTTGTTGGCAAAGGATACCCACATCTCTCATGCGTTTGCATGAGAGATTGGGAAAGAATTGGAGCCCACGAATAGGTTCAAAAGGAAGGCAATTACTTGAATCTCCCTTTTAATTTTGAGAGGGATTCATCAAATAATCAACAAGTTCTTGCCAAACAAAGCTTGCTGAAACACGATTCCTTCACAAAAATGATGGAAGGACCTATTTGAAAAGAGTGATGACAAATATAGGAGCCTTTTTGTAATAAATTCAAAAGCTGAGGAGCTATTTGGGATAATAAGAGTCAGACTTGGACTAAAATGCAAACTAGGTCGAAATGATCTCAGATTGGGGTCAAATTTTGATATAAACCTAATTTGAACCCAAGGAATCCAATGGTGAAGTTGAATTTTGGTTTTGACCTCATTTCATTGGGTAATTTACGTAAAAACCTAAATTAGGGCAATAGTCTGTCTGTGACTCTATTTTGGGTCAGAATGGGTTCTGATGGTCAATTCAAAGATGCTAAACCTTAGAAAATATTTTTATATAAATTTTAGAGGGTTTATGTGAATTTTATCTTGAATAGAACCTCAATTAATTAAGCAGGTCTAATTTTAGGGCTTCAGATGTCCATTAATTCTTGAAATGCGTGAAAACTTATTTCTGTTTGCATGAACCCACTTATTAGACAGTAATGACCAAATAACCTTTAATAAAACCTTGGCATACCCTGTGGTTATTTTGTATTTGTGATGAGATGGTGAAATTGCAGAAATAACCCTATTTTCATCTTTTCTTCTCAAAACAATGCATCCTGCTCTAGAGACCTTCTAACTGATATGTAGGAGCATTTATTGACTTTATTAGACCAAATTGAGCTAGTTATGACTCATGATGGTGTTCCCATTAGTAGTGTGTGACAAAAATTCAAGACACTTTGTTGCTCCTTCTCTGGAACACACCTACAGAAGACTTGGTCACGATCTATTCTAAATAGTTCGAGGTCTTCCTAGTGATAATGCTTAGTGTCAGCAGGAAATCTGTCTCACTTCTGCTTATTCCACGTACTGGGGGTCTCGCCAATGACCAAGTAGTTGATGACATCAGCATACCAAGTGGTCGTCGGGTGTACTGCAATCACAGTTCGTCGGGAAAGGTGCCATGAATGTCTCCTAATGGGGTTGAAGCCTCAACTAGGATTCTGGACAAATGATCTGCTACTACATTCTCGGCCCTTTCTTATCATGAAAATCAAGGTCAAACTCCTGTAGCAATAGAATCCATCTAATAAGCCTAGGTTTGGTGTCTTTCTTAGCAAGCAAATGCTTCAAGGCTAAATGATCGGTATACACCACAACCTTAGATCCCAAAAGATAAGACCTAAACTTCTGTAAAGCAAAAACTACCACAAAAAGTTATTTTTCTACCACAATGTACTTTTGCTGTAGACCAGTAAGGGTATTTCTAGCATAATAAAGCACATGAGGCTTTTTATCAACCCTTTGATCAATGATCTCGCTCCCATGGAAAAATCCAAGGCATCGCACATCAACTCAAATAGGAGGGTCCAATCGGGTGCTCTCAGAATAGGCGCAGTTATGAGGGCCTCCTTCAAGACTTAGAAGGCATGACGATGGGCATTTTTTAGGAGAGGAAAAATGACGAGAGTGTGGTGACGGGTGATGGGAGGAGAAGGCAAGGGTGCAGCTAGGGTTGGAGATGAGGGTGACTGGAAGACATGGAGATTGAGAAATCGGCAAAGGAGGGAGAGGAGATAGTAGACTTATGAGGGTAGGGCAACCAGATTTGTTTCAAGAGAGGGCTGGAAGAGGACGAACAAAGAGGTTCTGTGTTATAGCTGTAGACGAAGAGGGCATATGGTGGCAGTATGTAGAAATCCACTTGTGTGTTTGGCATGTGGGGGAGACAGACACAAATGCGACTCGTGCATAAGGGTGCGGTTGCAGCGTATGAAGATGGACCCTCTATGCCTGAAACAAGAGGTATTGAAGGAGCCTTGGCTGCTGCCACCGCCGGTGCAAGTTGGCCATACAATTGATGTAGAGATCCCCTTCTCTGAGGATATCCTATCCATGGAGATGATGCTGAGGGGTGCATTGATCGGTGAAGTTATAATTGGCAACCCTACCGTTGAAAGGTTCCATCAATTGGTGAGTTCCTTATCCCTTATCTCATCGAGTTGGAAGATTGTTGTGTTATCCCAGATGCATTTTCTTATTTTTGGTCTGGGAGTGATAGATGTGGAAAGGCTACATTTTCGCTTGAATACCTTTGAGAACATCAGTGTGTTGTGAAGGCTGGTCTCTCCCATTGATGGGGCACTCCCTGATTGCCTTCCCTAGAGATTGGGTACCAAGCAGGTGACGCTAGTGATCAAGGGACTGCCTCTGCATTTGAGATCAAGAGGGGTGCTCTCCAAGATGATTACAGGTTTTGCGTCCATTCCTGATGATACTAAGATTACAATCAGGGAAGGTGATGCCCGTATACTGCAAATCAGTGCTGAGGTTTTTAGAAGTGGGTTGATGCCTAATAACTTATTCGCTTGTCAGTGGTAGGGCAGGAGTACATATTTCCAGAATGGGGTTAGGATAAGACGTCTGATGAACGATCTAGTGAGGTACAGTGGGAAGAACCAGAGGGTTGTACGCCTTCAGATGATGCACCTGAGCCAAAGAAACGGAAAGACTGCCATGAGGAAGTCTTGGAGGGGGGGTCAGATGACTATGGATGATGACACTGCTATGGGAAATGCAAACCATACACATGAGGACCCTGGGAATTCCTCCAATTGTAGGGATGTGATTAAGGGGGATCAAATAGAAGTTAGCAGTGACAGAAAGGTCCGTAGGGATGTGACTCAAATGCCTTTTCCTGCGCCTGAAGATTTGATATTTGGGAAAGGAGCCAGCCAAAAGAGGGGGGTTGGGCGCTCTCCTTACATGCTTAGGAGAAGAAGCAAGAGGGGAGTTGAACGTATGAGTTGCTATGCTAACGTGTTTGGTTTTGAAAACCTTGTTGTTGTAGTTTGAAAGCGAAGAACTCGTGTTCAACAAATAAAATTTATACCGAAATTGAAATTCTAGGTCAAACACAGGGAGGCTGACGTTTGATTTAAAAACTACGCATTTGTTTTTATTTGTCACGAAATAATTCAATTGATTAAAACTATCTATCTATTTACAATAAATAGAAGAGAGAAAGAGTAAGGAGAGAATATTACAAACCGAAATCAAAACGAGATGTAGAATAAATAGGGAATTCAGCATTAAGGAGATTGTTTATTTCACTATTACAACTAGAAAGCAGTAAATCTACTCTAGAAAGCATTAAAAGAATGGAGAGAGAAATATCCTCCTTGACGGTCGCTTGGAGGATGAGCCAAACTACTCTAGAAAGCAGTAAAAAGAATGGGGAGAGAGATATCCTCCTTGACGGTCGCTTGGAGGATGAGTCGGATGGGACGATGCCTGGACGAAGGAGGACGGAGCAAGATGAAGGAGGACGAAGCAAAAGAACGGGAACGGGGCAGCACGTCGTCGTCATCGCGGGATCCACTTCCGAAGGAAAATGAAAATTTGGACTTTATCTCGCAACAAGCATTCCGGGTGTGGGAGAATGTTCTCTTGAGCTTTGGAGAGGTAAAGAAGAGAAGGAAGGGATGAGAATTTCGTGTGGAGGGGGTCTCCTTTTATAGTTGCAAGGAGTAGGGGAAATTGGTCATTACATCTTTAAAACATTAAATAAGGGGGCTTTAGACCATCGCTAAAGCCCCATCGTGGGCGTTGTGGGTGCTGCACGCACGCGCAATGCCTGGGCACGTCCTCTGAATCTCATCTGTCTGATCACGAGATCGGACGGTTTAAGATGCGCCTTCCCTGCTCCTCAACGTGCGCCCACCCGCATGCGATGCCGCGTGAGGCGCGGGCGTGCGATAGTGCGCAGGCACTATTGAGCGCCCGCAGCCGCCCGCTCAAGATCTGATGCTCACTCGCTCGCACGATTCCACGTCGCTCACCCGCTTGAGAAGACTTGATTGTGCGTGGGCTGCTCACGATAACATCCTCGCTCACTGCGCTGTGGAGCGCAAACGGTCGCGCGGACATAATCAAGGTGTCGCATCCACAGCCGTTGGATCTTGATCCAATGGTGGAGAAGCGGTTCTCTGATTGAAGAAGAGAAGGTGCAGCGGTGTTGGGGGCCGCTTGGACGGCTAAGATGGTGCCACGTGGTGCCATCTTGGTTGTCCATCTTCTGGATGTTGTAAATGGTGCCACGGGTGTCAGATTGACTCGATTTTTGTGTCGTTAGGCTACGATCGTCGATCCGAATCCATCCGTGTGGTCGGATTTGTCATTTGAAGTGTGGATTTACACCATCTTGGCCCTTGATCTTCTAGGGTTCCCTGGTCACTATCAGATGCTACAGATGCCTGATTAGGGCGATCTTAGAGTCGTTGAACTCCAGTCATCACCCTGATCACATCTGTACGGTTGGATCTTCGATCTGAGGCCCTGATAAAAAGTTTGCCCTGTCCAAGCACATAAAAGGAGACAATTAACCTCCATTTTATTAAAACTACTCTAAATGCAAGATGATGCATGTTATGCACTATTTATAGCATGCAATGCAATCCTATGCTTAAGAACATGCATAAACAGACATCTTAAGTAGTGTAAATGTGTTTACATCATACCCCAATGCCTATCTTTTCCTAGTCCCTAGCAAAAACTATATGCTATTTATAAAAGAATTAGGTTGGATTATTTGGGCATGAGTTATTTTCAATCATTAAGAAACTGTATACTTAGGATCTGAACTTTCAAAGACACCACAGTGCCTGAGTATCTGCCGAAATGCAGACCGCCTCAAGCCCTCACCTTATTCGAAGAAAATTTTCTTTTTCTCTTTTTCCTCTTTTCTAATTTTTCTTTTTTTTGGATTTTCAAGTTTTATTGTTAAAGAGTGGCTTTCTACGGTCATTCAACTCACCCAAGATTCGATGAGAACTCTAAGTTCTAAGCATCTTATTGTGAATGTGATAGACTCGTTGACCGGCAATTAAAACGGACTTCGAATTTCTACACCTCTAGGTGACCTCAAAAAGAATTCTGCCTAAAAGTGTATCTTTACAACCGGTAGCTTTCTCCCTACTTTTATTTTTTTACGGGGTCAACACAAGGGTGAATCCAGTGTATATCTCCCTGGTTTATTCTACTTCTCTGCTTCTTCCTAAGTGTTTTGGGAATTTTCAGTGCATTTACTGAGCTGGGTTCTGGACAACTGGTCGATGAGTTGTTACCACCGATAACTTGCCAGTCATACTCGTGCGGCGAAGTGTGGTTTATTTCTTTTTCTTGTTTTCTCCTTTTCTTTTTGATTTTTTTTTTTTTTTAAGTAGGTGGCTTCCCTGGTTTAAAATTTACCTAAAGGCAGCAAAAAGAGAAAGGTCCAATGATTGGGCTCTAGACAACCTACCTAAGGGCTGTTACCCACGATAACTTTTCAGCCATATCACCATAGAAGGTTCATTAGCTATCCAATTTTCGTTGAAATCGCCGAACAATGAGTCAGTGACAAGATATTGTGTAGATGCTTAAGACTCAAAATTCCCTCAAATCAAAGGGCGGGTTGATAAGTCGTGTACTTATCACCCAAACTTATTTACTCCAATTAAAATAGAATTCAGGATGGCGAGAACTCGAAAAAAAAATCCACATTTTAGTGGATACACGGGCTGATTAAGTTCAAAGACTTGAAGGGTCTTTGTGTTCAAATCATAATGTAGTATTTCTTAAGATTGAAAATTTTCTTAAACCCAAGTTCTCTTTCCTAATTCCATTTTTTTTTAATAAAAGAAAATAAAACAAATCTACAGAGCTGACGAATGAATTTAGAGATGAATATCCACCCCCCCCATGCCTATCTAATGCAATGTCCTCATTGTATTAGAAAGACATAAAATAGAGTGGAATAGCATAGAAAGCACCTGAATTGCATGAATGTCAGGTCCGCTCCGAGATGAAAACTAAAAAGAACTGTATAAGTGCTGAATTTAGTGCCTTCAGCTAGGCACACTATACAAAGAAGAGAAATAATGAATTCACAGGTGCAGGTCAGAATCAGAATAAACAAAAGAATCCTCTGACCTATTAGCAGAGGTCCATAGATGTGGACCAGATTGTGATGCAGACCCATACCCCATAATCGAGAATATCTTAGTTTCTGGATAAAAATTACCCAAAACCTAAAATCAGTATGCAAGCGGAGTCGGGCCTGCGATTTATAAGGATGCAACCCAAGACCAAAAAGTCAGGTTACAGAGAATTCAAGCTCAAAAGGATAATCGTTGAATGTGTGCTTGGGTTTGACATCCTCAAAACAAATGTCGTAAGGGTCCTGGTTTGATGGTTTCAGCTTAATAGGAACCCTTCGACTCAGTCTTGTACTTCCTCCGGAACTAGCTTCCCAAATCAGAACTTCCCGGCTCCTATCGTCCTCATTCAGCATGTCAATTTCTGGGACCTCTTGCATATTAATCACCCCATCTGAAATCTCCAAGTCTATATGATGTAGCTGAATCAGAATTGACTTGGGTCTAATTATCTCAGAAATAGAATCATCGATAAGCTCAACGGGGTGTAACTGACAATCAGGGCATTGAATTGAATCCTCCAGAAAATGTGATTCTGGATCTGTAATGTGTGCCCTAATAAGATCAGTTTCCTCAGTTCTTGGGCTATCAAATGATTTTCCAGATTCCTTAGGCCCAATCATCTCACAAAAATCGTGTTCTGTAAACTTGTGTGAGACTTTGCAACTTGAATCTTCACCATCAAAGAAATCAAGATCCATATCAATGTATGTCCCAAAATCATCTGTCACTTTCTTTTCCAAGGAGACATATGTTTCCTCGTACCCCAGCTCAGGGATCTCAAGTGAAGAAATCAAATCTTCCTTAATTGGTTGCTCTAATTCAATATGGTCAGCCTTGTAACATGTGTCCCCCCCAATAGGTGCCTGAGCGGGTTCTGTCATTGGCTTTCCTGAAGGGAGTTCATCCTGGGAATCATCCCATGATTGAATCAAAGCGACCACGAATCTCATCCTCAATTTCACTAATTTCCCAAGTAGAAACTCACCCGAGTTCTTATCCTTAACATCTTGGAGCCAATCCAACAAAGACTTGTTCAAATCATCAATCATTTCAATCAGGGGCTCCAATCTCTCAATGAAAGGTATTGGCTGAACTTCTAAAGATTGTATGATATTCCTCAAGTTAGCCAAAACCTTATCTTGAACCTGGTTAACCTGAACCAAATGAGTTGGTTCAGGGTTAGACGGGTTTGGGGTCAAAGTAGGGGAATTACGAATTGAGATTCGTTATACCCTTCCTGATAATAGGTCATTTCAGATTATTCAAAAGGTGGTGATGACCTAAAGGCAGTATAATTAGAGGATGGGTAAGGATTGGTGTATCATTCTTGATTGTAGATCGTATTAGGTTTTCCATGAAAGGTTGACAATCTATAATTGATGTGGCTCTGAGAAGGATAGAAATCACAATCAAAGTGTTCATGGTTAGACCCTAAACACGGAGGTCCGGAACTGTATCCTCAATCGAGTTATCCCAACTAACTGATGGTTGATTACAGTACGAGTCGGGATAATCGTCACGTTGAGGATAATTCAAAACAGGAGGGAAAGAGCGGGAATGAGTGTAATATGTGGAAGGATTCATGATAAGCAAGAGGAAGAAAGGCACCCTGCAATACAAACAATCAAACCTGTCCTTAAGTGGGCTAGCCTAAAGACCTACAGACTCCCAAAACCCGTCTTGAGATAAAGGAACGATTTGATCTACTTCTGTCTGTTCAATCCAACCAGTTAGAAGGAGGGACTGGGGAGAAGGTTCTTCCTTCGGCTTGCGCCTTCGGTTCCTAGTGTACCCCCAGCCGCTATCATATGATTCTGCTCCCCTAGCTAGACATCAGATTGAACAGTAGAAAAAGACTAATCGAAAATAATCTTGTTCTGGGCTCTGAAGAGCGAGTCCAATCCTTAAGGCCAACATCTACTCTGTTTTATTTAGGGCTAGGTTTGAATGTGCTTTGGAATGTGATGGGCTCTTAAATGGGTTGTGCCCTTAATGATTGATTGATTTGTGTGTGCGTGCACAACCAGTGGTTTTCAAGCAAGATTATTTTTTGATACGGTGAATTTTAAGGTTCAAATCTTGCTTAGTAGCTTTTAGGATTCAACGTTAGGTGTTATCAAACAAGTTTTGTTGGCACACCAGGTTTTGAAAGCACAGGTGAAAATATTTTCCTTTGAAGCTTAAAAAGAATGTGGAGTACCTGGTAAATCCCTAATAGTTGAACCTAAGTGGCAGCTACTTGATGAGTTGATTTTATTTGAAGTGGTGCGGCCCAATCAACTCAAACAATTGGCCTGTTCCACCACTTAATTAGGTACACAAGTGATTACCTAATCTTATTTCTACTCAATTATGTGTTTGGATGTGTGTACCGGTTTCAAAGATCGGTTTACCAGTTGAGTTTGAAAATCAGATGAGGTTGTGTACCTCTGTGAGATTTTTTTATTATTATTATTTTTTTAATGTGGGGGTTGGGGTGAGTATGGATGTCAAACAACAAACAATCTAACCTTAGAGTTTATAAGACACCTAGGTTGATTGATGTTTGTGTTATTATGTGGTGAAATGAAATCTAATGGGTGGGAGGTGGGGGATAACTTACAAAACCTTTCACAGCCCTTTACTCCAATCTACCGTGTTTGCTCGTCTCGAAAGAGTACCTGCAATCACAATAAGAAAGGAGAGAAGTGAGGTAAATGATTTGTAAGTTAGAAAATGCGAAGAAAAATCAAAGAGCGTCGCCTCCCCGGTAACGGTGCCAAAATGTTGAACGTACGAGTTGCTACGCTAACATGTTTGGTTTTGAAAACCTTGTCGTTGTAGTTTGAAAGCAAAGAACTCGTGTTCAACAAATAAAATTTATGCCGAAATTAAAATTCCGGGTCGAACACAGGGAGGCGGACATATGATTTAAAAACTACGTGTTTGTTTTTATTTGTCACAAAACAATTCAATTGATTAAAACTATCTAACTATTTACAATAAATAGAAGAGAGAGAGAGTAAGAAAGAGAGAATATTACAAACAGAAATCAAAACGAGATGTAGAATAAACAGGGAATTCATCATTAAGGAGATTGTTTGTTTCACTATTACAACTAGAAAGCAGAAAATAATTACACTAGAAAGCAGTAAATCTACTCTAGAAAGAATTAAAAGAATGGAGAGAGAAATATCCTCCTTGACGGTCTCTTGGAGGACAATTCAAACTACTCTAGAAAGTAGTAAATCTATTCTAGAAAGCAGTAAAAATAATGGGGAGAGAGATATCCTACTCGACGGCCGCTTGGAGGACGAGCCAGATGGGACGACGCCTGGACGAAGGACGGAGCAAGATGAAGGATGACGAAGTAGAAGAATGGGAACGGGGCAAAACATCGTTGTCGTCGTGGGACCCACTTCCGAAGGAGGATGAAAATTTGGACTTTATCTCGTGAGAAGCATCCCAAGTATGGGACAAGCTTCTCTTGAGCTTTGGAGAGGTAAAGAAGAGAAGGAAGGGATGAGAATTTCGTGTGGAGGGGGTCTCCTTTTATAGTTGCAAAGAGTGGGGGCAAATTGGTCATTACATCATTAAAACATTAAATAAGGGGTCTTTAGTGACGGATAAAATCATCGCTAAAGCCCCATCGTGGGTGTAGTGGGCGTTGCGCACATGCACAACGCCTGCGCACGTCCTCTGAATCTCAGCTGTCCAATCGTGAGATCGGACGGCTTAAGATGTGCCTTCCCCGCTCCTCAACGCGTGCCCGCTCGCGTGCGATGCCGCGTGAGGCACGGGCGTGCGATAGCGCATGGGTGCTATTGAGCGCCCATAGCTGCCCGATCAAGATCTGACACTCGCTCGCTCGTGCAATTCTGCGCCGCTCTCCCGCTTGCGAAGACTCGATCGCGCGTCAGCTGCTCACGATACATCCTCGCCCACTCTGCTGCGAAGCGCAAATGGTCGTGCGGACGTAATCAAGGCGCCACATCCACAGTCGTTGGATCTTGATCCAGCGATGGAGAAGGGGCACTCTGATTGAAGAAGAGAAGGTGCGGCGGTGCTGGGGGCTGGTTGGACGGCTGAGATGGTGCCACGTGGTGCCATCTTGGTCGTCCATCTTCTGGATGTTGTAGATGGTGCCACGGATGTTGGATTGACTTGACTTTTGCGTCGTTAGGCTGCGATTGTCGATCCAAATCCATCCGTGCGATCAGATTTGTCGTTTGATGTGTGGATTTACACCATCTTGGCCCTTGATCTTCTAGGGTTCCCCGGTCACTATCAGATGCTACAGATGCCTGATTAGGGCGATCTTAGAGTCGTTGAACTCCAGTCGTCGCCCTGATCACATCTGTACGGTTGGATCTTCGATCCGAGGCCCTGATAAAAAGTTTTCCCTGTCCAAGCACATAAAAGGAGACAATTAACCTCCATTTTATTCAAACTACTCTAAATGCAAGATGATGCATGTTATGCACTATTTATAGCATGCAATGAAATCCTATGCTTAAGAACATGCATAAATAGACATCTTAAGTAGTGTAAATGTGTTTACATCAGGCGCTCTCCTTACATGCTTAGGAGAAGAAGGAAGGAAAACTTAAGTCCCATTGAGGAGGAGATAGTTGCAAAATCTATTATGGTTTAATATGTGGAAAATTTGGCTCTGGGGGATCAACCATGTAAGGGATGAGAGTCTTAACATGGAATGTGCGTAGGTTGTGCAACAAAGTGAGAAGAGCTTCCCTTATCAGATATCTTGTGGAGTGGGAGATTGATTGTGCTCTTATTCAAGAGACACAGATAGAGGACGAAAATAACCTAGTCTGGGATTCCTTGAGGCAGTATGGGAGGGCTGATTGCGTGGGGATGGCAGCAAATGGCAGATCAGGTGGGATGGCAGTATGGTGGACAAAGTCCAATCTTAAAATGACTGAAATATACCGGGACAGACATGTGTTTACCTGTAGATTTCAGAGTCATCAAGGTTGTTTGGATTGGTTCATCTCGTGTGTTTATGGACCTTGTGTAGTAGCAAGTAGGGTGGAGCTGTGGGAAGACCTATCAGCAGTACATCAGAATGTCCAAGAGGTGCCATGCCTTGTCGATAGGGACTTTAATTATTCCCTGTCAAGTGGTGACCGACCTGGTGGCAGTACAGGCGGTGCATTGGCAGGGTTTCGATTGACTATGCAGAGCTTGGGAATCACTGAATATCTGGTCAGTGGGGTGGAATTTACTTGGAGAAATGGCAGTGGGCTCTTATCCAAGTTGGATAGGTCTTTTGGCAACTCTAGCCACTTGGAGAAGTTCCAGTTGTCTTCCACCATGAGCCTAGATAGGCCATTCTCTGACCATACGCCAATTGTGTGGGATTGTGGGGTGAGTGCTGATGTTGGTTCTTACTTCAAACTCAAAAAGTCATGGTTCATAGAAGAAGGGTTTAATGACATGCTGCCCAGCTGGTGGAAAAGCAAGATTATGACTAGGTCGGCTACAAAAAATTTGCATCAAAGCTGGCGGATATGCACATAATGCTAAAGGAATATGGGCAGACTGTGATGGCTATTAGGGAGCAGAAGAGAGTTGAGGCACTGGCTGAGGTTCAGAGGTTTGACTCAAAAGAATGCATGGTGGCTCTTAGTGCCCAAGAGCAGGAGTTAAGGAAATTTTGGCAGCAGGTTGTTGGGGAGGTGGATTTAAAGAAAGAGATGGATTGGCATGAGAGGTCCAAACAACTTTGGCTCAAGGAAGGGGATGCAAACATGAAATACTTTCATCTTGCTGCCAGTGCTAGAAGAAGATTCAACCTCATCTCCTTTATCAAAGTGGGTGAGAGAACCATTACCTCCACTCGTAAGATAAGAACTAAAGCTGCTCGTTATTTTAAAGAAACAGATAAGGTTGCACCAAGAGGCTCATGGAGGATGGCTTCGGCTGCTTTCCCAGGTGTCAACAATGAACAAGCTGCTATGTTGGTTGCCCCTATTACTGAACAGGAAACTGAAGAAGCTATCAAAGGTTTGAATAATGAGGGAGCTCCAGTATCGAATGGGGTTCAAGTTCTTTTCTAAAAGGAAATGTGGAGCGTTCTTAAGGAGGATGTAATGCGGGTTATACATGAGTTTGAAATGTGTGACTTCGAATTTGAAAGACTAAACAAATCTTACTTGTTCTTGTTACCAAAGAAGTCAGGTGCTGAGAGTTTTTTAGATTATAGGCCTATTGCGTTGTCGAATTCTATTTATCTTATCATCAGCAAAATCCTAGCCAACAGAATTCGTGGTGTCTTGCAAGACCTGGTTATGCCTGTCCAGTCTGCATTCTTACCTAGGAGGTCACTGCAGGAATCATTCATTATGGCTCAAGAAATTGTTATGGGGTGGCATAGGTGAATGACTAAGGCCTTCTTATGGAAGGTAGACTTTTATAAAGCTTATGACTCAATCTCATGGTCATATCCTTGGGAAATTCTTAAAAGGCGAAAATTCCCCTCCCCTAGATCTAATGGGTGAAATGGTGCATCACAACTGCCTCCTACTCCCCCTTGATAAATGGGAAACCCTGTCGAGCTTGGATCAAGTCGCAATGTGGGGTGCGACAAGGCTGCCTGTTGGCCCCACTGATCTTTAATTTTGCAGTGGATACGTTAGCAAGATATGCATGCAAGTTGGCCGCAGATGGGATGATAAGGGGTTATTCGATGACAAATAGAAGGGCTTTGGCCCCCATTCTCCAATATGCGGATGACACCGTTTTTTGTGTGGAAGGAGGGAAGAGGGAAGCACAGGTGTTATATTATATGGTCAATATATTCGGAGAAATTTCTAGGCTAAAACTAAATGGAAGAAAATCCTCCCTGGTTTGCTTTGATATGAATGGTATTGATCAGAATGACATTTCCAACATTTTGTGCACGCCTATGGTATCATTGCCAATCAAATATTTGGGTCTACCATTGAAATGCACAAAAATGAAGAAAACTAATTGGACTTTTCTCTTTGAGAAGGTGACTACGAAGCTTGAAGGCTGAAGCAGCTGTTACCTATCAAAAGGGGGGAGGCTTATCCTGCTAAATTCAGTTATCACATCTATTCCAGTCTTCTTCTCCGTCTTCCGAGCTACAAAGTCAATTTGGAAAAAACTTGATGTTATGCGCAAAAGGTTCTTCTGGAAAGGGGCTGCTCACTAAGGTACCTTCTTCCAACCTGTTAAATGGGATACAATTTGTTCTCTTAAGAAGTATGGTGGTATGGGAATCAGATCTCTCAGAGAGTTCAATGATGCCTTGTTGTTGAAATGGGAGGTCCAGCTACTGCAAGGGGAACAAAAACTTTGGATAGAGCTCCTACATGATAGTTATGGGGTGGCAAATGATGAGAAGAGTTGTTTGAATCCTCATAAGCCATCTCCTTTCTGGGCTTCTATGGTGCGTGCACTGGCTGATAATTAGAATCTCTTCAGATCAGTCTTGGGAGATGGGAGAAGCTTTAGATTCTAGTTGAAAAAATGGCTTCCTGGTGGGGTGATAAAGGATAGGTACCCTCTTGCATATTTGGCTGCTCCTGATAAGAATGCTGTGGTATGTGATTACTGGGACATGACTTCAGAGAATTGGATGATAAACAGTGAGGTGGGGAATGGCCATGGAACAAGAACACGGGCAGAAAATGAACGTCTCCTACAGGAATTTGCTGCTTTTAGACCTATGCCAGAGGAATGTGATACATACAAATGGGACGGGACATTCTCGTTAGCGGTTGCCTATGAGAAACTCATTTTTCATCAAGGTCGGCGAAGGTGGATGAAGTTGGGAGGAAATATGGAAATTGAAAGTACCATTGAAGGTGCAACTTTTTTTGTGGCTATGCAGAAGAGATGGTTTGATAACAGGAGATATGCAGCATAGGAGAATGGGCACTCCTACTCAATTTTGCCAATTGTGTGGGTTACATAATTATTGCAGTCATCATATTTTTTCTATGTGCATGATAATAGATAGTGTTTGGAGGAAGATCTGCAGGGATTCAATTCCCACGTGGGAGGATTTATGGAGTTCCTTTTTAAATTCGAATAAGGCATATGGGCCCATGGTGGTTGTCTTATGGTCAGTGTGGAGAGCTAGAAATGAGATTATTTCAGGAGAGTCCAATGAGTGTGCATAATATTGTACACAATTGCTAGAATCACATACATATGTGGGGTTCAATTTTGTAATCCTTTTCTTTCGTGTAATCAATAAAAGCTCTCCTGGATTGCTATCAGTGATTCAATAGCTTTCCTTTTCTTTTCAAAAAAAGACTTAGAAGGCGTTGACACATTTTGCATCAAAAATGAAGGGACTGTCCTTCTCCAGTAAGTCACAAAGTGGCCTAGAAATCTTGCTAAAATCATTAATGACGCACCTATAAATGGCTGCATGGCCTAGAAATGATCGGATTTGCTTGACATTGGTGGGTGATGGAAGCTTAGAAATGGACTCAACCTTGGCTTTGTCCACTTCTAAACCTTACTCAGACACTACATGCCTAAGAACAATGCCCTACTAAACCATGAAATGGCTTTTCTCACAACTAAGCACCAATCCTGTCACTTCACAGCGGGTGAGAACCTTTTCTAAATGTGAGAGACAGTGGTCAAAAGACATGTCGTAGATGGAAAATTCATCCATGAAAACTTCTACGAACTCATCAACCATGTTCGAAAAGATGGACATCATACACCACTGAAATGTTCTCGAAGCATTACATAGTCCAAATGGCATCCGATGGAAAGCAAATGTGCCATAAGGACTAGTAGAAGTAGTACGCTCCTGGTCGTCTGGAAAGAAGGTAATCTGATTGTACCCAGAATATACATCAAGAAACTAAAAGTATATATTCCCTACCAATTCTCCAATATCTTATCAATAAATGGCAAAGGAAAGTGGTCTTTTTGGGTTGCGGTGTTTAGGCTGCAATAATCTATGCAAATCCTCTTGCTAGTTGAGGGTCTGGTGGTGACTTTCTCCCCTTTCTCGTTCATCTCAACAGTGAATCTTGTCTTTTTAGGCACCACATGAATAGGAATGACCCATTTACTATCAGAAATAGGATAAATTATCCCAGCATCTTACCACTTCAAAATCTCCTTCTTCACCACTTCTCGCATGTTGAGGTTTAACCGTCTCTGCATATCTCTGAAGGGTTTTATGGAGTCATCCATGTAAATGTGATGCATGTAAAGAGTCAAATCAACCCCTTTGATATCAGCTATAGTCCAAGTAATGGCTTCCTTGTGTCATTTTAGGCATTCAATCAAGGTTCCCTCTTGCGCCTTAGATAGAGTAGTTGAGATGATGATGGGGAGCATATCGTTGGGTCCAAGAAAAACATACTTGAGGGACTCTGGGAGTGGTTTAATCTCTAAGTCGGGAGCTATTTGAATCATGGGAATTAGGTTCAATGTCCCCACCTTCGGTAGCAGACCTACCTTGATTGTCCATGGTGGGGAGAGGGACTTGGCTTTGACACCCAGCAGGTCATTTAATTCTGATATATCACCCTCACATTCTTTAAGAGTCGAGGTATGGTCTTTAGAGATGACCATTTGGAGGGGATCATCACATAAAAGAGATGGTGTCGTCTCCTCTAAATCTCATCGATCACGTCGATTTAGGAACAGTCATCCAATCCAAGTTGTTTATAGGCATCAAACACATTCAGTCAGGTTTTTCAGTTCCTAAAGCCCATCTTTAGCACCCCTGATTTGCAATTGATGGAGACATTACCAGTAGCCAAAAAGGGACATCCTAAGATAATCAAAGGTCTAGTTAGTATGTTGTATGGGTCAGTGTCTAATATCAGAAAATTAACAGGAAAGAAGTCCTCCACTCTTACCAGGACATCCTTTAAAAGCTCGCGTGGTGTCTTGAGTGATCTGTCAGCTACCTAGAGGATAATAGGACTAGGCTTCAACTCGCCTCCTCCTGATAGCTCATAAACCAAGCTTGGTAATATATTAACCCCTACACCCAGATCGAGGAGAGCCTCATCAATGTGTTGGTTTCCAATGACCACAGAAATATACGAGGCTCTTGGGTCCTGTAGTTTGGGGGGTGTACCATGTTGTAGGACTGAGTTAACTAGGTTAGGTAGGATGATCTTAGCCTAGACCTATTTCCGTGATTTTCTCTTTTGGGTGCACAAGTCCTTCAGAAATCTAGCATAGGATGGAATCTACTTGATAGCATCTAATAGAGGCAAGTTCCATCCTACCTTTGGCTGTAGATGAGCCAGTAGAAGATTCCTCAAGGGTGGATAAGTGCTCGAGAAAGGGCACTCTCGGCCTCTAGGTTGAGGTTGAGGGGTTGTCATGGCAAGAAAGAGGTGGAACGGTGACAACATCCTCCGGATGGGTGATTTCAAGCGAGGAGGGGCTAAGTGGCTTTTCCTCTGTGGATGTGTAAGTTAGTGTCGGGTTGGTAAGAGGGGTGTCCGTAGGAGTGCTTTCAGGTTTGGAAATTTCTTTGCCACTTAGAACGATCACAGCCTTAGCATGCTCCCTTAGAAAGGGCCTATTACGCCTAAGATTCTCCTCAGATGAGCTGGGCAATTTTTCAGGATCACATTGCCTAACAGCCTCAACAAGGTGGCTAGTTTGAGATTGCATTTATTGGGTTGCCTTATTATGAGATTAAATGATCATACTCTACCTTTTTGGCATGGTCTTCATCATGGCTTTAAGGTCATCCAACTCAGAATTGTTAGGCAGAGGAGGAGGTTGGAATTGTTGTGCCTGAAAGGGTTTTTTGGGTTGGGCTCTTGAGTTTCTCGAGTTGGAAGTATCACTTTGCTTCCATGAGAAATTGGGATGGTTCCTCCATCCAAGATTGTAGGTGTTGGCAAAAGGGTTGTTCTTGGGAGGTGGACGAAGCCCTTGGGCAACATTCAAGTCTGCTTGAACTAACTCGGGGAATTGATTAGCCAAGTGACACTCAACAGTGGCGTGAAGGCTGCTTTGGAAAATGGAGAATTCAAAAATATCATGAACTTGGGAAGCTAATTGCAGGAATGTGTCAGGGTTCGACATGAGCCTCTCAAAATTCTGATTCAACAATTGGATTTGGAAGACTAAATTCTGAGTAGCCCCAACTTCACTAGCTTCCACTTTCTTTTGGAGGATGTATGGTTTTCTATCCTGATAAGCTGAGGTCAAGTGGATAGAATTAGAACTTAGTGACTCAAATAATATCCAGGCCTGATCCTTCGTTTTGGTGAGAAAGGTTTCAGCATAAGCAGCATCCACTGTTTGCCTATGCCTATCAGATAGTCCAGTAAAGAACCTTTTTATCAATAGGCATTTAGGCACTTGATGATGGGGGCATAACTGAATCAGATCATTGAAACACTCCCAAGTCTCGTGGAATTGCTCCCCATCTAACTGAGTAAAATCCATGATTTCACTCCTGAAGTGGTTGGTTTTGCTCATTGGGAAGTATTTCTTCAAGAATTCTCCCTTAAGGGTGTTCCAATCATTCACCTTAGCGTCTAAGGTGTGATACCAATGTTTTGCCTTGTCCTTAAGGGAGAATGGAAAAAGGGTTCTCATCAGAGCTTCATGTTCGATAGGATCTTGCATTTTCGAATATGAAAATCGTTGTTATGTCGTAGTATAGTGCGAAATCTGATCAAAACAAAAATATTTCTAAAATATGAGACTTGGAGTCTCGATTGTTCGTCTCTCGGAGACGTTTAGGAAATGCAAATTAATTTCGATCTCTCTCGCTCTACTTGTTTAAGATCGCATGTTGATTTATAATAAGTACATATTCATGAATGACATGCTGTTGCAATAGAAATATAAAATGTGTGCAGGCAACTGATTATCACTTGAAAGATATGGTAGTCAAGCACATGGTGATTTTCTCACATAGACATATATATATATATATAGAAAGATAATTTCATTGATTGCATGATGGTGGTTACAGCACAGCTAGAGGAATGCTTGGTATAGGAAAGGTTGAAACATAAACTACTCGCTAGCAGAAAATGACTGCATACATCAATCTATGGGGGGATTATGCATGCATCGTTGGGGGAGAAATATGCAGCTACAATACTAAGCAATAATAAAGTAGTAAATCTATGAAGAACTATCTACTTAGTGAACGGAAATAAGGGCATTTGGAGGTGGGCTCCGATGGCCTTGACTTGGTTGAGAGGAGAAAGAGGGGAGGCTAAGAGTGCTTAGGCCGACCCTTGGAGAGGTGAGGAGGAGGTGATCCAAGCTTGGCGTGGAGGCGGTGGAGTCATGGTGGAGCTAGTGGAGATTGAGGCGTGAAGATGGAGTTATGCTATGGAAGGTGGAATGAAGCCAAGAATCAATGTAGCATGGATGGGTGCAAATGGTCACCCCTTATGTCTTTTTATAGACTTAAGGGTGGCTCTCTAGAGAACTATAGAATTCTCTAGAGAGGGCCTAGAGTGGGAGCTCGTGAGAGAGGGAGAGAGAGGGTGGAGTGGTTCTTTTAGATCCAAAAATGTGGATCTCAAAGAATTGTGGATCTCAAAGAAGACCCTTCCTTGGTTGCTTAAAATAGCAACCAAGGGTGGTGCCCAAGTGGAGAGAGTTGTAGAGAACTCTAGTGAGTGTGTGGGTGTGTGAATGGGTGTGTGTGTGTGAGTATGTTGTCGTGCCCTAGGTGGCTAACTGAGCTAGGTTAGGTCCTAATAGGTTTAGGTTAGGGTAGGTCTCAAATTAGGGTTGCAAACCCTAATTTACTAAAGAGAAAATGCAATTAATCTTAAAACAAGTTTAATTGAATGAGTGTGAACCTAATTGAGAGTGAAATAACTCAATTAGGTTGGGCTTAAGTCAATTGAACTCTCACTGAGTCCAATTGGACTTGTATGGGTTGAGGGCTGAGCTCCATTGGACTCTATGAGTCCAATTGACTAAGCAATGGTAATTGACTATGATCTAAGTCAATTGGGCTTAGTGAGAACCTAATTAGGTTCTTAGGAAGGTCTAGAGGTGGTGTACTAGGGTTAGGGTACCTGATGTAAACATGTTTACATTGAATAAGATGTCTATTTATGTATGTTCTTAAGCATAGAATTGCATTGCATACTATAAATATTACATAACATGCATCATCTTGCATTTAGATTAGTTTGAATAAAATGGAGGTTAATTGTCTCCTTTTATGTTCAGGGACAGGGCAAAATTTTTATCGGGGCCTCAGATCGAAGATCCAACCGTACATATGTGATCAGGATGACGATTGGAGTTCAACGACTCGAAGATCGCCCTAATCAGACATCTGTAGCATCAGATAGAGATCGGGGAACCCTAGAAGATCAAGGGCCAAGATGGTGTGAAACCACACTTCAAACAACAATTCTGACCGCACGGATGGATTTGGATCGACGATCGCAGCCTAACGGCGCGAAAATCGACTCAATCCAACAACTGTGGCACCATCTACATCATCCAAAAGATGGACGGCCAAGATGGCACCATGTGGCACCATCTCAGCTGCCCAACCAGTCGCTGCACTCGCCTCACCCTCTCTTCTATGTCGCTTCTCCGCCATTGGATGCACATCCAACGACTGTGGATGCACGCGCACAGAATGTAAGCGCGACACAAACGTGCTGGCGAGAAGGCAAGGCGCGTGTTCGAGCCTTCGCGAGCTGCTGAATGGGCGTGGGCGAGCGGGCTCCGCGACCGCTCGATCGCAATCGAGCCGCTACGGGTGCTTAATCCATTTCATGCACTATCGCATGCCCGCGAGTGATGCGAGATCGCACACGGGCGTTGCGCGCAGAAGAGGTGCAGTGAGGAGCAGTCACAGTCGTTCGATCTCACGATCGAATGGCCAAGATTCAGAGGATGTGGGCAACATAGAAGATGAGCGGGCGCCCCACTACGCCCACGATGGGGCTTTAGCGATGGTTTTATCCGTCACTAAAGACCCCTGATTTAATGTTTTAAGATTAAAAAGACCAAATTGGTCTCATTCCTTGCAACTATAAAAGGAGACCCCCTCCATACGAAATTCTCAACCCTTCCTTCTCTTCTCTCCCTCTCCAAAGCTCAAGAGAAGCTTGTCCCACACCCGGGATGCTTCTCGCGGGATAACGTCAAATTTTTGTCCCCTTTCGGAAGCGGATCCCACGATGACGATGACATGCTGCCCCGTTCCCGTTCTTCCCACTTTGTCCTCCTTCATCCTGCTCAGTTCCCTGTCTTTCAGGCGTCGTCCCATCTGGCTCGTCCTCCAAGCGACCATTGAGGAGGATATCTCTCTCCCCATTCTTTTTACTGCTTTCTAGAGTAGATTTACTACTTTCTAGTGTAATCATTTTCCCACTTTTTAGTCGTAATGAGTAGTGTAATGAACAATCTCGTTGTTAATGAATTCCATGTTCATTCTACATCTCTTTTTGGTTTTTGTTTGTAATATTCTCTCTCTTTCACACACTCTCTCTCTTGTATTTATTGTAAATAAATAGATAGTTTCTAATCAATTAATCTACTTCGTAACAAATAAAACAAATGCGTATTTTTAAACCAAACGTCCGCCTCCCTAAGTTCGACCCGGGATTTCTATTCTGATATAAATTTTATTTGTTGAATACGAGTTCTTCACTTTCAAACTACAACGACAGGTTTTTCAAAACCAAACATGTTAGCATAGTAACTCATAGTTTCAACATTTTGGTGCCGTTGCCAGGGAGGCGATGCTCTTTGATGTTATTTCGCGTTTTATAACTTACGAATCATTTACCTCACTTTTCTCCTTTCTTATTGTGATTGTAGGTACTCTTTTGAGACGAGCAAAAGCGGTAGATTGGAGTAAAGTGCTGTTGAAGGTTCTATAAGTCTTCCCCCACCTCCCACCCATTAGTTTCATTCCACCACATAATAACACAAAAATCAATCAACCTAGGTGTTCTTATAAACTCAAAGGTTAGTTTTGTTTGTTTGTTTGACACCCACACCTGCCTCAACCTCCACATTTAAAAAGAAAAATTAAAAAAAAATCTCACAGAGGTACACAACCTCATCTGATTTTCAGACTCAATTGATAAACTGATCTTTGGAGCTGGTACACACATCCAAACACATAATTGAGTAGAAATCAGATTAGGTAATCACTTGTGTGCTTAATTAAGTGGTGCAATAGGCCAATTATTTGAGTTGATTGGGCCACACCACTTCAATTAAAATCAACTCATCAAGTAGCTGCCACATAGGTTCAACTCTTAGGGATTTACCAGGCACTCCACATTCTTTTAAGTTTTAAAGGAAAACATCTTCACCTGTGCTTTCAAAACCTGGTGTGCCAACAAAACTTGTTTGAAAATACTTAAAGTTGAATCTTAAAAGCTACTAAGCAAGATTTGAACCCTAAAATTCACCTCATCAAAAAATAATCTTGCTTGAAAACCACTGGTTGTGCACGCACACAAGAATCAATCAATCATTAAGGGCACAACCTAGATAAAGGGCCCATCACATTCCAAAGCACATTCAAACCTAGCCTTAGGCGTTGGCCTTAAGGATTCGACTCACTCTTCAAAGCCCAGAACGAGATTATTTTCGATTAGTCTACTTTTACTATTCAATCTGATATCTAGCTAGGGGAGCAGAATCAAACGATCGCAGCTGGGGGGTACACTAAGAATCGGAGGCACAAGCGGAAGGAAGAACCTTCTCCCCAGTCCCTCCTAATTGGTTGGATTGAACAGACAAAAGTAGATCAAATCGTTTCTTTATCTCAAGATGGGTTTTGGGAGTCTGTAGGTCTTTAGGCTAGCCCACTTAAGGATAGGTTTAATTGCTTGTATTACATGGCACCTTTCTTCCTCTCGTCTCTCATGAATCCTTCCACTTATTATACGCATTCCCGTTCTTTCCCTCCTATTTTGAATTATCCTCAACATGACAATTATCCCGACTTGCACTATAATCAACCAACAGTTAGTTAGGATAACTCGGATTAGGGATACAGTTCCAGACCTCCATGTTTAGGTCTAACCCTGAATACTATGATTGTGATTTCTATCCTTCTCAGAGCCACATCAATTATAGATCGTCAACCTTTCATGGACCACCTAATACGATCTATAATCAAGAAGGATACACTGATTCTTACCTATCCTCTGATTACACTGCCTTTAGGTCATCACCATCTTTTGAACAATCCGAAATGACCTATTATCTGGAAGGGTATAATAAATCTCAATTCGTTAACTCCTCTGCATTGATCCCAAATCCACCCAACCCTGAACCAACTCATTTGGTTCAGGGTAACCAGGTTCAAGATAAGATTCTGGCTAACTTGAGGAATATCATACAATCTTTAGAAGTTCAGCCAATACTTTCCATTGAAAGATTAGAGACCCTGATTGAAATGATTGATGATTTGAACAAGTATTTGTTGGATTGGCTCCAGGATGTTAAGGATAAGAACCAAGGTGAGTTTCTACTTGAAAAGTTAGTGAAATTGAGAATGAGATTTGTGGTTGCTTTAGTTCAATCATGGGATGATTTCCCGAATGAACCCCCTTCAGGCGAGCCAATGTCCCGCTCAAGAACCTATTGAGGGGGACACGTGTTACGAGGCTAACCAGATTGAATTAGAGCAACCAATTAAGGATGATCTAATTTCTTCACCTAAGATCCTTGAGTTGGGGTACGAGGAAACGTATGTCTCCATCGATCAGAAAGTGATAGATGATTTTGGGACATACATTAATACGGATCTTGATTTCTTTGATTCTGATGGTGAAGATTCAATTTGCGAAGTCTCACGCGAGTTTACAGAATATGCCTTTTGTGAGACGATTAGGCCTGAGGAATCTAGAAGATCATTTGATAGCCCAATAACTAAGGAAACTGATTTTATTGGGGCTCACATTACGGATCCAAAATCGCATTTTCTGGAGGATTCAATCAAATGCCCTGATCGTCAGTTACACCCCATTGAGCTTATCGATGATTCTATTTTTGAGATAACTAGACCCAAGTCAATTCTGATTCAGCCACATCTTTTAGACTTGGAGATTTCAGACGGGGTGATTAATATGCAAGAGATCCCGAAACTTGACATTCTGAATGAGGAGAACAGAAGCTGGGAAGTTCTGATTTGGGAAGCAAACTTTGGAGGAAATAGAAGACTAAGTCTAAGGGTTCCAATTCATCTGAAACCATCAAACCAAGACCCTTACGACATCTATTCTAAGGATGTCCAACCCAAGCACACATTCATTGATTATCCTTTGGAGCTTGAATTCTCTGTAACTCGACTTTTTGGTCATGGCTTGCATACTGATTTTAGGTTTTGGGTAATTTTATCCAGAACCTGAGATATTCTCGATTATGGGGTACGGGTCTGCACCACAATCTGGTCCACATATGTGGACATCTACTGGCAGGTCAGAGGTTTCTTCTATTTATTCTGATTTTGATCTGCACCTGTGAATTCTTTATTTCTCTTCTTTGTATAGTATGCCTAGCTGAAAGCACTAAATTCAGCACGTATACAGTTCTTTTTAGTTTTTATCTCAGAGCGGACCCGACATTCATGCAATTCAGGTGCTTTCTACTCTATTCCACTATGTTTTATGTCTTTTTAATACAATGAGGACTTTGCATTGGAAAATCATGGGGGGGTGGATATTCATCTCTGAATTTATATGTCAGCTCTGTAGATTTGTTTTATTTTCTTTTATTTATATTAAAAAAATTTGGAATTAGGAAAGAGAACTTGGGTTTAAGAAAATTTTTAATCTTAGGAAATACCATATTATGATCTGAACACAATGACCCTTTCGATCTTTGGACTTAATCAACCCGTGTATCCACTAAAATGTGGATTTATCTTTTTAGTCATCGCCATCTTAATTCTATCGTAATTGGAGTAAATAAGTTTGGGTGATAAGTACACAACTTATCAATCCAGCCTCTGATTTGAGGGGACTTTGAGTTTTAAGCATCTACACACTTTCTTTGCACTGACTCTTTGTTTGGTGATTTTAACGGAAATTGGGTAGCCAATGAACCTTCTAGGGTGATATGGCTGGCAAGTTATCGTGGGTAACAGTCCATAGGTAGGTTATCCAGAGCCCAATCACTGGACCTTTCTCTTTTTGCTACCTTTAGGTAAATCTTAGACCAGGGAAGCCACCTACTTAAAAACAAAAAAAAAAGAGACAAAAAGAAAGTCAAAGGAAAAGAAAAGAAAGAAAAAGGAGAAAAGGAGAAAAGAAAAAGAATAAGCCACACTTCGGCACACGAGTATGGCTGGCAAGTTGTCGGTGGTAACAGCTCATCGACCGGTTGTCCAGAACCCAGCTCAATAAATGCACTGAAAATTCCCAAAACACTTAGGAAGAAGCAGAGAAGTAGAATAAACTAGGGAGATATACACTGGATTCACCCTTGTGCTGACCCCGTAAAAGTAAAAGTAGGGAGAAAGCTATCGATTGTAAAGATACACCTTTAGGCAGAATTCTCTTTTTAAGGTCACCTGGAGGCGTAGAAATCTGAAGTCCATTTTTACTGCAGGCCAATGAGTCTATCAGATTCACAATAAGATGCTTAGAACTTAAGGCTCTCATCAAATCTTGGGTGAGTTGAATGGCCGTAGAAAGCCACTCTTAAACCCTAAAACTTGAAAATCCAAAAAAAGATTAGAAAAGAAGAAAAAGAGAAAAAGAAAATTTTCTTTGAATAAGGCGAGGGCTTGAGGCGGTTTGCATTTTGGCAGATACCTAGGCACTGTTGTATCTTTGAAAGTTCAAATCCTAAGTAAATATTTTCTTAATGATTGAAAATAACTCGTGCTCAAATAATCCAACCTGATTCTTTTATAAATAGCATATAGTTTTTGCTAGGGACTAGCAAAAGATAGGCATGGGGATGTGATGTAAACATGTTTACATTGCATAAGATGTCTATTTATGCATGTTCTTAAGCATAGAATTGCATTGCATACTAGAAATATTGCATAACATGCATCATCTTGCATTTAGATTAGTTTAAATAAAATGGAGGTTAATTGTCTCCTTTTATGTTCAGGGACAGGGCAAAATTTTTATCGGGGCCTCGAATCGAAGATCCAACCGTATAGATGTTATCAGGGCGACGATTGGAGTTCAACGACTCCAAGATCACCCTAATCAGACATCTGTAGAATCAGATAGAGACCGGAGAACCCTAGAAGATCAAGGGCCAAGATGGTGTGAATTCGCACTTCAAACGACAAATTCGATCGAACAGATGGATTCGGATCGACGATCGCAGCCTAAAGACGGGAAAATCGATTCAATCCGACAACCGTGGCACCATCTACATCATCCAGAAGATGGACGGCCAAGATGGCACCACGTGGCACCATCTCAGTCACCCAACCAGCCACTGCACTCGCCGCACCTTCTCTTCTTCGTCGCTTCTCCACCATTGGATGCGCATCCAATGGCTGTGGATGCACGCGCACAGATCGTAAGTGCGACACAAACATGCTGATAGCATGTTGGTTAAACGCGCTCGCGAGAAGGTGAGGCGCGCATTCAAGCCTGTGCAAGCAGCTGAAGGGGCGCGAGTGAGCGGACTCCACGACTGCTCGATCACGATCAAGCGACTACAGGCGCTTAATCCGTTTCATGCATTATCTCACGCCCGCGCGTGACGTGAGATCGCATGCGGGCATTGCGAGCAGAAGAGGCGCGATGAGGAGCACTCTCAGCCATTCAATCTCACGATCAAACGGTCGAGATTTAGAGGACGTGGGCGGCGCGGAAGATGAGCAAGCGCCCTACTACTCCCACGATGGGGCTTTAGCGACGATTTTATCCGTCACTAAAGACCCCTAATTTAATGTTTTAAGTTTAAAAAGACCAAATTGCCCTCATTCCTTGCAACTATAAAAGGAGAACCCCTCCATACGAAATTCTCATCCCTTCCTTCTCTCCCTCTCCAAAGCTCAAGAGAAGCTTATCCCACACCAGGGATGCTTCTCGTGAGATAAAGTCAAATTTTTGTCCCCCTTTTGGAAGTGGATCCCACGACGACGATGATGTGCTGCCCCATTCCCATTCTTCCCACTTCGTCCTCCTTCGTCCTACTCCGTTCCCCATCTTCCAGGCGTCGTCCTGTCCGGTTCATCCCCCATGCGACCGTCAAGGAGGATATCTCTCTCCCCTTTCTTTTTACTGCTTTCCAGAGTAGATTTACTGCTTTCTAGTGTAATCATTTTCCTACTTTCTAGTCGTAATGAGTAGTGTAATGAACAATCTCGTTGTAAATGAATTCCATGTTCATTCTACATCTCCTTTTGGTTTTTGTTTGTAATATTCTCTCTCTCTTTCACTCTCTCTCTGTCTTCTATTTATTGTAAATAGATAGATAGTTTCTAATCAATTAATCTACTCGTGACAAATAAAACAAACGCCTATTTTTAAATCAAACGTCCGCTTCCCTGAGTTCGACCCGGGATTTCTATTCCAGTATAAATTTTATTTGTTGAACACGAGTTCTTCGCTTTCAAACTACAACGACAGGTTTTTCAAAACCAAACACGTTAGCATAGTAAGTTGTAGTTTCAACAGTACCTTAATTTAGGTTCCCAAGGGGTTGGAATTAGGTTTTAAGGCTTATTAGGATACAGTAACCTAATCTAAGGGTGGCTAAGGCTTGGAAGGCTTCTAGGGCAATCCTAGGGCTAGGATTGAACCTAAGTTCTTCATAATTTAACTGCTTTACTTCTACTCAATAGAATATCATACCTCAACCCTTTCGTTATTTCTCTACTACATTTTATTCTAATCTTCCGCTCCAGCTTTGATGCAGCACTAGCTTCAGGTCTAGCTTCAGATCTAGCTTCAAATCCAACTTCTAAGCTTCTTATTTCCTGCAATTTATATAATGCACTTAATTAGTACATTATATCATTATTTCATGCATAGCTAAAGGAAAGCAGTAAAGATGCAAGTAATGCTTATGCATGCATGAATTACACTAGCTTATGCTAAGTTCTAGCCTAATTTAGGTCAATTATGACTCCACGGTGAAACTTCAGAACTTTACTGATGAAGTGATTGATGTGCAATCACTTCATCAGTAAAGTTATGAAGTTTCACCATGGAACAGACCTCAATGAACTCCTCTAGATGCCGGAAAGGGTCCTTTCTAGTAGTACCATAAAAGGATGGCAACAAGGATATGGTACTACTCTTGATCTCATAAGGATTGTCCCCTACTACTCTTCTTAGTGCTTGACTAGGTTGGTTAGTCTGAATAAAATAGTCTCTTAAAGTTATTTGTTGATTTGCTCCTTGAACATCCATCTCTTCTTTCCTTTCTCTTTGGTAGGCTCTCCTAAGGATTATCTCAGGCTCAGGCTCAGGATCAAATACTAAACTACCCTTAAGAGAGCATCTACCAAGCATACAATAGCCACAAAACACAATTCAAGTTCTTACCAATTTGAGTAGGTGTAACCCCCAAACCAACTTCATAGATAAGCCAAATGGGGTCAAGGAAGTGTTCCTCTATTCCCACTTAAGTGGTATAATAGGAATGGGGCTACTTGAGATTCTAACCAATTCTATTTTGAAGAAGGTTGAGGTCAAGTTAGTTGATATAGATGACCAAACAAGTTATTCAATCAATTACACGACCTAAACCAACCTTCAAGTGCCCTAAGAGTTACACTTTGCTTAAATGATATTCTCAAGTGATATAGTGAGAAGTTGCTCCAAGGATGAAACTAAGGGATGAAAGTAAGGTGAACCCTTCCTTTGAGGCGATGCGTATGCAGTACTTCTTAACTACCCTTTTGATCCTTTAAGGGGTGTCCCCCTCCTTAGAGCATCAAAATACTTGGCCATAGGTTAATACCACCACCACAATGTGAAATAGGAGGGTCTGCATAGATAAAGAGATCGATGCCTATAGCCTTAAGGGATTGAGACCTAGTGCGGTGCCTAAAGCACATGCTTTGTGTGAGAAGTGTGCATCACACTACGAACAACAATTTTGCTTTATGAAAGAATCGCACACAAGTTCTTTAACCTAATCAAGTGTGATTTTACTTTTAAGGCCCAATCTGATTGGCAATCCCAATTTTTAGAAAGTGACCACTTAATTAGGTAGATTCAATCATAATCAGGTGGTCTTTGAATTTATCCCAGAATGTAATGCTTGATCAAGCACTGGATGTAAAGATAAAAGAATATTCCTGACTCCAACAATCTTCATGTAGGTAATGTACGCAATGCAGGTAAGTAGATCTAACGTGTTGCTCAATCACCCCTAAATTGCATGCACCTAAGGGTATGCAACTTCTAAGCAGGCAACTCGATTTTTTTTTTTTTTTTTGGGCAAGCAAGCCAACAACTAAACTAGATAATACTAATAGCTAAAGAAAGTAGGGGTAGATCCCAGAAAACCAACCCTGATGCTACAAGGGTGAGAAAATTGAAATGAAAGCTAGTAAGCTCAAATCTCATATCTCCTAATCCAATCAGTCCTGAAGGAGAATCCCTTTGCTGCAAGATCTAGGTCTCCTTCTATCTCCTTGTGTTTTCTAGTGGACGTGGCTCAAGGTCCACGTCGAGGCTCTAATGTGCCTATCATCTCAACCCATTGATTTCCTCTCATAGAAAAATAGAGTTCAGTCAAGACAAATTGTTCCTCAGAATAGATCAAAAATATCAAGTGAATCTATTACATCTGTTCCTTCCCCGACAATGACGCCATTTGATTGGAGCATTTTTGCTAAAACATGATAATCGATGAAACTAAGTGTCGTCGCGTAGTATAAATCATGGTGTAAAAATGCTTAAATCAACAGATAATCAAATAAGAACTCATCAACTATGTAATCAACTCAAATATGTGTCTCATGCATCCATATAAAAATCAAGTCACAATGAACCACAGAAAAATATGTCGTTTCCACAGGGAGGCAAATACGCACAAACAATATAAAAATTATAAGCAGTGATTTCCAATTATTCAAAGAAAATAACTGAACTGAGGAAAAAAAAAGTTTTAAATCATAGTGAGGGCAGTTACGGATGTGGTACAGTGACGTTGGGGGCGAACACAGTAGGTGAAGTCGTTGTGTAATTGTTATGGTTACAGAGTTAGTGCTATCACCACCAACCATAGTGGTGGATGGTTGTGAAGGATGCTGTCGAGAAGTGTCGGAGACTGTGGTCATCAGAAGCACAGTGGAGCACGTAGGCAGTCACAGTTGCTGCTATCGAGGATAGAGGGCACAATTGGTGTCATGGATGGAGGCACATTGGCTATTTGCAAGAGAGAGAGAATTGAGGTGAAGGTCGGGACCTTCTATGAATGTGTTTGTGTTGGTGAGGGTGCATAAGGGCCTACGAGAAGAGAGAGGTCAGGTGATGAAAGACTCATCATGGCTCCTAATTAACACTAATTAGCTGGTTTCCCTAGCTAATTACTAAAGAATACCATTAATACAGGGCTAATTATAATATATAAGTAAAATAGTAAGGACCTATAAAATATGCTAAAATAATGTAATTAAGGTTTAATTAACATTAATCTAAGTTTAATTAATAATTAGGACTCAAATCATAACCATTTAGCTATATATTAGGTATTTAATACAACTTATATTAATTAATGACCTAAGTTGTTAATTAATCTATTTAAGTTAATCACTTTAATAAATATAGCTAAAATGGGAAAAAATGTAATTTCAAGCTATATATATTATATTTACATTATTTATAATTATATAGAAAAAGTTGAAAAAGAAAAATTAAAATAAGCCTTCAAATCCATCGCTTGCACTTTTGCCTTTAACTTCCATTTCAATCGAGTCCTTTTTATTACATATAGGTCCTTCTATATTTACGTACAGGTTCATATGAACACCACCTTCTTCAACCTCTTCTTTCTGGATAGCTGCTGTTGTCCAGTTAACACACCTCATGATGACCTCCCATCAGACGTCATCTCACCTCCAGAGCTTGAGTCCAAGCTCCGCTCACCTCCCTCTTTTGATCCACCGGTCCAAATAACCTTTAAATCCTACTTTTACTAGGTGATTAACCTCATCGATGTTAGAGAAGACGCTGGAGGTTACATCGAACTTGGATGCATTTCCATCCAGATACATTCCCCTTTACCTCCTTTTCCACCTATAAATACCCCTCCATACCTCTGATCTCGGTTAGCAACTCCCTATCCCTCTTCCCCAAATCGAGTTGCTGATAGGCTATTCTTCAACAACTCTGGCGACCTTCTTCTTCTTCTTCCAATTTTCTCCGGTGAGATCGACTGCTTCTTCCTCTTTTCATCATCCTCTGCTACATCTCTGGATGCTACCATGTTGTCAATCATTCTTCCTCCACTTTGTATTCATTGTACGTCGAAGCTCTTCCTCTTTTCCTTTGATTTCCTCCTTCGAAGAACCTCGATGGAGATCTCCTACCCCCAATTCTTCTAAGTAATAGTAGATTTATGTTTATAGTATAGATTAGAGTAGTTTAGCGTAGTTAACTAGTGTAGATAACTTCGTTTAATGCTTATTTTGACTTCGTCTTCTCCGACTTCAGCAAGCCTCACCTGGCTTGTCCAGATCTTGTTTCATCTTTTAATCATGAATTTCACACTCTACACCTCTCCATGATCATTTCTACTCATCTAATTGCATGATTTATCACCTTATACGCCTAAACCACCTCACTTGCAATTGAGCACCTCCACTGTCTATGGTGGAGGTCTTAGAAAGATTACACACTCAATTAGGGTCCTTCATCACTCCCTAACATCATTAGGACCCTTTTCCCCTAGTTAATTAGATCAATGATCATCTACACACAAAATGCCTAAATCACACTTAACCTCTTGAGCTCGCTGTCAATGGTGGCTCAAGAGGAGTTAGTTCACTAATTACTCTTCCATATAGCATTGTATCACCTTCATAATCAATTCCCCTCAATCAATTGAGTGAGAAACCATTTCTTGAGTTTATTCGAACTCAAGATGTTCATTGAATGAATTTCTTGACAAATCCTTATGTTTGATCATCAATTGCATTAGTTGACTTGTTCTTGAGGTTCTTTGTAACCTTAGGAATCTTTTAAGATCATTCTCGAGGTGTTTCATGAAGATTTTATCTCTAGCGACTTTAATCGACCTTCACTGGAGCTCTGGCAACCTCGAACACGAGCTACAGAGCTCGGAACATCTTGAGAAGCTCCAGATCACTTTTCTGTGATGAGAGGATTAGAATCCATTAATTAGACCTGAGTTTTAATGATTAATCTTCTTTATTGATCTTCATCTTCTCCAACTCTGGCGGAGTTGGAGCGATGTATCTGTTGAGGTTGAGATGTCGGATTTAGGTCCTGTAGCTTGAGTGTACTTCGTAGAATCTAATTTAAGCCTCACTTAGGTCTTAAAACCTATGGTTCTTTCTGTCGAACAACTTACAGATTGAGCTTTGACGATGATGTCTGTGAGCATGTATAGAGTGTTCAAAACATTGTTTTGAGGTGCTCATTCAATTTCTTAGATGGAATTTAGTCTAACTAGGCTTTTAATTTGATCGGAGATACTTTAATTTGAAAAGTTAAATCTAAGGCTCTTAAGGACAACTCTGAGTTGATTTTGAGGATTTAGAGATTGAATCTCAGAATTAGGAGTTGATTGAATCTCAGAATTAGGAGTTGAATTCAGCTCCTGCAAGTCATGTGAAGTATTTAGAACTGATTTGAGTGACTGATGTAAACACAATTACACTACTTAAAAGGTCTATTTTTGCATGTTCTTAAGCATAGGATTGCATTTCATGATATAAATATTGCATTACATGCATCATCTTGCATTTAGAATAGTTTGAATAAAATGGAGGTTAATTGTCTCCTTTTATGTGCTTGGACAGGGCAAATATTTTATCAGGGTCTCGGATCAAAGATCCAACCGTATGGATGTGATCAGGGCGACTATTGGAGTTCAACGACTCCAAGATCGCCCTAATCAGGCATCCGTAGCATCAGATAAGTGACCCGGGAACCCTAGAAGATCAAGGGCCAGGATGGTGTAAATCTGCACTTCATATGATAAATCCGACCGCATGGATGAATTTGGATCGACGATCGCAGCCCAATGACACAAAAATCAAGTCAATCCGACATCCGTGGCACCATCTACAACTTCCAGAAGATGGGCGGCCAAGATGGTGCCACGTGGCGCCATCTCAGCCGCCCAAACGGCCGCTTGCATTTTGTGAAGGCCCCCACCCGATCGCTCTCCGCCGTCAGATGGAGATCCAACAGCTGCGGTCGCTCGCGCTTAAAAGCGCCCGCGCGACCATTTCGTTCGCGTAGCGCAGCGGCAACGTAGCTGCGGGCGAAGCAGAGGTCGCGGGTTCGAGCCGCGGTGAGGGGGTGGAAGGTGCGGGCGAGCGAGCGCGGACGAGCGTCAGATGAAGATCCAACGGCTGCGCGCGCTCAATCAGGACGACGCGCGATTGGACGCCGGGCGGGCACGCTACGCAGCGGGCGCGGACGCGATTTAAGCCGTCCGATCGCTGAGACTACGCGGACGTGCGTAGGCGTTACGCGCGCGGGCAGCCGAGCGGGCGCGCGTGGGCGCGGCGGCGACGGCCACGTCGGGGCTTTAGTGACGGATTTATCCATCACTAAAGACCCCTTATTTATTATTTTGAAGATGTAATGTCCATTTTGCCCCCACTCCTTGCAACTATAAAAGGAGACCCCCTCCATATGAAATTCTCATCCCTTCTTTCTCCTCTCTACCCCTCCAAAGCTCAAGAGAAGCTTGTCCCACACCCGGGATGCTTCTCGCGAGATAAAGTCCAATTTTCGTTCCCCTTCGGAAGTGGATCCCGCGACGACGACGGCGTGCTGCTCCATTCCTGTTCTTCTGCTTCGTCCTCCTTCGTCCCGCTTCGTCCTCCTTCGTCCAGGCGTCGTCCCGTCCGGCTCGTCCTCCAAGCGACCGTCGAGGAGGATTCTCTCTCCCTACTCTTTTTACTGCTTTCTAATATAGATTTACTGCTTTCTAGAGTAATCGCTTTATGCTTTCTAGTTGTAACGAACGATCTCTTTTATGATAAATTCCTTGTCTATTCTACATCTCATTTTGATTTCCATGTGTAGTATTCTCTCTCTCTCTCTTACTCTCTCTCTCTCTTCTATTTGTTGTAGATACTTAGTTTAAATTGAATTTCTTCTGTAACAAATAAAAAATGAAATGCGAAGTTTTTAAATCAAACGTCCGCCTCCCTGTGTTCGACCCGGAATTTTAATTTTGGTATAAATTTTATTTGTTGAACACGAATTCTTCGCTTTCGAACTACAACGACCGATTTTCCAAAACCGAACACGTTAGCGTAGGTTCGTAATCGTTCAACAGTGACTTTCATCGAGATTTAAGGAGAATTTTAACCTCTGATCACTTTGGGTTATTTCTGAAACCCAAAAGTCGTTGGTAGTTTTTTGTTAAGGTTTGTTGCCAAAATTAGCCCAGCTCAATCATCTGTCACTCTCTGAATCAATTCAGATTCAATTTTGATGCTTACCTCTATCTGGTGAACCTTTCACTCTGGAAATCAGAGTTCTGAGCTTCATGATCAAAGCTGTAAAGCTCATTGAGCTTCCAAAGCTTCTCTAACCTCAACACTCTCCCCAACCCATGCAAAATGATCTATTGAACCTACCTTAATCCTCAATTGAGAGGATTATTTTGATTTGAAGGTCAAATGACCTATTTTTCTCATCTGCAGTATAGTAGAAGAACATGGCGAATGTGTCATGTTCTCATTTTAAGTTCACAGATCAAATGTGATCCATTCTCTAAATTGAAAATCACAATCAATAGAGCTTTCCAACGAGCTATTGCTTGCTCGATTTGGAGCTTTGAGCTTCACGCAATCGATGTTCAAAGTTTTGACTTGGAGTGAGCTGCGCTGAACGAGAAGTGGTGAAGATAAGCCCGCATCGTTGGATGACAAAGCCTATTTAAGGTCTCGTGCCACCCACTGGTCGTCAGCGCAAGGTGCACCTTATGAGCATATGGGTGTGCGCGTGGGTGTGTATAGGTGGGGAGCCCATTCTAAGCATATGTGGGCCTATTGGGTCTAAATTGTACAAAAATACACCTTAAATGAACTAGGGCCTATCTAGTAATGGTTTGATCCGACCTAATGGGCTGTAAATCCTATGAAGAGTGGGCCTACCCATTAAACACTAATTTTTGTCTAAGTGAGAAAGGCTCTAAAAAGTGACTAAATGTTGAGTTGAAAAGGCTGAAGGCTGAAAGATGTAAGGGTTGAAATGGTTAAGTGTTGGGAAAGCTGAATGAGGTACTAAGGATAAAGGCATTTGTAATTACGTGTTAATCATTCTTTTTAATGCCTTAGTGTGTAATCATTTGTTGTAATTTTTCTTGCTTTCCATTGTAATATCATTCTTGATGTATATTTTCTTTCATATATGGAATAATTGCCAAGTTTAATGTTCAAATTGTATGCAATTGTTCATGAGGTTAATGTATGTAGTAATTATTAGTTAATTAAACCACTAATCAAGTAGAGTAACTTAGTTAAGTATATATTAGTATAATGACCAATAGTATAGAGTAGTGTAATATATTAACTAAGTAATAGTAATTAGTTAGTAAATGACTAAGTATAGTAGTAATTAACATAAGTAATTAATAATAGAAGTAACTTCCAATAAAAATGGTGAATAATTAAGCTATCATACCTCTAAGTGATCGACCTGGACTCAACCAGTTAAAAATAATAACTCTAAATGTTAGGTTATCTTACACCCTTTACTATGATTAACAACGATAAATTAATTAAGCGAGGTAGCCTAAGCATCGATTTAACATGATTAATTACGACTAATAACCTTAATTAACTATGTTGAGAAATGACTTATCATCAGGGCCTTCCTTCCTCATTTTGGGATGTGCATCCTCTTTAGAGGGAAAGAACGAAGGGCCCTTAAATGAGTGGGCATTTTGATCGTGATTGGAGGTAGAGAGATGGAAGGAAAGGGATGGTGGCAGTGGCAGTAATCAATGGGAATTTAGCGTTAAAAAAAAGGGAAAAAAATGAGGGTGGATGGCAGTGATCTCTTGATTAAGATCCAGGGCTCCTGGTATTTTGACAAAGAGAATCCAACTTGTTTAAAGAGATCAGTTAATCAAAGATTCATATTTGAGATGAGAAAAAATGACTTGGCTTTTCCAAAAATTGTCTCTCTTTTTGTCAAGGAATCAAAATGTCAAGATTGCATTCCCAATTACTATGATGCCATTGTAGTTTCCAAAATGACCCTGCATAAAAAAAAAAACTAATCAAATTACATACAATTTAATAAAATGCAGGGGATGACAATTCTAAAGCTTAAATAATTTTATCAATGTAATGCATGCTTTAAGTTAGATTTTCGTCCCACTAATAATGTACTTAGGCTTACTTATACTCCACTAAAGTGGACCTATCACTACTAGATGAGTCGTTGGTCATCAGGGGTTCAACAGGGTAGCTTTGGGTAGCTGAGATAGTATTCAGGGATTGTGAGGTGGACATCGAGGGCTATACTTTGCTAGCTGACCTGATGGAAATTGAGATGAAGGATTTTGATGCCATTCTCAGCATGAACTGGTTGTTAGGGCACCATGCGTCGGTCAATTATTTCGAGAAGAAGGTTGTCTTCTCGATTCAAGGAGCACTGCAGTTTGAGTTTTATGGTAGATCTGAGAGCAGACTTGTTAGGTGTATCTCAGCCTTGTAGGCAACCAGATTACTGAAGGGGGGGTGCAACGGATGCCTTTCCTACATATCTGCAGCCCCAGGAGAGAAGCCAGAGATGAGGAGTATACCGTTCGTATGGGAATACGTTGATGTGTTCCCAAAGGACCTCCACAGAGTTCCACTTGAGCGAGAGATCAAGTTTGAGATCTCTCCCATTCCTGGAACCAATCTTATATTGATTACTCCATACCGGATGGCACCAGCAGAGTTGAAGGAGCTAAAGATGCAGCTTCAGGAACTCCTTGAGAAGGGGTTCATTCAACCTAGTGCCTCGCCCTGGGGGCCTCCGGTATTGTTCGTGAAGAAGAAGGATGGCACCTTACACCTTTGCATTGACTACGGGCAGTTGAATAAGGTGACTATCAAGAATCGATATCCCCTTTTGCGAATCGATGACTTTTTTGATCAGCTTTGTGGAGCCACGATATTCTCCAAGATTGATCTATGATCAAACTACCACCAGCTCAAGATTTGAAAAGAGGATGTATCGAAAATTGCTTTCAGGACTCACTATGGCCACTATGAGTTCTTAGTGATGCAGTTTGGATTGATGAACATCCCTGCCGCATTCATGGACTTGATGAACCATATTTTCATACCACATCTGGACCACTTTGTCATGGTATTCATTGATGATGTCCCCATCTATCCCTATGATGAGGTACAGCATGAGCAGCACCTTCGATTGGTCTTGGATACTCTGAGGAAGCACATGTTATATGACAAGTTCAGTAAGTGAGAGTTCTGACTGTGTTAGGTGGAGTTTCTAGGATATGTGGTGTCAGGTGCAAGAATTTCAGTGGATCCTTCCAAGGTTGAGGCAATGCTGAAGTGGGAGCAACCCAAGATAGTGACAGACATCCGCAATTTCTTGAGTTTAATAGGTTATTACAAGCAATTCATTCAGGGCTTTTCACAGATCATTGTTCCATTAACCGAGTTAATAAGGAAGGATACCCCTTTTGTCTAGACCGGTGATTGTGAGATCAGTTTCCAAACACTTAAGGAGAAGTTGACTTCAACCCCTATACTTACCATCCCCGGTAGTGGTAGCAAATTTATCATATACACAGATGCTTCACTCTAGGGACCGAGCTATGTTCTAATGTAGCATGGGCATGTGGTTGCCTATACCTTGAAACAACTAAAGCCACATGAGAAGAACTATCTGACGCATGACTTGGAGTTGCCCTCCATAGTCTTTGCCTTGAAGATTTGGCGCCACTAGTTATATAGTGAGACCTTCAAGATTCACACAGATCACAAGAGCCTGAAGTACCTATTTGATTAGGAGTTGAACTTAAGACAGACACACTGGAAGGAACTTCTAAAGGATTATGACTGTTCGATAGTCTATCACCCAGGGAAGGGAAATGTCATGGCAAACACTCTTAGTTGGAAGCCACCAGCCTGATTAGCAGCTCTTCAGGCACAAAGGTGGAGTAGTATGATTGAGGAAGCCTAGTGGAAGCCATCACAGGTGACAAGATACTTGGGGGAGTTGACGGTGATGAGACACACATGCCCTGATCTAATATCTCGTATAGTGGATAGGTAGATGGAGGATGCCGACTTATAGATTCTTCGTGATCAAGTACTCACAAGAAATCTTGATGAGTTCACCTTTGTGGACGAGGTACTCCGACTCCATGGCAGGCTGTGTGTTCTGAGAGATGAAGCACTTTGAAGGGAACTGTTGTCCAAGACTCATTGCAGCAGACTCACTATCCATCTGGGGAACACTAAGATGTATCACGATCTGAAGAGAGACTTCTGGTGGCATGGTCTGAAGAAGGATGTGGGCAAGTTTGTAAGACAATGCCTTGTTTGTCAATAGGTGAAGGTAGAGCATCAGAGACTAGTTGGTCAATTGCAACCTCTTCCCATTCTAGAGTAGAACTAGGAATGCATCTCCATGGACTTTATGACTGGGCTACCGTTGACTCAGAGAGGACACAATGCGATCTGGGTGATTGTGGATCGCTTGACGAAGTCAGCATAATTCTTGCCAATCAAAGTGACTTATGGTCCTTCACAGCTAGCAGAGTTGTATATACGGGAGATCATGCAATCGTTTGGTGTAGCCAAGGAGATCTTTTCAGATAGAGATTCCCGTTTCATTTCCTAGTTCTAGGGAAGCTTCTAGCAAGCCTTGGGTACACAGCTAAGCCTGAGTACGTCTTATCTCCCGTAATGTGATAGACAAATAGAGAGAACCATTCAAACATTAGAGGACTTACTTAGGTCCTGTATACTCGAATGGAAAGGCTCTTGGGAGGAGCACCTATCTCTGGCAAAATTCACATACAATAATAGCTATCACGGTAGGATTAACATGGCACCATATGAGGCATTGTATGGTCGGATGTGCACCTTCCAACTTGCTTGGGATGAGGTTGACATGAAGTGGGAGGTAGGTCCTAGGCTAATCAGACAGAGTAGGGAGGTCATCGAGCAGATTTGGAAGAAGCTCATTACTGCACAAGGTCGACAGAAGAGCTATGCAGATTGTCAGTGATGGGATGTACAGTTTGAGGTCGGCGACTTTGTGTTCCTCACAGTGTCACCAATGAAGGGGGTGTAGAGATTTAGGGTGAAGGGTAAGCTGGCTCTGAGATTCGTAGGTATGTCTGAGATACTGGAGTAGGTCAGACCAATTGCTTACAGACTTGCCCTGCCACCTCAGCTAGCTGTCATCCACGACATCTTCCATATCTCCAATCTATGAAAGTACGTGTCTGATCCAGACCATGTTCTTAGCTACGAGGGAATGGGGATAGAGATTGACTTGGAGTAGCCGATGTAGATACAGCACCACACCATTTAGGTGTTATGAAAGAAGATCACTTTGGTGAAAGTTCTATGGAGGAGTTAAAAATACGAGGAGGCAACTTAGGAACTTGAGGAAATGAGGGAGAAATACCTAGAGCTTTTCACTGGCAATTCCATGACTCGCTGGGTTATTTCTCTTTAAGGTTGTTATTCCTCTTTAAGGTTGTTATACACCTAGCACAACCTTTCACTTTACCTATATGTTCGCTCGAGTTTTGGGGATGAAACTGCCTTTAAGGTTTTTATATTTGTAACATCCCAAAATCCAAGCTTTTAGTAATTTTAGAGTGGTCAAGGTGAATTCAAACTCGTAAACACTGTCGTAGTTCGGTGCTAGTACAAGCACCTCTTGATATTGCCAAAAACATGTATTTCGAGTCAACCCCTAGTGAAACACCATCAAAAGGGTACCATGTATGGTATCTTTTGATTCCTCTCATCACAAGCTTTCCGATGATGCTATTTTTACGTGAATCAGAGGTGTATAGCTTAAGTTATGGCCAAAACAAGTTGAAGAGGACCTAAATGTAAGGTGGACCCAACCTTAGGGGTATTTTAGGTATTTTACTCCACTAATCCAAAACCTAACACTAATTTGGGTCTATAAATATGTACCCTTGGGTATAGGTTTGTCATTAGTCTTTAAACCCCCAAAACCCAAGAGAAATTGAGAGAGAAAGAGTTTAGATTTCACGTAGAAATTTAAATTCGAAAACCTAGGGACTTGTTTGTGATTTTGAAAACTGCAGGCTTTCCACAGCAAATTTCGCAAACTCAACGATGGCATCATGCTTGTGCAGTGCAATCCGGCAACTATGCACAGATTGGTGACACGTGTCGCACAGGGGGGTACTGTAAGGGTGTACGTGATAGCGCTTGGTCAGAGCAGGATACCGTGGAGTGCTCAATTCACAACGCGTGGTGCAATATGAAGGCTATGGCGCGTGCATTTGGCAATCCATAGGAGTGTATGCGGACATACTAAGTAGTGACGAGTGGCAGTAGTGCATGGATCGAGTGCAATTCAAGTGAATCAGCTGATCTAGTCTAGTTGGAGACCCCCTCGTGCTGTTTCGACTTGTCCGAGGCCTTCTCAACCTCAGATTTTGACAAATAAGGTCTTGCCCCGATGCATGCGCAAATTGCGAGACAGGCGTGGTGACTACCCTCAAGCCCTATTTGCACGGTTTGGAGTCACCGTGACCCTCCGGTAATGTTAGGTAGAGTAGTTGACCCTTCTTTGATTTCGTCTTGTTCCAAGGTTACCATGGGCCATCTGATGAGGCTCTTCGCGTGTAGCACATTCATTGTCATGCATCTCCTTTCTTTAGTTGAGTCTGGGAACTTTCAAAAGTGTTATTTTGATTTTGGGCACTTTAATATGAATTAATTGGATTTTGTGCGAATAATTAAAACCTAAATATTCTATGTACCCTTATCATCGCATGCATGAAACGAACTCCATTTTCTATGAAATAAATTCTGTTGTGTTCATTAAATCCTAAATAGTATGAAACCACTGATACAAATTGGAAACTATCTGTAAACTGACAAATTGGAGGATAATGTGAATATTTGTTAAATCTATACTTAATGATGAAAACATGTTAGCCTATTTGATTGATGACAATAAAATGATACACTTACCTGGAATTGATTTAATGATGGTTTAGTCAAGATTTAAAGAATGAATAACTGGTTTTAGCCCTACTACACACCATATTTGGCTGTAGTTTTGGTCTTTCAGATCGGTTTTAGAGCTGGTTTAGGGAGTTGTTGGCCTCCCTACGACTCTTTGGTTAGGCTTAGCGGCCAACTGGGTTAGTGGGATACGTGGCTTGAGGTCTGGAGTGGTTACTTCCTCGGTCGGTGGATGGGTCATTAACTGTCTATGGTTTAGCATATATAATGCTTGTACGTGTTCATGCTACATGACATAGCCACCACCCCTTTCCGCAATGACTCCAAGGTGATGGAGAGTGGTGACTTGATGGGTATAGGCCATCTTCCCTACTAGGAGGGTGGATTATACCGGTCTTGCACCGTAGGAAGTTACACGAGATTGTCTTATGCTTGAGACATTGATTGACGGATTGCAAACTATATTAATATGGGCAAATTTCTTTCGTCAAAAAAAATGGGAAAATTGTATAAACAAAATTGGATAAGTAATAATTTGTTAACGGATGAGTTGCTAATATAGTACCCTCTTTTGTTTTACTCTTGTCATTGTTTCTACTTGTTGTAGTTGTTCTACTATACTTAGTTCTTACTAACGTGATTCTTAGATTCTGTACTCAGTGTTGCTGAACAGTCGGGTGTAGCAACTGCTGTTGATCCGTCCTTTGCGAAATCTGGTCTTACCTGAGGAGACAGTCCGTACTAAGCTAGTGGCTCTTAGTTGTTTTTTTCCACTGTTAGATTTTATTTTTGTCATTTGTGATTGTAAGAGAACTTTTTACTTTCTACTTTTATGGTGAATTTTATCATGTTGTCAGCACTTTATTTATTTTTCATTTAATGCATTATAGATGAATGTTTGACTATTGATGTTCTATGACTATGTGTTGAGTGACTGCAATCTTGTGGGTGGTTTATGCTAGTTGTTAGCATACGGTGACTCAGGTTTTGCCGTTCAGTAGGACTCGGGTCGTCATAATTGTCCTCAGTGTTGACACAAGACTGGAAGGGGATGGAGATGCTGCCAAGATAGTTATCATCCAGAATTTCGGACAAGAGCTCACCAAAGTAGTGCACAACCTTCGACCTCAGCTCCTCCTTGTCATTGATGTTACCATCCAGGCGGATAGCCTAGAGAGGGAGTTGTGGTTTTGTCTGATGCACGTGGTAGTCACAAAGAAACGAGTGTTGCAGTCGACCTGCTTCAGCCAATTCACACAACTTCTTTGGAGCTAATATTCCTCCTCCTCATGGCAGAGAGTGGAGAGAGTCTACCCCTTAGTAATCTCATCATCATGGGCCTCAACATCAAAGGGGTTGGTAGAGAACTTGCTTTGAATATCTTAGAGTCGGCTGGTGAGCTCAGCAATGAGGTGAGCGCGATGTCGATTTTCCTTCTCCCAGGCCTTGAAGAGTAGCCTTGACACTTTCAAGCTTCTTGATATAGCAATACATCGAGTTTCCCCACACTTCCACTCCCCAAGCATTTTGGACAAGGAAGTCAAAGGAAGACCTCTCCGTCTAATAGTTGAGGAGACGAAAGGGCTTCCTTTCCTTGTGAGAATGGGAGAGCTTAAGAGACAGCAAGGTGTGGTCCTTAAGGTCCAAGGAGGAGAGTTTCGCCCTTATAAGCAAGAAGAGCTCCATCCACAAAGAGTTGGAAAGGGTCCGGTCCATCTTGGAGGCAATAGGAGCAACCCTAGTCGAGAGGTTAGATGATGAGAACCTCATCATGAGCCATAACTAGCTCATTTTGACCCAATACAAAGGATAAAAGCTCCTACATAACTCAAGGAAAGGCTTAACTCAGAGAATTCTGAGTTTAAGGAGAAAACAAGTCATAAGGGGTAAAAATGCAATTTTACCAGTATAATCTGCATACAGGGTAATTCAGGGTCCAAACACAGGTCAAGCAAATCGAATAAGAAGGAAAGTGGGATGATTTGACAAGGGCTACAGCAATTCCAAGGAACTAAATGATAATCTGTAACCTTAAAACAAACCCACTTCAATTCACGAGGTTCGAGGCAAAGTAAAAATAGAATAAACCCTCTAAAATTCATAGAAAAATAATCTCTAGGGTTTAAAACCTTCAATTTGGCCTTCAGATCCCATTTTGACCTACATTGAGAACCATGCCCAATTAATAACTTAATTTTGGTTTTTGCATAAATTGATCGGTCAAACAAGGTTTAATCTAGAAATAAAATTCACCATCAAATTCCTTAGGTCCTAATTAGTCATGTATAAAAACTTGAGCCTAAGAAGAAACCTTCTTGACCAACTTTGCACTTTGGTCCTCATATATTTACTTTTTGGCCCTCAACTTTTGAACCCTCACATTTCTGCCCCTAACTCTCCTTCGTTCTTTGCATTCAGGTCCCTCCTGCCAAAACCTACCAGCACCATGCTCCGGCGACCTTGCGCGAAGCATGGCGCCGCGCAGGGTGAGGGGGAGGGGCTGACAAGTCAACCGGGGGTGCCCTGCGTCGTCAGCCGTCGCAGGAACACCCCCTGGTCGCTGCAACCCACCATACCGGCCGTGCGAACGCACGGACGGTATGGGTTTCCATCTCCGGTGTCCTCCGGCGAGGGAGACACGTCGTCTCCCTCCGCCCTCCTCTCTGATTCCGCCTCTATAAATACCCCCGTCGCTCCGCCGTTCTGATCAGCTTGGTCCTGACGGAGAAAGACCCCCACTTCCTCTCTTCCCACTCCGACAGGAAGCCCTCCAGCTCCGGCGGCCTCCCCTCTTCCTCCTCGTCGCTTTGCCGCACTACCAGCTGCAGGGTTGCTCTCCCTCGCTCTTCCCGCGCCACGCCGCACCCAGCTGGCGCCTCTCCGGCCCTCTGCTCGCCGCCGCCCCTTCCCCCAGGCATCTTCTTCTCCGGCGACAGTCAATACGACTGTCGCCCACTCCGGCCCCTCCTCCTCCTGCTAAGTAGGTAGAACTCCTCCTCTTCCTCCCCTCTTCCTTTTCCTCATTTTACATCTTTACTGTTACCTCGATTCCGACCAATCACCCTCACCTTCTCTGCCTCCGGCCATCCTCCGGCGAGCCGCTCCCATCACTCCAACAACCCACACGGCTCGCCGACCACCGCAGAACCTCCGCCTCCTCACCTTGATCAACCTCCGCCCTTCCACTTCCCCCACATCACCCTCTGCAACTCCACCGAACAAACCCATCTTCCGACCCACAGTCCGACCTAGAGCAGCTCTTGGGCTCCGCCCCGCCGCCTGCACACCCCCCGACCACCTTCGCCGTGCCACGGCGAAGGTCCTCCGCGTTTCTGATTGGGCCGAGAGGCCGTTTTTCTGTGGGCAGGTACCTGCGCTCGTCGCCGCCATTGTTGAAGCGAAGCAGCTTCTTCACCTGCTGCCCCAGGTGCGCCGCGCCCAGGTCACCCTCCCAGGCTGTGCGGGGGCACTTCGGCAAAGCGTTAGGCTGCAGTTGAGGCGAAGCTCTCGTGCGAAGCCCCCGCGCTTCGCCTCGACTGCCGCTGCTTCCTCCGCGCAGGCACCCAAATTGGGGTGGGACATTTAGTCCCACCTCGTAACCTTTCAGAGGAGAGCGCCCGCATAAAGGCAAAAAGCGCCTTATGCTCGTTGCCTCCTGAGCACGGGGTGAGGTCCCTCTCACTCACTCGCTCGCTCGACCCGATCTCGTCCGTGCTCACGCCTCGCGGACCTGGCCCGACCCGACTTAGACTGACCTGCACTCCTCGCCCACCACTCACGCCGGTGGGCCTGGACCCGGGCGCGACCCGTACCCTGCAACCTGGCAGCTCTGGGAGAGCTTTCCTAAGAGCGGCTTCTGTGAGAGAGAGAGACGCGGGGGAGGGTAGAGATAGGTTTTGCCCCTCTGATCAAGCGGTGCAAGTTTGCAGGCACAGGTGAAGAAGAAGAACCGGAGAAGAAGATTGACGGAAGAAGAGCAGCCAGGACTGCTCGAAGCAAAGAGGAAAAGGCGAAGAAGAAGAAGACGAGCGAGGCAGAGAAGAAGGACGACGAAAGCTGAAGGAAGGAGCACCGAGCGGCACTGTAGCAGCGGCTCTGAAGGCAGAAAAGAGGAAGAAGAATAGGACAAGGACCACTCTGCAGAAAAAGAAAGAGACAAAGCAGAAACAAGAGCTGGAAGACGAAGAAGAACATCACCCACTGCTGCAGATAAAGAAGACAGAAAGAAGAAGAAGACCACAAGGAGATAAAGGAACCAAAAGCCAAAGAGAAGAGAAAAGAAAGAAGAAGACAAACGAGAAAGAAGAAGCCAACAAATTTTCATCTCTCTCTCTATCTATCTATATTTTTGTAAAAGAAACTTTGTACCCCTAGAATACAACATGCTCCCTGAGTTCGACCTCAGGAACTCTTTTATTTTCCGAGTAAAAAATTATATATTTGAAATGATGGCAATAACTGGCTATACTACAACTACATAACAATAAAACCCAATTATCTCTTCACGCCATCGCCCATCATTAGACTACATGAGGAGGTTTCCTGTGGAAGCCAGTTCAACTAGTGGACAGTCATCAATGCACTAGTTTAAATCCTTCATGTTGCCTTTATAGGGGGTAGAGCCCCTTGCACACTCCTCATTGCTTCTGATCATATGGAAGCACCCTAGGATCACCCAAGGGCCCTCAATAAGGAAGTGCTGGGATCATAGGGAATTCCATACGTCTCTATGAGCCTCCCTGGTGTTACCTGCATACACGAATAAGATATTAATCCTCAGGCCACCAGCGTTAGAAGTAGAGATGAGGATGGATTGAGGGGTCGTAGTAGTGATCTCGATGGTCCAAGTACTCAAGCGCTAAGTGATGTGTATTCATCTAAGTAGCCTAAAATGTATATTTATGTATGTTCTTAGTGTCATAGAAACATCATGCGTTGTAAATATTGCATAACATGCATCATCATGCATTTAGGTCAATTTGTATAAATTATAGAGTAATTTGCCTCTTTTTGTGGCTAGGGACAGGGTAAAATTTATTGGGGCCTTGGATTTGAGATCCAATTGTACAAATATGATCAGGGCAACGATCGGAGTTCAACGACTCCAACATTGCCCCGATAGAACCTCTATAGCAACAGATGCAGTCCAAGGAAGATAAGATGTTAAGGGGCAAGGTGGTGTAAAATCCATAACTCAGACAACAAATCCAACTGCACGGATGGGTTTAGATCAACGATCATAACCTAATGACGCGAAAATCGATCCAATCTGACATCCATGGCACCACTTACAAGTAAGAGAAGATGGACGGCCCAGATGGTCCCACATGGCACCATCGAAATCACCTGCTACACCCAGCCTAACCTCTTTGAGTATTGTAACCATTCATCTGAGCCATTGGATTGCCATCCAACGGCCCAGATGGTGCCACGTCTACCCGTAGCCTCACCTCTCATCTCAGCTGATGGCAAAGCTCGCACACCCTTAGCCATTGGATCTTCATCCAACGACTGAGAGCGCGTGAGCATTAACTTGTAAACGTGACTTAAAGAGAGGCGTAGCGCATTGGTTGCGTGCCTCTACACAAGCTGAAGAAGCGTGTTCGAGATGCCTCAATGCCTCCAATCAAGCATGCACGCGAGCGCGGGGGAAATTTGCCCGTTGGATGGCAATCGAGCTGCATCGGCAGTTGCTACGTGGCCGCACGGATGAACGAGTGTGCCCATGTGTGATCTGACGCCAAAGACCACGCACGATTTGACACGATAAGCACCCGGGCGAGTGCCCTCCTCGATTGTTCAATCTTGATCTGACGGCAAGGATGTGGCCGCATTGCTGCATAACTCGCGAAGAGGAAGCGATGTGCGTGCGTTTAAGTCGTCTAATCTCTTGATCGAACGACTGAGGATGTACGATCGTGGGTGAAGCGTTCGGCGGCTAAAGACGAAGGGGCGGGGTGCATGTGCATGTTTAGCAATGTGGGGGCTTTAATGACGGTTATATCCATCACTAAAGAACTTTACATTAATGTTTTAAGATTGAAATGACCTATTTGCCCCTCTTTTCATCACCTATAAAAGGCCCTACACCCTCTGCATTTTCTTGATCCCATCCATCATCTCTCTCCCTCTCTAAGAGCTAACTCAAGTTCTAAAACTTGCTCTAGTGCATGACAGGTCGATTTTCCGCTACGCGTTGTTGTATTTAAGTGGTGGAAAAATCGACTAATCAACAATAAAAATAACCACTCACAGAAGAGCAGGTCGCATCCACAGGGAGGCAATTATACAATAAACTCTCGATTATTTCATATTCTTTTGGTTAAGTATGAAATCCCTGTCAAATCCGACATAAAATGCGATGGAAAGAAGATTCACAATAACTCAAAAATATAAGGGTATATGTGCAATTTTCCCTCACTGAAATCTTCAATAAATATATGATGATTTTATTTAATTTTCAATTGACATATACTAGAGAAAATTTATGCACATGTTAATCCCAAAATCAATCTTGAAACAGGTGAATAACAATAACGTGCAATTATCAGAAAGCATGAGTGTGCATTCACAATTTTGCCACAATAAAATAATCATAAATGAAAATTAATTTCTGGTGGCAATGACATTAAATGTAATTTTTAATCAACTTCAAAACAGAAGATTTTTTGCCGTGGCTTGTGCGCACAGGAGGAGGAGAGATGCACGTCGAGGCTACCACTGAAGATCACCCAACTCAGGCCGCACCCGATGATGGTGACGATGCGGCTGATGGCAGCCTATGGTGGCTGCAAGAAGGAGAAGAAGGTGGCGTGCAGAGGTTCTGCAGCGCCTGCGAGGGCGCGTACAGGCAGTGGTGAAGGCGCGCAGCTCCTGCGGGTGCGGCTGGAGGGAGCGTTGGACGCCTGCGGGCATGCGGGCGAGTGCTTGCAGAAAAGCACGTACCTGCAGGCATGAGTGGTGAGGGCAGAGCGGGTGCCTGTAGGGGTGAGGGTGCGGTAGGGGCGTGCAAGGTGCAAGCGTCTGTGGGCGCGGGTGGGGTGGAGCGGGCGCCTGCAGGGCGGTTGGAGTAGGCTGGAAGGTGATGGCACTGTGCAGGTGCGGTGATGGCGCTGTGCGGGTGCGCACGATGGCGGAGCTCTAGGGAGGTGCTGTGCAGGTACAGCCTGGCAGGTGGGGCACTGGAGCTGGAGCAGCGCTGGCTGGAGGTGCTGGAGGTGGGCCTGTGGGCGCTGGAGGAGGGGAAACACCTGCAGTGGTAGCGTGTTGCAGGCAGGAGCCTGCAGGCTACTTAGTGTAGGCACGGGTAGGGCGGTGTGCTCTGCAATGGAGAGCGCTGGAGGAGGGGGAGCGCTTGCGGTGGAGGCTATGGCTGGCGTGAAGGTGATGGCACTGCAGAGGGGGGAACCGCTGCGGTGGAGAACTTAGTGCACAGTGCACGTGGTGGTTGCACCGTTCCTGGATGATGAATCCTCCTCTCCTTTCTCTGCCTCTTCTTTAACTTCTCTCTTCCCACGTGCGTCAGTTAAGGGATTTTCAATCCCTTAGCTATTTTTGACCGGTGGCTGTTGAGGGTGCCTGATGAGTCCATTTTAATGGACTAATATTACGCCTAACTTTAATTGTATCTTTTAGGTTTGCTAATAACTACATTAAGCTATATAATGTTTGCATGCATCATGATTTAGGTTTACATCTATTCTATAACTTAATATGTAATGATTTTATGTTCTTTTTTTGTGCAGGAAAAATATTTGGCAAAATAATGAGGAGAGGGTAAATTACCCTTTCAAACAATCGGCGGCTGTTCTTTTCCCCATCCTCCAGGCACCCTCAACAGCCGCCGGCTAGAAATAGTTAAGGGATTTGAAAATCCCTTAACTCACGCACGTACAAAGGAGAGGAGTTAAAAGAGGAGGCAGAGAAAGGAGAGAGCATCTGCATCTTCCCCCTTGCAGGGAACTACCCCAGTGTGCACTATGGACCAGGATCTACATCTTCCCCCTTGTGGGGAACTACCCTAGCGTGCACTGTGGACCAGGATCTACATTTCCCCCTTGTGGGGAAATACCCCAGCGTGCACTGTGGACCAGGATCTGCATCTTCCCCACTCAGGCGCGCGCCCTACTCCTTCTCCGCATGCCCATCTCCAGCCGCATCCTCCTTCCAGCGCCCCTATTGTAGGCGTGCCTCCAGCACCCCCGCAGGCACCTTCACCATTGTAGGCCCCTCTCCAGTGCCAGTAGGGTGAGTCCTCATCCACTGGCACTCGCTCATGCACCAAGCACAGCACTGCAGACCTTCTAGCGCTTCACCCGCCTCCACCACCCGCCTGCAACCGCGCCCTAGCAAGCCTCTCCCACTGCACTGCACTACAGGTGACCCCACGCCTGCAGGCGTTGCACCGCAGGCGCACCCCCAGGGCCGCAGGTCCCTCACCGCTCCCGCGCGTGGCCAAGACTACCCGCAGAGCAAGCACTACCACCTGTAGGGATGTCCATTCACTGTAGAGCGCCTCCCTACAGTGCCGCACCCCCACAGGCGCGCCCACCTCGACTTCACCCAATGCCTGCAGCGCTGCACCTCACGCATGCCTACGGGCTCTACAGAGCACCCGCACGCCAACGCCTTCGCATCTCCGCACATCTACAACACGCATGAAAGTGCTAGCACCTGTCCACCGCCACCACTCCTCCTCCACCTGCCGGCCACCTCCGGCCATCTCCATCGACGCCGCAACCTCCATCGAATCGGCCTCGTCTTCGCCAACCTCCCTTGCGTGTGAAAGACCCACCGGTGCTCTCTCTCTCTCATGAGGAGAGAGAGCAAATGCTCTGTTTTGAGGGAGATTAAAAATTAAATTTACTTCCATTGCCACCAGAATTTGATTTTTGATTTATTATTATTTTATTATGGTAGAATTGTGCATGCACACTCATGCTTTCTGATAATTGCATGTTATTGATATTCACCTGTTTTAAGATTGGTTTTGGGATCAACACGTGCATCGATTCTCTCTAGTATATGACAATTGAAAATTACACAAAATCATCATATATTTATTGAATACTTCAGTGAGGGAAAACTGCACATATACCCTTATCTTTTTAAGTTATTGTGAATCTACTTTCCATCGCATTTTATGTCAGATTTGAATAGGGATTTCGCACTTAACCGAAAGAATATAAAATAATCGAGAGTTTATTGCATAATTGCCTCCCTATGGACATGACCCGCTCTTCTGTGAGTGGTTATTTTTATTGTTGATTAGTCGATTTTTCCACCACTTAAATACTACAATGCAAAGTGGAAAGTCGACGCATTAGTGCCTGGAGGATGGGGAAAAGAAATGCCACCGATTTTTTGAAAGGGTAATTTACCCTCCCCTCCTTATTATTTTGCCAAATATTCTTCTTGCACATAAAAAGAACATAAAATCATTACATATTAAGTTATAGAATACTATAAAATAGATGTAAACTTAAATCATGATGCATGCAAACATTCTATAACTTAATGTAGTTATTAACAAGCCTAAAAGGTACGATTAAAGTTACTTAGGCATAATATTAGTCCATTAAAATGGACTCATAAAATACCCCCATGCCTAAGATTTGCTAGTCCCTAGCAAAAATAAAAAATAATTGAAGTAATCAGAAGATTTCTTCTTTTCTCATTTCAAAACTTTAGAGATCCAGATAAATGTGAAGTGATGATAGCCTAAGTAATAGATCCAAGTGAAAAAACCAATTCGCAGTGGGGGTTTGTACTTCACCCATGGTAAATATTACTGTTGGGATAGGCAACTACTTCCCTCAGGGATAAAGCAGACGATAATCTGTAATTTGACCTCGGCGTTTGGCTTAGGTAGGAGATATCGAGTTGAATGGATTTGTAATTGGTGGCACACACTCATCTGGTGCTACATGTAGTCTAGTACTACAAACTCTAGATTTCTAGACTATTAGACAAGTCAACTCAGAGAGAGGCTAAACAACTGTGCTCTCTTGATGTTCCAGAGCACTCACTCTTTTCTTTCTTTTCTTTCTGAGATCACAAATCTCTCCAGATTTAGTAATTATACTCACTGTTTGGTGGCCTCACATGGCATCCACACTTCAATTAAAGTCCTAATAATTCTATAACTAAGTTAGAGTCCTCAACCAGTATTCGGGCGATCAGAAATACTAAAAGGTAGGTATGGGTCATATTGGTGGAATGCAAAAGGTGTTCTATTACCGCAGAAACAATGTTACATTATAAACTTGGACTCTCTTTCTTCTTTTTTTATTTGTAATATAACTATTTCTTCTTTTTCTTCTTCTTTTCTCTCTTCTTTTTTTTTATTATTATTATTTCTTGTCTTTGTTTCTTTTTCAATCAACACAACACGATACAGACTTTTATTTACGAGGCATTATTAGGGATGATGATGGTCAAGAGGAAGTTGTGTGGCTTATTTGGTGGAAGTGCATATTCTCGGCACCGAGAAGGAATGGATAGGACAGACATATTTCTGACCTTTGACACTATTACCCTCCTTCAGTTGAGGACTCTATGAAGGACGGTCGTAACCATCCACCATAGTCATAGCTTTATTAAGACTCCATCTCTGTGTATCTGCCTTATTTGGTGACTCTCAAGAATTCACACAACATACGCTCACAAGAACAGAGAGCGAAAACTACGCCTAACTCTGAAGTATCATCATCTAATTATCCAAAACTTAAGAGTCCTTGCACTAGACTTAGCGTACCAGTAATCTCTCTACTTTCCTCTCACAAATATGAGGTGGATCTACTAGAAGATAGTATGCCTGGCTCCCTATGAACTATCCAAGGGTTTAGTAGACTACAAATGCTTATTGGTTTTCTTCAAGGATCTATTACCAAGTCTACGTGCACATGAAATAAATGTACTGGATTCAAAACTTAAGAAATAATTCAAGAAGAAAAACCTCCAATGACAAAGGTATTCTGCTAGGGACAAACCCATTCAGCTCAAGAAAAGAGATTATATATATATATATATATATGTGTGTGTGTGTGTGTATGCAAATATTTATAAATGCTATAAACATTCTCAGGTTATACCCCCCATGCCTAAGACTGACAATGTCTTCATTGGAAAAATACAGATATAGAAGAATATCACCTAAGGAGGAGAGTGGGAGGAGCTAAGGCTCCTCAAGCCGAAGTGCGTCTAAAACCTGGCCATCTGAAAGACTAATATACGGTTTAAGACGTTGGCCATTTACTTTAAAGCTCACACCTGAAATAGGGTTCCGAATCTCTACAGTGCCATGAGGGAAAGTATTGATAACAACATATGGCCCATCCCAGCGGGACTTGAGCTTTCCAGGGAATAATTTAAGTCTAGAATTGAAAAGCCAGACCCACTGGTTGGGTTCAAAAGTCTTTCTACTGATGTGCTTGTCATGGAAGACTTTTGTACGTTGCTTGTAAGCTTGAGAAGTTTCATAAGCTTCATTACGAAGCTCCTCAAGCTCACTTAATTCTAACATACGTGCCTTTCCCGCTTTATCCAGATTCAAGTTAATATTTTTAATAGCCCAATAAGCTTTATGTCAGATTTTCACAGGAAGGTGGCATGCTTTTCCGTAGACAAGATGGAAAGGAGACATGCCCAAGGGAGTCTTATACATAGTTCTGTAGGCCCAAAGAGTATCATGTGGTTGACTCCCAAATTTTGGAGTAGTCTTGTGAAGTGTACATTCTTAAAGTGAGGTCCTCCATCACTTATGATCATCCTTGGGCACCCATACTAAGAAATGATATTGTCCTTAACAAAGCCCAAGACCACGTAATGGTCATTAGTTCACATGGGTATGGCTTCTATCCATTTCGATACATAGTCAACTGCCACAAGGATGTATTCATATCCGAAGGACACAGGAAAGGGACCCATGAAGTCAATGCCCCAAATATCAAAGATTTCAACAGGGAGAATAGGTTGTTGGGGCATCTCATCCCTTTTTCCAATGGTTCCCGTCTGTTGGCAACACAGACATGCACCCACATACGTATGTGCATCTCAGAATAATGTAGGCCACCAAAAGCCAGACTGAAGAACCTTATGGGCAGTCTTCTTCCCACTAAAATGTCCCCCACAGTGGAGGTCATGCCAAAAACTCAGAACACTTCTTTGTTCTTCATTAGGGACGCAACAGCGAAAAAGCTAGTCTGAGCCTATTCTAAAAAGCTCAGGTTCCTCCCAGTGATAAAATTTAGCATTGGCGAGAAACCTATCTCACTTCTGCTTGTCCTAAGTATTGGGGGTAATTCCCATGACCAGATAGATCACTATGTCAGCGAACCAAGGAGTTTTATCTTCCACGGCCATTAGAGACTCATTAGGGAAAGTCTCTTGAATATCGCCAGCAGGGTTTGATGCCTCAATAGGGATCCTAGACAAATGGTCTGCTAGCACATTCTCAACTCCTTTCTTGTCTTTAATTTCCAGGTCAAATTCTTGGAGTAGCAAAATCCAACGAATTAAGCGAGGTTTGGTGTCCTTTTTAGCCAGAAGATGCTTTAGGGTCGAATGATCGGTGAACACTACAACCTTGGATCCCAAATGATAAGACAGAAACTTTTCTAAAGCAAATACTACAGCAAGTAATTCCTTTTCAGTGACCGTGTAGTTTTGCTGAGGATCAGTAAGGGTCTTGCTGGCATAATGCAGCACATGAGGTTTGCCATCAACCCTTTGACCTAAGACCGCTCCCACTGCAAAATTAGAAGCATCGCACATAAGCTCAAACGGGAGGGTCCAATCTAGTGCTTGGAGAATCGGCGCGGTAATGAGGGCTTTCTTCAAAACTTGGAAAGCCTCGCCACATCTATCATCAAAATCGAAGGAGACATCCTTCGCTAATAGGTCACAGAGTGCCTTAGAGATTTTACTGAAAACTCTAATGAAGCGCCTATAAAATCTAGCATGGCCAAGGAAAGATCTAACTTGACGAACATTGGCGAGTAATGGAAGCTTAGAGATGGAATCGATTTTTGTGATGTCCACCTCTAATCCTCTCTCAGAAACTACATGCCCTAACACAATGCCCTGCTGGACCATATAGTGGCTTTTCTCCCAGCTAAGCACCAACTTTGCCTCTTCACAACGGGTTAAGACTTTATCAAGGTGTGAAAGGCATAGGTCAATGACAAGCCATAAATGGAGAAGTCATCCATGAAAATTTCAATGAACTCGTCTATCATATCAGAAAAGATAGCCATCATACAACATTGGAAAGTGACAAGAGCATTACATAACCCGAATGGCATTCGTCGGAACGTAAAAGTGCCATACGGACTCGTGAAGGTGGTACGCTCTTGATCATCAGGACAAATGGCTATCTGATTGTACCCAGAGTACCCATCAAGGAAACAAAATTACTTGTTCCCCACCAATCGTTCCAGAATTTTATTGATAAATGGTAAGGGGAAATGGTCTTTGTGGGTAGCCGTGTTTAAACGGCGATAATCAATGCAGACCCTCCAACCAGTTGAAGGTCTAGTGGTCACCAGTTCTCCTTGGTCATTCTCTTCCACAGTGATACCTGCCTTTTTCTGAACTACGTGAATAGGACTGACCTATTTACTATCTGAAATGGGATAGATAATCCCTACATCTAGCCATTTCAGAATCTCCTTTTTAACAACCTCTCACATATTTGGATTGAGCCTTCTCTGCATATCTCGGAAAGGCTTCATGGACTCATCTGTGTATATATGATGCATGCAAAGAGAGGGATCAACACCCTTAATATCAACAATTGTCCAGGCAATTGCTTCCTTGTGCCTTTGTAAACAATCAAGTAGAGCTCCCTCCTGTAATTCAGGTAATGCAGACGAGATAATAACAAGGAGCGTGTTATTAGGGCCAAGGAAAGCATATTTCAATGTGCTCGGGAGGGGTTTCAACTCCAATTCAGGAGCCTTTTGGATTGAGGGTTTTAGTTGAGATGTCCCTGCCTCAGGCAGCAAATCTACCTTCACAGCCCAGGGTAGGGATAGAGACTCAGTGTGTATCCCCAGCAACTCTTCTAGTTCAGGAATTTTCCTTTCAGCTTCTTTAATAATCGAGGGTTGGTCCTGAGATATGACCTTCTGAAGAGGATCTCTACATAAGAGTGCTGGAGTAGTCTCTTCAATTATTTCATCAACGACCTCAATCTGAGAATAATCTTCAAATCCGGGTTGCTTGTAAGTATCAAAAACATTCAACCGAATCTTCTTGTTCCCAAAGCCCATTTCAAGTGCCCCAGATCTACAATTTATAGAGGCATTGGCTGTGGCCAAGAAGGGGTGTCCCAGAATAATGGACAGCTTTGTGGGCTTATTAGATGGGTCAATATCAAGTACCAGAAAGTCAACGGGGAAGAAGAAATCCTCCACTCTCACAAGGACATCTTCCAACAATCCCCGCGGTGTCTTAAGTGATCCGTCTGCAACCTGGAGGATTACTGGACTAGGCTTTAGCTTACCTCCTCCCAAAAGGTCGTAGACAGAGCTCGGTAGAATGTTTACCCCCGCACCCAGATCGAGTAGAGCCTCATCAATGTGTTGGTCACCTATAACCACTGAAATATACGGGGCCCCTAGGTTTTTCATTTTGGGGTGTGTTCCATGCTGAAGAGCCGAGCTATCATGGTCAGGCAGGATGACCTTGGTTTGGACCTGTTTCCTAGATCGATGCTTTTGGGAGCACAGGTCCTTCAGAGACTTGGCATAGGACGAAATCTGTTTAATCACTTCCAACAGAGGCAAGTTAATCTGGACTTGCCTAAAAGTATCCATAATCTCTTTCGTCCTATCCTTGGCTCCAGATGAGCCAATAGAAAATTCCCCAGGAGCAGATAGGCACTTTGGATAGGGCACCCTCAGCTTCTGGGTAAAGGGGTCATCATGGCAGGAAAGGGGTGGTGGAAGGACGACATCCTCATTGTGGGTGATTTTGTGTGATGGAGAGTGGTGTGGCTCTTCCTCGGGTGAGATGGAAGTCGGGTCAGGTATGGAAGGGGAATTCTGAGATGTAACCATAGGAGTGTTATCAGGCTTGTCAATCTTTTTTCCACTCCTCAACACGGTCACTGCTTGGGCGTGCTCCCTGAATACAACCCCCTTGCCCTTAGGGTTCTCCTCAGAAGAGCTAGGCAGCTTCCCCGGATCATGTTGCCTAACTGCCTCAGTAAGATGACCAATTTGGAAATGCATATTAGTAATCATCTTATTATGAGATTGGATAACCATATTCTGATGCTCTTGCATTGCTTTCATCATGGCCTTTAGTTCATCCATCTCAGAGGGCTTATTCGGAGGAGGGTTTTCATAAGAAGGTTGGTATGTGGGCTGGGGAGGTAAGGGTCTTGTATTCCCTGAGTTAGAAGCATCACCTTACTTCCAAGAGAAGTTTGGATGGTTTCACCACCCTGGATTATAAGTGTTGGAGTAAGGGTTATTGCAAGGGGGGCGGAAACCTTGGGCCGCATTCAAGTCGGCCTGAATCAACTCAGGGAATTGGTTTGCCTGATGGCACTCCACAGTGGCGTGCATTGTGCTTTGGTAAATGGAGCATTCTCTTGAAGCCTGAAAAATAGAGGCTGCTTGTGGGTTCATGCAGGGGTTTGCTAAAAGCCTATCAAAGTTTTTATTCAATAGTTGAATCTGATAAGCCAAATCCTGAGAAGCCTCAGCTTCATGGGCCTCTATCTTCCTCTGTAAGATTGATGGTTTTCTTTCTTGATAGGTAGAGGACAGATGTATGGAGTTGTCGCTTAATGTTTCAAATAATGCCCAGGCTTCATCCTCAGCTCTGGTCATGAAGGTTCCTGCACAGGCTGCATCAATGGTTTGCCTATGCCTTTCAGATAATCCATTATAGAACCTTTCGACCAACTACCATCTTGGAACTTGATGGTGGGGGCATAACCTAAGAAGGTCATTGATTAGCCCATAGTTGTGGGCTATTTAAGTATTTAAGTGCCAACACATTAGGTTAATTCTAACATTTATTTAGTATAAATTAGGATGTAAATAGATTAATTCATAGTTTTAATTTAATTACATAATCCATGCATTGCATTCATACTTTAAGTACATTTAGAATTAGTTTAGAATGGCATTTATCTAATTAGATAACCAATTAGGTATATTGTTTTTATTAACATAAAAGTTGAGGGTCTGTATATAAATGGCCCTAATATTTTAACATTATTTTCTTTTCTTCTTGCAGGAACGGCTGGCTGCTGCTCCAACGACGAATGGCTGGTGCAGTGAAGAACCCATTCAAGTGGGAGCGGATGTGATGGATCTGGTCGGGTGGATGATTTCAAATGTGTGCAGGCCACTACAAAAGGAGGAGGGAGGCAGCCGAGCTCGGGAGGCCTCCGCCACCGACCCACCACTGTGCAGAGAGAACCTCTCTCTTCCACTCCACACTGTCGACCTCTACTGTGGCGACGAGTCTCCATCACCGTGGGCGTGTGGTGTGACAGGCCACACCGCCATCCGGAGCTCGTCGCATCACCGTGAGCACCTTAGCGTGCATACCCCTTGCCGTCATCGCCGACCACCATCACCGAGCTACTGATTCAGCCACCCTCTCAGTAACTTAAGACGTCTGGGGAATTTCCCAGACGTCTGAAGTTACCCGCTCACTTCCACCGCACACGCCTGAAGTCGCCTGCAGACCCCTTCCCGCACCTGCAGAACCTTCAGCGCACCCACGTCTGTCAACCTTCAGCTCAAACGTGCCTCAACTCTCCAACAGCCATGCCTCCGCCCGTGCCTGCAGACCACCGCAACCATCTTCCACGCGCCTGCAGACCACCACAATGCTTCCACGCGCCTGCAGACCAACGCTTCACCGCGCCTGCAGACTAGCGCCCACCGTCTCCAACCGCGCCTGCAGCACCCTCCTCCCGCGCTTGTAGAAGCACCTGCAGCTTGCGGGCCCATGACAACCGCGCCTGCAGACCACCGCCACGCCTCCGCTCGCGCCTACAGAGCCCATCTCCACGCGCCTACTGCATCCTCCGCCCGTGCTTGCAGAAGCACCCGCAGCTTGCGCGCACACGCCAGCCTCCCGCAGCCGCCACCAGCAGCACCTCCGCCGGAGCTCGTCCGGCCACCTCCAGCCGCCGCGTGACTCGCCGCCACCACCGATTCGAAGCTCTTGGTCCAAGGGACCTCCTCCGAGCTTCCCGCGCCCGGCCATCAGCTCCTCGTCGCGCAAGACAACGGGGAAAAATTCCCCTGTTTTGCTACAGTAAATCGTCAATTAAAATTTACATTTTCTGCCATTGCCACATTTTAATCATATTTTATTGATTCTGCATTGCGGAAAATATCCTATAGTTTCTCATAATTACCATTTCAGCATTGTTTCTTGCTTAAACCTTAATCTAAAGGCAATCTTGGCTTGGTTCTTGTCCAAATTGACTACGAATAAACATTTTTAAGTGGCACGAATTTTAATACGTTATTGCCTCCCTGTGGATACGACCCGCTCCTCTGCGAGTGGTTATTTGTTGTTAAAAATTGATTAGTCGATTTTTCCACCACATTAAACTACAAACGACTCAAAAGGAAAGATCGACCAGTCAAATGATACCCCCATGCCTAGTTTTTGCTAGTCCCTAGCAAAATTAAGCGAAACCTAGCACTCCAAGTAGACTAGTCAACTCACTTAGTCTTCCTTCAGAAGCATATTAAGTTCAGGTTCTAGACCCAAGGTTCCTAAGTAGTTGTTAAGTTACAGACTAGGTTGGCTAAAGACGAGTTGCAGGCACAAGTTTCCTTGATTTCTGACTCTACCCTAAAGTTTATTGATCCCTGAGATTAAAGCTTCTGTGCTTGTGCATTGGTCCGAGTTATTTGAGTTAAAGGAAAATTTTTTTTTATATATATACCCTTTTTTTTTTTTTGATTCTTCTAAGTCTAACCTCAGATCAGCTATCAACACGGTCTGTGTCGGATTCATTGTCCCCATTACCATACCTCGAAGGGTGCCTGGCTTTCGATGCTTCAAGATAGCACCGCCCATAACGACCCCAAGAACTCCTGGCAATCGACACTTCGAGATAGTATCGCCCATGGATTTCTTAAGCGAATTCAGGCCTATGGCAATCGGCACTTCGAGATAGGGCCGCCCATGGTACCTGAACCGCGCAATGCGCTTACATGCCCCCAGTAGGATGGATATCCTAAGAGACAAGCGCCGAGGAGGTAATATGTTATCATCGCATCCTCAAGGTGAGTATATGCTCGACCTCTCCTACGGCGGGAACTCTTCCAATCAAAATGTGTTTTCAAGCCTCTCTTAAGTCAAAATTAAGATAACCAAATCTCTTTTCAGAAAGACGAAAATTAAGTTGATTACCAGACCAAGTGTGTGAAATTTGGATGCTTTCATTACAAGGACCCGTAAACCAAAAGGTAGAATAAGACTCCAGGTACTACCCCACCTTTTAACTCAAACCCTAGCTTCCCTTCCTCAACCTCTTGAGGAATGGTCCGCAACTTAACTCCTACTTAAGTTTTTAAGTCCACAAAGGACCCTAAAGGTCTAAAGCTAGTAGCTCATTTAGCTTCTAAAGTTTGACCCTAGAATTAACTTAGTCTACCCTAGAGTTCTGATTTTCTTAAGACTGCAAGATCTAGCCAGTTAAGCTCAAAACCTTTTTTTTATTATTTTTATTTTTTGTTTTTTTTTCTCTTTTTTTTTTTCTATAAATGCATGCTATAAACAAAATGCCTCAGGTCCTCTCCCCCATGCCTGGTTCAAACAATGTCCTCATTGCAGAGAAGGATATTACCTGGGTCAGAGCTGGGCTGAATAGCCGAAGAACCTGCAAATCAGGTTCAAGAATTGCAGAAATAGGCACTAAAAATGAGCAAAGCAAAGTTGGCCTAGAAAATAGGTAACCTAGGATGTTGGCGAGCTGATGATGAATCCCGATAGCAAATGCTCGCCCAACTAAAATGGGAATGAAATCTTCCCAGGTCACCAGAAGAGGTTCTAAAGGATAAAAAGGTAAAATAACCTCCAAAGGGGTAGGGGGAGGATGACAAGGATCCTCCAAAAAGAATGGGGAAGGAATGGTATAGAGATAAACCCCCAGGGTAATGGACTGACTAAAGAAATCATCAATCCATACCCGATACTCCATTACAGAAAATATTGGTCTGTTAAGCCCCCTAGTCAGAACAAAAATGAGCAATTCTCTAAGGCAAGGATCGTCTAGGGTGTCCAAGTTACAAGGTTGTGGGATGGCCATAAGATCTAGGTTGGGTTTAATTAGCTTGGTGTCCATCCCAAACACTCTTTCTAAATCCTCAATTTCATCCCTAGCATTCCTTGCACCATCACGTGGATCTTCCTGCTCTTCATCAGGAGTCACAATTTCGCTTTCAGATATAAGCGAATCAGAGGGTGACTTCGAAGTGAATGAAGGCAGGTTGGAAGCAACAGATCTAGGGATTATCCTATCAATGTCATCCCCGGGTTTTTGTTCTTTACTCAAATCTTCCCCGGAGTCTATATATGAATCCGTATAAATCTTAGAAATTGCTTCCAAATTTTCCATCATTTTATCATGAGGAGAAATATCATCAATGGGTGTGCCAAGGAAACCTAATTTGGTCAAATTTGTGACATCCTCAGGGGCTAACTCTTCAAATAAGACATAATCACCCTTAGTGTCACTCCAAATCTTGAATGTAGGTTCCTCATATAATTCGTCTTCCTCCTCATCACACAATTCATCATGTACCCGAGGTCTAGAATCATTTAATATCTCAGCAGATCCCCTAGGGTGCTCTATCTGAGGTAAATTGTTTACATTGGTTACATCAGACTCCTCAGATAGGTCAATTTCTTTAGGGTTAGGTTCCCTAAGGGTGGGTTTGAGTTCCATATCGTGATCAGAAGGGAGGGTTAACAACTTGACTTTGACCCACTTCATCAAATGTCATGAAAATACCATCATCTGGGCCAGGTCTTCCAATGGTACCATCATTCCCTTTCTTTGAGTCCAATATAATTCAGGTGCATACTCAACCTTATCATCATCTTCCTCGGGTTGCCACCTTTCTTCATCCAATGCATAGCTACTTTCATGTGTATTTTCCTCCCACCTAAAGTGTAGATCTCTCAAGGAAGTGTCATCTAATGGGGAGGTTTCAAAATCGATCCTCGAAAAGTAGCTATTCTCCCCAGAATTTCCCTCCAACTTAAAGTGTAGCTTTCCCACAGGAGATGCATCTATTGTAGAGGGGTGTACGTCATCGTCAATGGGGTAGATTGGGTGACTAATTTCATCTCTTTCTTGTTGGCCTGCTCTCAAAGATTCTCCTAACAATTCACTCATTTCATTTTGCATTTTCTGTATTTCCATCTTCAAAGAGGAGAGGTCATTTCTATCATAAGAGAAGTCAGGCTCAGGCTTATAGTACCCAGGAGTGTTTGTCCAACCATTATAAGTTTTCAGGGAGGGTGGGTTGGGTATTTCTTTGGTATGTGGGATATTGGGCAAAGCAAATCCCGCTCCTGAGTTCTGCTCACTAATTTGGGGCTTAACTAGGCCAATACTCCTATAATAGGAGTAAAATGGATCCCAATGATTGTCATTATGTCCATCAAGGAATGGACCATCTCGGCGTCTGGGATCGAAGGATGCAGAGTGGGGGTGAGGGTGTGGGCAAGATGTGAAAGGATGAAAATCAATGTGTCCATTCTAACTCACACTTCAATCAGAATTCCCCAAGCAAGACACAATTCAAAAAGGACCTTTCAGGTCTTTCCCAATTTAGGCTTTTGATTTTAAGTCAGATTGCAGGTGACAATACAATTTGTTCAGTCAATTTACGCGCCTATTGCCAACCTACGGTTCGCCTAAGAAGACCTAGTTGGAGCTTAGGTGTTCTTCCCTAAATTTCAAATGGTCAAGTAAATCCAAAGACGGAAGATCGAGGGATGCAAGTAGGCCTAAGCCTTCCTTTGAAGCTGTGCTTTCGCGGTGCTCCTCAACTACCCCCAAAAATCCGTGACAGGGTATCCCCCTCTTTGGATTTACAAAACCTTTGATCTCAAGTTCCAAACACTTCAGAATCCAACGAAAGGAGGGATCTTGTCCTAGTATTTCCAAACCTAAGGAGTGTCTAGAAGCGTGCCATGGTGCAAGTGAAATAAGTGTGCATACACCGTCAAAGATTTTGAACTTTGAATCACACGCCAAGTTTGAAAATAAAATCCTTGGTTTTTAAAATGTCCTTCCTTTAATTAGTCCTTTTTCTAAAAGAAAATGTGACCACTTGTTAGATCGCTTCAAGACAAACTTTGCGGTCGTTGCATTAAATCCTAAATGCAATGCGTGATCAAAAATAGGATGCAAAGTAAGAGAATACGTACCTTGCCTCCAGCGATCTTCGATGCAAAAATGCACGCAATGCAGAAAAGCAAATCTAGAGGCTGCTCATACAGACCTAAATGGTTCGTCCTAGGGCAGGCAGCTTCTAGCAGGCAGCTTCATTTTTTTTTTCTTTTTCTATTTTTTTTTAGAACTACTTATGTACAAGCAAATAAAAGAAATAATAAAAAAAATAAACCTAAATCTAAAGAAAAGGGAACAGGCTCCCAAAAATTACCCAACACGGGTCCAAAACAAAATCGGGGAACAAACCCCTCAAAATATGCCCCAGAACAAGGGTGTCAAACTAACTGTAATGAAAAATTAAGTCTACAATCTTAATTCTATTCTAATTAAACTAATGACTAAATGGTGTCCGTCGCGTCCTCGTCCTTCTCCTCCGTTTAAAAATTGCTCGTCCAATTCTCGTCTGGCGACGTCAAGGATCGCCTCTCAGAGTGGCTGATTCTTGCACAAATTTTCTCGCACAGAAAAGAAAATAATGAATGGTTAAATCTCTGTGCAATTGAAAAATAATCAAAATAAAATTAGGTGAAATTATTGCGTCTGTTGCCTCCTCGGCAACGGTGCCATTTGACTGGTCGATCTTCGCTTTTAAGTCGTTTGTAGTTTAATGTGGTGGAAAAATCGACTAATCATTTTTTAACAACAAATAACCACTCGCAGAGGAGCGGGTCGTATCCACAGGGAGGGAATAACATATTAAAATTCGCGCCACTTAAAAATGTTTGTTCGTAGTCAATTTGGACAAGAACCAAGCCAAGATTGCCTTTAGATTAAGGTTTAAGCAAGAAACAATGCTGAAATGGTAATTATGAGAAACTATAGGATATTTTCCGCAATGCAGAATCAATAAAATATGATTAAAATGTGGCAATGGCAGAAAATGTAAATTTTAATTGATGGTTTACTGTAGCAAAAATAGGGGAATTTTTCCCCGTTGTCTTGTGCGACGAGGAGCCGATGGCTGGGCGCAGGAAGCTCGGAGGAGGTACCTTGGACCAAGAGCTTTGAATCGGTGGTGGTGGCGAGTCACGCGGCGGCCGGAGGTGGCCGGACGAGCTCCGGCGGAGGTGCTGCTGGTGGCGGCTGCGGGCGGCTGGCGTGTGCGCGCAAGCTGCGGGAGCTTCTGCAAGCGCGGGCGGAGGATGCTGCAGGCGCGTGGAGATGGGCTCTGTAGGCGCGGGCGGAGGCGTGGCGGTGGTCTGCAGGCGCGGTTGGCGTGGGCGAGCAAGCTGCAGGCGTTTCTACAAGCGCGGGCGGAGGGTGCTGCTGGCGCGGTTGGAGACGGTGGGCGCTAGTCTACAAGCGCGATGAAGCGTTGGTCTGCAGGCGCGTGGAAGCGTTGTGGTGGTCTGCAGGCACGTGGAAGATGGTTGCGGTGGTCTGCAGGTGCGGGCGGAGGCGTGGCTGTTGGAGAGTTGAGGCGCGTTTGAGCTGAAGGTTCTGCAGGTGCGGGAAGGGGTCTGCAGGCGACTTCAGGCGTGTGCGGTGGAAGTGAGCGGGTAACTTCAGACGTCTGGGAAATTCCCCAGACGTCTTAAGTTACTGAGAGGGTGGCTAAATCAGTAGCTTGGTGATGGTGGTTGAAGAAATGGTGGCCAAAGATAACTAGGTTTTATTATAGCGTTGTAGTATAGCCAGTTATTGCCATCATTTCAAATATATAATTTTTTTACTCGGAAAATAAAAGAGTTCCCGAGGTCGAACTCAGGGAGCAAGTTGTATTCTAGGGGTACAAATTCTTATTACAAAAATAAAGAGAGAGAGAGAGGGAGAGAGATGAAAATTTGGCTTCTTCTTCTCTTCTTTCTTCCTCTTTGTTTTCTCTTCTCTTTGGCTTTTGGTTTCTTCTTCTTTGTTTATCTCCTTGTGGTCTTCTTCTTCTGCCTTCTGTTCTTCAGATCTTCTTCTCGTGCTCTTCTTCTGCTTTTGCTGTCAGGACGTCGTCTCTCCTTTCTTCTTTTTCTTTCTGTCTTCTTTATCTGCAGCAGTGGTGATGTTCTTCTTCTTTCTTTTCTGCCTTCAGAGCGTCGTCTGATTTTCCACTCAGACGACTTAAGTCGCCGCTGCTACAGTGCCGCTCGGTGCTCCTTCCTTCAGTCTTCTTCTTCTGCCTTCAGCCCTTCCGCAATCCCTTCACCTGTGCCTGCACACTCAAAGTTCCAATCAGAGACGGCAAAACCTACTCTACCCTCCCCCCCCCGCGTTTCTCTCTCACAGAAACCGCTCTTAGGAAAGCTCTCCCAGAGCTGCCGGGTAATCGGGTACGGGTCGCGCCCGGGTCCAGGCCCACCGGCATGCGTGGTGGGTGAGGAGTGCCAGACAAGTCGGGTCGGGTCGGCCGGATCTGCGTGATGAGCTCGCGGATGGGCCCGATGAGACGGTGTGAGAGGGACCTCACCCCGTGTGCTGAGGCGATAAGCCTCCAGCACGTTTTCAATTTGTATCGTTGCGCCGCTCCAGAGCCTTCCGAGGTGGGACTAAATGTCCCACCCCAATTTGGCGCCTGCGCGGAGGAACCAGCTGGTACTTACGGCTTTACGCGAGGCCCTCGCCCCTGTTGTGGACCTGGGATTCTTCGCGAAGGCACCCCACGCAACCTGGGATTCTGAATGGGCGTAGCGAGGCTGCAGCTGCAGGCAGAGGCAGCTCCTTCCGCACAGCAATGGCGGCGGAGGACGGGTGACCTGTTCACAGCAAAACGGCCTCTCGGCCTAATCAGAAGGTGCCGGGAGCTTCGCCAGAGTGCGGCGAAGCTCATGCGGGTGGTGGCGAGGCGTGGGGCGGCGTGCAAGGGCTGCCCTAGGTCGGACTGTGGGTCGGGAAGTGGGTGTGTTCGGTGGACTTGCAGAGGTCGGTTGGCGGGAATTGGAAGGGCGGAAATGGATCAGGGTGAGGAGGCGGAGATTCTGTGCAGGTCGGCGAGCCGTGTGGGGTGCTGGAGTGATGGGAGCGGGTCGCCGGAGTGTGGCCGGAGGTGGAGAAGGTGAGGGCGATTGGTCGGAATCGAGGGCGACAGTAAGGGTTTAAAGTGAGGAAAAGGAAGAGGGGAGAAAGGTGAGAAGTTATACCTACTTAGCAGGACAAGGAGGGGCCGGAACAGGCGACAATCGTATCGACTGTCGCCGGAGAAGAAGCTGCCCAGAGGAAGGAGCGACGGCGAGGAGAGGGCTAGAGAGGTGCGCGCTGGGTGCGGCGCGGCGCGGGAAGAGCAGGGGAAGGCAGCCCTGCTGCTGGCAGTGCGGCAGAACGACGAGGAGGAGGAGGGAAAAACCGCCGGAGCTGGAGGGCTTCCTGTCGGAGTGGGAAGAGAGTGAAAAGAGGGTGTTTCTCCGTTAGGACCGAGCTGACAAGAACGGCGGAGTGACGGGGGTATTTATAGGGGCGGAATCAGAGAGGAGGGCAGAGGGAGACGACGTGTCTCCCTCGCCGGGGGACGCCGGAAGAAGGAGACCCATACCGTCCGTGCATTCGCATGGCCGGTATGGTGGGTTGCAGCGACCAAGGGGGTGTTCCTGCGACGGCTGACGACGTAGGGCACCCCCATTTGACCTGGCAGGCCCTCCCCCTTACCCTGCGTGGCGCCATGCTCCGCGCAAGGTCGCCAGAGTGTGGTGCTGGCAGGTTTTGCAGGGAGGACCTGAATGTAAAGAACGAAGAAGAGTTAGGGGCCAAAATGCTAGGGTTCAAAAGTTGAGGGCCAAAAAGTAAATAGATGAGGACCAAAATGTAAAGTTGGTCAAGAAGGTTTCTTCTTAGGCTCAAGTTTTTATACGTGGCTAATTAGGACCTAAGGATTCTGATGGTGAATTTTATTTCTAAATAAAACCTTGTTTGACTGATCAATTTACGCAAAAACCCAAATTAAGTTATTAATTGGGCATGGTTCTCAATGTAGGTCAAAATGGGTTCCGAAGGCCAAATTGAAGGTTCTAAACCCTAGAGATTATTTTTCTATGAATTTTAGAGGGTTTATTCTATTTTTACTTTGCCTCGAACCTCGTGAATTGAAGTGGGTTTGTTTTAAGGTTACAGATTATCATTTAGTTCCTTGGAATTGCTGTAGCCCTTGTCAGATCATCCCACTTTCCTTCTTATTCGATTTGTTTGACCTATGTTTGGACCCTGAATTACCCTGTATGCAGATTATACTGGTAAAATTGCATTTTTACCCCGTATGACTTGTTTTCTCCTTAAACTAAGAATTCTCTGAGTTAAGCCTTTCCTTGAGTTATGTAGGAGCTTTTATCCTTTGTATTAGGTCAAAATGAGCTAGTTATGGCTCATGATGAGGTTCTCATCAGTGGTCAGCGATGACGGTGAGGGGGATGCACGCTAAGGTGCTCACGGTGATGCGGCGAGCTCCGGATGGCGGTGTAGCCTGTCACACCACACACCCACGGTGATGGAGACTCGTCGCCACAATAGAGGCCGGCAGTGTGGAGTGGAAGAGAGAGGTTCTCTCTGCACAGTGGTGGGTCGGTGGCATAGGCCTCCAGAGCTCGCCTGCCTCCCTCCTCCTTTTGTAGTGGCCTGCACACATTTGAAATCATCCACCCGACCAGATCCATCACATCCGCTCCCACTTGAATGGGTTCTTCACTGCACCAGCCGTTCGTCGTTGGAGCGGCAGCCAGCCGCTCCTGCAAGAAGAAAATAAAATAATGTTAAAATATTAGGGCCATTTATATACAGACCCTCAACTTTTATGTTAATAAAAATAATATACCTAATTGGTTATCTAATTAGATAAATGCCATTCTAAACTAATTCTAAATGTACTTAAAGTATGAATGCAATGCATGGATTATGTAATTAAATCAAACTGTTAATTAATCTATTTACATCCTAATTTATACTAAATAAATGTTAGAATTAACCTAATGTGTAGGCACTCAAATACTTAAATAGCCCACAACTATGGGCTAATCAGTCATTAAAGCGCTCCCAAGTCTCATGAAATTGCTCCCCTTCCTGTTGAGTAAAACCCATAATCTCTCATCTGTAATGGTTGGTTTTACTCATAGGAAAATACTTTTTCAAAAATTCTCCCTTAAGGGTGGCCCAATCATTTGCCCTTTCATCGAGGGTATGATACTAGTGCTTGGCCTTATCCTTAAGGGAGAAAGGAAATAGAGTCATCATCAGGGCTTCATCAGTAAAGCCGTAGAGCTTCATCGTGGAACAGACCTCGATGAATTCCTCCAAATGCTAGTAGGGGTCCTCCCTGGTAGTAACATAAAAAGAGGGCAATAAAGATATGGTACTACTCTTGATCTCATACGGATTATCTCCTACCGATCGTCTTAGTGCTTGTGCAGGTTGGTTAGTTGGAATAAAATAGTCCCTTAGGGTCCTTTGTTGATTTGCACCTTGCTCAGCCATTCCTTCTTTTTCCTCTCCTAGGTGAGCTCTCCTAAGAATTCTCTCAGGCTTAGGATCAAACACTAGACTACCCTCAAGAGAGCATCTACCAAGCATACAAAACACAATTCGGGTTCTCATTGAGTAAGTAATGCCTCCACTCTAAAGATAAGTCAAAAGATCAAGACTTATCCCTTCGTTCCCACATAAGGGGTATAAAGAGGGGTGTGGACTTGAAATCTTAACCTTCTTTGTTGTGGAGGTCGAATTAGTTAATATAAATGGCCAAACAAGTTGTTCACTGCAATTACGTGCCTTAATTCAACCTTCGAGTGCCCTAGGACCTATACTTTGCTTGGATGATACTCCCAGGTGATCAAGTGAGATGTTACTCGAAGGACGAACAAAGGGATGCAAGTAGGGCAAACCCTTCCTTTGAGGCAATACTTATGCGGTGCCCCTTAACTACCCTTTTGCTCCTTTAAGGGGTGTACCCCTCCATGGAGTATCAAAACACTTGGTCAAAAGATAGTATCACCACCACCACAAAGCACAATAGGAGGGTTTGCACCGATAAAGAGATCAGTGCCAATAACCTTAAGGGATCGAACCTTAGTGCGGTGCCTAATGTGCGTGCTCAGTGTCAAAAGTGTGCAACACACCGCAAATCTTTGTAATTTCTTTTGAAATCGCAGATAAGTCCCTTAGAATCAGATCAAATGTGAATTGCTTTTAGGGTTGAATCTGATTATCAGTCCCACTTTTAGTTATGTGACCATTGAATTAGTAAATTCAAACAGCTTGGTGATCTTGAATTTTAATTTGAATGGAAATGCGTGAACAGGAGCTGGATGCAAAAGTTAGAAAGGTGTACCTGTCTCCAGCAATCTTCGTGCTAATATGCTTGCAATGCAATAATAAGATCTAATGTGCTACTCAATCACCCCTAAATGCACACACCTAAGGGCATGCAACTTCTAAATAGGCAGCTCGATATTTTCATTGTTGGTTTTAAAGGCAGGCAAGCAGAAAATAGAATCATGCATACACAAAAAAATAATGTAAGCCCTAGTAGCTAAAGAATGTGGGGACAAACCCCTAAAAATTCAGCCCCAATTACTACAAGGGCGAAAAGACAGAAATAAATTTTGTGACGACGGAGAATCCTTTGTGAAAGCAGGATCTTGGTCTCCTACGTCTTTTCCTCGTGTGGCTTAGCTCGTGGTTGCTGTCGCTGCTCTGTTGCGCCTCGTCACCTCATCAGATTCCCCGCACAGTAAAAAAAATTGATCAGATAATTTCGCAACTCAGAATATTCAAAAACAATGAAGTAAATCTATTGCGTCTGTTGCCTCCCCGGCAACGGTGCCAATTTGACAGGTCGATTTTCCACTACGCGTTGTAGTATTTAAGTGGTAGAAAAATCAACTAATCAACAATAAAAATAACCACTCACAGAAGAGCAGGTCGTGTCCACAGGGAGGCAATTATACAATAAACTCTCGATTATTTTGTATTCTTTTGGTTAAGTATGAAATCCCTAGTCAAATCCGACATAAAATGCGATGGAAAGAAGATTCACAATAACTCAAAAATATAAGGGTATATGTGCAATTTTCCCTCACTGAAATCTTCAATAAATATATGATGATTTTATTTAATTTTCAATTGACATATACTAGAGAAAATTTGTGCACATGTTAATCCCAAAATCAATCTTGAAATAGGTGAATAACAATAACGTGCAATTATCAGAAAGCATGAGTGTGCATTCACAATTTTGCCACAATAAAATAATCATAAATGAAAATTAATTTCTGGTGGCAATGACATTAAATGTAATTTTTAATCAACTTCAAAACAGAGGATTTGTTGCCGTGGCTTGTGCGCACAGGAGGAGGAGAGTTGCACGTCGAGGCTACCATTGAAGATCACCCCACTCAGGCCGCACCCGATGATGGTGATGATGCGGCTGATGGCAGCCTATGGTGGCTACAAGAAGGAGAAGAAGGTGGCGTGCAGAGGTTCTGCAGCGCCTGCGAGGGCGCGTACAGGCAGTGGTGAAGGCGCGCAGCTCCTGCGGGTGCGGCTGGAGGGAGCGCTGGACGCCTGCAGTCATGTGGGCGAGTGCTTGCAGAAAAGCGTGTACCTGCAGGCATGAGTGGTGAGGGCAGAGCAGGTGCCTGTAGGGGTGCGGGCGCAGGTGCAAGCTGGTGCGGTGATGGCGCTGGTGCAGTGACTGGAGAGGCGGCTGGAGATGGGCGCGGCCTGGCAAGGGCACTGGAGATGGGTGAGCGGGCGCCTGCAAGCTGCTTGGTGAGGGCGCGGTAGGGGCGTGCAAGGTGTGAGCGCTGGAAGGTGCAAGCATCTGCAGGCAAGGGTGGGGCGGAGCGAGCGCTTGCAGGGCCGTTGGAGTAGGCTGGAAGGTGATGACGCTATGTGGGTGCGCACGATGGAGGTGCTCCAGGGAGGCGTTGTGCGGATACGGCCTGGCAGGTGGGGCACTGGCGCTGGAGCAGCGTTGGTTGCAAGTGCTGGAGGCGGGCCTGTGGGCGCTGGTGGAGGGGAAACGCCTGCAGTGGTAGCGTGCTGCAGGCTGGAGCCTGCAGGCTGCTTGGTGCGGGCGCAGGTGGGGCGGTGCGCTCTGCAGTGGAGAGCACTGGAGGAGGGGGGTGATTGCGGTGGAGGCTATTGCTAGCATGAAGGTGATGGTGCTGCAGAGGGGGGAAGTGCTGCGGTGGAGAACTTAGTGCACAGTGCACACGGTGGTTGCACCTTTCCTGGATGATGAATCCTCCTCTTCTTTCTCCACCTCCTCTTTTACTCCTCTCTTCCCACGTGCGTCAGTTAAGGGATTTTCAAATCCCTTAGCTATTTTTGACCGGCGGCTGTTGAGGGTGCCCGAAGGATGGGGAAAAGAAATGCCGCCGGTTGTTTGAAAGGGTAATTTACCCTCCCCTCCTTATTCTTTTGCCAAATATTCTTCCTGCACATAAAAAGAACATAAAATCATTACATATTAAGTTATAGAATACTATAAAATAGATGTAAAATTAAATCATGATGCATGCAAACATTCTATAACTTAATGTAGTTATTAACAAACCTAAAAGGTACAATTAAAGTTACTTAGGCGTAATATTAGTCCATTAAAATGGACTCATCAATGCTCCCAAGCTACGGGAAGCTCCACTAGAGTTAAAAACAAAATTTTCCACCTCTCATTCCCTTCGCAGAGCTCTCGTCAGCCATCTTCTTGCCCCCATTCTGGAAGTGGATCCTGTGACGCTGATGCCCTGCCTTACCCCCAGTTCTTCTCGATCCATCCTTCGTCATCCATCTTCGCTCTCCTTCTTCCAGGCGATGTCTGTCCGGCTCATCCTCCAAGCAGCCGTCGAGGAGGATAACTTCTCTCCCCCTTCTCTTTATCACTTTTTAGATTAGATTTCCTACTTTCTAATATAGCGAGTAGTTGTAATAACATTATTTTGAGTATAAAAGTTGTTTCTCTCTCTCTCTCTAGTTGTAGTATTTATATTGCAAATAGAATAGTAACCATTGGGAATATCTCATTTATAAACAAAAATTACAGAAATATATAACTACGAATTTCAAATCGACGTGGCCTCCCTATATTTGACCCAGGACTCATTCTAAGTTTCAGTTAAAAATTATTTGATTGATGGATTTTCTTGCGAATTACGCTACAAGACGGGTTTTCTAAACTCAAATCTTTTTGCAATGAATTCACTCACATTATTTTGGCGCCGTTGCTAGGGAGGCAATGGATCTTGATTTCTTTTCCGCATTTCGCACACTTAATTGATTTCTAGCTCTCTTTTATTTCTTCTCTATTGTCATGTAGGTACCCCGACCAGGAATCTTCATGCGGTAGGAGTAAAGTGTAGTTGAAAACAACTGTAAGTGGTCCCCCATTCTTCTACCCTCCATAGACTTCATTCCATCACCCTAATTCAAGCCCTAATTAACCTAGGTGCTTTCATAAACCCTAGAATTAGTTTGGTTATTTTGATTTCCACCTCCACCCACCTCACCCCTACTTAAAAAATCTAAAAAAAAAATCACAGAGGTACATAACTTCTTATTTTTCATACTCAACCGATAACCTAATCTTTGGAACTGGTACACACAACCAAACACATAATTGAGTAGAAAGCAGATTAGGTAACCACTTGTGTGCCTAACTCAGTGGTGTATTAAGGCCAATTGCTTGAGTTGTTTGGGCCGCACCACTTCATATAAAAATAACTCATCAAGTAGTTTGCTCACTAGGTTTAACAATTAAGGTCAATAGTAGGCACTCCACTTTATTTTGATTTCAAAGGAAAGCATCTTCACTCGTGTTTGCAAATCTTGGTGTGTTTCTTGAATTTGATTGAAATCACCCTAATTCAAACCCTAAAAGCTACTTAAGCAAGATTTGAACTCTAAAAGCCACTCATCTAAATAATCTTGCTTGGAAACCATTATTGTGCATGCAGTCACACCTATTCAATCAATCAATAATGGCACAACCCATTTTAAGAGCCCACCACATTCCAAAAGCACTACTATTCTTTGCCTAATATAAAATCAAGTAGATGTTGGCCCTAGGACTCATCAGTTCATTTCAGGATATTTCTCATACTGTGGTGTGAATTTGTGATATCTGCTTTTTCTAGAAGGTGTTAAGTTGGGTGGCCTGATTGTCAAACGACTTAAGTAGGCAGGGGTTTGTCATAATTAACGGTCTTTGGGACACGCTCCCCCTGTCTCGCCATCCAACTTAACCAGCTTTTGGTTTAAGAACACAAAATTCATGTTGTGGTTTGAGTTTAATTTGGAGCATAGGTCCTTAGGCTACCCAACTTAAGGATAGGCATGTATTGGTGTGCTGCAGGGTTCTTATTCCCAGTCCTTCCGACCTCTTCCTAGCTTATGCTTGGAAGAAGGTCATTGAATCCCCACTTGGAAGGACCATTAGACCATTCATGGAGGCATAGGTTGAATTTTAATCCAGTTGATCCCATGGCTGATCAACCACCTCCTTTGCCTTAGATATCGCAAGAGATGCTGCAAAGGCATCTGGAACAAATGCAAGAATGGTTCCAACGAATGCATGCTCAGGGCACTCAGCCTTTGAAGGATTTTTATGATCCTTCAAATTACAGGGAACGTCCCGGTGTCCAAATTCCAGCTAGAGATGTAGAAATCAAGCCCTAGGTGTTAAGTTTGATCAAATATTTCCACGAGCTTGGCTCTGAAGACCCGTTTCAGCATTTGGAGGACTTGACCACTTTGGCCAAACCAAAGCTTGAAATGTGGATGAGGAGCAGATGATCATAAGTCTCTTTACCCTCTTTCTTAGGGATAAGGCCACACATTGGTAGTAATCAATTGGAAGGCCGATCGCAACTTGGAATGGTCTTAAATTGGCTTTCCTAAAGAAATTCTTTCCAGTCGGGCGTACCAATGCTTTGCGACGACCAATTACTACTTTCGTCCAACAGCCGAGGGAATCGCTTCATGGTGCCTGGGAGCGATTCCACGATCTATTGCGGAAGTGTCCACACCACGAGGTGTCGAAATGGCAACTCGTGTAGATCTTTTATCATGGGTTGATTGAGCAACTCTGTAACCACATGGATGCTTCTTGCGGAGGCAATTTCCTCAACAAGGATTCAGATAGTGCGCATGAATTGTTTGAGGAAATGAGTGAAAATTCCATCAATCATGCCTCCATGGATACTTTTAACCGGTCCAAACAACCTAGATCGAATGTTAATGAGGTCCATGATTCTCATTCATTCGATATGGAATTGATTTGTAATAAACTAGATAAGGTGGACCTGGTTACCAAAAGAATGGAAGAGTGGATGGCTGGAAACTCTGTAAATACTTCTTGATCCACTCAATCCCAGAACTCAGAATTCCATTCTTTACGAGCTCCTACTGGACGGGAGTTCGTGAATCAACTGGAAGCGACTCATCCTGTGAGCCAACATTACTCAGATCCCCATGGGTTCCAAACTAAGGCCTTTGTTCCTAGTTTCTCTGATCCCTCTCCTTCTTTCCCACCATCCTCGCCCTATGAGGATGTGTATGCTGAATAGGAGAACATTAGGTCCAACCCATATTCTAACTCTTATAATCCAGGTTGGAGGAACCACCTTAACTTCCCCTGGAAAAATCTAGGGCAGCTAACCCAAATCCGACCTAGCAACTATGCACTGCAAAGATCAATAGGCCAAGGTCATGTATACACTTAGTTGTCCCCTAACCAGGTCAATCAGCCACCCTGGAGTACCCATCAACCAGCAGGGTGATGAGAGGCTCATTGTGGCTTCTAATTACCCCTAATTAACTAGTTTTCCCTAGTTAATTAGATAGGAATATGAATATATAAGGGTTAATTATGTAATAAGGAATAAATCAATAAAGGAGTTAAAAATAAGTTAAAAATGCCTAATTATAAGTCAATTAATATTATTAATAACTTAATTAATAAATGGGCTCAAAATACCACTAATTAGTTACCTAATTAATATCTTATTTAACTTAAGAATAACTTAAGAACTAAGTCTTTAATAACTTAAGTAAGTAAATAAATTAAAATAAAGGTAAATAAAAGGGTTAAAAATGTGAATACATGGCTTTAATATAATATTTAGCTAAATTATAAATATATATACAAATTTACCAAAGAAAATAATTTAAATTAAACTTAAAAGCCTTTGTTTGCATTTCGGTCCTTGGAATTCATTGCAATTGAGTCCTTTTATTTCATTTAGGTCCTTATCTTTCCTTGCACATAGGTCCCTATGTACACCATCTTCTTCAGTCGCTTGAACGGCTGACGTTCAGCAGTGATGTCACCCTCCGATGACCACCAATCTGATGCCATTCTGCCCTCGCAAAGCTTCTGAAGCTTGTGCTCACCACCTCAACTCCATCCACTGGTCTAGATTATTTATAAATCCTAATTAGGTATAGGCGTTAACCTCATTGGTGTCGGAGACTACGTCGGAGGTTAAGCTGCACCTAGACAAAAACCCATCCAGATTAAAGCCCCTTAGTCATCACCGAACCCTATAAATACTCCTCAACCCCTCCAATTTCAAGGGTCAGTCCCCATTCCTTCTTCCCCAATTGCGATCGGCAATAGGATATTCTTCCGTTCAACTCCAGTGACCTCTCACCTTTCCTTCAAAGCTCTTCCTAGAGGGAGACTCGTCTCTCTCAACCCCTCTTCCTCTCTGGAAGGCTATGATAGGGCCTTGGAGCATCATATCTATTATCTCGACGCTTTCAATTTCTCGCCATGGCTCTATCTTCAACCCTCTGATTTCGTCCTCCGTTATGAGCCATCGACGGAGATCCCTCACCTCCTTGTCAGGTAAGTAGAGCTAACTCTTAGGAGTAGATTTGGCTAGGTAATTGGGTAGGATTAGGTTAGTTTAGCTTAGTAATAGTAGCTTCTCCTTTGGCTCCGACAAAGCCAAATCCGACTTCGACGGACTTTTATTCACCTTTTCGAGTACCTAATCATTTTCCTCTCCTCCTCATGATTCACCTACATTTCTTTTTCCTCACTTTTAGCTGCTAAATCGCCTAGATCACTTCCACATTCACCGGCTACCTCTATTGTCCATGGTAGAGGCCTTCGAGCTTAGAACACACTCATTAGGGTCCTCAGTCATTTATTCAAACTCTAAGGGCCCCGATCTTCACTCCAATTTAACTAATGATCACCTATACTGTAAATGCCTAATTACATTTCAACTCTTGAGCTTACTGTCCATGGCGAGCTTAAGAGAGTTAAAACACTTAATAGATCACCTATAAACCATCGCTGAACACTACGGAACACTTCTTCTCACTCAATTGAGTGGGAGGATGTGATCTGAGTTCTAGCAAACTCAGATTACATCTTTTCTGAATTTGGCACATAACTTCTGATTTAATTTCCATTTGAGTCAATTGATCAGCTCCTGAGGTTGCTTGTGACCTCAGGAAACTCTTAAACCTTTAATGGTCAATTTGATGAAGTTTTGTACACTGCCAGACATTTCTTGGACTCATGGGAGCTCCAACGAGCTCCGACAAGTCAAATCAGAGCTTTAGCACTAGATAAGCTCTGAGGAGCTCCAAACTATCCGTTTAGAGTGTAAGGATCATGATTTGATGTTTATTTTGTTGTTTTATCTTCTGGAGCTCGATTTTGCTCTCCATCTTCTCCATCTCCGATGGAGTTGGAGAGACCTCTCTGTTAGGTTTCAGGCATGGGTTTTAGGTTCTGAAGAAAGAGCAGAGCCTGTATACTCCATTCTTCATCTCTGATCCCTGCAAGAATCTCTGGTTTATTCTGACGAACAAACTCACTTTAGTTCTCAGGGGTCAAAGTCTAATAACCCGTTAGAAGCTTCAAAATACGATTCTGATGTTCTAGATCACTTCTTGGGGTTGAATCGAGTCGATCCAGGTCCTTAATTTGATCTAAGAAAACCTAGAATAGAAAGTCAACTCTGAGCTTGATTTGGTCAACTCTGTGTCCAATTCAAGGATTAACTAACTAATTCTATGAAATCAATGTTTCAATTGAATTCTAGGATGATTTGGAATGTTTTAGAGTTGATTAGAATGAGTTGGATTAAGGATTTTAAGTGTTTTGATTCACTAGTCAATATGGGTTCATTTGAACCCATTACAGTGTTCTTCGAGTTTTTGGCAAGATTTAAATGTTGAATCCACGTAGATCGAATCATAACAACCTGTTGAGGTTATTTAATTCTGCTCCAGAGGTCTTTCTCTCCCTGTCGAGCCTTTCAGAGTTCAAAATGGAGCTCTGAAGCTCTTGAATGAAGCTCATGAGCTTATTCATCTTCTTAAAGCCATATAGGACCTCCTATCTTCTTCATTTGGTGTAGAACTGTCCTTAGAAGTATTCCTGAACCTCAGCTGAAGGTTAGACACTCTTCTGGAGGTCAATTGACCTGAATTCTCATTTGTTGCAGGCCATTAGTGTCGTGTAAAATCTACACCTTCGTCCTTCAAATCGAAGGGTCAATCTTGATCTGAGCACCAAATTGGTGCTGCAACCAGTTAGAACACATCAAGAGCTTTCGATCGAGCCTTTGCTCGATCGATTTGGTGAACGGAGCTTGCCAGAATCATTGGCTGAAGTTTGACCAACAAAGGACTGGACCGAGGAAACATGGTCCCACCTCGGAAGTTCTGGAGGCGCCGCCTTGCTATATTATGATTTTGTGAAGTGACGTTTCGGTTGTCAACACAGGGCATGAATTGAAATGAAACTGATTTGAGTGTAGGTGCGTGCGTTGCACGTGCCTGTGCATGGGTGTGTGTGTGCGCGCCTGTAGGCGTGAGCGTGGGCCCATGAGTGGGCAAGTGGGCCTGGGAGGCTGGGTACTGTGCATGAGCTTGAATTGGAAAATAAACCTCCTAAGAAAAAACTAAAGTTCGACCCAGTAGGGTCTGGTTCCACCCTCTAGGGGTTGCTGTGTATCCTGACAGGTCTGAGTTGCCAATAAAAAAAAACCAACTTTTTATAATTGAAGGTTAAATGTTAAGTGTGGGAATGTATATGCACAGTACTAAGGGAAACTTAGAAGAGAGAGAACCTAAGGAGAAAGCTAAGTAAAGAGAATAAAGAGGGTTTGGAAGAGGAGGAAAAAGAGGAAATGATGAACAAAGGAAGTGAGAGAGAGAGAGAGCAAGAGAGTGCGATGACAGAGCAGCAGTAAAGAATAGAAGAGAAAAAGAATAAAGAGGGTTGAAGAAAGAAGGAAGAAAAATGGAGAAAGTCAGACGTCTTGCCATAGTTTTGGACTTCTAGTTTGCATCTTTAAGACGTATGACTTGTAATTATCTTGTTATATCATGTTCTCTTTTGATATTTTGGGCTTAATCGATGTAATAAGGCATTTGTATTCACTTGCATAGCATTTTCTTGCCTTAATCTCTTGTAATTAGAAATACTTGATGTAATAAACATGTTTACTTGATTCTTAATGACAAATCACATGTGTAAATATGTTCTTTCTTAGTGGAATATTGCATGCTTTGAATTGTTAATCTTTTGTGTTATATTCATGTGTTTAAAATATTGTAATTATAATCTGACTAATTAATTGATTTTTAATTATGCTTAGGAATTAAATGGTGAATTAAGCTTACTATTATGCCTCCTAGTGAACGACCTAGACTCAACTAGTTAAAAGGAAATAAAAATCTAAAATGTTAGGTTAACTTGACCCTATACTACACTCACGACATTAATTAGAGTTAACCAAAGTTACTTTCTCATGCAATTAATTAAGCCTAGATAACTTAATTAACTGTGTTGAGGATCTGACTTACCATTTTAATGGTGCCGTTACCGGAGAGTGCAATATTTTGCTTCCTTTTATTCACCAAAACATTCCCTTGCATAATTTTGTTAAGTAAGGAACCATTTTAATGGCGCCAATCATGAGGCAGGGAGGTAACTGTAATTATATTCACCATTACTGTTTTAGTTTGTAAATATTTCTTTTTACTAATTAGCTTTGTTTTGTTTTGTTTCTGTCTTCTTTTCAAGGTTACCTTTGTGGGTATTCTCAGGAAAGGAGGCAGGTTTTCTATTTTTATTTTTCTGTATCTCCATTATACATATCCATTGTGAGTATTTTCTTTCCTTAGTCTCTGGTATAGTTTGCTTGTTGCATTTAGGTTAGAAAAAATAAAAAAATACAAAAATACGCATACCTTTCTGACTGGCAGCAGCATATACTTAGGCATATACTCTTAGGAGTGCATTAGCTACTAGTATTCGCACAATCTGACTCAGGATTTTTCTACTATTTTTCTCGCATCAACGGGAAAACACATGTTATATTCATAGATCCCTGGCCTCAAAGAATTAATAAGACCATATATTTGTCTGAAAATACCTAAAAAGAGGTTACCTTACTTCTTTCTATCATTTTGTGAAAAAGATTAACTAAAAAGAGGACTATTAAAACTCGTGACATATATCTATTTGCAGATTGCATGCGAGTTTTTTTTTCGAACATGTCTGTTGCATGCTATCGCGCACACAATGCGATCACTAGAGTCACACGAGTCTGATTTTTCCATCTCTCCTCTTTGCACCTCTTAGGGCTTTGGTCGAAGATCAACAAGTCTGTCTCACTACTAAAGCCCCGAGGAGCCAGTAGTAAATGGTCTCGATCCTAGACCCTAGACCTTTGAGCCTTAAAGATACACACCTATGTAGACACAATCTAGGGCACATATTCTAATACTGATATTATACTTGTTTGCATCCAAATTATTTTTGTGTACTCTAGGACTCTCTTCTTTCCTTTCAAAGAAGAGAAAAACCCACTTTTTGCATCGTTTGCGGGTCTTGTTTGCTGTTATTTTCAGTGGTGTGAGTGTGCCTTTGCACATTCTTTTGGTTTATGCATGAGAGGCAATCCTTGAAACCACCTCCCATATCTCCGTTGATAGGTATTCCCAAGCCGGTTGCACTGAAGCAACTAATTTTCCCATCTGACACATCTACTTTCTCTGCATTTAATCCTATGGACCAAAGGCAGAATCAGAATCCCGAGATCCCTTCTTCTTCTTGTCAGGGGGAAATGTCACCTTTTGATATCCATGAGGCATTCCTGAACCAGAATCTTCAAATGCTCTAGCAGAACCGTCAAATCAATCTGTTGACGGCTGCTCTCCAAAATTTACAGAACCTACAAACCCGTCCTCCACCTCGACCTAAGGCAGGTTTTGAAATCCCTGATTTACCAATCCCTCGTCCTAGGCCTCTACTCCGCGACTATTATAATCCTTCCAATGCACAAGTAGAGCCTAATGTTAGGATTCCCATTGGGGAAAATGACCCAGAATTAAAGCCAAATATTATAGGTCTAATCCCACACTTTCATGGGTTTGCATCAGAGGATCCATTCCAACATATCGAAGATCTAAAAAATCTATCACAAACTCTTGGTCCTCGAAATCAAAGCCGGGAAATCCTATTGATGAAAATGTTCACCTTTAGCCTTAAGGAAAAGGCTGCCTACTGGTATAGAACGATAGCACGACCAATCTCGACTTGGGCTAAACTTGAATCTGCATTTCTGAAGAAATTTTTCCCTATTGGTCGCACCAATGCATTAAGGCGAGCCATCACTACCTTTACTCAAAATCAAGGAGAACTAATTCATGAAGCGTGGGAATGCTTTCATGAATTGCAAAGGAAATTCCCACATCATGACATCCCTCGCTGGCAACTCATGCACATTTTTTATTATGGATTACAAGAGGGCATTCGCAATCTGGTCGATGCCTCTTGTGGAGGGAATTTCTTGAATCGCGACATAGAATTTGCCTCAGAACTGTTTAAAGGGATGGCGAAGAATTCGATCAATAACGCATCCACGTCGCAATTCACGTGGGGAACCAATACAGCATATCAAAACCTGCAAAAGGGCATTCACGAGATCGAGAATTGTCCAGTTCCAAGGATTTGGAGATTATAGCAGAGAAACTGGACAAAGTCGGCATCGTAGTGAAGCATCTCGACAAGGTCAGAAACACAATGCGAAATCTTACACCTCTAATCACTACGCAGAATCCTGCGCATTTACCTGCTTCACAAATTCCCGTAAGGAGGGAGTTTGTGAATAATCTGGATTCGAGAGATCCATCTTCCTTGGGTTTTCTATCTACTCCAGCACAAACCCAAGGAGGGACCCTTGTTCCCACATCTTTCCCACCCTTTTCCCCACCCTTTCCTGTTGCAAAAGACATGCCATATCTTTTTGATTTACACGCCATCGAGGAAAACACTCTAAGATCAAATCCTTATTCTAATACCTATAATCCTGGATGTAGAACCCACCCAAATTTATCTTGGGCTGATCAAAATCAAAGACCATCTTATTTGAATTAGACCCATCAAAACCCACCTTCGTTGCCTTCTCAGCAACTGAATGCGAGGCCTAATCTCGTCAATATGCACAATTACTCTGGGCCGAATAGAGATACACAGCTCAATCAGTTTTGTGAGCTATTACAGTGAGTCAGTGACAGAATGCTGAAGCTCTCGCTGAGGTTCAAAGGCAATGTAAGGTAGAATTGGCTGATTTACAAAATCAAATCATGCTTTTGGCTGAGTTTCGTTAGCTAGGTACTCTTCCATCTCAGCCAATTCCGAATCCTAGGAATCTATAAAACCCTAGGCAACATCAGAGTCAAGTACACTTCATCAATCAAGCCTTTGATTCGAATCAAAACCCCTCCTCTATACTTCTTGAAAATGATCCACCAAACCCGCATCAGCAACCTATGTTGTATCAAAATGACCCACCTATTATTGAGAATCAGAATTGACTCTGTTGATCTTTTGAACTTGGTTGGAATCACTTCTCAAATTGCCTCAATCTTTGATATCTACATCTCAACCCAAATCAGATCTACTTTTCACATGATTCACTCTTATCTTTCTGAGATTTTCATGGGAAGTTGATTTTGGTTCTGCGAGATCTGTTTAAGGAAATCTCAGGGTGAGTTTTACCTGGGTAGTTTTATCTATTTCCTATTTTCTTAAACCACTTCTTCCATAACTCCTTTGATTTTACCATACATATTCTTTATAGGAGTTCTTTACTAGGGTTTACGCCTAGCTGAAGGCGTAAAACTTAGCACCTTGTAGATAGCTGTTTCCATTTTCTACACTTTTCTCTACACATACACTTGAATTTATACCTGAATTGTCACTTATTTTCCACTGATTACCTTTACTTAGTCCAACTGACCACTCTGACCTTTGGTCAGAATAGAAATCGTCCACACAGAGATCTTTGATCTCTTCTTTCCGACTCCTTCCGTCACCCTACACTAAGTGTAATTTCTTTTCCACCCTTCTTATAATGAGGACATTGTAATATTTTAGCTTGAGGAGGTGTGAAGTGACATTTTCCTTCAAGTGTATTGGTAGATAAAAGTAAAAATATAAAAACACAAAAAATTAAATGCCCACGAAATTTAAAAAAGTATAAACACCCAAAAATTCAAAAAAAAATTTAGAAAAGCCAAAAATACCCTAAAAATTTGAAAAATTTTGAAAAAAATTCATAAAAATTTGAAAATTTTATAAAGCAAAAAAATAAAAATATACAAATATAAAAATTGAAAAATTACAAAATCATAAAAATAGTAAAGGGGTTTTACATTTATAATAAAGAAGAAAAAGAAGATACCAAAAATATATTTATACTTATTTATAATAGTATTAAGAGCTTAAATTTTGCATTTAGGTCAAAAACCAAAAAAATAAGAGCATTGAATCCTTATTTAGATTTTTACTTAAATAATATTTTCAAAACACGCATCTATTTGTGAAATTTTGAATGAGATTTTGTTTGAGTTAGAGTCTGAAACCCTAAAGGATCTGTTTTTCCGCTCTTTACCCTGAAATAAAGTAACTAAGGTGTATTAAGTTTAAAACTTGAGTTTTGGAATTAAATTGTAATTTTCTTGGTCAATTAGACTAAGTCCTTTCACTTTTTGAACATCTATTTTTACCACCAAGTTAAGTGAAAAGGCCAAATATTCAGAGTTAATTAAGTAAAGAGTTGGTAGAATCTTAATCTTAAGGTCTATCAGGCTATAGTTAGCTTAATCAACCAAGGACATTCAGCTAGACTTAGTGAGTTGCGTCTTGACAGATTTTGCGGGAGGAAACTAGGAGTTTAAAGGACTTGAGAGTGAATGGCTTTGCTGTCCAAGTTCTGGTTTGAGAGTTAAGTAACCTAAGCATCCAAAATTCACACTTATAGAGTTGTCTTGTTGGCATCTAAGACCACGAAAATAAAGAGGTTAAGAGATCAATTCTAAATCCTCTTTAATCCAAGGATTTCCGTGGGGCGGCTCTTGAAAGGGTGAAGGATGTGCCACTCACCTAGAAAAACAAAATGGAGTATTATATTAGTAAGAAAAATGAGGAGGAAAATAAAAAAAAAAGAATAAAACACCCTACAGTTAAGCACCTCGCTACAAATGGGTGCTTATGCAGTTTTATCCACCAAATAAAGCATCTTGGTACAAATGGATGCTACGCTTCCTTCCATTAAATAAAAGAACACCTCACTACATATGGGTGTTCTATCCTATAGAAAAAAGTTGAAAAAGTATGGAGATAAAAATTAGGAATAAGAGAGTCGGTGGTCCATTGGGGAGATATACACAAAAGTGTTGACCTCGGGATAGAAAACTGGTGAGGAGAAAGCAACCAAATCTGAGTAAGGCCAAGCCAAAGGCTTGAATTGGAATAACCTGGATTGGAAATTGATGTCTCAAGATCTGGATTTTTACAACTTTGGATGTCTTTAGAACAATTCTCTTCATAAGCACGGAAGCTTTAAAATCATAGCTACTGAACCTTTGTATTGGGCAGTGAAGCCTAAGAAATTAGGTTTTGAGGACTTGCAGTTGAGGGCTAAAGGAGAAAGATTGAGAAAACCCTAGGTCTAGAATTCTATCTTTGGTGTTGTGGGCAAGCAGATTAGGGTTTTACCACTCTGAGTTTAGTTAATAAAGAGTATCTGGCTAATTTACTAAAACTCAGGTTGATAAAAATCAGATTTCATAAACTTAAGGATTAACATAAGTCTCTTATGTTTTTGAGTTAACATTTAATTTCCAACTCTCAAGTTTTGTTTTCTTAAAACACTTTGAATTTTGAGTTTCTAGGGTTTAGAGTGATTATAGAGAATAAGAGGGTTTTTGGTATTCTGATTTTTGATAAAATTCTCGTCAAAAACTATATTTTTAATAGAGTACGTTTTGAGAAGGGTATTTAAGTTTTTAAGTCTAACTATAGAGATTCCCACATAATGCTCTGCATATTATGGATACTTATTTATTTATACAAAAAATCTAAAAAAAAATTGAATATCCAAAATTCCGACCTAAGCATTCCTCTACTTAGTTTTTATTTATAATAATTTAAACCCTGGTGCTTAAATCATCAAATTTCTGGTTAATTTTGCCAGGGACTAGCAAAACATTGGCCTGGGGGTATGATGAGAGGCTCATCATGGCTTCTAATTACCCCTAATTAACTAGTTTTCCCTAGTTAATTAGCTAGGAATATGCATATATAAGGATTAATTATGTAATAAGGGATAAATCAATAAATGACTTAAAAATAAGTTAAAAATGCCTAATTATAATTCAATTAATATTATTAATAACTTAATTAATAAATGGGCTCAAAATACCACTAATTAGTTACCTAATTAATATCTTATTCAACTTGAGAATAACTTAAGACCTAAGTATTTAATAACTTAAGTAAGTAAATAAATTAAAATAAAGGTAAATAAAAGGGTTAAAAATGTGAATACATGGCCTTCATATAATATTTAGCTAAATTATAAATATATATAAAAAGTTACTAAAGAAAATAATTTTAATTAACCTTAAAAGCCTATGTTTGCATTTCGGTCCTTGGAATTCATTTCACTTGAGTCCTTTTATTTCATTTAGGTCCTTAGCCTTCCTTGCACATAGGTCCCTGTGTACACCGTCTCCTTCTTCTGCATTTCTTCTTCAGTCGCTTGAATGGCTGACGTTCGACGATGATGTCACCCTTCGATGATTGCCAATCTGATGCCATTCCTCCCTCGTGAAGCTTCTAAAGCTTGCACTCACCACCTCAACTCCATCCACCAGTCTGGATTATTCATAAACACTAATTAGGTATAGGCGTTAACCTCACCAACGTCGGAGACTACGCCGGAGGTTAAGCTGCACCTAGACAAAAACCCATCCGGATTCAAGCCCCTTAGCCATCACCGAACCCTATAAATACCCCTTGACCCCTCCAATTTCAAAGGTCGGTCCACTTTCTTTCTTCCACAACTGTGGCTAGCAATAGGCTATTCTTCCATTCAACTCCGGCAACCTCTCACCTATCCTTCGAAGCTCTTCCCAATGGGAGACTCATCTCTCTCACCTCCTCTTTCTCTCTGGAAGGCTATGATAGGGCCTTGGAGCATCATCTCTATTATCTCAATGCTTTCAATTTCTCATTGGAGCTCTATCTCAACCCTCTGATTTCATCCTCCGTTATGAGTCATCGACGAAGATCCCTCACCTCCTTGTCAGGTAAGTAGAGCTAACTCTTAGGAGTAGATTTAGCTAGGTAATTGGGTAGGATTAGGTTAGTTTAGCTTAATAATAGTAGCCTTTCCTTTAGCTCCAGCGAAGCTAAATCTGGCTTCGACAGACTTCTATTCACCTTTCCGAGTACCTAATCATTTTCCTCTCCTCCTCATGATTCACCTAAGTTTCTTTTTCCTCACTTTTAGCAGCTGAATCGCCTACATCACTTCCACATTCACCGTCGACCTCCACTGTCCACAACGAAGGCCTTCGAGCTTAGAACACACTCATTGGGGCCTTCCGTCATTTATTCACACTCTGAGGGCCTCGATCTTCACTCCAATTTAACTAATGATCACCTATACTATAAATGCCTAATTACATTTCAACTCTTGAGCTTACTGTCCATGGCGAGCTCAAGAGAGTTAAAACACTTAATAGATCACCTATAAACCATCGCCGAACACCATGGAACACTTCTCACTAATTGAGTGGGAGGATGTGATCTGAGTTCTAGCAAACTCAAATTACATTTTTTTTAATTCGATGCATAACTTCTAATTTAATTTCCATTTGAGTCAATTGATCAGCTTCTGAGGTTACTTGTGACCTCAGGAAGCTCTTAAGACTTTTAATGGTCAATTTGATGGAGTTTTGTACATTGCCATACATTTCTTGGACTCACCGGAGCTCTGACGAGCTCTGACAAGTCAAATCAGAGCTTCAGCCCTAGATAAGCTCTAAGGAGCTCCAAACTATCTCTTTAGAGTGTAAGGATCATGATTTGATGTTTATTTTGTTGTTTATCTTCTGGAGCTTGATTTTGATCTTCATCTTCTCCATCTTCGGTGGAGTTGGAGAGACCTCTTCATTAGGTTTTAGGCCTGGGTTTTAGGTTCTGAAGTAAAAGCAAAGCTTGTATACTCCATTCTTGATCGCTGATCCCTGCGAGAATCTCTAGTTTGCTTTGACGAACAAATTCACTTTAGTGCTCAGGCGGCGAAGTCTAATAACCCGTTAAAAGCTTCAAAATATGATTTTGATGTTCTAGATCACTTCCTGGGGTTGAATCGAGTCGACCCAGGTCCTTAATTTGATCTAAGAAAACCTAGAATAGAAAGTCAACTTCAAGCTTGATTTGGTCAACTCTATGTCCAATTAGAGGATTAACTGACTAATTTTTGAAATCAATGTTTCAATTGAATTCTAAGATGATCTGGAATGTTTTAGAGTTGATTAGAATGAGTTGGATTGAGGATTTTAAGTGTTTTCATTCACTGGTCAATATGGGTTCATTTGAACACATTATGGTGTTCTTTGAGTTTTTGGCAAGATTTAAATGCTAAATTCGCCTAGATTGAATCATAACAACCTCTTGAGGCTGTTTAATTCTATTCCAGAGGTCTTTCTCTCCCTGTCGAGCCTTTCAGAGTTTAAAATGGAGCTCTGAAGCTCCTTAAAGAAGCTCATGAGCTTATTCATCTTCCTGAAGCCATATAGGACCACCTATCTTCTTCATTTGGCACAGAACAGTCCTTAAAAGTATTCCTGAACCTCAGCTGAAGGTTAGACACTCTTCTGCTGGTCAATTGACCTGAATTCTCATCTGTTGCAGGCCATTAGGGTTGTGTAAAACCTACACCTTCGTCCTTCAAATCTAAGGGTCAATCTTGATTTGAGCACCAAATTGGTGCTGCAACCTATTAGAACACATGAAGAGCTTTCGATCGAGCCTTTGCTCGATCGATTTAGTCAACGAAGCTGGCCAGAATCGTCGATTGAGGTTTGACTGACGAAGGACTGGACCGGGGAAACATAGTCCCACCTCGGAAGTTCTGGGGGCGCCGCCTTGCTATATTATGATTTTGTGAAGTTTACGTTTTGGTTGTTAGTGCAGGGCATGAATTGAAATGAAACTGATATGGGTGTGGGTGTGGGTGTGTGCGTTGCACATGCCTGCACATGGGTGTGTGTTTGTGCGTGCCTGTGGGCATGAGCGTGGGCCCGTGAGTGGGTGAATGTCCTGGGAGGCTAGGTATTGTGCATGAGCTTGAATTGGAAAATAAACCACCTAGGAAAAAACTAGGCTTGGACCCAGTAGGGTCTGGTCCCACCCTCTAGGGCGTGCTATGTATCCCTAGCCAGTCTAAGCCACCAATAAAAAAAAACCAACTTTTTATAATTGAAGGTTAAATGTTAAGTGTGGGAACATATATGCACAGTACTAAGGGAAACTTAGAAGAGCGAGAACCTAAGGAGAAAGCTATGTAAAGAGAACAGAGAGGGTTTAGAAGAGGAAGAAGAGGAAATGATGAATAAAGGAAGAGAGAGAGAGAGAGAAAGAGATAGCGACGATAGAGTAGCAGTAAAGAATAGAAGAGAAAAAGAATATATAGGGATGAAGAAAGAAGGAAGAAAAATGGAGAAAGTTAGAGATCTTACATAGTTTTGGATTTCTAGTTTTCATCTTTAAGATGTCTGATTTGTAATTATCTTGTTATATCATGTTCTCTTTTGATATTTTCAACTTAATTGATGTAATAAGGCATTTGTACTCACTTGTATAACATTTTCTTGCCTTAATCTCTTGTAATTAGAAATACTTGATGTAATAAACATGTTTACTTGATTCTTAATAACAAATCACATGTGTAAATATATTCTTTCTTAATCGAATATTGCATGCTTTGAATTGTTAATCTTTTGTGCTATATTCATGTGTTTAAAATATTGTATGTATAATCTGATTAATTAATTGATATTTAATTATGCTTAAGAATTAAATGGTGAATTGAGCTTACTATTATGCCTCCCAGTGAATGACCTGGACTCAACCAGTTAAAAAGAATAAAAATCTAAAATGTTAGGTTAACTTGACCCTATACTACACTCACGACATTAATTCGAGTTAACCTAAGTTACTTTCTTATGCAATTAATTAAGCCTAGATAACTTAATTAACTATGTTGAGGATTTGACACATCATAAGGCAGGCTGATTTGAACCGACAGATGGTAGAGATACAAGGATCCATGCTCCAGCTCATGCAACAAATGAAAACCTCGTTGGATAACTTGTAATCCGGGCTCATTTCTAATTCTTGTCAACTTGGATCTCTGCCATCTCAACCTGTACCCAACCCTTGCAACATACAGAATCAGGGCAATCGAGCCCAGGGGTACGGGAATCAGAGGGACCCATACGCACATGCTCAGGTGGTTGAGCAAGGCCCTTCTTCTTCTGCATCTTCATCCAATCCAGGTTATTTGGTGAATCAAACCCCTCCGATCTTTCCTAACCCTCCCCAAGACCCAAACCTATATGCTTCTGAAAATTCTATTACCTTGAGGAGTGGACGACAAACCCAAGATCCAAAATTACCTTCTTCTAGTCAATCACACCCTGGTGAGCCTAAGGAAGGAAAGGAGAACACTGAAGAAGAAATAAAGGCTCAGGAACCTAATTCCAAAGATCTGACTCATGTTCCATTCCCTGAAGCATTGATTAAATCCATGAAGAAGAAGTCTGTTGATAGCAACGAGGAGCTCGTGAATATATTCAAGAATGTTGAAATCAATATCCCATTCCTCAATGCTATTAAACACATTTCGGCTTATGCTAAATTCTTAAAGGATTTATGCAGTCAAAAGCGTAAGCTAAGGGAATCTGCCTTGAGGAAGGTGATACTCTCTGAGCAGGCTAGTTTTGTTATCATGCATCACCTTCCTCAGAAAAAGAGAGATTCAGGTGCCCCATTGATTTCATGTGTTATCGAGGATTACACTTTTGATAGGGCACTTTTGGATCTAGGTGCATCCATTAACCTAATTTCGACTTCTCTTTACGAAAAGTTCAAATTAGGTGAACTTAGGCCAACCACAGTAACATTGCAGTTAGCAGACCATTCGGTCACAAACCCGAAAGGCGTTATTAAGGATGTTATCATCAAGGTTAAGGACTTCTACTTTCCTGTAGATTTCCATGTCCTTGACATAGATGTACCTAAAGATTTAAGGAACACACCCATCATTCTAGGGCGTTCGTTCCTAGCTACCGCTAAGGCCAATATTAACTGTGAAAGTGATAGTATGGAAATCACCTTTGGGGATAGAAAAATAAAACTTGATATTTTTAAGGTGATTACCAAATTTGAGGATTGTGGATATATTGAGGTGCTTGAGGATGATGATTTAAATGTTGAGACATGTATGGCTTTTACCGTCCTTGAGAATTCCTCCTACACTGATGAATCCACCTAAGGATTTTTCCAAGGTTGCTCAACCTTTGAGCAACCTTCTGGCCAAAGATACGCTGTTTGATTTTGATGAATCATGCCACAAGGCATTTTATTTTCTTAAAATGACAGTCACTTGTGATCCGGTGTTGCAGCCACCGGTCTGGACAGCTAATCAAGTATTTTTCGCTTTGCAAATGATAATGTGTATCAGAAAAATATGTCGTCCCAGTGAAATCGCATGGTGGAAAAAATCCTGAACAAAACTATTTCAATAAAACTAACCATGAAGAGTTAGGTCTATCCACAGGGAGAAATAGATTAATAAATTCATAAAATATTTTTCCTTTGTATTTATTTAGTCAAGTGCTCAATCCGTGCCCAAATCTAATGTGAAATAAGGCGAAAAGAAGAAACACACGATAATTTAAGAATGTGGGGGTATGTATGTAATTTTCCTTCCATGAAATAACTTGCAATGGCATGTAACATAATTATACTTCAAGACATTGGGCTTTCTCCTTTAGGTCATGTGAGTGCCTTGATGATATTTTATGCATGTGTCAAACTCAACATATAAGAGTTAAGTGCATGAGAGAAATAATATAAACACTTAAGGGCATGCATGCAATTTCACTCAAATAGATTAATCGATCAAATATTACAATAGTTTTTTTGGCAATGGCATATTTGGTAATTTTTATTAGAATGCAAAATAGAGGAATTCTTTCTCTTGATCTCGCGCGAAGAGGAGTCGATGGCGGAGGCCGAGGAGCTTGAGGAAGGTCGACCATGACGAGAGCTTTCCGATGGTGGTGGTGGTGCTCCGAACAGCTACTAGAGTTGACATCGACGATGAAGAGGAGCGGCGGCAGTGCCAGCGGCTCGTCGGTGGGCGTGGCTGTGATTGGCATGTCTAAGGGCGTGGTCGAGCTCGTGAGGTCGAGGAGAGCTCAACGGAGGTGACAGCGTGAAGAATGGTGGTGTGTAGAGGTGGTTACGTGGAGGGGGATCGGCGTTAATGTTGGGTTCCTCCACCCTGTCAATGGAGAAGACGAGGAGGAGGTGGCTGGTCGGCTCGCAGGTCATACGGGAATGCCGGCTACTATCCACGGGAGGGGCGCATGACTGTGGTGGCAAGGAGGAGGTGCTTGTACAGTGGTTGCTGATGGGTTCCTCTACTATTGGAGAAGAAGAAGAAGAGGAAGAAGGAGAAGAAAAGGAAGCCGAGCGTGCGCACGGGCTGGCGACGCAGGCTGCTTTGCGTGAAGGTGTGGCTGCGCACGGGCGTGGCCGCGCGGTGAGGCTCGCGTGTGGGTCTGCTGCTGTCGGCGTTAAGGAGAGAGGTGAATGCAGTGGCAGAGGGTCGAGTCTCAGACGTCCGGGAACCTTCCCGGACGTCTTAACCGAAGAGGCCAGCACACAGTGAAGGTGTTGGTGGTGGCTCGCAGAGAAGATTGGGGCACAGTTGAGGGAACGTCGGGGTTGCACGGTGAGGTGGTGGCTCGCGGTGCTGAAAGGCACACGATGAAGGTGTTGAGGAAGGGATTCTCCTCCGCTGGACGATGCTCGGTGGTTGTTTGCAGGGGAGGAGAGGATGTTGGAGGACCTCCTCCCTAAGGGAGGAAGATGCTAGAGAGGGGGTACACGGTTGTGAAGTCGGAGGCATAGTTGCGGGTGTCGGTGCTGTCACCACCGACTGCGGTGATGGATTCGTTGAAGGTGAGATGCGGTGGTGATCATCGAAGGAGAGACATGGTGGTGGAAGGTCGCAGTCGTGGATGTGGCCAATGATGGAGGCTCGCAGTGGTGGTGGCGCACGGTGGAGAGGTTGCCTGTGGGGAGGGGATGTGGAGATGGGTGGTTTCCTCCTTGTGGAGGGGAGATGATTTTGGTTGTCCTACTGTCCCTATTATATACAGAGAAAACGAGAGAGAGAGAGCCAAAGAAGGAAAGAGTCAAAGAGAGAAAGAGATTCTTCGCTATGTTACCAAATAGAGAATAGAGAATTGAGGGAGAGAGAGAGAGATTCGTGAGGGAGATATTTAAGCAAACTAAATAAGGAAATGTGCTTGAATAATTTAGAGGCATATAAGGATGCCTCTAAAATATATCCCATTGCTATATTTTGCTAGAACAAAATCCCACATATCTCAAATCAAGCTTTGATGTGATTCCCTTACCTTTTAAAGTGAATAATCAATCCTTTCATATAAGGATTAATGCAATTAATACATGAAATGATAAATCTAGTGTTCACAGGATTTTGTCAATAACATGCTTGCTTTAAATTAATCTCTCATCCCAATAATAATGTACTTAAGCACTAAATTAGTCCACTAAAGTGGACCCATCAAATACCCCCATGCCTAAGTTTTGCTAGTCCCGAGCAAAATTATCTGAATCAGACCAGATCTCCAAGCCAAATTTTACCATCATGATGTCTTATCATGCCACGCCTTTAGAGACTAGATTGAAATACCAACTATAGGCCTAAAGGTACTCAAGTACCAGCCAAGATATAGACCTGACCAGCCTCAGCCTTGGGTCCGCCGCAAAGGTTTCTAAGGCACGCAAAAACTGCCCAGAGGTTCGTTGACCCCAGCAGTTAAAGCACCCGTGCATATGTGTTGCAAGGCTAGCTTGGTTCAATTTGCCAGTGCATTTTTAGTAAGAGAGAGAGGGAGAAATATTATTTCGAGAGTTTTCACTCTTTCTTTTTAAATTTCCCTAGACTCAACATTGGATTGGCCCTAAACACGATCTGTATCGGATTCCTTGTCCCCACCATCAATCCTCGCAGGGTCCCTGGCAATCTATGATTCGGGATAGCACATCTCATGGCAACCCCCAGAACCCTGGCATTCGACACTTCGGGATAGTGCTGCCCATGGCGCTCTGTAACTGAATTTAGACCATGGCAATCAACATTTCAAGATAATGCTGCCCACAGCATCTGAACCAGCACAAGATGCTTCTGTGCCCCCAATAGGATATTTAGATATCCTAGGAGACAAGCATCGAGGAGACGATATGTTATAATGCATCTTTGAACGGATTATTTTACATTCCTCCTCTCTACGTCGGGAACTCATCTAATCAACTTATGTCTTCAAGCCGCTCCTAAGTCAACTTTTCAAGAAAACATTTTCAAAACAGACACTTTTTGGCATTATTCTTCTTTATGCGCACTAAACCTGACCAGTGTGTAATTTTTGGGTGCCTAGGTTACCAAGTCCTGTAAACCAAAGGGCAGGCAATGGGGCTAAATACTCCCTAAGCCTTAAACTTAATACATCGGCCTCGCAACTCCCTCAACCTCTTAAGGAATAGTCCAGATCTTAACAATTACGTGAGTGTTTAAGCCCTAGAATAGACCTAGGAGACCTAAAGTCGATATCCCTCACTTATCTCCTTTTCTCTAGCACTTTAGGACTTTATTTATTCATTCATTCTGGCCTAGAACTTAGGTAACTCTTCCATAATCCACTGTTAGGACCAGTGCAATTTTTGCACATTTTCTCTCTGTGTCTCTCTTCAATATATTTGAAATTCAACTCAAAAGATTTCATCTCCTTTCTCTCTTTTCTTTTCTTTTTTTTTCTTTTTTTGTTTTTGTTTTGTTTTTTTTGTTATTTTTTTTTTGTTTGTTATTTTTTTTTATGCAAGATGGATGCTTAATTGCATGCAGAATATGTATAAATGCTATAAACAACCTCAAGTTATACACCCCCATGCCTAAATTTGACAATGTTCTCATTGAAAAGCAAAAGCCAAAAAAGATATTACCTGAGGTGGAGTTGGAATATCTCTTAAATCGAGTTCTGGAAGGGAAGTAGAAGGAGGCCAAAAACAGATACATAACAAACCTACCCTGGCAAGTAAGTAACCTAATATGTTGGCAAGCTGGTGATGGATAGTGATGCCAAATGCTCGCTAGATACAGGTCAAAAGAGGGTACTCCTAAGTTATTTTTGGAGGTTTTACATAATACACATGAGTAGTGGCCTCCAGGAATGTACCACAACCACCACTGCATCTCGCCTCCGACAACCACCACCGCGTCTCGCCTCCGACAAATCCATCAACCCGGTTGGTGGTGACAGCATCGACTCCCACAATCGTGTCCGCAACTGCATCTCCAACTTCACAACCGTGCTTTGCCTCGACAACACGACACCGCCGTCGCCCTCCAGAGAGGAATCGGCCTTCCTCTCTAAACCTTAACCATGCACCTAATTCCACCACCACGAGCCACTGTGACCGCGTTTCCTCTCTCCTCTGTGCACCAACTCCTCTACTACGTGCCTTCCTCTGCCAACTGCAACAGGAGGATCCCTAATGCTCTTGGTCTTCTTCTCCTCTAGCTTCAAAGCAGAACCCCCCACCCTTGGCTCCAGCAACCACGCCTGTCGTTCCTCCTCTACACCCGACCCCCCTTTGCTCTTCCTCTTCTCGCTTGCATGACTACAGACCACCCACAGCAGACCAGCCTCCTCCTTCGATCGCATCCACTCACCACCGCGACCACAGCAGCACTGTGCACCACCTTTCCCTCGATCGTGATCGCCCAACCTCGACCTCCTCTCCTTCTTCGTTTTTCATGGAAGAACCCAACAGCGTCCACCACCAACCTTTCTCCTAGGCATCAACAGAGACCCTCCTGTGCCTTCCATCTACCACCAAAGGTGACGTACGTAGCTCCACCCTTGTGCGAGGCCTCCTCGACTGTGTGCAACTTCCAAACAGCGGTAGCAACCCCCACTGTCGCCACACCTACTCCTCGACATCAGTGGCAACTCTAGCCACCTTCCGATGTGGAAGCACCGTCATCGGAAACCTCTCCGCATCCTTGACCTCCTCGGAGCTTCGCGCCTCCAGCCGGCGCTTCTTCTCATTGCATGAGTAAGGTGAAAGCATCCCCTATTTTGCAATAGGGAAAGCTCCATTAATATTTACATTTGATGCCCTTGCCAAGAATTTTATTTTGATATTGATTATTTCATTACAAAAACTTGTGGGAGGCTCTTCTCTTCTTGAATTATTGTGACAACAGTGGAGGATTTGATTTACTAGTTAATGCAGTTTGCTTTTCCTCCCATGTTGAGTTGATATGAATGGCAATCTATTTCTTTTGGACATGATTTTATGTGAAGTTAATATTGGTGATCTTATTAGTTCTACACCTCCTTGTGATGCAACCTGAAGTGTGGTATAATTTCAATATTTTAGTAACTTTGACCAAAGGTTTTCCACCACATTATTTACTACAATGCATTATTTTTCTGACATTACTTCTACAAGCGAGAACTCTCGATCAGAGCCATTGAGATTTCTAACCCAAAGATGGGTAATTCTTTTAAGGTCAACAGACAGCGTCTAAAACCTTATGTTGACCATGTTATTCCAGAACATGTCTCAAACAAGGTTGCTTTAACCTCAATCTGACTTTCTTTGGCAGGACTCTACATAGATGATGGCACTAAACTTAGCACTTGTACAGTCTGGCTCATAGCTGACTAGAGCATCATGGAATACAGGTGATATTCTTCCATTCTACCCCTTTCTCATGCGTTTTATTTTCAATGAGGACATTGCATGAGTTAGGCATTGGGGAGTGGATTCATTTTTTGAATCATATTGTCAGCTCTGTTGATTTCTTGTAAAGTTTCCAATTTTTTCCTTTTTATTAATAAAAAAAATGAATTAGGAAAAGAAAACTTGAGCTTTAGAAATTTTCAACCTTAGGAAATAATACAGTAGGACCTGAACACTTAGAACTTTCAGGCTTTTGGGCTTAATCAGCCTAAGTGTCCACTAAAATGTGAACTTGTTTTCTGAGTCGCCATTTGAAAATTCATTTCAAATTAGTTAAATAAGTTGGGGTGATAAGTACACGACTTATCAACCCGCCCTTTGATTTTAGAGGACTTTAAGTCTAAGCATCTACACACTATTTACACTGACTCATTTTTCGATAGTTTTTATGAAAAATGGGTAGCTAATGAACCTTCTAGGGTGGTATGGCTAGCAAGTTCTTGGTGATAATACCTCATTGATCGGTTGTCCAGAGCATAGTTACAAGATCATTCTCTTCTTGCTGCCTTTAGGTAAATCTTATATCAGGGAAGCCACGTACTTAAAAAAAAAAAGAGAAAAAGAAAAGTATCCAAAAAGAAAAAGAAATAGAAAAGAAGAATGAAATAAGCCACATTTCACCACACGAGTATGGCTGGCAAGATGTCGGTGGTAACAGCTCATCGGCCGGTTATCCAGAACCCAACTCACAAAAATGCACATTTAATTCCAAACACTTAGGAAGAAGCAGAACACTGGATTTACCCTTGTGTTAACCCCATAAAAATAGAAAGTATGGAGAAAGCTACCGATTGTATAGATACACCTTTAGGTAGAATTCTTTTCAAGGTCACCTAGGGGTGTAGAAACTCAAAGTCCATTCTTATTGCCAATAAGTGAGTCTATCACACTTCACACAGAAAGATGCTTAGTACTTAGAGTTCTCTTCGAGTCTTAGGTGGGTTGGGTAGTCATAGAAAGCTTCCTCGAAACCCTAAACTTAAAAATCCAAAAAAATAATAGAAAAGAAGAAAAAGAAAAGGATGCTTCTCCTTTTAAATAAGGCGAAAGCTTGGCTAGTTTGCATTTTGGCAGACACCCAGGCGTTGTTGTATCTCTATAGTTTAGGTCCTTAGTAATTTGATCCTAGTGTTGAAAATAACTTTTGCCCTTGCAATTTGATCCTAATTCTGTTTATAAATATCATATAGTTTTGCTAGGGACTAGCAAAAGATAGGCATGGGGGTGTGATGTGTATGCATCTAAGTAGCCTAAAATGTCTATTTATGCATGCTCTTAGTGTCATAGAAACATCATGCATTGTAAATATTACATAACATGCATCATAATGCATTTAAATCAATTTGTATAAATTGTAGAGTAATTCACCTCTTTTTATGGCCAATGACAGGGCAACATTTATTGGGGCCTCGAATTTGAGATCCAACTGTATGGATCTGATTAGGGCGATGATCGGAGTTCAATGACTCCAAGATCGCTCCGATTAGACCTCTACAGCATCAGATGCAGTCTAAGAAAGATAAGAGGTTAAGGGGTAAGGTGGTGTAAAATCTGTACCTCAAACGATAAATCCAACCACACAGATGGGTTCAGATTGACGATCACAGCCCAATGGCATAAAAGTCAATCCAATCCGACATCTGTGGCACCACTTACAAGTAAGAGAAGATGGACGGCTCAGATGGCACCACGTGGTGCCATCCAGACCGCCTGCTACACCTGGCCTAACCTCTTTGAGTGCCACAACCATTCATCCAAGCCATTGGATCGCCATCCAATGGCCCAGATAGTGCCATGTCTACCTGTTGTCGTGCCTCTCATCTCAGCTGAAGGCAAAGCTCGCACGCCCTCAACCTTTGGATCTTCGTCCAATGACTAAGAGCACGTGAGTGTTAACTTCTAAACGTGACTTAAAGAGAGGTGTAGTGCATTGGTTGCACGCCTCTACGTGAGTTGAAGACGCACTTTCGAGGCACCTCAGGGCCTTCAATCAAGCGTGCACGTGGGAGCGGGCGAAATTCGCTGTTGGATGGTGATCGAGCAGCATCGGCAGTGGCTATGTGGCCGCACAGATGAACTAGTGCGCCCACAAACTATCTGACACCAAAGACCACACGCAATCTGACGCAATAAGTGTGTAGGCAAGTGCCTTCCTCGATTGTTAGATCTTGATCTAACGGTAGGGACATGTCCGCGTTGCTGCATAACGTGCAAAAAGGAAGCGGTGTGTGTGCGTTTAAGTCATCCGATTGAGAAGGATGTACAATCATGGGTTAAGCGTTCGGCAGCTAAAAACAAGGGGGCAGGGGTGCGCTTGCATGTTTAGCAACATGGGGGCTTTACTGATGGTTATATCTATCACTAAAGATCGTTACATTAATGTTCCCTCCACATTACTGAAATGACCTACTTGCCCCTCTATTCTTCACCTATAAAATGCCCTATGCCCTCCACATTTTCTTGATCCCTTCCATCATCTCTCTCCCTCTCTAAGAGCTAAGAACTCAAGTTCTAAAGATCGCTCTAGTGCTCCCAAGCTATAGGAAGCTCCGCTAAAGTTAAAAACAAAATTTTCCACCACTCATCTCCTTCGCGGAGCTCCCGTCAGTCATCTTCTTGCCCCCATTCTGGAAGTGGATCCCACGACGTCGACACCTTACGTCATTTTCGGTTCTTCCTGATCCATCCTCCGTCATCCATCTTCACTCTCCTTCTTCTAGGCGACATTCGTCCAGCTTGTCCTCCAAGCAGCCATCGAGGAGGATAACTTCTCTCCCTTTCTCTTTATCTCTTTCTAGATTAGATTTCTCGCTTTCTAGTGTAGCGAGTAGTTGCAATAACATTATTTTGAGTATAAAAGTTGTTTCTCTCTCTCTCTCTTTAGTTGTAGCATTTATATTGCAAATAGAATAGCAACCATTGTGAATATCTCATTTATAAACAAAAATTACAAAAATATATAACTACTGATTTCAAATGACAGCCTCTTGGTGTTCGACCTAGGACTTATTCTGAGTTTCAGTTAAAAATTATTTGATTGTCAGATTTTCTTGCGAATTACGCTACAACAATAGGTTTTCTAAACTAAAATCTTTTTGCAGCGAATTCCCTTACATCACCAAGCAACAAGAATCCTAGCATAGGGTGCCAACTCAAAGTTGGAAGCCACGCTCCATCTTGACAAGATCCTACGTCAGAATTTGTCCCAGCCTCTAAACGAGATGTGAGTTTTTATGAGTCCTATGATCTAGATATTAGAGGCTTGAAGCAATTTAAAGACCTCCTTGATTTTCCCAGGGGTGTTGAGCCCGTAGGCATTCCATGGGTAGCCGTCATTAGTGTTACCCATAATGTAGGAGGGGGTGTGACAGGGGCATTAAATGTGGGGTCCCTAATAAAAGGGTGGCCCTCATTAGCATTACACATAATGTAGGAGTGATCCCTACCAAAATGAAGGGGCAAACAATGTTGGGACAATGCCCCCATGCAAACATTGGAGGAGGAAACGTTCGCATTATTGCATGGGATATGCACACTCTCTGAGGGGGACAATTGCAATTCCTGAGGCACAGTGACGGACGTCATCATAGGGGCTTCTTTGTTTGAGCGAGAAGGGTCACCGACGCACTGCTCCATCTTGCCTCCCTCTGGTGAGGCGAAGCAGGGGCAGAACTTGCGAACATGCCCAAACACTAAGCAGTGTTCATAGTAAGCCAGTACTTAGTTATAGACTACCTTTGCTACTCTGAGACCATTGATAAGCAACACAAAGGCAATCTCCTTGGGGGGTTTAGCACAAGCTAAAAGTTCCACGCATACATACATGTGGTCAAGGGAGTCCTGCACAATGGTCCTTCCATCTCACCCAAGGGGGCTTGATGAGGTGTGGCTCATCATAGATGAAATACCCAAGTTAAGTTAGAAACTAGGTTAAACACTATTAAATTAACACAAAGAAAGGGTTAAGTGTGAGAAATAACAAAAAAGGCCTAAAACACCAAATCTGTGCTAAAAATGCATAATTAGGTCATTTATTGAGATATTCTATTAAATAATGTAACATGGTGATCCAATTGCAAATTGAACACACAAATGAGTTCAAAAGTTCAAATAGAAAATATAATTAACTTCCTAAATGTTCAATTATGCTTCCATAAAAATCTGGTAGCATTTGGACATCATTAAGGCCTTGCAATTAGAGATTCTCGTTTAGGTCCTTAGGTCATCACATTTCATCCTTAGAAATCTCTCCTAGGACCCATTTGTATCACTTCAAGGATGACTCTGTAATGATTTTTCATCACTTATGGGCTTCTTTGATATTTTTCTACCCCTTCATTTTGGACCATTTTTGCAAATTCATCAACACATTTGGGAACACCTACAGCTCCTTGAGTCCACTATAGCACTGTAAGAACACGGCCAATTAGGGCTATTAAACTCGTGTTCCTTGATCTTGTGGCTCTCCTCCATTGGAAGCTTCATGCGATTTGCGTGTGTGATCACCTTAGCACCCAGATCTCATCCAACGGTGACTCTTCATTTTGATTGTTCTCACGCCCTCGCAGCTACATCCTCACCGTCCCTACCCTAGGTGATTGATTTCAACTGCAAGGTGACCTTAATCACTCTCTCACTCTACTTAAGCACTCACTTAGCTCGACACACACCTGGATCACTCCCTCCCCCTGAGTGGTTCCATTCTTCCATGCCCTCAGCTTCCTTCACCTCAATTTCATCGGCCTGCAGTGATAGAACAGGCTTTCCCCCCCTTTCAATCGCCTCCAGTCGTCGGTCGTTGGCTCTTGGACATCACCTTCATCAACTGATGGGTGTCCTCCCCTTTTGTCATCATCAGCCAACAGCAGGTGACCTTGGACACCTCCTGCTTTCCATTAGATAGACTTTACATGCTTTCTAGGAGTAGAATTAGTGTAGTTTACTACTTTCTAAGTAAATTGCTTGTTAGATTAGCTTAGGAGTATGGTAATTTAGATACAATTCGCATCTCTCTAATCAATTTAGATCAGAGAGACCTCCATGCACATCATCCTCAAACCATTAATCTCCCCCTACATTCCATTTGATCACTTTTTTAAGTTCTCAATTTTAATTTCACTGATCACCCATATATTAAGGTCTAATTTCAGACCTGAGAACCTTTGTTCTCAGATCTAAAATTAGCGCCAAAAATCACTTTGGGGGGTCTCCCATCCATTTCGCAACTCCACAAAGAACCCTCAATCTTAATTCACCAACTCAAATTACTAGATTTTGTTCAAAATGGTGTTTACTATTTAGATTAGTGATTTGAAATTCATTTGGATTTTATTGGATTTAATAGAGCTTTTTGAGATTGGATGGGCTTGATTAGGTGTATGCGAGGATTCCAAGGTTTGTGGATTTGGTTTTGATTATATGGATGAACATACATATAATTTAAGCCCTATGTTGGAGAGTTCTATCAAGGAAAATCAGTTAACTCTAATTTGAGATAGAACAAGGACCCAACGGATCTTGATCATATCACAAAATCACCTTGATCACCCATCAATGGTGTTCAAGAAGATTGAGTGATTAGATCAATAAAAGATCCAAAGTAAAAGCCCAATTTGGGGTGACATTTTACCCCCCATTTAACCAATTTTATGATCTAATGTTGGAGGTTTTGGATTGAGATTTTAATGGATTTTTGAAAGCAGATTTGAAAGGGTTTCAAAGGATTTGCAATCTTATTTTTATAAACATGATTTCAGATCTTCTTTAAAGATTTTAAGATGACAAATTGATCTGATTTGGACATTTATAATCCTAGATCAAATCTCACTAGATCTGAACTTGGATAATTTTTGTGTTGATTTGATTATCAGACCTATTGGAACTAAGGAAATGGCTGCACAATAGACTTTGAATTAACTTAAGATGTCTGGAGTTGTTGTTGCAGTTGCTTCTACTACTCTGCTGAATCCTAGCAGCAGTGTTGCTGCTACTGTCTGAAACTACTGCTGCAGCTATTGCTCCTATTGAATGGATTGAAATGAATAGGGCAGTGGTTTGGATTTGAGTTACTTGATAGCTGACATGCTTTATATGTTGTGAAAATGTTGTACAAGCTTTCATGTACTGTAAATGACCTTAACCTAAGTAGAATTGCTTGTAATTTGTTGTTAAACATTCTTTTGTCAGCTATAAATGTGCATGAACTGTCTAACTTAGGAAATTTGATGAAACCATGTTGAATTTCATGCTTATCTACCTGAGCGCCCTCCATTTCATGTGTTGAACACCATTGAATGCTCTCACTAACTTTACAACCCCTGATATCAATTCTAGGGCCTTAGGTTACCCCTTGACACACCCATTAAGGCCTAGAAAGTGCTAGACTTGTAAATAAATAAAAATAACATAAAATTCCAAAAAGATAAAATAAATGTATAGCGAGTAGGACTTACTATATTTTTAAGTGCATGAAAAGTTTTGAGGTCATTTAAACCTCTGGTTTGGTAGAACAAACTAGTCGATGGTTCAATATACCTTTAGACTTAATAAAAGACTCTAATCCTAAAAAAATACAAAAACACTCTATTTCCCTCATCTCTTTCTTTCTCTCTCATCCCCTACCTCTATAAAACATACAAAACACATAAAACTCAGAAAAACCTCAACATACCTAAAAATACTATGTAAACAATGTATATGCATGTAATATAAGGTATATATTAATGTATATAATGTAAAACATGTATATAATATGCATAAATAACTTATGTACATATTCTATAATGTAAATTAAATATTTAAGATAACTTAAATTGTATATAACTTATATATTTAACTATTAATTTAATTAACTTATATGTATTATAATCTAGATAAATTAAAAAACCCCTAAAATAAACATTATTTATTAATGATACTCTACATACATGTACATGTATATATAACATACACTAATACACCTGTAACTTAATTTAATTATATATGTATAATAAATAATTAATTTATTAAGTTATTAAGTAGTTTACTAAATTAAATGAAAATAAACTAGTAAATTAAGTTTTTTTTTTTTTGAAAGAGTGAGGAGTGCCATCGTTAACGATGGTAGACCGGGAGCATTTTATTGAGATAAAAAATCAATCAAGAAAAAATTACAAGGAAATATTCCCACACCCCACTATAATATTTACAAGGAGACTCTCCACACTCCCACTAGTTCCCAACATTCATTGACAATGCTCCTCACATTTATTGATGTCCCACGAAATAACTTCTTGTTACGAACGCACCAAATGCACCATAAGGCTCCAGCCATCAATGGACGTGGCTTGGAAGAATTTCTGAAACATGTCCATAAGTCTTCGCAAGAGGTTAAGGCTTCATCGAAGATGGCCCTCCAAGTAGAAAAAAATGTGTAAGGCACTGTCGGTGGGGAAGTTGCAAAGAGGGTAATTTTGGGATGGTACACCCAATCTTGTGTGCCTTAGATCACCTGTGATGAGTCCATTTCTTCTGTTCTACCAAAGAAATATTTTTATTTTCAGATGTATTTTTAAATGCCACACCATTGCGCAATCCTTGTCTATGAGTGATGGGTTGGAAGATTCTCTACCAATCAGCCAATTGTAGGCCTTAGAAGGAGTGAACGGTCCATGAGTCAATGCAAATTTGTCAGAGCCTCCCATTGGTTCAAAGGTTTCCATCTCTCTCCTTAGCTACTCCAATTCCTCTTCCAGTCTGCTCTGCTATCTTGCCGAATGATTTAGCAAATCCCATCTATTGTGTAGCGAATCCCAACAGTCCACCACTATTGATTTATCTACTGCAGCATTGTAAATGCGAGGAAATCTGGAACTTAGGGTTCCTAGGCAAGACCACTCATCATGCCAAAAGGAAAAGTGCTGGCCATCACCAAGTATCGGTGCAAAGTGTTGCCAATTCTCACGCATGGTAGCCCGTACTGATTTCCAAAATGGGGACGGTCTATAGGGGGTAGTAGTGCATCTAGTTACATGAGATCAGCCATGTACATCTTTAATTGATCATAAACCAAGTCTTGTCAATGTCTTCAAGGAGTTTGATAGCCCACTTCAATAGCAGGGAGTCGTTGAACTCCTTCAGCAAACAAATGCCAAGACCAACACATTTTTTGGGAACACACAACTACTGCCATTTCAAGGGGTGGAGAAAATATGCCCTCAGATTTTGCCCCTTTCCAAAAGAAATGCTTGCACAGCTTGTCAAGTCTTTTCCGGGAGCTTTGAAAACTGAGAAGAAGAAGACCAGAATAGAAGTGATGATCGAGTTCAGAAGGATAAGCCGTCCTCCTTTGGACAACTATCGACTACTCCAACTTTCAAGCTTGGCAGCTACTTTCTCAAACAAGGGATTCCAATCTGACTTCTTAAGTTTAGTGTTACGTAGGGGCAGACCTAGATACCTGATAGGCAGATTCATGATGGGTGTGTGCAGACTGATACCAAGTGACTGCCACTCTTGATTGTTTAGCCAAAAACAGATGAGTGATGATTTTTGACAATTTAGCTTCAGACCGGAGATGTCACCAAACATGGAACCATTGTGTATAGGACCTTTGCTTCATTTCCTCCCCCTTCCACGAAAAATACGATGTCATTTGCGTATTGTAAAATGGGCACTAGATCTCTAGAGTTAAATAGTGAGTAACCTTTCACCAAACCTGTCGCTGAGAGTTTGTAAGCGAAGTAAGCCAGAGTATTCGCTGCAAGATTGAAAATAAGTGGGGCTAAGGGGTAGCCCTACCTAAACCCACACTACGGTTGGATCCACACTCCACATGGTCTACCATTAATTAGAGGGGAGAAGGATGAGGTACCTATGCACCTTTTCATCCATTGAATCCATTTTGGTGGGAAGCCCCTTCTTTTCATGATCTCCCATAAATATGGCCAGGATACCGATTCAAAAGTCCTTGAGAAGTCAACCTTCCACATGAAGAATTTGCATTTTCGCCTACACCATCCAAAAACCATCTCTTGTGCTACAATAAAAGACTCTTGCAGTGAGCGATTAGGGAGGAGCGCTGACTGAACTGGATTTATAAGGTGTGCCAAAACACTTCTTAGTCTGATTGCCAAGACTTTGCTAATTATCAAATAAATAGAGTTTGTCAATGCTATCAGTCTAAACTCTTGCAAACTTTCCGCTCCTTGTTTCTTTGGAAGTAGAAAAAGGTAGGATTTGTTTAATCTTTCAAAGCCTTGGTTACCTTCTTGAAACTCTTTTATGACTTCCATCACATCTGATTTCACCACCGACCAAAACTCCTTGTAGAAGAAGACTTGGAATCCATCAGGGCCTAGGAGCCTTCAAAATTTAGGCTAGCAATAGCAGCCTCTACCTCCTGGACCATGATGGGCGCAATTAAATGCTCAGCTGCAGCTTCCTCAACCTGAGAGAAATCAGAGTTTGTGAGTCTCCAGGTCCCTCTTTCAGTGTCTCTAGAGACTTCTTGAAAGTACTTAACAGCTTCTCTTTTGATGCCTCCTGAGGAAGTCAGAACTTGGTCTCCTGATCTTAGTGAGGAGATATAATTAACTCTTCTTCTAGAACTCGCTACCATGTGGAAAAAATTTGTATTTGCATCTCCTTCTTTCAGCCATAGTTGCCTGGACTTTTCTCTCCAATCAATTTCCCTTTTTAGATCATCTTCTAGGACTACCTCCTGCCAAATCTTACGTTGCCTGCATTCTTCAACCGATAATTTCTCCTTGTTCTCTTTTGCATCAAGAAGTTATACATTCTTTAAGGCCTCTATTCTCTTTTGATTTCTCATGATCTCATTGACTTTGCTGAATTCTTTCATGACAAGTTTCAGTAGTAAATTAAGTTATAATTGAACTAATTTATATTGTATAGTTGTATTATATTATTTAAGTATTTTGAAGTAAGTTAATTGTATTTATATTGTATTATACTATTTATATATAATTTATACGTATAACACATTGAAATAAGATATTTAATATATATTAATAAAAATAAACTGTGTAAAATACCATAACAATCTATAATAAATACTTTAATATGTATATTAACTTTGTACAGGGTCAATTAGACCATTATTTAACTAATTTAAGCATTAATTAAGAAATAAACTCAAATGTCAATGTATACAAAGTGCAAACTTTGGCTAATTTATTTATATAGTAAATATAATTAATTTTGTAAATAAATTATATCATTAAGTAGTCCTATGTAAGGACTTCAAAATCCTATAATTTAATTTTAATTTATAATAAAATATGACCTTCAAATCGAGAGCCAAATGTAGTAAGACAAACACGCTACGTGCTGGAATTGCAGCAGCTGTGAGTTGGCACGATGGTGCCATATCGTAAACACACAAGTGCGTGTAGTGCCTTAAATGTAATTCGTCTCCCATGGCCTTCAGTCGTCAGGCGTAGGGTGCCCATATACCCATGCATTACCTATACCCTCTCTGATACATGAATGAGCATTGGCTTTGGTCTGAATTGTGAGTGTGATGCATGGCTGGGAGATGTGCACTGTGCATGGGTCTGATTAGGCCCAGTAATGAGCCATAAATCGGTTAAAATGCACCTAATTAAGGATTAGGGCGACCTTAGTTGAGGTCTAGTCCCACCCTTAGGGGTGCTATGAATCCCTCGAAAAGGCTGCCCGCTAATTAAACCATTTTTGGGGTTAAGAGCCATTCTGAACCAGTTGTGAACCGAACTGAAAAGAAGAGAACCAGTGAGAGACTTAAGTGAAGAAGAGAACCAGTGAGAGGCGTGAGCCTTGTTGTGTGTTGAGTGCTTGTGTATGTGCGTGTTTATATATGTATATAAGTGTATATATGTATATATGTAAATACAAATATATGTAACTGTACATAGTATTGTTTAAGCTCTATTTTGCATATAAATAACATCAGAGCTTTAGTGACATATGTATCCATCACTATAAATAGAATAAACGTCAGTATAGATCCTATTTTTACCTTAGCTTATGTATATAGTATTTTCTTTGGTTTAGCAACACTTATATATGTCGTTGTCCATACATTATGTGTTACTGTATATGTTACTATGTTAATTTAAGTTAGTATAGTATATATTATTACTTATTATTGTATATATATCTAAGTATTAGTATTATAAGATGTAAATAGAGAGTATAGAGTATTTAATTATGATTTTTGATGCTTGTTTGTAGATAGTTGTTTTCAAGCATTGCATTGACTTGTAATTCATTATTTTTTTTTGAAACAAACTTGTAATTCATTCTTGTGTATACAATTGTTTCATTCTTTGATTATTGCATTCATTCATTCATAATTGTACATAAAACTAATCTTTTTGGAATTAAAGAATATTATTGGACTTAGAGAGTGATGTATATCAATAATTGCCTCCCAGTGAACGACCTAGAGTAAACCAGTAAAAATTAAGTATATAAATAAAATTGACTCGACAACAGTTTGTATTTGTGATATATACTACAACAACAACCCTTTTTGTATGAACCAGTAGTCGACGCATCATATTTTTGGTGCCGTGGCCGAGGACAAAAACCCAACAACAGCGCGTTCTTGTTATTGTTTGACGAATGTCGCAAAAAGTTGATTAGGGTTCTAATGGCACTCAAAATCTTGTTGATGGCTTTCCTTGATCTGAAGTGAAGCAAGAGGTCAACAAATCTGGCCTAGATCGGAATTTATTTGGCCTCGCATCGAGTGAGGGCCATACTATGGTTCTAGTGCTTGACTACCAGCCAAGCCTTGAAGAGAAACCACGAACCCCTTTGGAGGGGAGCAGCACAATCATCCAAGCAAGAGAACTCAACAATGAAGATCCCATTATCTCTCGAGTGAAGCGGAAAGCTCTCCTTCAGCCTCCAGAAGCTAGAGATGAATGACTTGAGGGGCCCATAATAGGACCTTTTCCCAATCGAGTAAACTAGGAGCGCATGCTCCCATCTACGTAAATGATGTGCACACATCTAATTGGCCTAAAATGTCTATTTATGCATGTTCTTAGGGTCATAGAAGCATCATGCATTATAAATATTGCATAATATGTGATGAGAACCTCATCATGAACCCTAACTAGCACAATCTAACCTAGATATTCGAGAAAAAGCTCCTACATAACTCATATAAAGGCTTGACTCAGAGAATTCTGAGTTTAAGAAGAAAACAAGTCATAAGGGGTAAAAATGTAATTTCACCAACATAATCTGTAAACAGGGTAACTCAGGATCCAAACATAGGTCAAACTAACCTAATAAGAAGGAAAGTGGGATGATTTGATCCAACAAGGGCTACAGTAACTCCAAGGAATTAAATGACATTCTGTAACCCTAAAACAAGCCCACTTTAATTCACGAGGTTTGAGGCAGAGTAAAAATCGACTAAACCCTCTAAAATTCATAGAAAAATAATCTCTAGGGTTTAGAACCTTCAATTTGGCCTTGGGAACCCATTTTGACCTACATTGAGAACCATGCCCAATTAATGATTTAATTTGAGTTTTTACGTAAATTGGCCGGTCAAACAAGGTCTGACCTAGAAATAAAATTCACCATTAGAATCGTTAGGTCCCATTTAGTCATGCACAAAAACTTGAACCTAAGATGAGACCTTCTTGACAGACTTTACATTTTGGTCCTCATCTATTACTTTTTGACCCTCAACTTTCGAAACCCTTGCATTTTAGCCCCTAGGTTCTTCGTAGTTCTTTGCATATAGGTCCCTCCTGCAAATCTCTGAGCAGCGTCATGCTCCGGTGACTTTGCGTAGAGCATGGCGCCGCGCAGGGTGAGGGAGGCCACCTGCAAGTTGAACCGGGTGTGCCCTGCGACGTCTGTTGTCGCAGGGACACCGCCATGACGTCTGCCCTCGCCCACACCTTCCGTGCGAACGTGCGGAAGGTATGGGTCGCAATTCCGACCACTCTCCAGCGAGGGAGGCACGTCCCCTCCCTACACCCACCCCTCCGCCTCCGCCTTTATAAGGACTAGCGTCACCAGCCGATGGGGGCAGCTCGGTCCTGACGGAGAAAAACCCCCACCTTTCCTCTCTTCCCACTCCGGCAGAAACCCACCAGCTCCGGCGGCTCCTCCTCCTCCGTCTCGTCGCTTTGCTGCAATACCAGCAGCAGAGCCACCTTCGCCCGCTCTTCCCGCGTCGCGCTGTACCCAGCGCGTGCCCTCCCGCTCTCTTCCTCGCCGCCGCCCTCCCCCTCTGGGTATTTCTTCTCCGGCGATAGTCGATACGACTGCTACCCTGCTCCGGCCCCTTCGTCCCTGTAATTAGGTCAGAACTATTCCCCATCTCCCCTCTTTCTTTTCCTCACTGTCTTTCATTCAATTAACCCTCGACCGCTCCTGTCCACCATCACCTTCCTCGTCTCCGGCCACCCTCCGGCGAGACGCTCCCATCGCTCCGCAGCCCCACACGCCTCGCCGACCCTCACAGAACCTCCGCCTCATCACGCTGAACAACCTCCGCCCACCCACTGCCGCTCCACACCCCCACCACACTCCCCCAATCAGACTCATTTTTTCGATCGCTGTCCGACCTAGCCCCACCACCAGACGCCGCCCCACGACCTGCTGCACCCTGCACCACCTTCGCCGTACGGCGAGGGTCCGCCGCTGATCTGATTAGGCAGAGAGGCCCTTTCCGTGTCTGGCAGGTTCGACGCCCGGCCGCCACTGACGTTGCATTGAAGTAGCTCCACGCGCACTCCAGGCTTCAGAACCCCAAGGCTCCAGGTGCTGCGAAGTCGGGAGTGTAGTGCGAAGGTAGCTAACCCAGCAATTAAAGCGAATAGAGCCTGCAGCTGAGGAAGCGAAGCTACGGTCTGCTACAGGCGCGCGCGAAAAGAGCGCAGAGGATAGGCCCACATCGTGAGTTTACCAAACCCCACAGCAATATAAATTGTTTTTGTGTTTTCTACTGGTCACCTCTGAAAGCATTGGGGTGAGGTCCCGCACCTACTCACCCTCCTGGTCTGCGAGCTCATCACGCAGATCCGACGGACTCGACCCGACACTACTTACGCACTCCTCGCGTACCAAACACGCCGGTACGCCTGGTCACGGGCACGAAACCCGACCCGATTACCCGCGGCTCTGGGAGAGCATCCTGTGAGTGGTTTACAGAGAGAGACGTGCGGGTAGAGGGACAGGGTAGGTTTTGCTCTTTGTGCAAGGACAGGGTGCGAGAGAAGAAGACCAAGGAAGAAGGAAGAAGGAGAAGGCCAAGGAAGAAGGAAGAAGAAGACCGTAGGAAGAAGAAGAAGAAGGAGAAGCACAAAGGAAGCACTGTAGCAGGCACCACTTAAGCCGTCTGACTGAGAAATCAGACGACGGATGTAGCTCTACAGACAAAGTAAAGAAGAAGAAAAAGAAAAGAAAAGGGTGCCGCAGCTGAAAGAAAAGAGAAGAAGGAAGAAAGAAGAAAGAAAGAAGACAAAGAAGAGAAGAAGAAGAACTGAAGAAGATCAAGAACTGTGAAGAAGAGAAGAAAAAGAAGACAAGCAAAGAGAGAGAGAAGAGAAGAAAAAGCCAAGAAACAAAATCTACTTCTCCCTCTCTCTCTCTCATTTTTGTAATAAAGAAGCATTGTACTTCTAGAATTCTAGTAGCTCCCTAAGTTCGACCTCGGAAGAAAAACATTTTTGAGTAAAATTGTAATAGTGGCAATGACGACAAACCGTAGCTAATTTATCTGCACAACAACAACATTACTATAATAAGAACAAACAAAAGACTGGCTAAGCTTCGGTGTCATCATTAGACACTAATATGCATCATTATGCATTTAGATTAATTTGTATAAATTGTATAGTAATTCACCTCTTATTATGGCCAAGGACATGGCAACAACATTTTGGGGCCTTGAATTGAGGATTCAACCATACGGATCTGATCAAGGTGATGATTGAAGTCCAACACCTCCGAGATCGCCTCGATCAGACTTCCGTAGCATCAAATGTAGTCTGAGGAAGATCAGAGGTCAAGGGGCAAGATGGTGAAAATCCAAACCTCAGATGAAGAATCTGACCACATAGATGGGTCTAAATCGACAATTACAACCCAACAATGCGAGAATCGATTGAATTCGACACTCGTGGCACCATCTATGAGTATTGGAAGATGGACGGCCATGATGGCACCACGCGACGCCATCCCAGCCATCCAAAGAGCCTCAACATCCTCACCTTAACACTTGAAGGCACAATCAATGAACGATCTTAGCTGTTGGATGAGGATGCAATGGCTGAGAAGTCACCTCATCGAGCCTTCACAAAATCAAGGCGTAGTTCAGATCGCGCCTCAGCTGTTTGATCTTCATCGCATGGCCTAGGGCGTGCAAATGTTAAAACCAAAACTCGACACAAGCGAACCCTCAACACAGCAGTTCAGAGCCTTACGTGAGCACGCGACGCGCGCTTGACTCCACACGAGCAGATTAATTCACGGGGAGAGGCGCACAACGAAATTCAGCCACACGATCAAGATCGAGTGGTTGCGAAGCGACAACGTGGCATGATCAGGTGTGCCACATACATACGCTCGTGATCATGTGTGATTGTATGTGGAAGTGTTGGCGTGATCTGAAGGAGAAGCGGCGCGCAATCTGGATCATTGATCCACGATCCAACGGCTGAGGAGCAGCGCCTCTTCAATGCATATAACATGCACCCCTTGCCTCTCTATGCATCTTCACTGACATTTAGCTTCAGCATCATGTGCATGTGTCATTAAAGGCTTGTATTCAATTTTAAAGATGTGAAGTGCCTCTTTTGCCCTCATATCCTGAACTATAAATAGGACCCTATACCCACTTGTCACATCATCAATTCCTTCTTCTCTCAACCCTCTAAGAGCTACGAACTCAAGTTCTAAAGCTCACTCTAGTGCTCCCAAGCTACAGGAAGTTCCGCTAGAGTTAAAAAAATAAAATTTTCCACTACTCACCCCCTTAATAGAGCTCTCACCAACTATTTACGCGAAATCATCGTTGTTTAGAAAATGCATTGTAGTATAGTTGACAAAATTGCATAAAACACTTAAATTTATAAAGTTCAGAATCAAATTGGAGTTCGAGGTCGTTGTAGGGAGCAATTATAGCAATTCAATTCACTGATCACAATATAAGAAATGATATGTAATTGAGATCAATAAAGTGCTCAAGATAATATTTCAATAAAGAAATAAAGAGTCAGTGCAAAAAGATTGGGTTAAAAATGGTGATTTGAATCACCAAATTACCCTTAAGTTTAAGCTCACAAATTTCTTAAATGAATGAATAGTATCTTCAACCACTAATCACAATTAAATATTTCCACAATAAATCAGAACCAAGTACCAATAAGGATCAGATGTCAGTATAAGGCCTCAGATGCCTTAACTCAAACCCTCAGAGAACCAACAGAGGCATAAGGGCCTCAGAAGCCATGTGTTCAAAGAGGGAGGGCACGAATCTCAAGGCAGAGCAAAACCCACCCCCTCTCTCTGATTCTCTTTCTCTTTTCTCAACTTAGACAGACCACACCTGGGTATCCAGGTAAACGGATCCACTACCCAGACCCATAAGGTGTAAGCACAAGCGAGGGCGTGGACAAGCATGTGAGCACATGCATTTGGGCGTGTGTGGGGGACCTCACCCCCGTGCGGTCAAGGCGATAAGGCATTGCACCTTTTTCCTTTCATGTAATACTGAAGGCTTCTCCCCTAATGATGTGGGACTAAAGCCCCACTTCTTCTCTTCGTGCAACAGTAGCCGATGCTGCCTCTGATTGAGGTTGACGAAGGCTCTGGAAGCTGCAATTGAGGAAATGGGAGGGCTCCTAGATGTATTCCACAATGCTTGGGGATGGTAGCACTGAAGAACACGGCTGGGAGATGGCGAATGGAGCTGGAGAAGGAGGTAGCGGTGGCGGAGCTCCGATTTTCACCTGAAATGCAAAAGATGACCTCTCGGCCTCGTCAAAATAGCTCAGGAGGATCGCCTGGAAGAGGCAAATGTGCTGGTGGTGGTGTGTGGGGCGAGCGTGTGCGCGTGCATAGCGAAGGCAGAGAGTGCGTGAAGGTAGTTGTGTTCGACAAGACCGTGGAGCGATCAATATCCCTAATGAGGTTAAAGCTTTTGATTAGGAGGCTGTGGCGATGCTTCTAGGAGCGATGATGAGGCAGTTGACGCAGTGGGGAGGGCGTGCGAGGTCGTCGGAGGTACGCTGGTGTTGAGTAAGGCAGAGGTGGAACATGTGTATGGGTGAGCGAACCTAAGGTCTAAAGGCGTAAAGAGAGGCAAGGGAAGGAGAGGAGTCGAAGTGGGTTAGTGGCAGACAAAGAGAGAGCGGAGTCAACGTCGGCTATGATTTTCCAGCACTGGAGACAGATGCTTCGGAGATGAGGATGGAGATGAGGAAGGGGCCAGAGAGCTCCTCATAGGTATGGTGAGGTGCTGAATGAAGAGAGGAAGTGTTTACTGCTGCCTATCATACGTGGCAACGGGCGAGGAAGCTAAAGGAAGAGGGTCGCTAGAGATGAGCTCAGAGATGGTCAGAGGTAGAGGAAGGGATTTTCTAGGCCAAAAATTTGCTAAGGAGCAAGGCTTGTCGAGAGAGCTCCTTTTAAAGGTCCAAGGGTGGCTTCCAAGCTTGGGAAGAACCTTGAGAAGCTCGAAATTTTGGGGAAGAAGATCCCTAAAATCCTTGCGTTCGCATGACCTTTAGGGCCCAAACCAAGGTCTAAGATGTGGTTCAGTTGATTAGGAAAGTTCTCAGGATCATTCCCTCCAATTTTGGAGAGATTTGGTCGAGAAATCAGGGAGAAATCCTAGATTGAAGGTCAAATGCTTCAGGTTCACACTATTAATGGTGGCAGGGATCGTTTTGAAGAGAACGACGAGAAGTTAGGGGGCTAGATTCAAAGATTTCGAAATCAAGGGGCTAAATGTAAGAAATAGAGTTTTGAAGTGCTGAATGGCAAACTAGGTCAAGATGGATTCTAATTAGGTCTAAATTTTGGTACAAACCTAATTTTGACCCAAAGAATCTAATGGTGAAGTTGGATTTCATTTTTGACTAAGTTTGACTTAGCAATTTACATAAAACCCAAATTAAGCCAAAATTCCATCTAAAACTCTGTTTAAAGTCAAAATATGTTCAGATTGTCAAACAAAGAGTACCAAACCTTTTAGAATATTTTTATATGAATTTTAGGAGATTTAGATGAATTTTATCTTGACGAGAACCTCCTTAATTGAAGCAGATTTGAAATTAGGGTTTTGTGTTATGATTTAGTTCTCGAAATGTGTGAAACCCCATTTCTTTCTGTATGGACCCACTTATTAAACTTTAATGCTCATTTGACCTTGAATTTACCCCTAAAAAATCCCATGGTTATTCTGTGATCATAATATGCTGTTAAAATTGCATAATTAACCCTGATTTCCTATTTTCTTCTCAATTCAGAATATTATGGAATTATGACCCTTAGATGATTATGTAGAATCATTTCTCCATCAAACCTAACTAAAAGTGATCAGTTAGGGCCTATGATGGTGTTCGCATCACCAATCGATGACGACACCCTGCCTCATCCCTGGTTCTTCCACATTCACCCTCCTTCCTCCATCTTCACTCTCCTTCCTCCAGGTGTCGTCCATTGGCTCGTCCTCCAAGCATTCTTCGAGGAGGATAATCTCTCATCCCCTATCTTTTTATTACTTTCTAGTGTAGATTTTTAGCTTTATTGTTATAACAATTAGTTGTAATTGACATTATCATAGCTATAAAGTTGTTATTCTCACTCTATCCTCTCTCTTGTTTATATTGCAAGTAGATTAGCATTGTGAATGATTTCTTTATAAAAAAATTGCAAAAATATATAATTGTGGATTTAGAATCAATATAGCATCCTCGTGTTCGACTCAAGACTCACTAGAGTTCCGATAAGTTTATTTGATAGCAAATTTTTACGCACTACGACAACAAGTTTTTAACTCAAACTTCTTTTTTCATACAAAATCTCATCTATCATTTTTAACTCATCATTACATAAGCTAGGCATGGTCTGGTGGATTTATTTCTTAATGATATTGTTAGCTGAAATGACCCGTCGCCCTTTGGTAGTTTAAGACGTCTGGAATGGTCACCATATGTCTATCCAGACGTCTGAAAATACTTTTTCTCTTCCGCGCATACCATACGCACACCATGCCTTTCTCCATCACCCAGCACCTCACTGCTCCTTCCCTTGTGATAGCCATCTCCCACACTCCTCCCCACTCCACACCGCTCCCTCGCCCACGCCATTCCCCTCACCACCTCTACCTCTATAAACCCCCTCCTCCTCCTCTTCGTCTCATGTCGTCACAGCTGAGCCAGAGAGGGAGCGAGCGAAGAGCAGGGAGCCAGAGAGAGAGTGGAGAAGCGAAGGGCACCGTGTTGCTCTGCTATAGCTTCTGCAGTGAGGAGAGCCTAGAACAGTTCTATGGAAGTCATTTTCCACAGAATCAGACGTCCGGAGTAACCTCCAGACATCAGTGTTTATCGCACTGAATCGGGCTTTAAAAGTATTACGTTGTAGTACAGCCGAAAAAGCATTCAAAACAGATATAATTTTATTACTCGAAAAGATTTCTGAGGTCAAACACAAGGAGCAAATTGGTATTTAGAAATCAAGATCACAATTTATATTAAAAGAAATTACAATAATAGCAGTATCAGAGTGCAAAAATATGGGAGTAAAATGGTGATGTAGATCACCAAATACTCTTACAATATCACCAAATGATTCAATGTAAAAATATGCAATGAGGCTAAAATCTATCGTCTGATTCCTTAATCAGACGACGTAAATGTCTGAGTTCTTTTTCTCTTTCTCTTCTCTATCTTCTCCTTCCTTCTTCTTCTTCTTCTTTGCCTTCTGTCTGACTTCCAATCCTTCTCTTTCTCTTCTCTGTCTCTCTCTGCCTTTGCCTTCCTTCTTCTTCTTCTGGCCTCCACTTCTTCATCTCCTACCTTTGCCTTTTGTCTGCTTTGGCTTCTCCTTCTTCTTCATCCTTCTTCCTTCTGGCTGCGACTAAGTGTTGGCTGTAGAACCTGTACCAAAACCTACCCCTACTCGCGCGCAACTCTTCTCTCTTTTCTCTCTTAGGATATGCTCTCCTAGAGCCTCACAGTCAGTCAAGTAATCGGGTCGGGTGCGTACCTGGGACCAGGCCCTCCGTCGTGCGGTAGTGAGCGAGGTGTGCAGTCAAGTCGGATCATGCTAGGTCCATGGGGCGTGAGCACGGACGAGACCGAGTCAGGTGGGTGGGACCTCACCCCGTGGATCTGAGGCAAACAACCTTCTTCACTTTTTCCTCTTATGCAGGTGCGGGCACGCCTTCACTTTCGAGGTAGGACTAAATGTCCCACCCTTTCCTCACGTGCACCTGCAGAGATGGCCTTTGCGATTGCACCAGCAGCCCAGGTCTTCAACTCCATTTGAGGGCCTGAGTGCATGTGCGAGGGTATTTCGCACACCTGGGACTACTGCACCTGGGCTGCGCAGACCTGGAGCTTCAGCAAGCTTGCTTCAAGCTCGCCCGTCAATGGCATAGGAGTGACGAACTTGAAATCACAAGATTGGCCTTGCAGCCACATCAAAATGTTCAGAGAGGGTCACCGGAGCACGACGAAGATGCTGGGGTGGTTGGCATGGTGTGGCAGTACCTGTGTGTGTGTGCAAATGTGTGGGTGTGTTCGAGGGGTGGTTTGAGTGAGTGGCGCAGTGAGTGGAGTGAGGGGAAGTGTTCAGTGAAGTGAGGGGAAGCTTATGGGCTTGTCGACGAGGGTTGGGATGGCCTATGGAGGAGGCGTGGCCTCGCCGGAGTTGGTGGTCGGGGATGGAAGGGATGGAGGTGATGGAGGTCGGCAGTGGTCGATTTTTAAGAATAAAGGGTGGAGAAGAATGTAGAGCGAAGAGGGAGCTTATCTGGGAGGTGAAGAGACGATGGGGGCAAGTGGAGGCGTCAGGTCTGGTGTGGCCGACGTCGGAGATGAACAGTGGCTCTGGTGAGTGGAGATCGGTGAGGACGAAGAGAGGGAGATGCCTACGGTACGGCGAGGCGCGGACGAAGTCAAGTTGGAGGAATCCGCCGCAGGTATGGCAGTCAGACGATGAGGAGGAGCGAGGGAGGTCATCGGATGTCGAGGAACCTACGGCCGTGAGGTGAAGAGAGGAATCAGGGGTGTTCGAGGCCGAATTCAAGCGTCGAGTGATTGGAGGGGTCTGGGCTCCTTTAAGTAGGTCTCTGAAGGTCGGTTAAGGCTTGGGAAGCAAGCTTCCCAAGCAAGGAAAGCTCACCAGAGTTGGAAGCCGTTAGGATACCCATGTCTCTCATGTGTTCGCATGAGAGATTGGGAAAGAATCTAGAATCAAAGATGGGTTCAGATTGAAGGGATTTTCTCAGAGAATCTCCCTTCCAATTTTGGAAGAGATTCTCTGATTAATCAGGGAGAACTCTCCTTCCAAAGCTCGTCGGAGTAGGATTCCTCCACTATAATTATAGAGGGACCTAATTGTAAAAATGATGAAGAAGCTAGGGGGCCATTTGTAAGGGTTTTTGAAAGATAGGGATACAAATGTAATCAGGCAAGACCTTTTTGCAAACTAGGTCAAGGCAAACTCAACTTGGGTCCAAATTTTGGTACAAATCTAATTTGGACCTAAGGAATCCAACGGTGAAGTTGGATTTTGGGTTTGACCATGTTTGACTAGGAAATTTATGCAAAAATCTAATTTAGGGCAAATATCTATCTGAGACCCCATTCTAGGTCAAGATGGGTTCTAATGGCCAAATTAAAGGTTCTAAAAGCTAAAGAATATTTTTCTATGATTTTTAGAGGGTTTAGGTGAGTTTTATCTTAACCAGAGCCTTGGTTAATCAAGTGGGTCGATTTTAGGGTTTCAAGAAGTCATTTAATTCATAGGATACACACAAATCCTTTTCTGTCTGATCCAACCCACTTATTATGTTATTAAGACACCTTGACCTTTGTTTAGCCCTTGAGAAAACTCTTTGTTGTACTACATTGGTAAAATTGAAGTTTTACCCCTAGTTTCTTATTTTTCTCCCAAAAAGGTTATGCAGTGAATTAGGACCTTCAGTTGGTTATGTAGGAGATTTTATTCTCTTCATTGGGTCAAAATAAGCTAGTTAGGGCTTATGATGGTGTTCCCATCAAGGACGTCCGAAGGTAGTATGAGACGTTTGGTAGAGATTTGTTTTCCAGTATTTTCTCTGCCAAAATCCTGACAATGCAGGCACAAGTGTCAGAGGTTGGGAGGCGTGTCGGAGCAAGGACCGAGGTAGTTTCAAATGTCTGGGAGTATCTCCAGACATCTGACGGAACCCTCGAACGTCGGCACTGCGTTCCAGACGTCCGATAGAGGTGCCAAGAGAGAGGTATGCCTATGAGTTAGTTTAAGACATCTAGCATCTCTCCCAGACATCTCATTTCTGTTAGACCTCGTGTTTTTAAGCCCATACAAGGCCCAAACAATGTTGATTTTATGCAAACAAAATGTCTTTGTTTCCCATACATTTTTCTCCATGTAATGGTACCTTGTTTGTATCACCTGAACCCTTTTGACATGTCAATCCATGTCTTAGGTCTCCAATCCGTCAAGTGTACGGGACTTGCAAAGAGGTCTGGAGCTGCTGTACGAGCCCCCATTCCACCCGGTTATTCTGGTAGAGTGGTTCTAACTATAAATCTACAGATTAATAAAATACATGCAATTAGTTAAATCTAGGATGTGAGATGAACCCTAGGAAGAAATAAACGTATACTCTAGAATACATCTATTCAATTGAACCCTAGGTTGTGACATGAACACTAGGGCTAGAGAAAAATGCATGTGAATGATTGAGTAAATCATGAGCTGTCCGTAATATCTAGAATGGACCACATTATGAACAAACCTGTACTATGATTGAGCTGCCTGTTCTGTATATTTCAAACGGAATGTAGAGAAATTCATGTACAAACCCTACGGGGAATGTAGAATGACACAAGAATATCATAACACGGAGAACTAGATGGTTCTGGAATTGCCGCCCATGGGCGGCCACTAAGGGAAGTGAGCTGACCTTCATGTACATAGTACCGAAGAGAACAACTATCCCTTGTAGTTTAGAGGGGAGGTTGCCGCCCTTGGGTTGAGACCCGGGGTGAGTTTGGCCACTCTACATCGACTCCTGTTGGCCCTCGAGTACATGGTACCAAGGTGAGCTACTTAGTGTTGGGGGGAGCAAGCCATCCCAAGGGGCCCGAGGTTAGGCATGGCCACCCTACACCAACTCTTATTATCCCATTGGGTAAATCGGGATAGTCGGACAAGGGTACGCGGACTGTGGAGGGGCGAGACCCCTATTCTGTTCTAAGAGGGCAAGGCCCTGTGCTGTTTCGTGCTATACGTTTGGGTGTACCCGCTAGCGGAAACGACTGACCACGTGCCAGTGTGGGATAGCTACCCACGTGCTTATCACATGTGCCATAGTCACCGCTACGTCGTGACCATGACTTCGAGGTGGTAGACCGGGTGTAGGACTACCATGGAGGGACTCTCCTGGCCAGGAGAGTGCCACGTGTGCATTCTACATTACAGGAAAACTGCAAGCAAGATCGTTCCTTTAGGGAACAAGAAGATTAAGTAATGTAATGGATCCTGATTAGAGATCTCTACACAACAAACCATTATAAGATAATTGGAACCGAAAAGTAATATGTTAAGCTACTTGTTAAATGCATTTTATGTTTTAGCCACCACTCTACTCAGCGTTAGCTGACTCCAGATGTATAACCTTGTATAGGTCAGGAATTTGAGCAGCCCAAGTCACTAGCTGCTGAGGATGCTAGGCCTAGTCGAGCCCAGCTGTAGTTTTTGCTGCTAATGAGTTTCTGTAGTTATACTTCCCAGTACTTTTTCGTTGTATTCTCTATCATCTATGTACTAGTTTTTGGTTATGATGCCTATATTTCTATTCTTGAAGGCATGTAATATTTTAGTGTTACTGTTCTGTTTCTCCTTTTATTGCCAATTTCTCTTTGCTTAGTTACATTACTTGTGTGATTGTGGATTGATGCATGTTATTTGGTTATTTCTCATTAGACGACTGGGTCTTGGGATTAATGGAGGCGAGCCGATCTCGGGTCCTATAGGGATCTAGGATCGGGTCGTGACATTGGCTCTGTGGATATCTTGTAAATTTCCTTTATTTTTCCCTTTATTATTTAAAAAAAATTGAATTAGGAAAAGAGAAGTTAAGCATTAAAGCTTTTCAACCTTAGGAAAGAATACAATAGGATCTGAACACTTAAACTCTTCAAGTCTTTGAGCTTAATTAGCTTGAGTGTCCACTAGAATGTAGACTTTTTTCTCGAGTCCTCGTCGCTCTAAATTCATTTCTTTTATTGGTTAAATAAGTTGGGGCGATAAGTACATGACTTATCAACCCACCCTCTGATTTAAGAAGACTTAGCTCCCTCCCTACACTAGTAGCTCACTTTGGTACCGTGTACGCGAGGGCCAACAAAAATCGGTGTAGAGTGGCCAATCCTAACCCCGGATCCCAACCCAAAGGCGACTAGCTCCACTCTACACTAAAAAGGGGACAGTCGCTCTCCTTGGTACCACGTACTCAAGGGCCAGCACACTTCCCATCCACATTCCAGGCTTTTCCATCTATCCATAGTAGCTCTACTCTTAACTCCCCATAGGGTTCATGCTCATGTTCACCATATTATTCCAATCCAGGTTTCCTCATTCACAGTTCGGTTCTCGTTTATACACATGCAGCTCGTATTTCCACAATTTAACACATGAAATAAGTGATATCACAGGTAACTGTTTAGTTATCTCAGGCAGCTCGTATTTATTAACAAGCAGTTGCTAACAATTTAGCTCATTCATTTATAAATACAATTTCAATCACGCAAACAAGCGGTTCAACCATATCTCATCCTAGGGTTCATGCCACATCCTAGGTTTCCAATTATCTAATTTTCATAGATGCATTCACATTTTATAAGTAGAATAGGGGTGGACCACTCTACCAGACAATTCGAGAGTACTGGGGGCTTGAACTGTAGGCCCACGTGCCTCTGCAAGCCCTTGACAAGCAACAGGTCGAAGTCCTATACCAAGGAAAACACCACAATAAAAGATTCATAACAATGTATAAAGGTTTCTAATATGTAGAGGAATTCATGAGGAAACCACAGATACTTTGTTTGCATAAAACGGATCCCGATCGAATCCTAAACGGGTCAAAAACGTGTCTGCTGACCCAAATCAGACGTCTGGAAATAAGTTCAGACATCTTAAAAGTCACAAGGACTCACCTCAAGCTCCTGTGGTGATCTCAAATGTCCAGGACTCCTCCGCGACTGTCTGGAAGCAACTCCAGACGTCTGACCAATCCTCCGGTCATTTGGGAACATCTCTGATCATCTGGTAAGCTGTCCAAACGTCCAAAAATGCATGGAAGGGCGTGCCACTAACCTTCCCAAAGCTGCTCCTACGCATGACATCGCAGCACCTTCTTTTAGCCAAACAGATCACACCTGCAGTGCGCCTTGCATGGCCGTAACCGCATGGAAGATGTACCTTCATAATACACCCGCTTTCAGACATCTGGTGTCGATGCCAGTCGTCCGGAAGACACTTCGGACGTCTGATATTGGGAAAACTCCAGTACCAGACTGCGCTCCTAGGCTTCTAGCCGTGCTCCGCCACGGCTCCTTTCGCTCCGTTGTAGCTCCAACTGCTGCAGAAGGTCAGGGACGACGCCCCAACGTCCTCCTCCTCCCGCACGTGTCACGGTGGCCATACGAGCCTCCATGAAGCTCGCGACCTCGACTTTCTCCTCCTCACGCCTGCTCCTCCTCCTCGCTCTCGCTCTCTCTCTCTCGCGTGTCTCAGCTCACGGCAGTGGAGTGGGGAGTTTGGTGGTATTGGTGGAGTGGAGAGGTGAGGAAGGGGGTCTCTTATAGCCGAGGGTTAGGGTTCGGTGGGGGGAAAAAGAAGAAGGAAGGAGAGAGAGGAGAAGAGTTTGTGCACCGCCTGCACGCAGATCATAGGGTGCATACAGATTTTTCAATTTCCAAACGTCCAGGAAGGGATCCAGACGTCTGACTGACACTCTAGATGTCTTAAAAGGCTCAAATCAGAACAGGTCTTTACATCATAACAAACTTAAAGGAAGTTTCATCCTCGAAACTTGAGTTACCTAGGGTGCGGAAAAAGGAATAAAACGCATAACAAACTTAAAGAGGACCGAAGTTGGTCCAAAATGACCTACCCTCAAAAAGCTCCGGGTACCGCTCTTGCATCGCCACCTCAGGCTCCCAAGTAGCCTCCTCGTACCGCTGGCTCCTCCACAAAACCTTCACTAGGGGTACCTGGTTTCGTCTCAAACTCCAAATGGCTCTGTTTAGTATCTACACTGATCTCTCGGGGTAGGTCAGGTTGTCACCCACCTCGACACTCTCGTGGCTCAGAATGTGACTGGGATCGATGACGTACTTCTTGAGGTTGGACACGTGGAACATGTCGTGCACACCAGAAAGCTGGGGAGGAAGGGCAAGCCAGTAAGCAACGGGTCCTACCCTCTCCAGGACCTCAAAGGGCCCCACAAACCTCGACGCAAGCTTCCCCTTCACCCCAAAACACTGCAGACCCTTCATGGGTGAAACGCGAAGAAAGACGTGATCCCCAACCTCGAACTGCACGTCTCTGCTTTTCCGGTTAGCATAACTCTTCTACCTGCTCCTAACAGTATGGAGTCATCTGTGGATCTGCTCTATCACCTCCTGACTCTGCTGGATCAGCCTGAGGCCAACCTCCCACTTGGTTCCCACCTCAACCCAACTTAAGGGCGTAGTACACCTCCGTCCGTACAGAGCCTAGTAAGGTGCCATGCCGATGCTCGAGTGATAACTGTTATTATATGCAAACTCTGCCATGGGTAAGTGCTCCTCCCAAGAGCCTCTCCAGTCTAGTACACAGGTGCATAAAAGGTCCTCAAGTGTCTGTATAGTGCGCACTGACTGTCCGTTCGTCTGGGGGTGGTACGCAGTACTGAACCTCAACCGTGTCCCCAAAGCCTGCTGAAACTCAGCCCAAAATTGGGAAGCAAAATGGGTATCCCGGTTGGATGCAATCTCATGCAGAACTCCATGTAGGTGTACCACATCATAAATGTACCTCTCTGCCAACTGTGCTGGTCCCAAAGTGACTCGGATCGGCAGAAAACATGTCGTCTTCGTTAATCTGTCCACTATCACCCAGACTGCGTCGTGTCCTCACTGGGTAATGGGTAGACCCACCACCAAGTCCATGGTGATGCTCTCCCACTTCCACTCTAGCACAGGAAGTGGCTACAATGGCCCTGTTGGTTTCTGATGCTCGGCCTTCACCTGCTGGCACATCAAACACTGCTGCATGAACTCACCCACATCCCGCTTCATCCCTCTCCACCAAAAGTCGCTCCTCAAATCATGATACATCTTTGTGTTCCTAGGATGTATGGTGAATCTGGACCCATGCGCCTCCGTCAGTTGCTCTCTCAACAACTCCTTGTCCTTGGGAAAGCACAAACATCCTCTCATGCGTAGCACCTCGTCTGTAAAACAGAAGTCTCCTGGGTCCCCCGATATTACTCTGTCTCGCAACGTCTGTAAGTATGAGTCTGCCATCTGTCCTACGATGATACGGTATATCAGCTCTAGTCGCATCTGTCGTGTCACCGTCACTGCCCCACATTACCCCTGTGACTCTCGGGGTCGCCAACTAGCCAACTCCTCCATAAGTCTCCAACTCTGTGCCTGTAAATTGGCCAAGTGGGCGGGCACCTTCCGGCTCAAGGTGTCAACCCCCACGTTGCCCTCCCTCGGATGGTAGGAGATGCTGCAGTCAGTCCTTCAGGAGCTCTAACCAACATCTCTGTCTCATGTTAAGCTCCTTCTGATCAAACAAGTACCTGAGGCTCTTATGATCCTTGAAAATCTCAAAGGTCTCACTGTAAAGGTAGTGCCTCCATGTCTTTAGCGCGAAGACAACAGCTGCTAGCTCTAAGTCATGGGTAGGGTAGCTATTCTCATGGGGCTTCAGTTACCGCGAAGCGTAAGCGACAACGTGACCCCGCTGCATGAGCATACCCCCTAACCCCTGTAATGAAGCATCTGTGTAGACCACAAAACCGCCACTACTATCTGGGATGGTAAGCACAAGAGCTGAAGTCAGTCTCTCCTTCAACTCCTGAAAACAAGCCTCACAAGCATCTATCCAAGTAAAGGGCACGTCCTTCCGAGTCAACTGAGTCATAGGACGTGCAATTTGCGAGAATCCCCTAATAAACCGCCGGTAGTAACCTGCCAGTCCCAAGATGCTGCGTATCTCTGTCACTGTACGCGGCCTCTCCCACTTGAGTACGGCCTCAACATTGGCTGGATCCACAGCCAAACCATCCCCTGAGATCACGTGGCCCAAGAAAGTCACCTGCCTCAACCAAAACTCATACTTGCTGTACTTGGCATACAGCCTGCTTCGTCTCAAAGTGTCAAGAATCATCCGTAGGTGCTGTCCGTGCTGTGCCTAATCCCGCGAGTAAACGAGCACGTGGTCGATAAATACCACCACAAACTGATCCAGATATGGTTTGAAAACCCTGTTCATCAAATCAATAAAAGCAGTGGGGGCATTGGGTTTCCCAAACGGCATGACCAAAAACTCATAGTGTCCGTACTGCGTATGGAAAGCTATCTTGGAGACATCGGTCTCCCTGATCCTCAACTGATGGTAGCCTGACCTCAGATCTATCTTGGAGAATACCGTGGCACCTCGCAACTGGTCAAAAAGGTCATCAATCCTCGGCAGTGGATACTTGTTCTTGATGATGACCCTATTCAGCTGTCTGTAGTCAATGCAAAGTCGCAAGGTACCATCCTTCTTCACAAACAACACAGGGGCACCCCATGGGGACGACTGGGCCTCACAAAGCCCTTCTACAATAGGTCCTGTAGCTGTGACTTGAGCTTTCGCAGCTCAAGTGGTGCCATCCGGTGCAGTGCAGTAGAAATGGGGCTGGTCCCCAGTACCAGTGAGATCTCAAACTCGATCTTACGCTAGGGCGGTAGTCCTGGCAGCTCCTCTAGAAACATGTTGGGGTACTCACTAACCACCGAAATACTCTGAAAGTCCACCACAGGGCTGGGCTCCACCACCACACAGGCTAGAAAGCCCTCACACTCCTGGCTCAAAAGTCTTGTTACCCGAAGCACAGATATGCACCTGAAACCTCCATCCACCAGCTGTCCATGAAACTCAAAGGAAGGCATCTCCGGTATGGAGAAGATGATCTTCCTCCTGAAACAGTCCACCAAGGCGTGGTAGGCGAACAACCAATCCATCCCCAAAATCACGCCAAAATCCTCCATCAGTATCACAATCAGGTCAGCGAGGAGGATGTGTCCTCCTATACTGACCTCGCAATCTGTGTAGACCTCCTCAGCCACAAACAGCTGGCCACCTAGGCCTCTGATCACAAACGGATCCTCTAACAACACATAGTCCTGTCCCAGACTGACAGCAAAACTTGCAGTGACAAAAGAGTGTGTGGCATCGAAATCAAAAAGAACGTAAAATAATCTGTCAGAAATGGTAACCATACCTGCCACCACTGAACCGGATGCCTTGGCATCTCTATGTGTCAGGGCGTTGATACGCTCCTCAGCCCTCAGTGCAGAAGAAGCAGCCACACTCTGAGTCGAGCAAGTAGCCATTGGTCAGTATCCTCCCCGTGACAGCTGCCCTCCCCCACATGTCTGGGGACCACGACCACTAGCTCGACCTCTAGCACTCGATGCAGGGAGCATCTGCTATGCTCTAGCCCTAGATAGGCAGTCCCTCTTGATGTGGCCCGGCTGGCCACACTGGTAGCAGAGGGGGACTCGACTCCCTCCCTCGGTAGGTCCCTGCTGACGGCTGGGCGGGGGTCCAGTGCTGGCAGCTGGCCCTTGTCGGGGACCCCCAAAGGCCACTGACGGCCCCACAAAACTAGACGGCACTCCTGCAGATGCTGCATGCCTCCTCTCTCGTCAGCCTTGTGAGTACTCTAGCTGGTAGGGCCTCTTCGGCCTGCTGTCGGTGTCTCACGCGGTCAGGTTATTCTCCTCGTACATCATGGTTGCCTCCACCACTCTCAAGAAGGTGGCAACTTTAGGGGCTTGACATACCCCCGAATAGTAGGTCGGAGCCCTTCAGTGAACCTCCACAGGCGCTCCTCCTCTATAGCTATGGCTATCGCACCAAAATGTGACAGCTCCAGGAAGCGCGTGCAAAATGCGCTAACAGTCACCGTCCCCTGGCAGAAAGTGTGGAACTCTGGCCTCCTCTGGTCTGAACAATTCTGCGGGAAGTACTGCTCGCAGAAGAGGGTCACAAATTAGTCCCACATCGGCTCTCCCCTCTACTGGCCTCTGATTGCTCTTCACCACCTGTGTGCCGCACTCTCTAGCTGGTACGTGGCAAAGGCCACGCGACACTCCTTAGGGGGGAGAAGGGTGTCAAACACCTTTTCTATCTACTCCAGCCAGTCCTCTGCCTCAAACGGGTCCTCATCCCCCTTGAAGGAGGGGGGCTTCAGCTTCCGGAACTGTCTGAAAAGCTCGTGGTGTAGCTGCAGTGGGGAACAGGCACGCCTCCAGGCAAGGAGGGCTCGTGCTCAAAAGTATCAGAGTGCGGTGGGGGCGGTGGAGGACTGCCCCCTCCCCCTCCTGCTCGTCCAGCGCTGCGACGGTCTCTCAATCCCACCAAGGACTCCCCCTCCATGTCCTCAAGGAGAGGTGCCCATGGAGGCTGGTGGAGCTTCTCTCGCACTATGTCTCTGAAAGCTCGGGAGAAGTGGCAGGTCAACTGGCACCTTGGGCCAAGCACGTCTGCCCCTCCGACCTCGTCTATGGCCACGTCTGCAGCTGTTCAGCCGCTCTCGATCGGGTTCAAAGAATGTCACGTTGTAGTATAGCCAAAAAAGCGTTCAAAACAAATAAAGAGTTTTTATTACTCGAAAATCGGAGTATCCGAGGTCGAACACAGGGAGCAATCGAAATTTAATACTAATCTCAAATGTAATTGAACACTCTAATTTACTCAAAACTTGAATTCAAATATGAATGTATGCGGTTAAAAAGTAATTGTGACAAAAGAGTAAAATTGGACGTCTGATCTTGTGATCAGACGTCTTAAAAGTGTTTTCCCTTTTTCTTTTTCTCTCTTTCTTCTGCAGTCTTCACTTTGCCTTTCTTCTTCTTTCTCTCTTCTGCGAAGACTTCTTCTTCTTCCTTGCCTTTGCTTCTTCTCTCTTCTGTCTTCTTCTTCCTTGGTCTCTTCTCTTTCTGCGAAGGCTTCTTCTTCCTTGGTCTCTTCTCTTCTTCCTGCCTTTGCTTCTTTTCTCTCAGTCCTTCTTTCTTTCTTCCTTCTCTTCTCTTTTTGTCTGTAGTCCTTCTTTTCTTCTTGGGTAAGTTTCTTCTCTTCTTCGCTCAGCCTGCCTACACAGAGAGCAAAGCCTACCCCTTTCCCTCTACCCGCACGTCTCTCTCTCTCTGAAATTCACTCAAGGACGCTCTCCCAGAGCCACGGGTAATCGGGTCGGATTTCGCACCTGGGACCAAGGGCACCGGCCGGTGGGTGATGCGCGAGGAGTGCTCAGGTTGGGTAGGGTCGGAGCCCGCCAAATTCGCGAGATGAAGCCGCAGACGAGGCAAGCGTGGGTAAGGTGAGGGACCTCACCCCTGTGCGTTCGGAGGCGAATAGTGTATAACACAAAAACAATTTATACCGCACCTGCACTTCGTATTTCAGCGATGTGGGACTAAAGTCCAGCCTTTCTTTCGCTTGCGCCCGCAGACGATTCTTCTTCGATTGCCAAGGCTGCGAACGTCGCTACGCTTCTTGCTGAGCCAGATCACTTCGCACTGCTCGCCCAAGTCTGCTGCACCTGAAGCCTGGAGCTGCTGACGCCTGGAGCTGCTTTGAAGCTTCTTCAACCATCGTCAATGGCGGTAGGGGCTTCGATACTGTCACACACAAAACAAGCCTCTCGGCTCAATCAGACCAGCTGGGCACCTTCGCCGTGGCACGGCGAAGGTGGTGCACGGTGCTGCAGGTCGTGGGATGGCCTAGGAGTGCATGCCTAGGTCGTCCTGTGACCGAAGGTGTGGGTGAGTTCGGGGGGCTATTGTGGAGGTGTAGAGGGATGGCGGATGGACGAAGGTTATTCCTTGTGGTGAGGCGGAGCTTATGAGATGGTTGGAGAGTCGTGTGGAGGGCCAGAATGGTGGGAGCGGCTCGCCGGAGGTCAGTCAGAGGCGAGGAAGATGGAGGTGGTCAGCGATGGTCGAGGGGTAATTAAATGAAATAAAAGGGGGAAAAGAGAGAAGGGAAGATGGAGAATGTATTAAGCCTAACTACAGGGATTAAGGTGGACGAAGAGGCGGACAGCAGTACCTGCTGTCGCCGGAGAAGAAGCTGCCCAGTGGAGGAAGACGGCGGCGACGATGGGGCTGAGGCGGCGTGCGCAGGTATTGCACGACGCGGAGGAGAATCAGGAAGATGTCTCTGCCACTGGTTTTGTGGCAGAGCGAAGAGGGAGGGGAGGGGGTCTCGCCGGAGCTCGCTGGGCCCTTGGCCGGAGAAGAAAGGGAAGAATTTGAGGTGGAAGTCCAACCAAGTCAAGCTAAAAATGAGAGGCCGGGTTTAGAGGTTCTTTTATAGGCACTGGGCCATGCTTTCAAAGCGTGGAGGGCACGCCATTGTCTCCGATGGCTCGCCAGAGAAGGAAAGTAGGTGGATACCCAAATCCCTCGTGCGTTCGAACGAGAGATTGGGTTCACACCAGGGATCAAGATTGGCCTTAGATGGAAGGGAATTCCTCAGAGAATCTCCCTTCCATTTCTTGGAGGGGATCTCTGAGGAATCAGAGAGTATTCCCTCTCTAATCCTTGCCGGAGTGGGATTCTGCCCCAACAATGGCGGAAGGACCTGATTGCAAAGGTGGCGAGGAAGTTAGGGGCCTCTCTGCGATGATTTCAAAAGATACGGACCAAATTGTGATTTGGGTGTGCTAAATTGCAAAGTAGGTCAAGATGACCTCCCTTTAGGTCCAAATTTTGGTACAAATCTAATTTTGACCTAAGGAATCCAATGGTGAAGTTGGATTTTAGGTTTGACCATGTTTGACTAGACATTTTCTGTAAAAACCCAAATTAGGTTAATTGAAGAGCTAGGACCCTAATCTAGGTCAAACTGGGTTCCAAAGGCCAAATTAAGTGTTCTAAACCCTAGGGGATATTTTTCCATGATTTTTAGAGGGTTTAATTGATTTTTATCCTGACCAAAACCTTGTTGAATTAAGCAGGTCTGTTTTAGGGTTACCAAATGTCATTTAATTCCTAGATTGCACATGAACCCATTTCTGATTGACTCAACCCACTTTTTATCTCATTTAGACCATTTGACCTATGTTTTGCCTCTGAGAAATCCCATTTATGTACTGAAATGGTAAAATTACAGTTTTAGCCTTTATTTCATGTTTTCTTCTCAGAGCAATTATTCCTTCATTTAGGCCTTCTTCTAGGTTATGTAGGAGCTTTTATCTTCTTTATTGGGTCAAAATGAGCTAGTTATGGCTCATGATGAGGCTCTCATCAACAGCCCACCTCGAGAACTCCCCGACAAGGCATCTCCTGCACGGAGACGTGGAGGACAGAACAAAAGAGGTCAACTCTAATGGACTTCTGCGAAAAGGGACTTAGAACAGATGTCAAGCGGTACGTTGTGGCAGTTACCCTAGTTACATGCACATGAATGGTTATTCACAAGCTAGTTGGTTCATTTCTTAGGATGACATTACTCTGATACTATCTTGTTACGACCAAGTTCCCGAATCCCTACAGAACCTGAGATCGGCTCACCTCGACTAATCCCAAGACTCAGTTGACCAACAAGAAATAACCAAAAAGAAAGAAAATAAACCACATTCACTATGCAATGTAACTAACAGTAAAAGCGTACAAGCAGTAAAGGAAAGTAAAAGCTGCTAGTCAGTGCATACCACCACAACAACAGGAAAATAGAATATATCAGAAAAGAGAGTACAACAACAGTACGGAAAACTATGGCTGGGCTCGACTAGGCCCAGCACCTCTGTAGCAGGTAGCTCGGGTTGCTCAACTCCTGGACCAGAACAGTGTTATGAGAAAATGGAGTTAGCAAACGCTGAATAGAGTAGTAACCAAACTATCTAAAGGAGTAAAACTAGCAAGTATATTTATCTTTTTCCAGTTATTTATTTCACAGGCAATTTCTTTTCACCCCATTGGTTTACTTTTAGATTTCTTTCTTGATCTTGCATGTTCCTCGTGGGAACGATCTTGATTGTAGTCTTTTTCAAAGAGTAGAAGGTACACGTGGTGCTCTCCTGGCCGAGAGAGTCCCCTGTGGTAGTCCTACACCCAATCAACCACCCCGAGGTCATAGACAGACGTAGCGATGACTACATTATGCGAGATAAGCGCATGGGTAGCTACCCCGCACTGGCACGCGGTTAGTCATTTCTGCTAGCGGGTATGCCCAAGTACAACACGGAACAATATAGGGTCTAGACCTCTCAAAAACAAGGGTCTAGCCCCTTAGAACCAAACAGGGGTCTCGCCCCTCCACAATCCATGCACCCTCGTCAGACTACCCCGGTTTGCCTAGAGGGTCTAACAAGTCAATGTAGGGTGGCTAGTTGAACCCCAGGCCCCGTGGGGTGGCTAGCTCCCTCCCTACACTAGTAGCTCGCCTCAGTACCATGTACGTGAGGGCCAATAGAAGTCGGTGTAGAGTGGCCAATCCTAACCCCGGGTCCCAACCCAAGGACAGCTAGCTCCGCTCTACACAAAAAAGGGGACTGTCGCTCTCCTTGGTACCACGTACTCAAGGGCCAGCACACTTCCCATCCACATTCCAGGCTTTTCCATCTATCCACAAGAGCTCTACTCCTAAATCCCCATAGAGTTCATGCTCATGTTCACCATATTATTCCAATCCAAGCTTCCTCATTCACAGTTCGGTTCTCGTTTATACACATGCAGCTCATATTTCCACAATTTAACACATGCAATAAGTGATGTCATAGGTAACTGTTTAGTTATCTCAGGCAGCTCATATTTATTAATAGGCAGTTGCTAATAATTTATCTTATTCATTTATAAATACAATTTCAATCACGCAAACAAACAGTTCAACCATATCTCGTCGTAGGGTTCATGCCACATCCTACGTTTCCAGTTATCTAATTTTCATAGATGCATTCATATTTTATAAGTAGAACAGGGGTGGATCACTCTACCAGACAATCCGGAAGTACTGAGAGCTCGAACTGCAGGCCCACGCACCTCTACAAGCCCCAGACAAGCAATAGGTCGAAGTTATATACCAAGGAACACACCACAACAGAAGATTCAGAACAGTGTATAAAGGTCTCTAATATGTAGAGGAATTCACAAGAAAACCACAGATACTTTGTTTGCGTAAAACGGATCCCGATCGGACCCTAAACGGGTCAAAAACGTGTCTGCAGACCCAAATCTGATGTCAGGAAACAAGTCTAGACGTCTTAAAAGTCAAAGAGACTCACCTCAAGCTCCTGTGGTGATCTCAGACATCTAGGACTCCGCCGCGATTGTCTGGAAGCAATTCCAGACTTCTGACCAGTCCTCCGGTCGTCTGGGAATGTCTCTAGTCATTTGGTAAGCTGTCTCGATGCCCGAAAATGCATGGAAGGGTGTGTCGCGCACCTTCCCAAAGCTGCTCCTACGCATGACAGGGCAACACCTTCTTTTAGCGAAATAGATCCTATGGTGCGACCTGCATGGCTGTAACCACGAGGAAGACGTACCTTCGTAATACACCTGCTTTCAGACGTCTGGTGTCAATGCCAGACATCCAGCCAGTCATCTAGAAGACACTCTGAACGTCTGATACTGGAAAAACTCCAATACCAGACCGCGCTCCGCTGCAGCTCCTTCCGCTCCACTGCAACTTCGACTGCTGCACAACATTGGGGACGACGCCCCAACGTCCTCCTCCTCACTCCGCAGTGGTCGTGCGAGCCTCCACAAAGCTCGCGACCTCAGCCCTCTCCTCCTCCTCACTCTCGCTCTCTCTCTCTCACGGCAGTGGAGTAGGGAGTATGGTCGTAGTGGTGGATTGGAGAGGAGAGGAAGGGGGGTCTCTTATAGCCGAGGGTTAGGGTTCGGTGGGGGGAAAAAGAAGAAGGAGAGAGAGGAGAAGAGTCTGCATGCCGCCTACGTATAGACCGTAGGGTGCGTACAGATTTTTCAATTTCAAGATGTCCAGAAAGGGGTTCAGACGTCTGACCAGAGATCTGATTGACACTCCAGACGTCTTAAAAGGCTTAAATCAGAATGGGTCTTTACAGATTTGACACCCCATTGGCAGGTTATCCAGAACCCATCCACACGACCATTTTGTTTCTACTGCCTCTAGGTAAATCTTAGATAAGGGAAGACACCTACTCAAAAAAAAAAACTAGAAAAGAAAAAAAAATAGATAAGCCACACTTCACCGCACGAGTATGGCTAGCAAGTTGCCAAGGGTTTGACACCCCATTGGCCAGTTGTCCAAAACCCATCCCATAGAATGCATGATTAATTCCTAAACACTTAGGAAGAAGCGAGAAGTAGAATAAACTGGGGAGATATATACTGGGTTTGGCCTTGTGTTGACCCCATAAAAATAAAAAGTAGAGAGAAAGCTATCGATCAAACAGGTACACATTTAGGCATAATTTCTTTTCAATGTCACCTAGAGCCGTAGAAACCTAAAGTCTGTTTTAGTTGTCGATCAATGAGTTTATCACAGTCACAAAAAGATGCTTAGAACTTAGAATCCTTTTCGAGTCTTGCGTTGGTTGGGTATCGTAGAAAGCTATCCTGAAACTCTAAACTCAAAAATCCTAAAAAATTAGAAAAGAAGAAAAAGAAGAAATATATATATATATATATATATTTTATTTTGAATAGAGCGAGGGCTTGAGGGTAGTCTGTAACTTAGCAGACACCTAGGCACTGTTGAGTCTCTGTAATTTAGGTCTTTAGTAGAAATTTCTTAGTGTTGAGAAATAACTATTGCCTAAGTAATTTGACCCTAATTCGTTTATAAATAGCATCTAGTTTTACTAGGGACTAGCAAAAGATAGGCATGGAAGTGTGATGTGCACACATCTAATTGGTCTGTCTATTTATGCATGTTCGTAGGATCATAAAAGCATTATGCATTATAAATATTGCATAACATGCATGAGTAAGCCCACTTCCACATCATATTCGTCAAGTGGAGGGACGTAGTCAAGGGGATCATCTAGTAGTGTGGAGTCATCCAATCGCCTGAAGAGGGGCTTAGTATCTCAGTTTCGAGCCTTCGAGGAACCTCTATTGTGCTTACCCTTAGCTCTTCAACCCTCCTTGTTACGAGCCCTTAATCTACCTATCCCCTCTTCATTTGTCTTCCTGCCAAGGCCCTCATTCTCCTTGCTCTCACTCTCTAACCCACTCATCCTCTCTCCCTGGCTGTGTGTGTTTTATGAGCAGTGTTGTGTTGGTTTTAGAGTGAGGGTTTTAGAACGCTTTTTAGCCTTAGGATCTCAATGTAGTTGTGTTAAACACCAATGAGTTAAATGAACCTACACTGATGGGTAAAGAATGTTGGTATTTAGTGATTGTCAATGTATGCGCTTCTCTTCAATGGTATCGAAACTCCTCCAAAACCCCAATGATCCCCTAGGGAACCTAAGAAAAATCTACGAAAGCCCTAAGAATTCGAAACCTTCTCCAACTAGCGGATCAACAAATGGAGGTCAAAGAGGGTTGCACTCAAGAAGAAATGGTGGAGGATGTGACGCTAGCAATTGCAGGATTAAGCTATAGATATCGATGGAGTCAGTTGTGCGAGGTTAGTGATCGAAGCAATTGGGAGGAGGTGATTGGATCAAGTGGGGTTGGGTGGGCTCTCACAAAGGGTTTGTGAAGAGTGGAATGTACCTTAGGAGGAGACAAAATGGAGGTGGTTGCCATGACCAGGGCTAGGCACAAGAAAGCTTTAGCCTATTTCTGTTCTAATTTCTAGGGACAAGAATCTATGTTTAAATGATGACTTTAAATCAACAATAGCTGCTATTTTAGATGCAAAGTTGATGTTAATAAATACTGAGTTTCACAAGCAAATTTGGCTCTTAGGATTAGTTTACAACATAAGTTAACTAACTTTGATTAACTAAATTGCAATAGGGATTAGGCTATATTTTTATTTACGACCGTAAACTATCCCTTAGGGTCGAGTTCCAAGGGACCACTAGGCCGAAATCAATGTCTTTTATGTCAATGTTACATAGACAATTTAGACCTTTAAACGTCGAATTTTCGAAGCATTACGTGGTCATTCACAGACTACTTGATGCTTAATAATACTTGTCAATGTACTTTGAAAACATTGAAATTTCCAAATATATTTGAGCATTTATTTTCTTGAACATCGACAAAAGTCAATTTGGCTAAACTTGGTCACTTTTTTCCCTCTTCCACTACCACTGCCCGATAAATTCCCCGTCCTTGTTATCATCAAATTTTGGAGGGAGAAGACTTAAACCCGAAAGATTTGGTTGTCGAAGAACACTCTCTGCGAGCTCCAAATCATGTACATATCAGCATTCAAATCTTATGCGCTCGCAACTTTCATTGATTAATTCGATTTCGATCGCCTGCCTGATATAGTGCAGGAAATTAAATTCTTCTACAGTGCAGCATTTCTTTAAATGCAATTCATATCTCCAGAAGGTATCATACGCAGGTTTGGCAGAATTCGGATCGTCATGTAGCTTTTGGCTGTATCAATATTCATTGAAGGATGCCCTTCATAAACAGTCACAATAATAATACTATTAAAGGGACCCAAATGCGATAGCAAGCATTAGAGATCAAGGGGCCAAAATGTAAGAGATAAGCAAAGGAAACGTGTTATGTACACTAAGCAGTTCACGTGGTCGATGTTAGCTCAATATCAGCGTGCTACCAATTACTTCGAATATATGTCAGTTATAACACCATCTCATAGTATTCCGAGTCCTGAGCCCCGTACACACGGGAGAATGTACACTTTTGGATGCTGTGGGCTTCATTTAGGGTTAATTTACGACATAGGTTAGCTAGTTTAGATTAGTTAAATTATAATAGGAGTTAACCCATATTTCTATTTACTTATAAATAGGGGTTAACCCGTATGTGTGTTTATTAAATGAGATTAGGAATACGAATTATCTTGTGATGTGAGAGAGTGTTTACTTGGGAATAGGGGTTAGAATGTGGATTAAGGTGGTAAAAGACATCTTTACCCCCTTGTTTGGTAGGCAAGTTAGTTGGGTTCTCATTTTTAAAGCAAATGAATGGTCGGTAAACCAGTTAGGAAAATTGTATTGAAACTATTTGGTTAATTTATGACTTACAAATAAGCAAATATAATAGTCTTCAAAAATCATCCAAAGTAAGGAGCTGCACAAATGAGTTTCTTTATATGATAACAACTTGAATGAGTTTATTGTTTAAATGGAATGTAACCATCTATACATCAACAAGAGAAAATAACCAAAAACATCTATCAAGTAGGCCATCTGTTGTGTTATCTAGACTACATTTTTCGAGTGATAAATTAGACAAGGCATATTGATATTGGCATAGCTCATATCCTTCGTTGAAAATCATGCTAATCATTAGAGCTATATCAGTAGCCTTTAATTTTCATCTCCTTTTAGGACCCAAATTGTCAAGATCTTAATATTATCAAAATCTCATTAGAGGCAAAATATGAGACTCCTCCCGTAGTTCCAAACTCATATGATGTATAAATCTAAAGAAAAACTACCAAATTGGACTTCAAAAATTTTAATCCACATGTCAAAAAATATAGCAAAGCCACAAAACAAAAATTCCCATTCTTTCCATTAGCAAAACCCACCACCATCATAGATACTCAAAATCTTTGTGGCTATGTCTAGTGAGAGGGCTATGATGGTGAGAAATGTTTTCATAGAATGAGCATGCATATTACACATTGATCACTCTTGCTATAACCTAAAATCATATGAACAAGGAGGCTTTCTCTTGAGGTGTCCACTACAAGAAATTAGGGTTTTGGTCATGGTTAAAAATCGTGACCAAATGACTCATAACAGTCACCAATTAGAGACAGCAAAAGTTGTATTGCGGAAGGGTCTTTGGTGATGGTTCCATGCAAAACCGTTACCAAAGACTTTGGTAACGGTTCCACCCAAAACTGTCACCAAAGCTGCAGGGTTTTGGTGATGGTTTTTAGTGGAACCGGCACCAAATCCCTAAGCTTCGGTGACGGTTCAACCCAAAACCGTCACCAAAGCTCGCCGTTAGCTACGTTCTTTAACTTCTGTCATGGGGCTTTGGTGACGGTTTCAGGTAGAACCGTCACCAAAGCCCTATGCTTCGGTTCCAGTTCCACACAAAACCGTCACCGAAGCACACTGTTAGATAGGCTCAGCAACTTTGTTCACGAGCCTTTGGTGATAGTTTTGGTGAAACCGTCACCGAAGCATAGGGCTTTGGTGATGGTTCCAACTTGCCACCGTCACCAAAGCCCACCGTTAGCTACGTTCTGCAGCTTTAGTCATGACCAAAGACTTTTAGTCACAAATGTAGAACCGTGATCGAAGAGAGAGCTTTGGTCACGGTTAATAACCATGACCAGAGGTTGGTGTGGAAGAAAGAAGTTTCCTTTGGTCACGGTTCCCTAACCATCACCAAAGGGTCATCGTGACCAAAGGAATTACCTTCGGTGACAGCTAACCAACCATCAAGAAAGATTCTCTTTGGTAAGGCTAGTAATTTTAGCTTTCTTACTAAAAATGGGCTAGTTATTGTGCACCAAGGAGGGTCTTTAAAAAAATCAGATAAGAAGCAAGTATTTCCCAGATGGTAATTTTTGGGAATATATGCCCAAGTCACCAAATTCTTCCTTCATAAAGGCGCTTCCAGCTATAAAAAGTATGCTTTTCAGCAATGTGTTATGGTTAGTTGGAGATGGGGAGAATATAAATATTTGGAGTGATCCATGGTTGAAGGCTGAAGAGTAAAAGTCAATTAGATAGAGTATACTCCAGGAATTAAAGGCGGTAGATTTGATAAATGAACAAAATTAGAACTGGAATGAAGAAAAAATTTCCAGTAGCTTTGGCTGTAAGACTATAAAAAAAAATTTAAGTACTCTGATAGACATGGGACAAGACTTACTAATATGGAACCACATCCTAATGGGAAGTTCTCAGTTAAGTTTGCATATATGACCTTGCTAAATGAAGAGGGAATCAACTCTAGTCTTACAGAGAAACAAATAGCCTATTGTAAAAAGGTTTGGAATATGAAGGATATAGCTCTAAAAACAAAGTTATTCCTCTTGGAGAGCAGTGACTGATGCTCTGCCTTTAAAGGGAACATTATTGAAAAAATTTTAGATTGAAGACTCATTGTGCCCCTTTTGTCGAATTGATAAAGAGGATTGGGTGCATATGATTAAAAAGCTTCCCTTTGCAAAGGCAATTTGATTTTATTAGGATATAACAGCATGGCCAGAGCAAAATGGCTAGATGGATGGGATGGAAAAATTGACTGAGCTATTCCAACTGGCAGGGCTCAAAAAAGAACTGATAGTATATTTGTTGCACCCCTTATGGATACATAGATGCAAAGTTGTGAGAGAAGGGGAGACTATTTCATTAATGGCAGTATAATTCTTAATGTGCAGGGTATTTTATCATGTCCCTAAATCAATGCAAAATGTCACGTAAACAATCAACATAATGCAAAGGGCATTTCAAATGAAATGTTTTTTTTTCCTGAACAGGGCACTTCAAATAAAATTCAGAAATCCAAAAATACATCAGGGAAAAATATCCTTTTCTATCTTGAACTAACAATCAACATCGAATTAAGAATAAAATTTCATACTAACCATTACAGCATCAAATACATAAAGTTTCTCCCCTGAAGGAATGTGAATTGTCTTTGGTCCTACTTCACCCTTTAGCAGCTTGTTAACAAGGCGAATATTGGCAAATGTAAGTTGACTTGGGATCCCATGAGTATAGCTTCTACTTTGGAACTTGTACTTGATTCCACGTTGGGTTGCCCTTTGTGATGGCCTCATAGGTGCTTCTGAACATGTCTGGTAGGACATAGGTGCTTCTGAACATGTCTGGTAGGACACTGGACTGAACTACTTGCAATTAGAGACATCATGCCAAGAATGATCCTTTAAAAAAACCTCATGCCAAGAATGAGCTCCATCCAAAAAAATAGAACTTAAGATTTGGGTGAATTACTACTGGAACTTCCACTTCCAGCTGCATCACTCTGCTATTGCTGCATCTGCTACTGCTGTTGCTGCATCTCCATCTGCTACTGCTATTGCTGCATTTGATAGTACTGTTGCTGCATCTAAATTTGCTGCTGCTACTGCTGCATCTGGAAAGGCGACCCTTTATGGAATAAGGATGGAAAAGAAGAAAATATATATAACACCTATTAAGCTCCAAAATCTATCTATCTACCTAGGAAATAGACCACTAAAAAGGAGGAGCATCTCTGCTACATCTCTATTACTGCATTGCTGAGTTGAATGCTATGAAGGAGGGTCACCACACAAGGTACTGATTGGCAGAGTCTGGAGATAAAAATGGGCAGAGTCTAGAGAGCATAAGCACTGAGAATTCATTCTCAACATGAGACCAATTATCTCTTTACCAACATGTTCCTTTCTAGCCAAACTAGTAGGCATAGATCAAGCTTTGTACCTTGGATGTGGAGCTCAAGTATAAGATTTTGTTCGTGGTAGTACTGTCACAAAATGCTCACAAATGAGAAAACCATTCTTTCTAAAAAAGAAAGCTAAGAGAATACAATGGCATCAAACTAAAACCAATGGAAGATAGGCACATTTAAATTTACTATTGAAAATAAACTTTTACAAGTTGATTAATTAAACTTTTAAATTTGAATAACTGCATTATAAACTCTTGCGGCAACACTAAATATGCACTACCAAACACACCAACCCCCTCAGAAAAAAAAAGATGCTTATAGGATAGACATGGACACATCCAACCTCAATCCTTGAATATTCTCATAGTTGAGAATCTATTGTAAAGATTTTTATTAATGTAGGAATGAGAAGTTGCTCAGAAATTGTCCCAAATGTCAAATGCAAGAGACTATTTTAATTTAGCTACATGTCCAAGGCTTGCACATGTTTAAACTTTTTACGTGCTCCTTTTTAGTCTAGGCATGCCCTTATCATGGCACATTTTGTAACTTGGCCAACTTTTTGGTTGTGACTTCAGCCACAGTCAAAATTTTTCCTTTTCTCCTAACATTTTTAGTAATTAGAAATCACAACTTCACAAGACATCTAGCAGCCATGATTCCTTTTCCCATAAACCATGCGATCTCACAAGTAGAAGTTGGTGATATGGCCAATGGGATAAGATCAAAGCAGATAGGAAGAAAATGTATTATTAAAGAGTTTTGATTGGTTGAGCTGCCAGGAAATAGGATTGACAAAGAATACCATACGGCTACTAGTTGTGCACTTAAGAATCTATGTATTTTCTGGACACATGGCTAGAATTTGATGGTAACCAGCTGCGATTGATTTTCTTACATGCATATGCTCCCATAGCATTCAACTAATAATCCCAAAGAATAAATTGCAAGTCTACAAATATGTGCTTATACCTCGTAAAAAAAAAAAGTGCTTATACAAGCATAAGAAGATAGTTTGTGTTAAGCATGTTCCAAAATAATTAATCGGTCAGAAGTAATTACAACATGCTTGACAGGATATAGATGGTTAATAATTACTTTCCCATGCTTCTTATCTAAAATCCCTACTCTATGCAACAACTCTGACTAGAATACCTACTAATAGCTCTAAAGAAGAACATACTAAGTTCAATAGTAGTAAGAGGAACTGTAGCAACTCAGCAATGATCTAGTCAGCACAACAAACATTAGATTGATTCACCATACTCTGAACTTGATAGGATTCCACCAAAATCTTGCATATTTCTTTGGATTATTATCTTGATTGAAAAGAGGATTTCAATTAAGATTTCTTTTCCCAGAGACTGATCAATAATTGAAATATTAAATCAGTAATTTAACTTGGTATCAACTTGCCATATCAAGAGTAGTCATAAAAGATCCTATGTACACTCTTGTCAACTGCAACTCTATGTTCTAGTTGAAGCTGTGCAGGTGCCTCCCGAATAGCAATCATCAACCCCATTAAGGGTGTTGCACCTAATCTGCGATTTTACCAATAAGAAATATATTAAGTTCCCTATATATGCTTAAGAGATTTTAACTATGCTTTGTAGAACCTGGAAAAGAATACAGATGTATGATACTTTAGATTAGTTCTTGAAATAGCAAAAAACTTAGAAATTAGGAATAAAAGAAGGGGAATGTAGAAGGTATATGGAAGTATAGCATAACAGCAGGAAAACTAAATCCAAAATTAGTCTGTCACATCAACTTGGAAGCAAGGTTATTGACTGGAGAAGAAAATGAAATGTAGATGGCATATGGAAGTATATAACAAATCCATACAAAGGACAAGGATCGATAAAATAGGTTAGAGATGAAATACTCAGTTCGATAGCAATCTTCAAAATTTTATACATTTAGCTAAGTCTTGGGCTTTGTTTTAATCTTTTCACCTTTACTTAAAAGAACTTTAAAGCTTTCAAAGAGTGACTTTACTATGAAAGTGCATCTTCTACTGTGAAAGCTCAAAGTTGAGAAATAAACAGCTAAAGCCGATAAGCCCACGAATGCAATGACAACTCACCTAGGAAAATAAAGACCACACCATCATGGTTACAATCATTGCTTGCATCTGTAAATAAAGCTCAATCATCAAACACATATATAATTACCAACATATAGAAGTCTACAAGTGGCAGTGCAAATTATTTCCACCAGGAAACCTATGGAAAAGGTTGTAGTTGCAGCCACTACTGTAAGAGTTAGCATCTTCTTGAAAGATGCTTCGAATGCTCTCAATCTTGTACCACATAAGATAAGACTACATATAAAATCCTGAAACCATAAGATAGTTTAGTACCTAGCAGGCAACACAACAAATCAAAAGTGTGATCAGGAATCGATGCCACCGGAATAATTTTCAAATACCAGAGATTAAACTCTAAAAATTTGTAAAATAGTGTCACACCAAGTCATTCATCAAATTTTTGCAGTCACCTCCTCCATCTAGATCCTCCATAATTCCATTCAATTAATTTCTATTTGAGCTGAGAATTTGACGACCAAAGTCATAGCTCCTCAAAGGGAAGCTGAAATCCTTTTTTGTGCAACTTCTACTTATAACCAACTTGCTTACACCTTAACGAGAGTGATTTAGAAAGTTGCAGAACTCTCACCAGCAACTAGGTTACCTACAGCATTATTTTCACCAAGGATAAACTTTGTTCTTCAGCTATCAATTTCTTCGATGTTTTGGCATAACAAGTTGTATTAAAAAGCCAAAAGTTGCAAAAACTAGTTTGCCCAGTAGGTTCACTTAAAGGTGATATCATAAAATAGCAGACATAGATATAAGCACTTTTAAGGGACAGACATAATTGGGAAGAGGTACTGATTGGCATGCAGTACCTCTTGGTCAACTTATAAGCTATGGTAAAGAGATATAAGTTATGGGAAAGAGATAATTGAATGCATTATTGAGTTGAATTCTACAATAAACCACACAAGGTACTGATTGGCAGAGGTGCACACTCTTGGCCAAATGTGGGAATTAGTAAATACCAAGATAAAAAGCTGATATACCAAGCTATGGCCCTATAGCGATTTCAGTTGTTTTCGAACAGAAAATTCAAGATATAAAATATAAGTTGGATAGATTAACAAGTAGTTTGATAGTGTTCAGTGCCCATGACAGGAGAAATTGGGATGAACTGAAAGCTCCAAATCCAAAATTGGACAGAACATAAGTTGCAAGGTGCATTACAATTCTCATGCATGCATACTTTCTAAGGTAGAATATGGCTTGCTTTGCAATGTGCAGATGCAGTTAACAAACTAATAAGAGTTCTATATAATAACACCTATGCTTGAAAATCCCCATTGAAAGCTGCAAGTTCAAGTCTCATGCCCCCTACTGATACTGCATTGAAAATTATAGGTTTCAGGAAAACAAGTTCGATGAACTTTTTAAAATTCTCCCTTAAAAATCTCCAAAGGAGGAATATTGCCTGTTAAGATGATCAGCCTTCAACACACTCTTCCATGCAACTTTTTCCCCAGCAACAGGTGGAAGGAGCAGAACAGTTGGAAGATGGTATATAGACAGAACTTGTCTTTTCCTTTACCCTTCAAATAAACAGAACTGTGAGTTTAAAATTTGGAATTAGATAAATTCAAAGCAAAAGTCCACATACAGGAGGGTGGACTTCTCAAAGAAATATATGCTTAGAAGGACCACATACAGGAGGGTGCATTTTCTAGTGAAGTTACAAAGCAAAGAGAGTTAACAAGCAACTACATGGAATTTTTTCCCTCCATTCAGATCTAATTTGTGTCATCAATGTCACAGTTTCTGCTTCCCTCCCTCTCTGTTGTGTGTGTTTGCATGTTTGGGGGGCAAGGGAGGAAATGTCAGAGAATTTATCGCAAAGTTTTCTTAGAAATGATCCACCCAAATTTAAAGTCTTTAACCATATCAAAGCATTCCTAGACTTACCCCCTTGAAATTCATAGGAAAATCCCCCACACTAGTTGAAAGACCCATCCAACTTTTTGTCATGAAAAATTAAAACATCCATATTTAACTTCTATTCAAGATTACTGAGCTATCCTTTTTCAAAGTAATAAAAAGAATAATATTATGGCTCTTGGTTAACTATAAAACTAACCTAAGTTTTACGGGTTGCAGTGACACATGAATTATTTGAGACCAACAGAGAGAACTCTAATCAAATTAAACCTTGCATCATAAATCCTGCTCTTCTTGGAGTGATGGACAAGCCTGTGTGCTCACGTAAATTCAAGAACATGCCAACTGGTTAGAGTCCATGTAGAGACAAGATAGTGTTACATGTAGAGTCATAGATAGTAAGATGTGGTTAATATTAATAGATAGGGTTTCTCCACTAAAGCCAACTAGTACGAGTTGGATGCTCTTGCATGGCATGGGGGCCACAACAATATAAGGTCAAGATTAAACTTTATGTTGCCCATCAATGTCACCAAATATTGGATCATACAAACAAGCAGTAAAGGAGAGCTGAAAACAATGGTGATATAAATAGAATCTATATAGACTTGAATCATAGACCTTCATGGTAAAATGAAAAAAGCTAGTTAGTGCACAAATGATTTGCACTGTGTCAGAGACCCAGCATGCATTTGCACTGTGTCGAAGAAGCTATACATTTTAGTGGTATTGGAACGAGATGCATAATTTTTTAATTTTTTTAACAAAGGATAGGGTATATAATCAACGCAATGTGAGTCTTGACCTTTTCATTCCTAGTGACGTGTCAGATCTCCAGCCAAGGCAACCTGAGCAGGTACCTAAATGCATAAAGAAAAATGTCAAATAACCACATGAGCAGGTTTATAGTTAAGCATTTCTTTATTAAACAGATCGAGCATGACTATTACTTTAGCACTACTTGAGAGTGAACTAATGCACAATATGACTAATCAACATACACAACTACTGGAAAACATGATCACAAAGGCAATGGAAAGTACCGAGCCCAGGGAGTTGGCTCCCTCGTCATGTAAATAAGCAAGCCCTCAACCCATCCCAAGAATTATGTTGAATCTTTATTTCCAGTTAGGGATCCATGTTGTTCACCTATTACGTAACCGCTACAAAAAGAACAACACCACAAATCAGAGTTAAACAAAAAAAGGGTGAATGAAGGAACAAATGGTAGGTAGATCTAATACCTGAGCTCTTTATATCATTATTATGGTACTTGTCTCATACATTCACCACAAATGCAAACATACTGATATCATTATCTCCCAAATTCATATACTACAAATGCAAACATACTCATATCATTATTTTCCACATTCATATACCACAAGTGCAAATATATATTCTACCATTCATATATATATTCCATCATTCACCACATACATGATACTCATTCATAAATAAAACACATGCATATATCACATGTTTTGAAATGTATACATAAAAGTAGACGTGAGAATAAAAAAAAAATCCAAGCAACTATGTAGTGGCTTCTATGTCGCAAGTTCCAGAACTTCTATGGTCATCATCAGGTGGATGAGGTGGGAAGTGAAAAGAAGCATGATCTGAACCACCTCGTCCCAATGCACTTAAGATTGCCTGAAACTATGCCTGCATCTTCTCTCATTCTTGTTGTGCTTCATGTCTCTGTCGTTCTAGTATATCATTTGTCTTCTCCAATTTCGACGTAACATCATTTTGTTTCTCTTAAAATGTCTCCACATGTGTCTGTAACTATTGCAACCTCTCTAAACCCCCCCATCCCTTTCTTCCATACCAACTAGTAATAGTCTCACTCACACCAGCACTACGAACAAAACCACCATGCTCGGGGGGCATAATTGTACTAAATGCTTGCTCTGCTGTCATAGGTTGTAATGGGCCAATCTCTGATTGCTCATCTATATCATCAATAGAAGGATGCATCAACTCCATCATGTGACCCTATACATAGTTGAGCTTATGGTAAGTTCTCCTAAATGTTTATCACTAAGTTATTCATTACTTGTTTGAATGAGCTTACATGTCTCTCTTGATATAATTGATCAATCCAAGCACGAGGGCCATCAGCATTAGACTTGCTATGACTCCTCTCATAGATCGAAACACGATCAAGTTGTACATCGTTATGGGTATTTGACTGCATATTTGAGATGTGGTTATGAATTAAGTGATCCTAAATTTAAGCTTCTCTTATTTAAATCTTGTAACTTGTAAGTTTTATAATAGATATTATAATCAATAAGCTTTCTATCGTCAATTAAGCCGATCAAAATGTACTTACATAAGTATCCCTCAAGGTATCTATGCTCATCCGTCCCAAGCAGTGGGTTGCAGTCAGAGCTTTCGCCCTATTAGCTTTATTTTTCTTAGCTTGCTCCTATAACAGCAAATTATGGAAATTGGTACTTAATCATTTTGCTGTTAGAATAGAAGTTATTAATATAAAATATTAATTACCTTTGTGTTTTCCTGAACCCAATATTCACAACACTCCACCCAATGACTAGCTTGTACTCCTGATGGCACTTCTCTCGGTGCATCCTCATAATTCTTACCGATAAAGAACTATTTATATATACAAAAAAGTCAGCAACACCTAAAAGTAAATTGTGTTATTATGAATTCTAAATCTATGCTTATGTCTTTCTTGGCTTTTAAGCTCTTCTCTCCAGCTACGAAGTGCCCTCCCTGCTGCTTGGAGAATATATGCAGTCATCATTGGATTTGTTCCCCAATCATACATCAACTGCATTTTATATTATAATGAATAAATAGATAATGGATTTTAAGTAAAACAAATAAATGACATAACAATAATATCATATTAATACCCCTAGCTCACGAATGAACTCATCCTTATGTTGTTGAGGGACCTGCCTCCAATCAAAAGAACATGGGGGTATCAACAGTCTCACAAGTCTAGGGATCCTACCATTAAATGCTGCATAACGTGAACATCTTCCGCTACAATTTACATCAACTGTTATTCGAGTCCCTTCAGTTAACTTTCTCAATTCCAAATTCCTTGTCTTTCCCCTTGGCTTTGATTTTATACCTTCAGTAAAGAAATAGTCAAAATAAATTTGTTATAAAGAATTAATATAAATGAAAATTAATGTGAGAATTTATATACCATTAGACCCTATGGACTCTGCTCCTGAGATTGGCTCCGAGATTGACTCCGTGGCTGACTATTCTACTGAGATTGGCCATATAACTGGATTTGAGGAGGTTCTACAAACTGAGATGGTGCCTGCTACTGGGATCAACTCTGGGGAGGGTGTACGGGTTGAGCTGGTGCCCGCTACTGGGACTAGCTCTAGGGAGGATGTAGGGGCTGAGCTAGTGTCTGCAGCTGGGATTGGTCCGGGGAGGGTGTAGGGGCTGACTGGTGTCGGCTGCTGGGACTGGCTCTGTGGAGGGTGTAGGGGCTGAGCTGGTGTCCGTAGCTGGGACGGGCTCCGGGGAGGGTGTAGGGGCTGAGCTGGTGTCCGCTGCTGGGACTGGCTCCGAGGAGGGTGTTGGGGCTGAGCTAGTGTCCGCTGTTGGGACTGGCTCTTGGGAGGGTATAGGGGCTGAGCTAGTGTTGGCTACTGGGACTGGCTCTGGGGAGGGTGTAGGGGCTGAGCTGGTGTCCGTAGCTAGGACGTGCTCCAGGGAGGGTGTAGGGGCTGAGCTGGTGTCGGCTGCTAGGACTGGCTCTGGAGAGGGTGTAGGGGCTGAGCTAGTGTCGGCTGCTGGGACTGGCTCAGGGGAGGGTCTAAGGGCTGAGGGTGTGTGTGCCCAAGTGGAAGCTGAGAGTGAGGCTGTGTATTTTGTTGAGGTTTATATTGAGGCCTAGATTTTGTAAGAGTATGAGGTGGGATCATAGCTTGTCGAGTATGAGATCGAAGTTGAGTATGAAGTAGTGGCATGGGGGAAGGCAACTGGAGTTGATTGTCATGCTGTGAGTGGCGCTGAGGTTCATGTTGGGGCTCAGGCTGGGTGTCGATGCCACCCTCATGTCCTTGGACCTGGTCATCTGGCTCAAATGAAGAGTCATCACATCTAGAATCAAGACAATGCTTTTTCTATGCCATCAACTTCTTAGGTGCCATCTTTAGATGAAAAAGAAATTATTACTTAAAGAAAATACAATAGAAAATTTACTACTAAATGTGAATAACTTATTTACTCCAACTTGATGCCACTTTGTATTAAATTTCACTTTGATTATTCCAATAGAATAATTTCAATTTGATTATACTTCATGCCACTATGTATAGAAAGCACAAACTTGAAAATAGAAAGCTTACTCTTATAAGATTCATTCAAAAAGAAATCATAACTTTGGTTGCATGAAATAAGAGAGGAGCTACAAATTATAAAAGGATGATGTCATACTTTTTATATAATCAACTATAACGAAAGAAGTATGCCAAAGTAAGTAAAAGTTCAACCCAATACAATAAGAAAACCAGCAAGGGAGAAAATATATGAAAAAAATTTTAAGAAAGAAATAATTAAACTCTACAAAATAGCTTAATTGAAAACATTTACCTCAAATATCAATATCCATTGCATCATGACCTATTCCTCCATCTTGTAGCACATCTTGGTATGCTTCAAAATCAAAGTCAAGATCCTTATCATGTTCTATATCATAATAATCATGCAGCATTGTTCTTATTGGTACTATCTAGCCATTTCTACTATTATCAGGCACGTAAAAAACTTGTTCTACTTGACAAGATAATGTAAACGGTTCAGATGCTTGAAGAATTGTACGATCCTTGTTCAAACTTATGAAACTAGTATCTTTGTCAACTTTAACGCCATATCTGTTGTTAAAAATATTAAACCAGTCACACTTAAATAACACGACTCGGCAATCATGACTATAACTGACTTCTACAATCTCTTTGATTTTCCCATAGTAACCATCACAACCAGTTTGTATGCCATCACATTTCACAATAACGCCTGAATGTTGTGTAGCCTTCACATCATCAACTGATTGCACTCTAAATCTGAACCCATTTATTATATATCCAGAGTGATAATGTGCATAACTTAAAGGTATGTTCATCATTACATCAAAATCTTCTATCCATTACGGATCATTGTTTTGTTTCATTTCTTGAACACGAGTTCTGAACCAGCCAATGAAGTCTTCTTCACATCTAGAAATGTGCGAAGATTGTCGAAATTCATCGTAAAAATCCAAAATCTGCTTTAATATATATATGAGCTAATCGTCGATCATGTTCAGACATTGGTTTAAATTCCGTTCATATGATTGGCCTTCCTCGGATATCAATTACAGAAAAATAATCTTCCACATTTTTACCATTTTGTCTATCATCATTCCTTTCCAATCGATTGAATCGATTATCTGGACCATCCATATACATCACACAAAAGTTGATGCATTCTTCTACAAGATACCCTTCGACAATTGAACCTTCTAGCTTAGCGTTATTGAAGATGTAGTCTTTCAATTTTTTCAAGAAGTGCTCAACTGGATACATCCACCTATACTGAACTGGTCCATCAATCCTTGCCTCATTCGCTAGGTGGAGTATAAGATGTACCATAACATCGAAAAATGCAGGAGGGAAAAGCTGCTCCATCTTACATAGTGTGATCATAATTTGCTTGTCCCAATAGTCTAACAGTTGCGAATCCAATGTCTTTAAACATATAATCTGGAAGAATCGGCTTATCTCTATCACAGAGTCAACCACTGGTCGAGGAAGCACTCCACGGATTGCTAATGGAAAAAATATCTGCATGTAAACATGGCAATCATGACTCTTTAGCCCACTTACCTTCTTCAATGCTTCATTTACACATGTAGAAAGTTGTGATGAGAATCCATCTGGAACCTTGATATTTTTAAGAAAAGATAATATCTTTAGTCGTTGCTCATCCTTTAAAGTATATAATGCCTAAGGAAAGTCATAACTACCATCATCTGTATGATTTACATGCAACTCAGGATGAATGCCCAAATCTTCAAATCAGTACGGGTTTTCAACGTGTCTTGTGGACTATCCGTTAAGTTTAGCGGATCTAAAATATTATCCATAACATTCTTCTTGATATGCATCACGTCAAGATTGTGACGAACCGTGAGATCTTGCCAATAAGGGAGCTTCATGAAGAATATGCTTTTCTTTTTAAATCCAGAATTAAGTAAGTCTTTAAGATCATTCTGAAATAGATGATCCAATCGGATATTACCAATCTGTTGTAACTTCTCCATTATCTTGTATCCTGACTACCTGATTGTATCTGTTCTTCGAAAATTTTTTGGATTTTTGTATGAATAGCAACACGGTTTACCATCAAATTTGTCTTTAAACCTGGATTGTCGCCATCTATGCTCAATTGGTAGGAATCTACGATGCCTTAAATAACACAATTTTTTGCTTTTAGGTAAACGCAAGTAATGAGTATCATCCATATATACAGGACATGCCAACTTGCCTTAGTACTTGATGAGTCCATTTTAATGGACTATTGTTACGCCTAAGTACTTCAATTCGAACATAGTATGTTTGTTAACAATCACATTAGGTCATTAAATAAGTGCATGCATCATTACTTGAGCTTTTATCTATTTTATCTCATTTTATGTAATTATTTTATGTTTTGTTGCAGGAATGATATTGGAAAAGAACAAGGAGGGGGGATAAATTTCCCCAACAAACGGCTGGCTCAATCCCTTCCTCATCCTCCGGCCGGGCTCAACACCTTCCTCAACAAATGAAAACAGCGCTGGCTGTATTTAGAAAAGGATTTTGAAAAACCCTTTAGAGGTGGAGGAGAGGAGATATAAAGGAGAGGCGAAGGGGATTGGGGAGAGGCAACCGTGAAGATTGCTTGCACTGTGCACCAACACTACACCCACTGCCTGCACTCGCCCAGGACAACTTGCACCAAGCCATCACCCTTCTCCGCACTGCCTGCAGGTGCCCTACCCCATCCTACCCTCACCAAGCGCCCATGCGCACCCCCTTACGCATCCTACAGGCACCGTACCCATCCCTGCTCTACTGCCAAGCGCCACGCCACGCCAGCACCCTCCACCGCTACTGCAAGGCACCTGCAGGCACTGCACCCTCCAGCACTCTTGTGCACCCAGTGGCCTTGCATAGCCACCAGTGCTCCTAGCAGCATCAGAGCCGTCTTCCACTACAAACAACAGCCGCTCGCACCCGCACTGCCTGCAGACGCCACAGTGCTCACCAACGCCCCCTGCAGCACCTTCGTGTGCCCACACCGTGCATTTCCAGCCTGCCAAACACCGTGCACTTGCGCCCTCTACAGGCGCACTCCTCCCTGCACCCGCACCAGGACCCTTTGCGCGCCCTCCAGCGCCCTCACGTGCACGTGCAACAGCAGCAGCGGCGACATCCCCTACAGCAAGCTCTGCCTTCAGGCATCCTCTGCCTTCGGCCACCTCGGCCCACATCGAGATCACCAATGTGAAGCCCTCACTCTGACGCACCTTCCCCAAGATCCTCGCAGCTAGCCGAGCCTCTTCAAGCGCGCAAGGAGGAGAGAGGAATTTTCCTCTATATTTTGTGAAATTAAAAATTACCATTTGTGCCATTGCCAAAAACCCTATTGCATTATTTAGTGGATTAATATATTTGAGTGCAATTGCATGCATGCCCTTCCATGTTATAGTATTTCTTTCATGCACTTAACTTTTAAATGGTGATGTGATAAATGCATAAGATCTCATCCATACACTCACATGACCTAAAAGAGAAAGTCCCATGTTCTGAAATACAACTATTTTGCATGCCATTACAAGTTATTTCATGAAAGAAAAATCATATCCATATCCCTGCATTTCTAAATAATTAGGTGTTTCTTCTTTTCGCCTTGTTTCGCATCAGATTTGAACACAGATTACGCACATGATTGAATAAGTACAAAGGAAAAAAATATTTTGTGAACTTATTAATCTGTTTCTCCCTGTGGATACGACATTCTTTATCATGGTTTAAATTCATATCTATGTTAATCATTGATTGAGAGATTTCCACCACACTAATTACAATGACATATCCTTCTATTGTTATCATAAGAAAGCGAAACTCTCTCCGTCAAAATGGCATCGTTGCTAGGGAGGCAACAGACGCAATAGATTCACGTTATTATTTTTGAATATTCTAAGTTGTGTAATTATCTGATTATTTTTTTTATTGTGCGAGGAATCTGAGAGGCAACGAGGTGCAATAGAGCAGCGACATCAATCACGAGCTAAGCCACACGAGGAAAAGACGTAGGAGACTTGGATCCTGATTTCACAAGGGATTCTCCGTCATCACAAAATTTACTTCTATCTTTTCGCCCTTGTAGTAATTGGGGCTGAATTTTTAGGGTTCTATCCCCACATTCTTTAGCTACTAGGGTTTACATTTCGCATGCGTGATTCTATTTTCTGCTTGCTTTCCTTTAAAACCAACAAAAGAAAATATTGAGCTACCTGTTTAGAAGTTGCATGCCCTTAGATGCGTGCATTTAGGGGTGATTGAGCAGCACATTAGATCATATTATTGCATTGCAAGCATATTAGCACAAAGATTGCTGGAGACAGGTACACCTTTCTAACTTTTGCATCCAACTCCTGTTCACGCATTTGCATTCAAATTAAAATTCAAGACCACCAAGTTGTTTGAATTTATTAATTCAGTGGTCGCATAACTAAAAGTGGGACTGATAATCAGATTCAACCCTAAAATCAATTCACATTTGATCTGATTCTAAGGGACTTGTCTGCGATTTCAAAAGAAATTACAAAGATTTGTGGTGTGTTGCACACTTCTGACACTAAGCACGCACATTAGGTACCGCACTAAGGCTCGATCCCTTAAGGCTATAGGCATCGATCTCTTTATCGGTGCAAACCATCCTATTATGCTTTGTGGTGGTGGTGATACTATCTTTTGACCAAGTGTTTTGATACTCCACGGAGGGGGACACCACTTAAAGGAACAAAAGGGTAGTTAAGGGGCACCGCATATGCATCACCTCAACGGAAGGGTTCGCCCTACTTTCATCCCTTTGTTCGTCCATGGAGTAACTTCTCACTTGATCACTTGGGAGTATCATCCAAGTAAAGTATAGGTCCTAGGGCACTCGAAGGTTGAATTAGGGCATGTAATTGCAGTGAAAAACTTGTTTGACCATTTATATTAACTAATTCGACCTCCGCAACAAAGAAGGTTAAGATTTCAAGTCCACACCCCTCTTATACCACTTACGTGGGAACGGAGGGATAAGTCTTGACCTTTTGACTTATCTTTGGAGTGGAGGTTTCACTTAATAAGAACCTGAATTGTGTTTTGTATGCTTGGTAGACACTCTTTTGAGGGTAGTCTACTGTTTGATCCTGAGCCTGAGAGAATTCTTAGGAGAGCTCACCTAGGAGAGAAAAGAGAAGGAATGGATGATCAAGGAGCAAATCAACAAAGGACCCTAAGGGACTATTTTATTCCAACTAACCAACTCGCATAAGCACTAAGACGACTGGCAGGGGATAATCCGCATGAGATCAAGAGCAGTACCATATCTTTATTGCCCTCTTTTTATGGTACTACTAGGGAGGACCCCTACCGGCATTTGGAAGAATTCATCGAGGTCTGTTCCACGGTGAAGCTCCAGGGCTTTACTGATGAAGCCCTGATGAGGACTCTATTTCCTTTCTCCCTAAAGGATAAGGCCAAGCACTGGTATCATACCCTCAATGCAAGGGTAAATGATTGGGCCACCCTTAAGGGAGAATTTTTGAAAAAGTATTTTCCTATGAGTAAAACCAACCATTACAGAAGAGAGATTATGGGTTTTACTCAACAGGAAGGGGAGCAATTTCATGAGACTTGGGAGCACTTTAATGACCTTCTTAGGTTATGCCCCCACCATCAGGTGCCAAGATGGCAATTGGTTAAAAGGCTCTATAACGGATTATCTGAAAGGCATAGGCAAACCATCGATGTAGCTTGTGCAGGAACCTTCATGACCAGAACTAAGGATTGATTGCGCAGCAATCATAGGCCTTAATTGGCCTAGATTAAGCTAGGACTTAGCATAAGTTAGGGTTATTCATGCATGCATACGCATTATCTGCATCTTTACTGCTTTCCTTTAGCTATGCATAAAATAATATTATAATGTGCTGATTAAGTGCATTATGTCGATTGCAGGGAATAAGCTGATCAGGAGCTGGATCTAAAGCTGGATCAGGAATAATAGGAGTTGTAGCAGAGCTGGAGTAAAAGGCCTAGTTTAGATGTAGGAATAATAATGTAAGGGGGTTAAAAGTTTGCTATCCTATTAAGTAGGAATAAAGAAGTAAAATGTGAAGAGCTTAGGTCCATCCTAGCCCTAGGATAGCCTAGAGACTTCCCCAAGCCTTAGCCACCCTTAGATTAGGTCACAACACCCTAGGAAGCCCTAAAACCCTAGTCCAACTCTTCTCTGGACGTCCAGATAAGTTTTTAGACGTTCAGGACCCTTAGCCAACTCTCTCACACTTCAAACCCACTTCTGCAGTGTTATTGGACGTCCAGACACTTTGTCAGAGTCTAATTTCTGCAGAATACCCAAAACATAACCCGAAATCCTTCCTGACTCTGATTGGACGTCCAGACAACAAGTCTCGACTTCTAATTTTTGAGTATAAGATGTCTGATTATATAATTCGACGTCTGATACTGCTCTCCAATTCCTGTTTTGAGATTTAAGCCTTGATCTTGGATCTCTAGGTCGCTAAACCCAATTCCAACCCCATAGGAACCTAAATTAAGGTGCCCTAACCCTAGTACATCACCTCTAAACCTCCCTAAGGACCTAATTAGGTCCTCACTAAACCTAATTGACTTGGATCTTAGTCAATTCCATCAGCCTATTCAATTGGACTCATTGAGTCCAATTGAGCCTTGATCTCAACACACATTGTCCAATTGGACTCAGTGAGAGTCCAATTGACCTAGACCTGACTTAATTGAGTTGTTTTACTCTTAATTAAGTTTCCACACACCCAATTAAACTTGTATTAAGTTTAATTGCACTTTACCTTAGTGAATTAGGGTTTATAACCCTAATTTGAGACCTACCTTGACCTAAACCCACTAGAACCCAACCTAATCAACCTAGCCACCTAAGTTTCGACCCACACACACCCACACACACCATCCACATGAAAATATCTAGCCTATAGTTCTCTAGAACTCTCTACCATGTGTGGTTGCCTTGGTTGCCAAAAATAGCAACCAAGAGCCATTCAATTTTTAGATCCACATTTGGTGGATCTAAAAACCACCATCCACCCTCTCTCTCTCACTCTCCCACGAGATCCCACCATAGGCCTCTCTAGAGAATTCCATAATTCTCTAGAGAGCTTCCCTTAGGCCTATAAAAAGACCCCTTGGGTGGCCATTGTCACCCATTCACTTCCTTGGCATCATTCCACTTAGGCTAGCCACTTCCATCTCCACTCCACCTCCACCTCCATGAGTTGAGCACCACCATGGAGGTCACCATCTCCATGCCAGGAAGCTGGATCAGCTCCCCAACCTCTCTCCAAGGGCCGGCCTAAGTTCCATTAGCCGTCCCTCCTTCTTCTCTCAACCATTCAAAGGCCATCGGAGACCACCCCTGAATGCCCTTCCATTCTGCTAGACTTAGATTATGCTCTTCGTATATTTACTGTGTTTATTTACTACTTAATAGTGTAGTCTTACTTCTCCCCCAATGATGCATGCGAAATCCTCCCATCGATTCTTGTATGCGATCATTTTCTAGTAGCTAGATTTGACTTTCAAGCATTTATGTACAAGCTTTCCTCTAGATTCCTTATGCAACAGCTCCCAAATGAATGAATGAAAACACATTTATATATATATATATGTTTGAAATCACCATGAGCTTAATGATTGCTATTATCTTTTGCGTGATTAATGTTGCATATTTCTAACTCTTAATATTCTTGCAACTAAGCATGTCGTACGTAAATACGTAATAATCACAAACCGGCATGCGATTCTAAACAAAGTAGAGCGGCAAAAAGATCGATTTCAAAAGTAAAAGCAACGCCTCCCAGAGACGAACGACCGGGACTCAAAGTCTCATTATTTTCAAAACAATATCTTTGTTGGATCATATTTCGCAACTATACTACGACGCTTTTATCAAAAATGCGATCTATGATCTCCCAACAAATGGCGCCGTTGCCGGGGATGCAACGTCATTTTTCTTGATTTTGATCTTTTAATCTATCACTGACAAATCTGCCTCTACTTTGTTTTTGATGTGCAGGACAACACGGAACGAAAACGGGATCCGCGCACACATCGAGCGTGGCAAAGAAAAATTAGGTGCACATCATCTATCATAGATTAGGTTTATTTTCTGAACCAAAGGACTAGATCTACTTCCTGCAATTTCTTTAAAAAAAAAAAAAGAGATTTTTCTTATTTTCGTGGAAAAGAAAAAAAATCAAAAAAATCAAAAATTTTGAAAAAAAAATCTAGATTGGATTTCCTTTTGAATCTAGGTTAGAAAAAAAAAAGAAAAAAAAAAAGAGATTTTCGTTGAATCTTTTGAAAAATTCTTTTTGAAAAAAAAAAGTGCAAAAGATTAAAAAGAAAAAAAAAACATTTTTGGTGGAAGGCTTGAATTTCAAATTCAAACCTCTTTAAAAGTTTTTCCACCACCTTCTAATTTCGGCCAAATTTCAAATCTCACCTAAAAATTCGATTGCCAAAAAATCCGCTAGCGAAAAATACTAAAATTTGGGCAAAACCTTCATTTTCAAACCATCTTTCAAATGCCATAGTTAATTTGAGAAAACTCCAAGAATAAAATTTTTAAAAATTCGTGAAGTGCACGGGGATCAGATAGACCCAGATTCAAAAATTTTCAAAGTTCCAAAAGAGATTCCGAGCAATCCACGAATATGTTTTGACTAAAAATGGTGGAGTTTGAAATATGATCTAATTTGCTTTATTTTCCATATTTTTCCTAAATTTTTGAAGATCATTTGATACTGTTTCAAAGAGAAAAATCGTTCAAGGGTCAAAGTTCCAAATCTGACCCCCTGATATTTAAAATTTCCTAAAAATTCGGTTGAAATAGTAAAAATTCTAAAAGAATATTCTCTGAAAAAAAATTAAAAAAGGAATCTACTCGCAAATTTTCAAATTAATTGGATTCCAATTACTATTAGAGAATCAACATTACTTTTGTGGTCTGTTGAAATAGAGAAAAAAAAACCCTAGAAGTGCATGCAACTTAGGTTGAACCTTTAGGGTCATAAATAGAGAGCACACTTTTGGCTAACCTAGACTTAATCAAGTCTAGTTAGCCGGTGAGCTTTGTCACCTTGTGGGCCACTCACCATAAACCCCACTGAAGAAAACGGGTTAAAAACTAATTTTAAAACACGAAATCAACCCGAGTTCGTTGTCGTACTACTGAATGAGTTTAACCTCTCTTGCCAAACCTGGTGACTAAGTCTGCGGGGTAGTGTCAAACGACCGTGGCTCGGGGGTCAACGGAACTGAAGGCGTAAGCCAAAGGAAGAACCTTCCCCTTAGTCCCCTCATAACCAGACTGGCTAGGTTAGCTTGAGAGGCGGGATTCACGTTCAGTTGGTTGTACGACGAACTTATCTTCAGGAATTTGAATCCATAACAAAAAATCTGGTCACCTGATCTATAAGGACCATTTGATTGACAGGGCCTTAGCCTTGTCCTGCGTGGCTACACCAACCCAGGGGTTGGGCGATGTATGCACGGAAGGAGGTCACTTCGACCTCAGTTGGTTGGACCTTGGGAGCCACTCCCAAGGAGGTGAGTCACCTCGCCCGGACCATCTTCTCCCCCCATTTCTTCTACTCCAAGAGCCACCATGGCAAATCCTGGACCTGGACCTAGACCGGGTCAGGACATTGAGAATCTGGACCCGATGGCTCGTTTGGTAGCCTGGGTCACTGAATCTGAGGAGCGGCACCAGCAGAGCATGGATCGTATTCTGACGGCGCTTGACAGGATGCAGCACCCGCCACGAGGAGAACAACTGCGGGACTTTTATAACCCAGCCTCACCCATCGTCGCACCGCTAGTCAGAATTCCCGCAGGCGGAGATGCATTTGAGCTCAAGCCCAATGTAATTGGGTTGATCAGCACTCATTTCTACGAGAACTCAAGCGACGATCCATTCCAGCACCTTAAGGACCTGAGTCGACTCGCTAAAATGATCCGACCCAGGAATATTGATCTCGGGATCGTTCTAATGAAGCTTTTCCCGTTCTCTCTAAGGGACAAAGCTTCATACTGGTTCAAGACTATTGGGAAGCCAATTGGAACCTGGCCGAAATTACGACGTGAATTCCTGAAAAAGTTCTTCCGAATCGGTCGAACAAATGCAATGCGACGTGCAATCACGACTTTCTCCCAGGGAGCTGGGGAGAAATTATATGAGGCATGGGATAGATTTCATGACCTTCTTCGAAAATGCCAGTATCATGGTATACCCAGATGGCACTTAGCTCAGATTTTTTACCATGGGCTAGAGGACACACATCGGTATCTAGCTGATGCATCTAGCGGCGGGAATTTTCTCGCAAAAGACGAGAACAGTGCATTTGAGCTGTTCGAATCATTAGTGGAGAACTCAATGAATGCCGCATCTATGAACCAGTTCCAATGGCCTGGTCAGCAGTGGGTTGGTGTCCACGAGGCTCACACCGATTCTATTCAAGCCGACATGGATATCATCGTCAAGCAGCTGGATAGAATGAACCTGATTGAGAAGAAGATTGACCAGATCAGTCAAGGTCAATCCGAATCGAGCTCTGTCGCCGCAAGATCCTCCTATGCACCCCGAGCCCACCTGCTCGAGTTAATCTACTCACTTGGGATGCATCTTCTCCATATTTACGAGATCCCGCATATCAGGACCCTGTGAATAATCCAGATTTGGTACCCTACGACTAGGGTTACGCACCACCCACAGATTATAATGCGTATCCCTTTGATGGATATACGTCTCAGACATCTTCGGCCTACGAGGACGTCAGCGCTGTCCAAGGATACGAGCATAACAACCCGTACTCGGAGACGTATAACCCTGGTTGGCACCAGCATCCGAATTTCTCTTGGTCTGGTAATTCACAGAGACCACATCAAGATCCACACTACCAGACCAGGCAATACGGGAATGCGCAAAACACGTATCCTAGGCAGCAGCCATTCTCGCCTCAGCAGCAGCAACCCCGCTCGTTATACCAGTCGTTGCACTAAGCTACCAACCACCCTCCAAAGCGGGCTGACCCTTTGGAGGCGCTGAAAGAGGAGCTGCAAGAATCGATGAGGAAGTCTACACAAGATAGCTTGCAGATAATGAAGGCGATGGCTGATCAGATTCAGACCATACAAAATACGCAGAACCAGCTATTGCAGGAGCATAGGACTCAGGGAGCCTTGCCCTCCCAACCCGTCCTGAATCCTCGATATGTGTAGAACCAGGGTGCCCTGCCTAGGTTTTAGGCACCGCAGGGACAGGCACACGCCATACTACAGGCGCCTCCTGCACCACCAGGTTACACACAAGGCCAGCCGCCTTTGCAGAATCCCGCGTATTTTGCCTCATCCGCTCCCCCACCACCTCATGGACAACAAGCCGATGCACACGCTGTCTCATTGCGGAGCGGAAGGAAGACATTCGACCCACCACCTAGGCAGGCGGGTTCTGATTTTTCCCACCCTTCTCCGCAGGCAAATTCGACTCCTTCAGCATCGCAGGAACCACCTGTGGTAGATAAGGGTAAGAGGCCACTTAACCCTGAGATTCCCGTCCCTTTTCCTGAGGCTCTGACACGAAATGTAGTACGGAAAAAGGACACGCGGAATTTTGAGGACCTGAAATCGATGTTTAAAGAAGTACATATTCAGGTCCCCCTCCTCGAGGCTATTGATCACATTCCCGCTGTCGCTAGGTTCTTCAAGGACTACTGTACCCCGAAGCGACAGCCGAGAATTGGACGACAGGAGGTACTATCGAAAGAAGCTAGCGCCGTGATTCTAGTTGACATACCGCCAAAGAAGAAAGACCCTGGCACCCCACTCATATCTTGCTTTTTGCAGGATTCTCCATTTGATCGGGCCCTTTTAGATTTGGGTTCGTCCATCAACTTAACTCCCACCGCCGTATTTGATCAATTTCGATTTGGGGAGTTGAAACCCACCTCGATTATGATTCAGCTGGCTAACAGATTAGTCAAAACACCGAGGGGGGTGGTTGAGAACGTAATCGTAAAAGTATGTGGGTTCGGCTTTCCAGCAAATTTTTTCGTTCTCGATATGGAAGTTCCTCCTAATCTCCGGGATGCACCAATTATTTTGGGTCACCCATTTCTGCCGACAGCCCGAGCGAACATCGATTGTGCATTCGGGTGTATGGAGATTGCCCTAGGCAATGAGCGACTTTGGCTAGACACATTCAAGGCAGCAAAGAACTTCGACTGTGATCGAATAGAGGAGGATGGTGTAGATGAAGATTCGGCTTACTGTGGTAACATTGGGCTCCTTTGTGACGACCCAATGTCTCATTCGTCTACACTATCAGGGTTCTCAGACCTCGATCCACACGGGACTAAAACCACCGCATTACACATATCTCCCCAAGGATCTGACTGTTTGGGGTGCGCTTCTGACCACAGCACCCTTGAATCCAGCTATCTTGATCCATATATTACTGAATCGCCCATGTTATTGCAGGAAGACGTGACTATAGCTAACGGGTTTCCTGTTAGCGCAGTCATAACCGATTTCACAGGGAGCGACTCAGCGGGAATTCACGTGCACACGGATCAGCAGATTCCCACCTTCGAGTTTGCTCCTCCCACTGCCATTTTTGACTCAGACCCACCCGTGATGAAATTGAAGCCCGTACCCACTCCACAGTTTCTTATAGCTAGACTTTTTGGAGTAGAGGTGCACAATCAGTTGGTTCACATCTCCGGACCACTGATTCTGGGAGCATATGAGCATATCTTTCTCTTAATCTTAGCCGGCTCCTATGCTAAAAATGACACATCTGATTGAGTTTTCGCCCAGCTGGAGGCGTTAAACTCAGCACGTATAAATACCATTTCACCATCATCTATACATAACCATTTTTATACATAGCATATTTTTGTTTTAGCATATTTCCCTTTTCTATATTGCATGTTAACAGGTTGGCTGGTGCTGAATATAATTTCAGGAGCAATTACAGGTGATTTCTACCCATTCTCTCCCTGCAGCATTTATTTTCTTTTACATTCATGCATGAGGACATGCAAGAACTTAGGCATGGGAGGGTAGATACAGAAAAATTGAAATAAATTTTTTGTGCCAGCACTTAGGAAAACCTCGGAGCTGCATGCAAAACGTACTTTAGGACCTTAAATAAAAGAACAACCGACTCCACCTCCAATGCTCGCATTGGAGCTAGAAATCGTTCGTAATAACCAATTCTGACTCAACCGCTCACCTTTTGTTCTAAATTTAGGGTCAAGCTGATTGTAACCCGATACGGGAAATTCACGAAGTACAAATTATGCGAGGTTACATGTTTATAGCATATATAGATATTGCATTCATGAATAAGATTATTTTATTAAGAGAATGCATTAGGGATTTTATCCTTTAGTTGATTCCTGTAATCTGGAATCCAGTACAACCTTTCACACACACGTAAAATTTGCAATGGATTCATGGTGAAGGCTGATAAACGTCTTCAGTTTGTCGAGAAGAAGCAATGCTTCTTTTCCTAAACCCTTGAATAGTGTTTTGGGAGTCAGGCTGATTTTCTTCCAAAAATCCACCAAATAGTGTGAGATGAGAGTAGAGTGTATTAGTGCTCTAAGATTAGTGCAAGGAATCTGGAATCCTAGATAATTAGGTAATGATACTCTGAGTTTAGACATAGTTTTCGCTCTCGATTCCCACGTATACATTTTTGGTGCAAAATTTTGAGAGCCACCGAATAAGGCAAATACACGGAGAGCGAGTTTTCATAAAACTAGGGCTAAGGTGGATGGTTATGACCATTCTTTACGGAATCCTCGACTGAAGGAGGGTATTGATGTCAAGGTCAGAAATACACTGTCCTATCCATCTCTCCCGGTGCCGTGAGTAGGCACTTCCACCAAATAAGCCACCCAATGTCTCTTGAGTACCACCAATCCCTAATAATGCCTCCTTAATAAAGTTCATGGATGTATGCCAGTTGTGCTATGCTGAAAAAAAAAATGATGAAAAGGAAGAAAAATTGAAAAAGAAAGAAAAAGAAGAAAAAAAAATTTGGAAGAAGAAGAAAAAGAGTTTGTGAATATTTAGTATTTATTTCATTTGCATTGAGGCAATACCACCAAACAAAATTGAGCTCCACCAAATATGGTCTTAACCTATTTTTCTTGTGTTTCTGACCGCCTGAATAATGGCTGAGGAATTCCGACTTAGTGCTAGGGTTATGAGAACTCAATTAAAGTGTTAATGCCTAGTGGTGGCGACCTTCCTCTATAGTTTTATTATTTCGTCGTAGTATAGTATAGAGAGAGGTGATTACCAGTTTAATACAATTTGTTACTCGGAAAATAAAAGAGTTCCCGAGGTCGAACTCAGGGAGCAAGTTGTATTCTAGGGGTACAAGTTTCTTTTACAAAAATAAAGAAAGAGAGAGAGAGAATTTGTTGGCTTTTCTTCTTTTCTCTTTGCTTCTCTTCTTCCTTCTCAGATCTTCTGCTCTCTTCCTTTGTTCTTCTTATTTATCTGCAGTGGTGATGTTCTTCTTCTTCTTTCAGCTGTTTCTGCTCGTCTCTTCCTTTTTCTTCTGCAGAGCGGTCCTATTCTTCTTCTTCTTCTTTCTTTCTTCTTTTCCTTTCTTCAGATCTTCTTCTCGTGCTCTTCTTCTTCTGCAGAGTCTTCACTTGGCCTCTCTGTGTTCCTCCTCTGCCTTGCCTTCCTTCTCCTCCTTTGCCTTCAGGACGTCGTCTGATTTTCCAATCAGACGACTTAAACCGCCGCTGCTACAGTGCCGCTCGGTGCTCCTCCTTCCTTCAGCCTTCGTCTTCTTCCACGGTTCTTCTTCACCTGTGCCTGCACACTTACACAGCTTGATCAGAGGGGCAAAACCTAACTCTACCCTCCCCCGCGTCTCTCTCTCACAGAAGCCACTCTTAGGAAAGCTCTCCCAGAGCTGCCGGGTTGCCGGGTACGGGTAGCGCCCGGGTCCAGGCCCACCGGCGTGCGTGGTGGGCGAGGAATGCAGGTCAGTCTAAGTCGGGTCGGGCCAGGTCCGCAGGGCGTGAGCGCAGACGAGACCGGGTAACCGGGAGGGTGAAGGGGACCTCACCCCGTGTGCTGAGGCAATAAGCCTCCAGCACTTTTTCGCTTTATACCGCTGCGTTCCTTCAGAGCCTTCCGAGGTGGGACTAAATGTCCCACCCCAATTTCGCGCCTGCGTGGAGGAAGCAGCAGGTAATCGCAGCGTTACACGAGACCTTCGCGCGAGGGCTTCGACTCGACTGCAGCCTGGTGCTTCGCGAAGGCGCCTTGCGCTGTCTGGGAGCGTAACCTGGGCGTGACTCACCTGGGGCAGCAGGTGAAGAAGCTGCTTTGCTTCAACAATGGCGGCGACAAGCGCAGGTACCTGCCCACAGAAAAACGGCCTCTCGGCCCAATCAGAAACGCAGAGGACCTTCGTCGTGGCACGGCGAAGGTGGTCGGGGGGTGTGCAGGCGGCGGGGCGGAGCCTAAGAGCTGCCCTAGGTCGGACTGTGGGTCGGGAGATGGGTTTGTTCGGTGGAGTTGCAGAGGGTGATTTGGGGGAAGTGGAAGGGCGGAGGTTGATCAGGGTGAGGAGGCGGAGGTTCTGCGGTGGTCGGCGAGCCGTGTGGGTTGCTGGAGTGATGGGACCGGCTCGCTGGAGGATGGCCGGAGGCGGAGAAGGTAAGGGTGATTAGGCGCGGTCGAGGGGTAATTAGATAAAAATAGCAGGGGGAAAAGAGAGAGAGAATAGAGGGAAGTAGTTCTAACCTAACTACAGTGATGAAGGGGGCGAGGAGGCGGACGGCTGTACCTGCTGTCGCCGGAGAAGAAGGTGCCTAGTGGGGGAGGACGGCGGTGACGACGGGGCAGAGGCAGCGCGCGCCGGTATTGCGCGACGCGGGAAGAGCAGGGGAAGAAGTCTCTGCTGCTGGTATTGCGGCAGAGCGAAGAGGAGGAGGAAGAACCGCCGGAGCTGGTGGGCGTCTGCCGGAGTGGGAAGAGAGGAAAGTTGGGGGTTTTCTCCGTCAGATCCGAGCTGCTCAGAACGGCAGAGCGACGGGGGTATTTATAAAGGCGGAATCAGAGAGGAGGGCGGAGGGAGACGACGTGTCTCCCTCGCCGGAGGACGCCGGAGATGGAGACCCATACCGTCCGTGCGTTCGCACGGCCGGTATGGGTGGTTGCAGCGACCAGGGGGGTGTTCCTGCGACGGCTGACGACGCAGGGCACCCCCGGTTGACTTGCTAGACCCTCCCCCTCACCCTGCACGGCGCCATGCTCCGCGCAAGGTCGCCAGAGCATGGTGCTGGCAGGTTTTGCAGGGAGGACCTGAACGCAAAGAACGAAGGAAAGTTAGGGGCCAAAATGCGAGGGTTCAAAAGTTGAGGGCCAAAAAGTAAATATATGATGACCAAAGTGTAAAGTTGGTCAAGAAGGTTTCTTCTTAGGCTCAAGTTTTTATACATGACTAATTAGGACCTAAGGAATCTGATGGTGAATTTTATTTCTAGATTAAACCTTGTTTGACCGGTCAATTTATGCGAAAACCCAAATTAAGTTATTAATTGGGCATGGTTCTCAATGTAGGTCAAAATGGGTTCTGAAGGCTAAATTGAAGGTTCTAAACCATAGAGATTATTTTTCTATGAATTTTAGAGGGTTTATTCTATTTTTACTTTGCCTCGAACCTCGTGAATTGAAGTGGGTTTGTTTTAAGGTTACAGATTATCATTTAGTTCCTTGGAATTGCTGTAGCCCTTGTCAGATCATCTCATCCCACTTTTATTCTTATTAGGTTGCCTTGACCTATGTTTGGACCCTGAATTACCCTGTATGCAGATTATACTGGTAAAATTGCATTTTTACCCCTTATGACTTGTTTTCTCCTTAAACTCAGAATTCTCTGAGTTAAGCCTTTCCTTGAGTTATGTAGGAGCTTTTATCCTTTGTATTAGGTCAAAATGAGCTAGTTATGGCTCATGATGAGGTTCTCATCATACCCCCATGCCTAGCTTTTGCCAGTCCCTTAGCAAAAACTTAAGGTTTCAACCCTTGTTCTAGACCATGAAGTTCTTAATAGCTTTAGATAAGTGCTTTTTCATTTGAGCTCAGATTAGGTTAGAATGCTGACCATACGCCTAAAAGGTACTCTAGTACCAATCAAGATCCAAATCTGTCTAGCCTTAGCCTCAGTCCTTAGCAAAGGTTTTTAAGGCCCACAAGAACTAACCTAAGGTTTATTGGACTTTGTGGTTAAAGCACCCGTGCTTGAAATGATTTTAGCCCTGGCTCAGTTCGCAGTACGTTTTATAAGAGAGATAGAAAGTTTTTCTGTTTGGAGAGTTTTCTCTCTTTTTCTTTTTAATTCTAGCTTAGGATTGGCTTTTCAACACGGTCTGTATCAGATTCATTGCTCCCATCATCAATCCTCAAGGGTTCCTGGTGATCGATGCTTCGAGATAGCACCGCCCATGGCAACCCCCAGAACCCTGGCTATTGAGATTTCGAGATAATCCCGTCCATGGTGTTCCGTGGCCGAGTCCAGACCCTGGCAATTAACACTTCGAGATAATGCCATCCATGGGATCTGAACCAGCAGAGTGCTTACATGCCCCCAGTAGGATATGTGAATATCCTAAGAGACAAGCACCGAGGAGATGATATTTTGTTACGCATCTTCGAGGGGATTTCCCGCCTCTCCGCGCTGGGAACTCGTCCAAATCAACTTGTGCTGAGAGGCCGCTCCTATTCTAGGTGTTCTTTTCAGAATTTTGCGACGCTTCTGCGTGATTTTGATTTTTACGCTTACTGAACCAGGCTGTGTGTGAGGTTAGGGTGCTTAGGTTACTAAGTCCCGTAAACCAAAAATTAGTTAACGAGGCCAAATACTTCCTAAGCCTTAGACCTAATACTTCAGCTTTTCATTTTCCTCAACCTCTTGAGGAGTGTCCAGATCTTAATGGGTACTAAGAGTCTATTCAAGAATGCCTAAGGTTTGAGTTCTTACTAATCTCATTATGCACTTTTCAGTTATTTTCTTGAATGAGGTCTAGAACTTAGGTTAATTCCTTAGTTCCTTACTAATGACTATCACCTTTTCTCATAATTTTGTGCTCCTTTTTCATTTTGTTTCTTTTCTCCTTCTCCTTCACAAAATTTCCTTCTCCTCTTTTCCTCTTATTCTTTTTCGAAAAATTTTTAATTTTTATGGTGTTTTTGGCATATGTGAGTTTTTTGTTTGAAACCTTTTCTTACAAGTTTTGCACTTTCATACCCCCCCATGCCTAAGATTTGCAATGTCCTCATTATAACCTAGGGGTTTTTATTCAACTTAGTTCATACATTAGGACAGATGTTTTGATGAGTGAACGGGTCGCGGTGGCTGTTGTGAACGATTTCTAATCTCAGATGCAAGCACCTGAGGTGGAGTCGGCTGTCCTAAAGTGTGAACTTCAAGTGCAAAAAGGTGTCAGAACAAGTTTCAGGTTTTCAAAGAGAATGACGGCTGCCTCCCGTTGAGCGCTAAATTTGATGCCTTCAGCCAAGCGAGGAATGCGATGGAGAGGGGATGGTGAAATCAGCGGAGTTTTGTAAGACAAGCACCTTGATTAAGAGCCTGGTTGGTCCAACCAGGTGCTTGTTCAGATCGACAGGCTGATGATGTAGCCCAAACCCAATCAATCTGGTGGGTTGATAAATGTGGATAAAAAGGTGTGGAACCCACCATATACTATGAAGCTCAGATGGATGAGGAAGTGAAAACGCAGGGTTTGGCTGAGTTGAATCAGCCTGGTCAGAGTAGGGACCCGTAGAATAATCAATGAATGACGCGGAAACCCTACAGGGGTGATCAGAGAATGATAGAGCATGGTATGCAGTCTGATCAATGTTCGAAACCCGATGTGGAAATGCAATCGGCTCGGTGAGAGGTGAATCTGAATAGAAATTGAGTCCGGTTGCGGGTCGGGGTTTGGAAGAGGTTTTGATCCGTTCTGTGTGTGCGGATGAGGTGGCCATTGTGTACGAGGGCTCTTCTAGAAACGGATGATAGGTGGTTTTCTGTAGAGAGTCCTCTGGGTAACTATCAAATGCCGGAAGAGTGTCTGTAGGATGAAAGAAATCGGATTCGAGAAAAAATTTGGATTCTTGGTTGCAATCACTCTTGGCATTTTCTGTTTTTGGTTCCTGAGGATCGAAAAGGAATGATTCTGTGTTATCAGTGATCTCGGGAATCAGGACCTCAGAGTCGGAGTTAGAGTCATGGGAACTGAGGTCGTAGATAGGCCTGGCGTGTTCAGGAAGGGGAATCTCTCCGCAATTATAGTCAGATTTGAAATTGTCGGAGAGTTGGCGAAAATGAGATTCATGATCATGAATTCCACCACAGCAAAAATCATCAGATGTGGAATCAGCAGCCTGATTGGGGTCTAGCCTATATGTCAATTCTGGGCTCGAAAAGGTATTCTGTCTAGGCTCAAGCTCCAAGCTGGTAGGATAGACCCAATTGAAATCCAACTCGTCCAACTCCTCAGTCTCTGTATCATAAATTGGCATGACTTTCGAAAAATCGATCAGATTTCCTGAAGATGTTGGAGAGGGGTATTCATCAAATAGAGGCCCGGAATCATATCCTATAAAAATTTGATCTTTCTCATAAGAGGCCTCATAATCTTCCCAATAAGTTTCAGATCTAGGTTCTAGGCTTAGGATGTGGGTAGAATTATTAGAACCTAAGTCCGAATAACCTTCGAGGGCCACCTTATCAAGATAAGGGGAGGAATTTATACCCTCAAAAGGTTCAGTTCTGATCTCATTATTGCAGGAGTTTTGGAATTCTAGGCTTGGCAATTCATGGTCTAAGTTTGGCTCATCATTGTGTTCTCCTGCAATATCCCAACGTAATTCAACATTGTCTTCTATCTGGGTTGGGATTTCACAACCACTTTGTGCCCCAGTCCCGAGATCTGGGAAACTGGATTGTTCCTTAATATTGTTCCAAGATGGTTCATCCTCTATTTCTGGTATATACGGGTATTTCTGGTTGATAATTTGCTCTACTGATTTCATCATTTCTACCCGTTTTATAAGGGCATCTTGGTGTTGTTCCCAAAGTACAGGATTTGTCAAACATTGAAGGTATTCAGATTGGTGTAATTTTTCTATCTCAATGTATCCTGTCATGAGCATATCTCGGGTTGATCCTTTTGAAATTTCAGTCAATAGAATTTGGGCACAGTTTATGATGAAAGCTGTGGTTGTTGGGACATCAACCTGAATGTTTTTTATTGGTGTTGAGGGTTTATATTTGATTTCATAGAATTCAAGGGCATCCTCAATCATCTTATCTTTCATGGATCTCAGATATTCAGGTTTTTTACATGGTAGTCTTGCTAGGTAATTAGGCTGCATCTTCGAATCAAGTGGTGGAATCAAGATAGAATCAGAAGTTTGAATTAATGGAAGAAGGGGACTTTGTTCAGAATCAGAGGAAAGATGGGCTATGCGAATGATTTCTGCAAAAACAAGGGAGCCGAGGCTTAGCTTCGGGGAGAGTGAATTTCTATAGGAGGTTTCAAGGACCTCCTGCAAAATACTGAGGGACTGGATGAGATAAGCAGGTGCTGGACCCAATCAAGACACCCAAAAATGTTGGGTGACTATAGAGGTTCGGGGCAGATGGACCCCTTGATCAGAAAGATCATCCACCTGAGAATTACCTGGGCAGCCAGAGAGGGAGAGTCCCGCGAAGACCCCTACACGGTAGAGCGTCCCCACGGGTTACAGGGTTTCCCCCACCCGACCTCTCTTGTCACTGCGGTTCCAGGTAGACCAAAATGGGGATCTTGACCTCTTAAGTCTACCAATTTTACTTTAAGATCAGGGTGCTTAAAGTTACACTTGAACTCTTAGGTGTTTTGAGTGAGAAAGTGACCTAATTTTAAGGTTGGTTGACCCAAGGGGTCAACTTTACCTCTTGTTCCTTTGAGAGCTTTTGGGTCCTTTCTTTTTGGGTTCAAGTGTTTAGAGAGCCAATTGTTTAGGGTTTCTCTGAATAAGTATGTTCAATCAATGGTTTAGGCACACTTCTTTTGGATTTTCTCCATTCTTGATTTAAGTAGTGTGTCTCTAAAACCCTAATGTCGAATCTTATGTTGGCTCTACTTGGTCCAGTTAGTTCTTTGTTGGGTAATTAGGGCTCAAGCAAGAATGTGTTAGCCCTTAAATACCCTTAATAGTGTGCAGGAATAATGGGTTGAAAACATGCAACATTTTATGGTTACTAAGTATGGAAGACAGATTAGCCCTATATTGCTTGTTCTTTTCTTTTCTTCCTCTTTAGAGTTTAGGGGTTAATAGCGAGAGGAAAAAAAAATTACCTGTCCTCGGAGTGGTTGTCGTGCGGTTGCTTGTCTTCTTGATTTCCTGTAGCTGCACAAAAGAGAGGAGATTATCAGAAACTAAAAAGAAACAGGAATGTTTACCTCTAGAATAGCCGTTGCTCCCCGGCAACGGCGCCAAAAACTGGTGGCGACCTTCCTCTATAGTTTTATTATTTCGTCGTAGTATAGTATAGAGAGAGGTGATTACCAGTTTAATACAATTTGTTACTCGGAAAATAAAAGAGTTCCCGAGGTCGAACTCAGGGAGCAAGTTGTATTCTAGGGGTACAAGTTTCTTTTACAAAAATAAAGAAAGAGAGAGAGAGAATTTTTTGGCTTCTCTTCTTTTCTCTTTGCTTCTCTTCTTCCTTCTCAGATCTTCTGCTCTCTTCCTTTGTTCTTCTTCTTTATCTGCAGTGGTGATGTTCTTCTTCTTCTTTCAGCTGTTTCTGCTCGTCTCTTCCTTTTTCTTCTGCAGAGCGGTCCTGTTCTTCTTCTTCTTCTTTCTTTCTTCTTTTCCTTTCTTCAGATCTTCTTCTCGTGCTCTTCTTCTTCTGCAGAGTCTTCACTTGGCCTCTCTGTGTTCCTCCTCTGCCTTGCCTTCCTTCTCCTTCTTTGCCTTCAGGACGTCGTCTGATTTTCCAATCAGACGACTTAAACCGCCGCTGCTACAGTGTCACTCGGTGCTCCTCCTTCCTTCAGCATTCGTCTTCTTCCACGGTTCTTCTTCACCTGTGCCTGCACACTTACACAGCTTGATCAGAGGGGCAAAACCTAACTCTACCCTCCCCCGCGTCTCTCTCTCACAGAAGCCGCTCTTAGGAAAGCTCTCCCAGAGCTGCCGGGTTGCCGGGTATGGGTAGCGCCCGGGTCCAGGCCCACCGGCGTGCGTGGTGGGCGAGGAGTGCAGGTCAGTCTAAGTCGGGTCGGGCCAGGTCCGCGGGGCATGAGCGCGGACGAGACCGGGTAACCGGGCGGGTGAAGGGGACCTCACCCCGTGTGCTGAGGCAATAAGCCTCCAGCACTTTTTCGCTTTATACCGCTGCGTTCCTTCAGAGCCTTCCGAGGTGGGACAAAATGTCCCACCCCAATTTCGCGCCTGCGCGGAGGAAGCAGCCGGTAATCGCAGCGTTACGCGAGACCTTCGCGCGAGGGCTTCGACTCGACTGTAGCCTGGTGCTTCGCGAAGGCGCCTTGCGCTGTCTGGGAGCGTAACCTGGGCGTGACTCACCTGGGGCAGCAGGTGAAGAAGCTGCTTTGCTTCAACAATGGCGGCGACGAGCGCAGGTACCTGCCCACAGAAAAATGGCCTCTCGGCCCAATCAGAAACGCGGAGGACCTTCGCCGTGGCACGGCGAAGGTGGTCGGGGGGTGTGCAGGCGGCGGGGCGGAGCCTAAGAGCTGCCCTAGGTCGGACTGTGGGTCGGGAGATGGGTTTGTTCGGTGGAGTTGCAGAGGGTGATTTGGGGGAAGTGGAAGGGCGGAGGTTGATCAGGGTGAGGAGGCGGAGGTTCTGCGGTGGTCGGCGAGCCGTGTGGGTTGCTGGAGTGATGGGAGCGGCTCGCCGGAGGATGGCCGGAGGCGGAGAAGGTGAGGGTGATTAGGCGCGGTCGAGGGGTAATTAGATAAAAATAGCAGGGGGAAAAGAGAGAGAGAATAGAGGGAAGTAGTTCTAACCTAACTACAGTGACGGAGGGGGCGAGGAGGCGGACGGCTGTACCTGCTGTCGCCGGAGAAGAAGGTGCCCAGTGGGGGAGGACGGCGGTGACGACGGGGCAGAGGCAGCGCGCGCCGGTATTGCGCGACGCGGGAAGAGCAAGGGAAGAAGTCTCTGCTTCTGGTATTGCGGCAGAGCGAAGAGGAGGAGGAGGAAGAACCACCGGAGCTGGTGGGCGTCTGCCGGAGTGAGAAGAGAGGAAAGTTGGGGGTTTTCTCCGTCAGATCCGAGCTGCTCAGAAGGGCGGAGCGACGGCGGTATTTATAGAGGCGGAATCAGAGAGGAGGGCGGAGGGAGACGACGTGTCTCCCTCGTCGGAGGACGCCGGAGATGGAGACCCATACCGTCCGTGCGTTCGCACGGCCGGTATGGGTGGTTGCAGCGACCAGGGGGGTGTTCCTGCGACGGCTGACGACGCAGGGCACCCCCGGTTGACTTGCTAGACCCTCCCCCTCACCCTGCGCGGCGCCATGCTCCGTGCAAGGTCGCTGGAGCATGGTGCTGGCAGGTTTTGCAGGGAGGACCTGAACGCAAAGAACGAAGGAAAGTTAGGGGCCAAAATGCGAGGGTTCAAAAGTTGAGGGCCAAAAAGTAAATATATGATGACCAAAGTGTAAAGTTGGTCAAGAAGGTTTCTTCTTAGGCTCAAGTTTTTATACATGACTAATTAGGACCTAAGGAATCTGATGGTGAATTTTATTTCTAGATTAAACCTTGTTTGACCGGTCAATTTATGCAAAAACCCAAATTAAGTTATTAATTGGGCATGGTTCTCAATGTAGGTCAAAATGGGTTCTGAAGGCTAAATTGAAGGTTCTAAACCCTAGAGATTATTTTTCTATGAATTTTAGAGGGTTTATTCTATTTTTACTTTGCCTCGAACCTCGTGAATTGAAGTGGGTTTGTTTTAAGGTTACAGATTATCATTTAGTTCCTTGGAATTGCTGTAGCCCTTGTCAGATCATCTCATCCCACTTTTATTCTTATTAGGTTGCCTTGACCTATGTTTGGACCCTGAATTACCCTGTATGCAGATTATACTGGTAAAATTGCATTTTTACCCCTTATGACTTGTTTTCTCCTTAAACTCAGAATTCTCTGAGTTAAGCCTTTCCTTGAGTTATGTAGGAGCTTTTATCCTTTGTATTAGGTCAAAATGAGCTAGTTATGGCTCATGATGAGGTTCTCTTCACCTAGTGAGACCACCAAATACAGAACATATGTGTGAATTTGGTGAGGTTGTGAGCTCTAAGAAAAAGAAAGAAAATGAGCAAGAGAGAATGAATACAAAGGAATCAAAAGGGAGCATAGTTTTTCTCGTCTTTCTCTGAGTCGAGTTACTTAGTAATTCGGAAATTTGGATTCTGTAGTACTAGCCTCTATGTAGCACCAAATGAGAATGAGCCACCAAATATACAATCCTTTCCCTCAAAGATTATCTACCTAAGCCTAAAGCTAGGGTGGAATTCATAAAATATCTTGAATACCCTGAGGGAAGAAATCCTCCTATCCCGCTAGAATTTTTATTAGGGGTCAAGTACAGGCTTTAGAGGTGTATTAGCTTTCATTCGAATCCGTTGCAAAAGCTACATAGCTGCACCTTCACCATTGTCTGGATTTCTAGAGCATAGGATGAAAACAAAAGGGAGAAAAATCTCTATGCAAACACTTGATAAAATAACCAATCCCTTAGGGACCCTTGCTGTAAATAATTTAGTCTTGCATTTGCTAAGGACTAGCAAGATTTAGGCATGGGGGTATGATTGCGCAGCAATCATAGGCCTTAATTGGCCTAGATTAAGCTAGGACTTAGTATAAGTTAGGGTTATTCATGCATGCATACGCATTATCTGCATCTTTACTGCTTTCCTTTAGCTATGCATAAAATAATATTATAATGTGCTGATTAAGTGCATTATGTCGATTGCAGGGAATAAGCTGATCAGGAGCTGGATCTAAAGCTGGATCAGGAATAATAGGAGTTGTAGCAGAGCTGGAGTAAAAGGCCTAGTTTAGATGTAGGAATAATAATGTAAGGGGGTTAAAAGTTTGCTATCCTATTAAGTAGGAATAAAGAAGTAAAATGTGAAGAGCTTAGGTCCATCCTAGCCCTAGGATAGCCTAGAGACTTCCCCAAGCCTTAGCCACCCTTAGATTAGGTCACAACACCCTAGGAAGCCCTAAAACCCTAGTCCAACTCTTCTCTGGACGTCCAGATAAGTTTTTAGACGTTCAGGACCCTTAGCCAACTCTCTCACACTTCAAACCCACTTCTGCAGTGTTATTGGACGTCCAGACACTTTGTCAGAGTCTAATTTCTGCAGAATACCCAAAACATAACCCGAAATCCTTCCTGACTCTGATTGGACGTCCAGACAACAAGTCTCGACTTCTAATTTTTGAGTATAAGATGTCTGATTATATAATTCGACGTCTGATACTGCTCTCCAATTCCTGTTTTGAGATTTAAGCCTTGATCTTGGATCTCTAGGTCGCTAAACCCAATTCCAACCCCATAGGAACCTAAATTAAGGTGCCCTAACCCTAGTACATCACCTCTAAACCTCCCTAAGGACCTAATTAGGTCCTCACTAAACCTAATTGACTTGGATCTTAGTCAATTCCATCAGCCTATTCAATTGGACTCATTGAGTCCAATTGAGCCTTGATCTCAACACACATTGTCCAATTGGACTCAGTGAGAGTCCAATTGACCTAGACCTGACTTAATTGAGTTGTTTTACTCTTAATTAAGTTTCCACACACCCAATTAAACTTGTATTAAGTTTAATTGCACTTTACCTTAGTGAATTAGGGTTTATAACCCTAATTTGAGACCTACCTTGACCTAAACCCACTAGAACCCAACCTAATCAACCTAGCCACCTAAGTTTCGACCCACACACACCCACACACACCATCCACATGAAAATATCTAGCCTATAGTTCTCTAGAACTCTCTACCATGTGTGGTTGCCTTGGTTGCCAAAAATAGCAACCAAGAGCCATTCAATTTTTAGATCCACATTTGGTGGATCTAAAAACCACCATCCACCCTCTCTCTCTCTCACTCTCCCACGAGCTCCCACCATAGGCCTCTCTAGAGAATTCCATAATTCTCTAGAGAGCTTCCCTTAGGTCTATAAAAGGACCCCTTGGGTGGCCATTGTCACCCATTCACTTCCTTGGCATCCATTCCACTTAGGCTAGCCACTTCCATCTCTACTCCACCTCCACGAGTTGAGCACCACCATGGAGGTCACCATCTCCATGCCAGGAAGCTGGATCAACTCCCCAACCTCTCTCCAAGGGCCGGCGTAAGTTCCATTGGCCGTCCCTCCTTCTTCTCTCAACCATTCAAAGGCCATCGGAGACCACCCCTGAATGCCCTTCCATTCTGCTAGATTTAGATTATGCTCTTCGTATATTTACTGCGTTTATTTACTGCTTAGTAGTGTAGTCTTACTTCTCCCCCAATGATGCATGCGAAATCCCCCCATCGATTCTTGTATGCGATCATTTTCTAGTAGCTAGATTTAACTTTCAAGCATTTATGTACAAGCTTTCCTCTAGATTCCTTGTGCAACAGCTCCCAAATGAATGAATGAAAACACACACACACATATATATATATATATATCTCTATCTGTTTGAAATCACCATGAGCTTAATGATTGCTATTATCTTTTGCGTGATTAATGTTGCCTGTTTCTAACTCTTAATATTCTTGCAACTAAGCATGTCATACGTAAATACGTAATAATCACAAATCGGCATGCGATTCTAAACAAAGTAGAGCGGCAAAAAGATCGATTTCAAAAGTAAAAGCATCGCCTCCAAGAGACGAACGATCGGGACTCAAAGTCTCGTTATTTTCAAAACAATATCTTTGTTGGATCATATTTCGAACTATACTACGACGCTTTTATCAAAAATGCGATCTACGATCTCCCAACAAGGATGAAGCCAAGGAATTATTTGAAACATTAAGCGACAACTCCATACATATGTCCTCTACTTATCAAGAAAGAAAACCATCAATCTTGCAGAGGAAGATAGAGGCCCATGAAGCCGGGGCTTCTCAGGATTTGGCTTATCAGATTCAACTATTGAATAAAAACTTTGATAGGCTTTAGCAAACCCCGGCATGAACCTGTAAGTAGCCTCTATCTTTTAGGCTTCAAGAGAATGCTCCATTTGCCAAAGCACAATGCATGCCACTGTGGAGTGCCGACTTGAATGCGGCCCAAGGTTCCGCCCCCTCGCAATAATCCATATTCCAATACCTATAATCCGGGGTGGCAGAACCATCCAAACTTCTCTTTGAAGCAAGGTGATGCTTCTAACTCAGGGAATACAAGACCCTTACCTCCTCAACCCATATACCAACCATCTTATGAAAACCCTCCTCAGAATAAGCCCTCTGAGATGGATGAACTGAAGGCCATAGTGAAAGCAACGTAAGAGCATCAGAATATGGTCATTGATGTAAACACATTTACACTACTTAAAATGTCTATTTATGCATGTTCTTAAGCATAAGATTGCATTTCATGATATAAATATTGCATAACATGCATCATCTTGCATTTAGAGTAGTTTGAATAAAATGGAGGTTAATTGTCTCCTTTTATGTGCTTGGACAGGGCAAACATTTCATCGGGGCCTCGGATCAAAGATCCAACCATATGGATGTGATCAGGGCGACGATTGGAGTTCAACGACTCCAAGATCGCCCTAATCAGGCACCCGTAGCATCAGATAGAGACCGGGGAACCCTAGAAGATCAAGGGCCAGGATGGTGTAAATCCTCACTTCAGATGACAAATCCGACCGCACAAATGAATTCGGATCGACGATCGCAGCCCAACAACAAAAAAATTGAGTCAATCCGACATCCGTGGCACCATCTACAACTTCCAGAAGATGGACGGCCAAGATGACGCCACGTGGCGCCATCTCAGTCGCCCAAACTGCCGCTTGCATCTTGTGAAGACCGCGCACCCCTCTCCTCTCCGCCGTTGGATCTCGATCCAACGGCTGCGACGCGCCCGCGCTGAAGTCAAGCGCTCGACACAAACGCGACCGCAGCGCAGCGGTCGAGCGCTCTAACGAGATGCAGGGACGCGCGTTCGAGCCGCGCCCCGCAGAAATTGGAGCGGTGGCGCGCCTCCAATCGACCGCACGATCGCGATCCAACGGGCGCGCGCGCCCGATAGCGCCGACGCGCGATTGGACGCGCGCGTGAACGCGCGATCGCACGCATAGGCGGGCGGGCGGCAGCGGTGAAGGCGTGATTTTAAGCCGTCCGATCTCGCGATCGGACGGCTGAGACTTCGCAGACGTGCGTAGGCGTTACGCACGTGGGTAGCCGAGCGGGCGCGCGTGGGCGCGGCGGCGACGGCCACGTCGGGGCTTTAGTGACGGATTTATCCGTCACTAAAGACCCCTTATTTATTATTTTGAAGATGTAATGTCTATTTTGGCCCCACTCCTTGCAACTATAAAAGGAGACCCCCTCCATACGAAATTTTCATCCCTTCTTTCTCTTCTCTACCCATCCAAAGCTCAAGAGAAGCTTGTCCCACACCCGGGATGCTTCTCGCGAGATAAAGTCCAATTTTTGTTCCCCTTCGGAAGTGGATCCCGCGACGACGATGGCGTGCTGCTCCATTCCCGTTCTTCTGCTTCGTCCTCCTTCGTCCTGCTTCGTTCTCCTTCGTCCAGGAATCGTCCCGTCCAGCTTGTCCTCCAAGCAATCGTCGAGGAGGATAACATTTCTCTCTCCCTATTCTTTTTACCGCTTTCTAGTATAGATTTACTGCTTTCTAGATTAATCTACTCATCCTCCAAGCAATCGTCGAGGAGGACATTTCTCTCTCCATTCTTTTAATGCTTTCTAGAGTAAATTTATCTCTTTCTAGAGTAATTATTTTATACTTTCTAGTTGTAATGAACAATCACTTCAATGCAAAAATTCCTTGTTTATTCTACATCTCATTTTGATTTCTTTATGTAATATTCTTTTTCTCTCTTACTCTTTCTCTCTTTTCTATTTATTATAAATAATTAGATAGTACTAAATTGAATTATTCTGTAACAAATAAAAAGAAACGCGTAGTTTTTAAATCAAACGTCTGCCTCCCTGTGTTCGACCCGGAATTTTAATTTCGGTATAAATTTTATTTGTTGAACACGAATTCTTCGCTTTCAAACTACAACGACAGGTTTTCCAAAACCAATCTCGTTAGCGTAGGTTCGTAAATGTTCAACATTTTGGCGCCGTTGCTGGGGAGGCAACGATCTTTGATTTCTCTTCGCGTTTTGTAACTTACAAATCATTTACCTCACTTTTCTCCTTTCTTATTGTAATTGCAGGTACTCTTTTGAGGCAGGCAAAAGCGGTAGATTGGAGTAAAGTGCTGTAGAAGGTTTTGTGAGTTACCCCCCACCTCCCACCCATTAGATTTCATTTTATCACATAATAACTCAAACATCAATCAACGTAGGTGTTTTTATAAACTCTAAGGTTAGATTGTTTGTTGTTTGACACCCATACTCACCCCAACCCCCACATTAAAAAGAAAAAAAAATCTCACAGAGGTACACAACCTCATCTGATTTTCAAACTCAACCGATAATCCAATCTTAGGAGCCGGTACACACATCCAAACACATAATTGAGTAGAAATCAGATTAGGTAATCATTTGTGTGCCTAATTAAGTGGTGCAACAGGCCAATTGTTTGAGTTGATTGGGCCGCACCACTTCAAATAAAATCAACTCATCAAGTAGCTGCCAATTAGGTTCAACTCTTAGGGATTTACCAGGCACTCCACATTCTTTTTAAACTTTAAAGGAAAACATCTTCACCTGTGCTTGTAAAACTTGGTGTGCCAACGAAACTTGATTGAAAACACCTATAGTTGAATCCTAAAAGCTACTAAGCAAGATTTGAATCTTAAAATTCACCACATCAAAAACAATCTTGCTTGAAAACCACTGGTTGTGCACTCACACACAAATCAATCAATCATTAAGGGCACAACCCATTTAAAGGGCCCATCACATTCTAAAGCACATTCAAACCTAGCCCTAAATAAAACAAAGTAGAAGTTGGCCTTAAGGATTGGACTCGCTTTTCAGAACCCAGAACGAGATTATTTTCGATTAGTCTGTTTCTACTGTTCAATCTGATGTCTAGCTAGGGGAGTAGAGTCAAACGATCGCGGCTGGGGGGTACACTAGGAACTGGAGGCGCAAGCCGAAGGAAGAACCTTCTCCCCAGTCCCTCCTTCTAACTAGTTGGATTGAACAGACGGAAGTAGATCAAATCGTTCCTTTATCTCAAGACGGGTTTTGAGAGTCTGTAGGTCTTTAGGCTAACCTATTTAAGGACAGGTTTTATTGTTTGTATTGCAGGGCACCTTTCTTCCTCTCGTGTATCATGAATCCTTCCACATATTTCACGCATTCCCGTTCTTTCCCTCCTGTTGTAAATTATCCTCAACATGACGATTATCCCAACTCGTATTGTAATCGACCATCAGTTAGTTGAGATAATTCGGATTGGGGATACAATTCCGGACCCCCGTGTTTAGGGTCTAACCCTGAACACTTTGATTCTGATTTCTATCATTCTCAGAGCTACATCGATTATAGATCGTCCTCCTTTCATGAACAACCTAACACGATCTACAACCAAGAAGGATACACTGATCCTTACCCATCCTCTGATTTCACTGCCTTTAGGTCATCACCATCTTTTGAACAATCTGAAATGACCTATTATCAGGATGGGTATAACGAATCTCAATTCGTTAATTCCTCTACATTGATGTCAAACCCGCCCAACCCTAAACCAACTCATTTGGTTCAGGTTAATCAGGTTCAAGATAAGGTTCTGGCTAACTTGAGGAATATCATTCAATCTTTAGAAGTTCAGCCAATACCTTGCATTGAGAGATTGGAGCCCCTGATTGAAATGATTGATGATTTAAACAAGTCTTTATTGGATTGGCTCCAGGATGTTAAGGATAAGAACCCGGGTGAGTTTCTACTTGGGAAATTAGCGAAATTGAGGATGAGATTCCTGGTTGCTTTGATTCAATCTTGGAATAATTCCCAGGATGAACTCTCTTCAGGAAAGCCAATGACAGAACCTGCTTAGGCACCTGTTGGGGGGGACACGTGTTACGAGGCTGACAAGATTGAATTAAAATAACCAATTAAGGATGATCTGACTTCTTCGCCTGAGATCCCTAAGCCAAGTTACGAGGAAATGTATGTCTCCTTGGAACACAAAGTGACAAATGATTTTGGGACATACATTGATACAGATCCTGATGGTGAAGATTCAAGTTGCAAAGTCTCACGCGAGTTTTCTGAACATGATTTCTGTGAGACGATTGGGCCTGAGGAATCTGATAGATCAATTGATAGCCCAATAACTGAGAACACTGATCTTATTAGGGCACACATTACGGATCCAAAATCGCATTTTCTGGAAGAATCAATTCAATGCCTTGATTATCAGTTACACCCTGTTGAGATTATTGTTAATTCTAATTCTGAGATAATTAGACCCAAGTCAATTTTGATTTTGCCACATCATTTAGACTTGGAGATTTCAGACGGGGTGATGAATATACAAGAGGTCCTGGAATTTGATATGCTAAATGAGGAGGATAGGAGCTGGGAAGTTTTGATTTGGGAAGTTAATTCAGGAGGAAATGGAAGATTGAGTCGAAGGGTTCCTTTTAAGTTGAAACCATCAAATCAGAACCCTTACGACATTTGTTTCGAGGATGTTCAACCCAAGCACACATTCAACGATTATCCTTTTGAGCTTCAATTTTCTGTAACCCAACTTTTTGGTCTTGGGTTGCATCCTCAGAAATCGCAGGCCCGATCCCGCTTACATTCTGATTTTAGGTTTTGGGTAATTTTTATCCAGAACCTAAGATATTCTCGATTATGGGGTGTGGGTCTGCACCACAATCTGGTCCACATCTGTGGACCTCTGCTAACAGGTCAGAGGATTCTTCTGTTCATTCTAATTCTGACCTGCACATGTGAATTCTTCATTTCTTTTCTTTGTATAGTGTGCCTAGCTGAAGGCACTAAACTCAACACTTATACTGTTCTTTTTCGTTTTCATCTTGGAGCGGACCTGATATTCACGCAATTCAGGTGCTTTCTACACTTTTCCACTCTGTTTTATGTCTTTTTAATACAATGAGGACATTGCATTAGATAGGCATGGGGGGGTGGATATTCATCTCTGAATTCATTCGTCAGCTCTGTAGATTTGTTTTATATATAAAAAAAAAAATCAGAATTAGGAAAGAGAATTTGGGTTTAAGAAAATTTTCAATCTTAAGAAATACTACATTAAGATCTTAACACAAAGACCCTTCAGGTCTTTGAACTTAATCAGCCCGTGTATCCACTAAAATGTGGATTTGTTTTTCGAGTTCTCGCCAACTTGAATTTTATTTTAATAGGAGTAAATAAGTTTGGGTGATAAGTACACGACTTATCAGCCCGCTCTCTGATGTGAGGGAATTTTGAGTCTTAAGCATCTACACACTTTCTTTGCACTGACTCGTTGTTCGGCGATTTTAACGGAAATTGGGTAGCTAATGAACCTTCTAAGGTGATATGGCTGGCAAGTTATCGTGGGTAACAGCCCATAGGTAGGTTGTCCAGAGCCCAGTCACTAGACCTTTCTCTTTTTGCTGCATTTAGGTAAATCTTAGACCAGGAAAGCCACCTACTTAAAAAAAAAAGAAAGAGAAAAAAAAAATCAAAAAGGAGAAAAGAACAAAAAGAAATAAGCCACACTTCGCTGCACGAGTATGGCTGGCAAGTTGTCGGTGGTAACAGCTCATCGACCGGTTGTCCAGAACCCAGCTTGGAAAATGCACTAAAAATTCCCAAAACACTTAGGAAGAAGCGGAGAAGTAGAATAAACCGGGGAGATATACACTGGATTCACCCTTGTGTTGACCCCGTTAAAAAAATAAAAGTAGGGAGAAAGCTACCGGTTGTAAAGATACACCTTTAGGCAGAATTCTTTTTGAGGTCACCTAGAGGCGTAGAAATCCGAAGTCCGTTTTAATTGCCGGTCAACGAGTCTATCACAATCACAATAAGATGCTTAAAGCTTAGGGTTCTCATCAAATCTTGGGTGAGTTGAATGGCCGTAGAAAGCCACTCTTAAACCCTAAAATTTGAAAATCCAAAAAACTTAGAAAAGAGTAAAAAGAGAAAAAGAAAATTTTCTTTGAATAAGGTGAGGGCTTGAGGCGGTCTGCATTTTAGTTGATACTTGGGCACTGTTGTGTCTTTGAGAGTTCAGTTCATAAGTAGCCAATTTTTTTTAATGATTGAAAATAACTCAGGTCCAAATAATCTAACTTAATTCTTTTATAAATAGCATATAGTTTTTGCTAGGGACTAACAAAAGATAGGCATGGGGGTATGATGTAAACACATTTACACTACTTAAAATGTCTATTTATGCATGTTCTTAAGCATAGGATTGCATTTCATGATATAAATATTGCATAACATGCATCATCTTGCAATTAGAGTAGTTTGAATAAAATGGAGGTTAATTATCTCCTTTTCTGTGCTTGGACAGGGCAAAAATTTTATCGGGGCCTCGGATCAAAGATCCAACTGTATGGATGTGATCAGGGCGACGATTGGAGTTCAACAACTCCAAGATCGCCCTAATCAGGCATCCGTAGCATCAGATAGAGATCGGGGAATCCTAGAAGATCAAGGGCCAGGATGGTGTAAATCCTCACTTCAGATGACAAATCCGACTGCACGGATGAATTCGGATCGACGATCGCAGCCCAACGACACAAAAATCGAGTCAATCCGACATCCGTGGCACCATCTACAACTTCCAGAAGATGGACGGCCAAGATGATGCCACGTGGTGCCATCTCAGCCGCCCAAACGGCTGCTTGCATCTTGTGAAGACCGCGCACCCGTCTCCTCTCCGCCGTTGGATCTCGATCCAACGGCTGCGACGCACCCGCGTTGAAGTCAAGCGCTCAACACAAACGCGACCGCAGCGCAGCGATCGAGCGCTCTAACGCGAAGCAGGGACGCGCGTTCGAGCAGCGCCCCGCAGAAATTGGAGCGGTGGCGCGCCTCCAATCGACTGCACGATCGCGATCCAACGGCCTCGCGCGCCCAATAGCGCCGACGCGCGATTGGACGCGTGCGTGAACGTGCGATCGCACGCACAGGCGAGCGGGCGGTAGCGGTGAAGGCGCGATTTTAAGCCGTCCGATCTCGCGATCGGACGACTGAGACTTCGCGGATGTGCGTAGGCGTTACGCACGCAGGCAGCCGAGCGGGCGCACGTGGGCGCAGCGGCGACTGCCACGTCGGGGCTTTAGTGACGGATTTATCCGTCACTAAAGACCCCTTATTTATTATTTTGAAGATGTAATGTCTATTTTGCCCCCACTCCTTGCAACTATAAAAGGAGACCCCCTCCATACAAAATTTCCATCCCTTCTTTCTCTTCTCTACCCGTCCAAAGCTCAAGAGAAGCTTGTCCCACACCCGGGATGCTTCTCGCGAGATAAAGTCCAATTTTCGTTCCCCTTCGGAAGTGGATCCCGCGACAACGACGGCGTGCTGCTCTGTTCCCGTTCTTCTGCTTCGTCCTCCTTCGTCCTGTTTCGTTCTCCTTCATCCAGGCGTCGTCCCGTCCGGCCCGTCCTCCAAGCAATCGTCGAGGAGGATAACATTTCTCTCTCCCTATTCTTTTTACCGCTTTCTAGTATAGATTTACTGCTTTCTAGATTAATCTACTCGTCCCCCAAGCAATCGTCGAGGAGGACATTTCTCTCTCCATTCTTTTAATGCTTTCTAGAGTAAATTTATCGCTTTCTAGAGTAATTATTTTATGCTTTCTAGTTGTAATGAACAATCACTTCAATGCAAAAATTCCTTGTTTATTCTACATCTCATTTTGATTTCTTTGTGTAATATTCTTTTTCTCTTGCTCTTTCTCTCTCTTCTATTTATTGTAAATAATTAGATAGTACTAAATTGAATTATTCTGTAACAAATAAAAAGAAACACATAGTTTTTAAATCAAACGTCTGCCTCCCTGTGTTCGACCCGGAATTTTAATTTCGGTATAAATTTTATTTGTTGAACACAAATTCTTCGCTTTCGAACTACAACGACATGTTTTCCAAAACCAATCTCGTTAGCGTAGGTTCGTAAACGTTCAACAGTCATCCAATCTCAGAATAAGATGATTACTAATATGCAATCCCAAATTTGTCATCTTACTGAGGTAGTTAGGCACTATGGGGATTGTTGGAAGATAGAGCCACTATGGGGATTGTTGGAAGCTAAAGCCTAGTCCAGTAATCGTCCAGGTTGCAAACAGATCACTTAAGACACTATGGGGATTGTTGGAAGATGTCCTTGTGAGAGTGGAGGATTTCTTCTTCCCTGCTGACTTTCTAGTGCTTGATATTGACCCATCAAATAAGCCCACAAAGCCGTCCATTATTCTGGGACGCCCCTTCTTAGCCACAGCCAATGCCTCTATAAATTGTAGATTTGGGGCACTTAAAATGGGCTTTAGGAACAAGAAGATCCGGTTGAATGTTTTTGATACTTACAAGCAATCCAGATTTGAAGATTATTCTCAGATTCAGGTCGTTGATGAAATAATTGAAGAGACTACTCTAACACTCTTATATAGAGATCCCCTTCAGAAGGTCATATCTAAGGACTATCCCTCTATTATTAAAACTGAAAGGGAAATGCCTAAATTAGAAGAGTTGTTGGGGATACACACTAAGTCTCTGTCCCCACCCTAGACTGTGAAGGTAGATCCGCTACCTGAGGCGGGGACATCTCAATTAAAACCCTCAATCCAAAAGGCTCCTGAATTGGAATTGAAACCCCTCCTGAGCACATTGAAATATGCTTTCCTTGGCCCTAATAACACGCTCCCCATTATTATCTTGTCTGCATTATCTAAATTGCAGGAGGGAGCTCTACTTGAGTGTTTACAAAGGCACAAAGAAGCAATTGCCTGGTCAATTGCTGATATTAAGGGTGTGGATCCCTCTCTTTGCATGCATCATATATACACGGACGAGTCCGTGAAGCCTTTCCAAGACATGCAGAGAAGGCTCGATCCCAATATGCGGGAGGTTGTTAAGAAGGAGATTCTGAAATGGCTGGATGCAGGGATTATCTATCCCATTTCAGATAGTAAATGGGTCAGTCCTATTCATGTAGTTCCCAAAAAGGCAGGAATCACTGTGGAGGAGAATGACCAAGGAGAGATGGTGACCACTAGACCCTCAACTGGTTGGAGGGTCAACATTGATTACCGCCGTTTAAACACGGCTACCCAGAAAGATCATTTCCCCTTACCATTTATCGATCAAGTTTTGGAACGATTAGTGGGGAACAAGTACTTTTGTTTTCTTGACGGGTACTCTGGGTATAATCAGATAGCTGTTTTTCCTAACGATCAGGAGCGTACCACCTTCACGAGTCCGTATGGCACATTTGCATTCCACCGAATGCCATTCGGGTTATGTAATGCTCCTGCCACTTTCCAACATTGTATGATGGCTATCTTTTCTGATATGATCGACGAGTTTGTTGAAATTTTCATGGATGACTTCTCCATTTATGGCTTGTCGTTTGACCTATGCCTTTCGCACCTTGATAAAGTCTTAAACCATTGCGAAGAGGCAAAACTGGTGCTTAGCTGGGAGAAAAGCCACTTTATGGTCCAACAGGGCATTGTGTTAGGGAATCTAGTTTCCGAGAGAGGATTAGTAGTGGACACCGCAAAAATCGATTCCATCTCTAAGCTTCCATTGCCCACCAATGTTCGTCGGGTTAGATCTTTCCTTGGCCATGCTGGACTTTATAGGCGCTTCATTAGAGATTTCAGTAAAATCTCTAAGCCACTCTGCAACCTGTTAGCGAAGGATGTCTCCTTCGATTTTGATGATAGATGTGGTGAGGCTTTCCAAGTCTTGAAGAAAGCCCTTATTACTGCGTTGATTCTCCAAGCACTAGATTGGACCCTCCCGTTTGAGCTTATGTGCGATGCTTCTGATTTTGCAGTGGGAGCGGTCCTAGGTCAAAGGGTTGATGACAAACCTCATGTGCTGCATTATGCCAGCAAGACCTTTACGAATCCTCAACAAAACTACACGGTCACTGAAAAAGAACTACTTGCTGTAGTATTTGCTTTGGAAAAGTTTCAGTCTTATCTTTTGGGATTCAAGGTTGTGGTGTTCACTGATCATTCTACCCTAAAGCATCTTCTTGCTAAAAAGGACACCAAACCTCGCCTAATTCATTGGATTCTGCTACTCCAGGAATTTGACCAGGAAATTAAGGACAAGAAAGGAGTTGAGAATGTGGTAGCAGATCATCTATCTAGGATCCCTATCGAGGCATCAAACCCTGCTGGCGGTATTCAAGAGACTTTCCCTGATGAGTCTCTAATGGCTGTGGAAGCTAAAATTTCTTGGTTCGCTGACATAGTGAATTATCTAGTCACGGGCATTACCCCCAGTACTTGGGACAAGCAGAAGCGAGATAGGTTTCTTGCTAACACTAAATTTTATCACTGGGAGGAACCCAAGCTTTTTAGAGTAGGCCCTGACCAACTTTCTCGTCGTTGCGTCCTTGATGAAGAATAAAGAAGTGTTCTGAATTTCAGCCATGACCTCCATTGTGGGGGACATTTTAGTGGGAAGAAGACTACCCATAAGGTTCTTCAGTCTGGCTTTTGGTGGCCCACATTATTTCGAGATGCACATACATATGTGGGCGCATGTCTACGTTGCCAGCAGACAGGAACCATTGGAAAAAGGGATGAGATGTCCCAACAACCTATCCTCCCTGTTGAGATCTTTGATATTTGGGGCATTGACTTCATGGGTCCCTTTCCTGTGTCTTTCGGATATGAATACATCCTTGTGGCTGTAGACTATGTATCGAAATGGATAGAAGCCATACCCATGCGAACCAATGACCATTCTGTGGTCTTAGGCTTTGTTAAGGCTAATATCATTTCTCGGTATGGGTGCCCAAGGACGATCATAAGTGATGGAGGACCTCACTTCAAGAACATACACTTCACAAGACTACTCCAAAATTTGGGAGTCAACCACATGATAGCCACACCTTATCATCTCCAAATGAGTAGACAAGTTGTAATGTCTAATAGGGAGATTAAGTGAATTTTAGAAAAAACTGTCAGGCCTGATCGGAAGGATTGGTATAAAAAACTAAATGATGCTCTTTGGGCCTACAGAACTGCATTTAAGACTCCCTTGGGCATGTCTCCTTTCTATCTTGTCTACGGAAAAGCATGCCACCTTCCCGTTGAAATCCAACATAAAGCTTATTGGGCTATTAAAAACGTTAACTTAAATTTGGATAAAGCGGGAAAGGCACGTATGTTAGAATTAAGTGAGCTTGAGGAGCTTCGTAATGAAGCCTATGAAACTTCTCAAGCTTACAAGCAACGTACAAAAGTCTTCCATGATAACCACATCATTAGAAAGACTTTTGAGCCCAACCAGTGGGTCTGGCTTTTCAATTCTAGACTTAAATTATTTCCTGGAAAGCTCAAGTCCCACTGGGATGGGCCATACGCTGTTATCAATACTTTCCCTCATGAAGCTATAGAAATTCGAAACCCCATTTCAGGTGTGAGCTTTAAGGTAAATGGCTAGAGACTTAAACCTTATATTACTCTTTCAGATGGCCAGGTTTTGGACGCACTTCGGCTTGAGGAGCCTTAGCTCCTCCCACTCTCCCCCTCAGGTGATATTCTTCTATGTCTGCATTTTTCCAATGAGGGCATTGTCAATTTTAGGCATGGGGGGGTATAACCTGAGAATGTTTATAGCATTTATAAATATTTGCATATATATATATATATATAAACTCTCTTATTTTCTTAAGCTGAATGGGTTAGTCCCTAGCAAAATACCTTTGTCATTGGAGGTTTTTCTTCTTGAATTATTTCTTGAGTTTAGAATCCAATACATTTATTTCACATGCACATAGACTGGGTAATGGATCTTTGAAGAAAACCAGTAAGCATTTGTAGTCTACTAAACCCTTAGACAGTTAATAGGGAGTCAGGCATACTATCTTCTAGTAGATCCACCCCATATTTGTGAGATGAAAGTAGAGAGATTGCTGGTACACTAAGTCTAGTGCAAGGACTCTTAAGTTTTGGATAATTAGATGATGATACTTCAGAGTTGGCCAGAGTTTTAGCTCTTTGTTCCTGTGTTTGTACTTTGTGTGAATTCCTGAGAGTCACCAAATAAGGCTGGTACACAGAGATTGAATCTTGATAAAGCTATGACTATAGTGGATGGTTATGACAATCCTTCATAGAGTCCTCGGCTAAAGGAGGATAATAGTGTCAAAGGTCAGAAATACACATGTCCTATCCATTCCTTTCTGGTGCCGAGAATAGGCACTTCCACCAAATAAGCCACACAATATCCTCTTGACCATCATCATCCCTAATAATGCCTCATAAATAAAAGTCTGTATCATGTTCTGTTGATAAAGAAAGAAAAAGAAAAAGAAAAAGAAAGAGAAGAAGAAACAAAAAAAAAGTGAAAAAAAAGAAAGAAAGAGAAAAGTGAGAGAAAAGAAAAAGAAAAGAGTCCAGGATTATAATTTTATCATTGTAAAATTATTTCTGAGGCAACAAAGACATTTATTGCATTCCACCAAATATGACCCATACCTAACTTTCAGTATTTCTGATCGCTCGAATATTGGTTGAGGACTCTAACTTAGTTGTAGAATTATTAGGACTTTAATTGAAGTGTGGATGCCATGTGAGGCCACCAAACAGTGAGTACAATTACTAAATCTAGCGAGATTTGTGATCTCAGAAAAAAAAGAAAGAAAAGAGTGAGCGCCCAGGAACGTCAAGAGAGCATAGTTGTTTAGCCTCTCTCCGAGTTGACTTGTCTAATAGTCTAGAGATCTAGAGTCTGTAGTACTAGATTACATGTAGGACCAGATGAGTGTGTGCCACCAAATACAAATCCATTCAACTCGATATCTCCTACCTAAGCCAAAAGCCGAGGTCAAATTACATATTATCTTTTGCTTTATCCCTAAGAGAAGTAGTTGCCTATCCCGACAGAAATATTTACTAAGGGTGAAGTACGAACTCCCAATGCGAATTGGCTTTTCATGTGGGTCTGTTACCTAGGCTATCATCACTTCACATTTGTCTGGATCTCTAAAGTTTTGAAATAAGAAAAGAAATCTTTTGATTACTTTTACTTTTTTCCAGTTTTGCTAGGGACTAGCAAATCTTAGGCATGGGGGTATTTGATGAGTCCATTTTAATGGACTATTGTTACACCTAAGTACTTCAATTCTAACATAGTATGTTTGTTAACAAGCACATTAGGTCATTAAATAAGTGCATGCATCATTACTTGAGTTTTATCTATTTTATCGAAATTTATGTAATCATTTTATGTTTTGTTGCAGGAATGATATTGGAAAAGAACAAGGAGGGGGATAAATTTCCCCAACAAACGGCCAGCTCAATCCCTTCCTCGTCCTCTAGCCGGGCTCAACACCTCCCTCAACAAAAGAAAACAGCACTGGCTGTAGTTAGAAAAGGATTTTGAAAATCCCTTGAGAGGCAGAGGAAAGGAGATATAGAGGAGTGGCGGAGGGGATTGAGGAGAGGCAACTGTGAAGATTGCTTGCATTGTGCACCAACGCCACACCCACCGCCCACACCCACGTAGGACAACCTCCACCAAGCCATCACACTTCCCCACACTGCCTACAAGCGCCCTACCCCATCCTGCCCTCACCAAGCACCCTTGCGCGCCCCCTTGCGCATCCTGCAGGCGCCGTACCCATCCCCGCTCTACTGCCAAGCGTTGTGCCATGCCATCACCCTCTATTGCTACTGCCAGGCACCCGCAGGCACTGCACCCTCTAGCGCTCTTGCACACCCACGGTCTTGTGCAGCCACCAGCGCTCCTAGTAGCATTAGAGCTATCCCCCACCGCAGGCAGCAGCCACCCGCACCCGCACTGCCTGCAAACACCATAGCACTCACCAGTGGCCCCTCTAGCACCTTCGCGCGCCCACACCGTGCCTTTCCAACCTGCCAAACACCGCGCACTTGCGCCCTCTGCAAGTGCACGCCTCCTTGCACCAGCACCAGCACCCTTTGCGCACCCTCCAGCGCCCTCGCGTGCACGCACGACAGCAGCAGCGGTGACAGCCCCTGCAGCAAGCTCTGCCACCGACCATCCTCTACCTCCGGCCACCTCGGCCCACGTCGAGATCACCAACGTGAAGCCCTCACTCTGATGCACCTTCCCCAAGATCCTCGCAGCCACCCGAGCCTCTTCACGCGTGCAAGGAGGAGAGAGGAATTTTCCTCTATTTTTGGTGAAATTAAAAATTACCATTTGTGCCATTGCCAAAAACCCTATTGCATTATTTAGTGGATTAATATATTTGAGTGAAATTGCATGCATGCCCTTACATGTTATAGTATTTCTTTCATGCACTTAACTTTTAAATGGTGATGTGATAAATGCATAAGATCTCATCCATACACTCACATGACCTAAAAGAGGAAGCCCCATGTTTTGAAATACAACTATTTTACATGCCATTACAAGTTATTTCATGAAAGGAAAAGTATATCCATATCCCTACATTTCTAAATAATTAGGTGTTTCTTCCTTTCGCCTTGTTTCGCATCAGATTTGAACACGGATTGCGCACGTGATTGAATAAGTACAAAGGAAAAAAATTTTTGTGAACTTATTAATCTGTTCCTCCCTGTGGATATGACATTCTTTATCATGGTTTAAATTCATATCTATGTTAATCTTTGATTGAGAGATTTCCACCACATTAATTACAACGACATATCCTTCTATTGCTATCTTAAGAAAGTGAAACCCTCTCCATCAGTACTCCAACCAGATAAATTTCCATAAGCTAGGAAATCATTAATAGTCTACAATAGAGCTACATGCATTTTAAAAAATTATTCTCTAGCTGCATCATTGATGCTAAAATATGCGGTTTGTTAATTAGGCAATTTAGTAGCATTGTAATGTGCAAAATCGATCAACTCTTAAATTTATACTCCTAGATAATGGGGTATCTAGGGTTGTCCAAGGAGGCAATATGTTTGCAAAATTTAGGTCACTTGCTTGGAAATAGAAATCACCTTTCTTTTTGGTCTTTTCAACTATATCATTTTTTTAGGGTTTTGAAATAACAAGAGAAAACACGAGTTGTTGGCGAAAAAGTAAATAACTATGATTACTAAGCTAACACCTAAGTGACAAGTAATTCCTCTTCCTAAGCTCACTCTAGGCACGTGGAGGCCTAGAGTAATTAAGGAGAGGGAGTGAAGAGTGCTAGAATCACAGCAATCAAAATGCAACTAAAAGAAATTTCAAAGAAGGCAACTAGATTAATGAGAAAGTGTTTTACAGAAAAACCTAGTAGATGAATGCTTCTACTACTAGAGATTTGCAATAAATAAAATAGAACACAAATCCTATAGATAGATGGTGAAGAAGAGGGCTTCTTGCTCCAAGCTTGGTAGCTCCCGAGCTTGAAAAGAGTCCTCCAACTCCTTCCTTGCTATGCTCCTCTAAGATGATGTCCTCCAAGGTGGTAGCTACCACCTTTAATTCTCTTCCTCCAAAGGTGGACGTCCACCCTAGGTTCTTCTCCTTTGCCTGGTTGTCCTCCTTGAAGTGGAAAGCTCCTCCTCCTTGGCGTGGGACAAGTTGAAGAAAGTGGGGAGAAGGCACCAAAGGGGCTGGTGATGTGCCCCCTTAATCTTCTTCTCTACTCCTTCTCCTTGACCGTAGGTATAGGTGGATGTAGGTGGAAGTAAACACTAATGGAGGATGCTCTAAAATGGTGGTAGGTGGTGGGTTTATATAGAGTAGGAAGGGGGCTAAGGTGACTCTTGAAATGGAGGGCAAAGATGGGAAGATGGAGGTGGTTGGGGATCCTATGGCTAAGGGTAATTGGCGCCAACCCAAGGGGTGCCATGGGGTGGTTATGGTGGTGAAAGGGCACCTATATTTGGCGCCAACTATGGGGCTTCTAGAAAGTAGGTGAGGTGGATGGTGGAGATGATTTTAAGGAGAGGTGTATGGTGGAGATGAAGGGAATTTTGGAGGGAAAGTTGGCACTAAAAGGGAAAGGTTCTAGAAGGTTATTTTGGAGGGAAAATAGGTGGCTTTTGGTAGTGGTGATGGGGTGAAGGGGTGTGATGGTGGTGGTGCCAACTTGGAGTAGGATAGCTAGCTTAGGTGAGCTTAGTTGATGGAGCTAGCTAGGGTTGAGTTGAAGGTGGTGGATGGCCAAGGAGTTGGATGCTAGCTAAGCTAAGCTAGCTTAGCTAGCTATGGAGTAGAGGAGTAGGTAATGTGAGCTAAGGTTTGAAGAGAGGAGCTGAGGAGGAGAAGGCTGGAGCTTGAACTGGAGCTGGCAGCTACTGAAGAGGCTGGCATGGAGCTACTCTAGCTGGCTTAGCTTGCTAGTTCTTTTCTAGTTGCTAAGCCAAGCTAAAGTGAGCTGACTTCTACCATAATGAGCTGAGGTGAGCTGCGTCTGGTGCTCCCAGAGCTGGTTGAGGCAGCTAAGGTAGCTTAGCTCAACTGAGTTGAGCTAAGCTGAGTCCCCGGGAGTTGGACTTGAGCTTCCTGAGCTGGAATGAAGTCATCTTCAGCTGGCTGGAGTTGAGTAGAGCTAGATGTAGCTGAACCCAAGCTAGGGTGAACTCCAGTCAACTCAACTGAGATAGCTAGAGCTCCCTGTGGACTAATGGGAGATGAGATGAGCTAGACTCAGCTAAGTTGAGCTGAATCTGAGCTGACCTGAGCTAGGGTGAGCTAGGATGAGCTCTCTTAAGCTGCCATTCAGCTGAGATGAGCTGAATTGAGCTAGGATGAGCCCTAATTCAGGTGAGCTGAATTCCAGCTATGATGAGCTGGATCAAGCTGAGTTCCAACTGGTGAGAGCTTCTCCTTCACCAGTTGCCTTCCTGAGTGCTACGGTACTAGGGATCTGGCAATCTGTTTATCCCTAACACTCACAAAAATGCATTAAAAACACAATAAAAAATGCAATGCAAGCCTAACCTAATTTATGCCTAAATGCAGCCCAAAAACCCGTTTATGGAGTAAAATCCTAAGAGCTAAATTTGTTTTAATGCATAAGAATGATGATAAACTGGCATTTATTACACACCCATGCTTATATTTTACTAGTCTCTTAGCAAAACTTTAATTTTTTGGAAAACGAAATTTTTTGGAAAATCTAATTTTTTCGACTTTTGAGGAGAAAAAGATCAAGGGACCTTGGTTGATCTAAACACAGGAGGCACGGGATTTGTTAAGGATAAGCATCGAGATTTATTTTTGGATCCAACCATTAGACAAAACGGGATCAATATATCCTCCAAAAAATTAACAAATTAACCCTCTGTTAATTCAGATGACTTGAATTTTTTGTTTTAGGATTTTTCTGGCTCATGAATCTAATTCGCAACTTGCAAACTCCTTTAAAACCTTGTGTCCGTGCTTGTGAAAAGCCAACATTTATAGGGGTGTGTTATTTTATTTTATTTTATTTTTATTATTCTTATTATTTTCTCCCCCATACTTATTTTTAGCTTAGTCTTACAACAGATGTGTCGGGATCATCATTCCCGTTACCAATCCTCGAGGGGGCTCTGGTGCCAGTACTTCGGGATAGCACTGTCCATGACACCACCCAGGAGCTCACAACCCCAAAACACAATGTGATGTAAAGGGGCGCTCCAAGCAAACTCAAGCTCATGCTCCGACACTATAGGTAGAGCACCGTCCAAGACACTTGAGCTGCTAAAATGAGCTTTAATGCTCCATCTAAAGATATGAAATATAGATATGGAGCAGCGCCGAGGCGGTAACATATTGACCTCGTGTCCTCAAAGGAGGCATTTTCCTCTTTCTCGGCAGTGGGGAACTAAAACCAATGATCTGCTTCAGACTTTTACTAAGTCCAAACAAGGGAGTTTTTCAATTTTTTAGTTGTTTTTAAGTGTTGGCTTGTGTGTGAAAATTGACACAAGAAGTTCCTCAAGAAATGCAAGTTTTTGAATCAGAAACTAAGTCAAATACTTTCCATAGTACAAAATAGGATTAAGTCACCTGAACTATCATGAGTTCAAGTGGAATTTTTAGAGAAGGATATCTGATCTGGTCTAAAATAGACCCTAAAATTCTAATGATCGGATCTACATCCTCATCCCTAGTTTGTTAAAGATTAAATCTTATTGTACCAAAAGTGAGTTTTTCAACCTTAGTCCCGATTTCAAAATTTTTCCTCAAAAAGTTTTCAACATTTTTATTTTTTTGGGTATGCAAGTAGGAAATAAACTAAAGAAAAATGCATGTTTTTAGGTTTTGAAAATCCTAAATCGATCGTCAAATTTTAAAAACACCCCCCCATGCTTAAGATATGCTATGTCCTCATGCATTAGAAGGGAAAAGGGATCACCTTAGTGAAGAATGGTCGAGTTTAGGATGATCAAAACTTGGAAGAAGAAGGAAAAAGGAAAGCAGGAAAAAGTGATGGGTTACCTCCCATCCAGTGCTATCTTTTACGCCATTTAGCTGGGCATGAAGGTATGCACAGAAGACGGAAAATCATGTAAATAGTTGGACACTTGAATGTCTTTAATAAAAGTGTCTTCCTCAAGATCCCTAAAAAGCTGAGTGGTAAAGATAAAGGGATCAAAATAAAATAGAGAAATGGAAAAATGATTCAGATCTGGCCATGGTTTAAGTGCTTGTAAAATGCCAGACTTTGGTGGGTCGGGTGATAGGTCCAATGGAAAGGGATGGGGAATGGAGTCAATGAGATGTAGGGTGGGTGAAGTTAGTGTGGATGTTTTTGGTGAAAAATCAAGAAGATGAAAAGGAGGAAAGTCAAACCCTAGTTGATCTGGAAAGTCTTGGACCACATAATTATCCTTAGAAGAAGAATCAATAAAATCTAAATCAATAGTGGTCAAAGATGAATGAGATTGGATCAACATAGACGTCTCAAATACTGCTTCCATTTTATTATCAGTGTCCTCAAAAAATTTGTGATCAATGGACCTCTTGGAAGCTTGAAATAAATCTAATGAGAATGTCTAGTTACTGCAACTTATATTCATTTTCCCAGAATGAGAATTGACATTAGTTGCTGCCATAATCAGAAAAGGTCTTCCAAGGATGGCATTAATGAGAGCCTTAGGTACCTCTATGTCAAGGATCAGAAAATTTACCAGAAATAGACAATTTCGAACCTTGATAATACTATCCTCAACAACTCCCCGCGGTTGAATGGTAGATCGGTGTTCCAATTGAAATTGAACCTTAGTAGGTTTTAAATCATTGAATCGAAATTCCTCAAATAAGACAGGGGGATGAGATTGCTAGAGGTACCTAAGTCGAGAGGGGCACGAAAAAAAATGGTGTCAGTTATGACAACTGAGATGAGTGACGTGCCTTGGTCCTTTTTTGTGAAAGGTAGCTTGCTCTGAAAAACTGAGCTGGCTGTCTTTAAAAGGACCAACCTTTCTAGATTCTGATCATACCCTTTTGCAGTAAATATTTTAGAGGCATGGGGAGAATCTAGGAAGGGAATATTCCTCTTGACTTGCTCAAATAAGTCCAAAGGATTGTGGTCAGAGGGCTCTGATTTTGGATCATTGGATTGTAGTTTTTGAGAGTGGGAAATAGGGTTTGAATCAAGTGTTTTTGGGATTTCTTTTCCTTCTTCCTTTTTTAGGTTAGGGGGGTCAATCTGCATTGGTTGAGAATCAGTTTCATCATTTGAATGTGAAGGCCTTAAATCCATGGTGGTTTCCTCACTCCTCAAAGTCTCTACATACGCAGCTTGGTGATCACTTGGAGGAGGTAGGGGGCCTGATGTTGATAGAAACTGGGTTGGTGCTATGATATTGGGTTAATAAGAGGCTGAACCATGTGGTTCTGATGTTGGTAGCCACCCGGGTGCCGGTTTCTGTGATTAATAAAGTTTGGTCTGGGTTGGGATGGTGAGTGTCCTACAGGCTTTGAGTCAGAATATCCCCAATTTGATCATTGAGATTGTTAATAAGACGGGTTGTTTCCTTTGTTTTTCTTTGTAACTCCTGCAGGGTTTTCATCATCTGGGCATTAATGTCTTCTTGACATTGCCCAAATTGATAAGTCTGATTTGAACCATACCCTCCAAACGGGTTCTGTTGTTGGTGTGGAACCGGATTGGTCCAGGAGTGAGCCGGATAATTCCCCCCATTAGAGGAATTTTTCAATTTCTCCTGGAAAGTAGGGACATTTTGGGTGGGGTGATGATTGGTATAAACATAATTCCATGTTGAACCATAGAAAGCCTCAGAATAATAATTATACTCAGCACGGGATTTATGCAGATTTTCTCTCTTGCAGGTGTTAAAAGGGGTGAGATGTGGAATGTGTGGAGCTTGGGTAGGTGTGGCAGGGCTCCCTTGGTTGGCTAGGTTTGTTAAATCCTTCTACAACTGTTGTTGCTTAACTTGTAGCTGAGCCATGATAGAGTAGAGATTAGGTGGAGGGGCCTGATTAAGTAGCTCCTAGGTGGAAAAATAGGAGAAAGAAAAATTAACATGCGGGTTAGAGGACCAATTTTGATTTTCCATTTTTAAAGAAGAGGAAGAATGCAAGAAAAGTCTTTTTGGGGAGGCAAAATCAAGTGGTCCCTCCAAGTGTGGAGTTTTGGACCGTCGCCCGTGCAAAATGAAAGAAATGGGAGGGGAGGAGAAGAGATGGAGATGAGAGAAGTGTGCACACAAGCAATCAAATTCTAGACCTAACTTAATAGTGACTCCCTAGAATTTAACCTAAGACTTGCTCTACCTAGGAAATAAGTAATCAATAGTGAATACCCGTTCTGTCAACAAATCTAGCCAAGTTGCTTAATGGGAGGTTTGGGCCCAAGCGTTTCCCAGGAAAATCCCCAGGTGCTTGTACAAACCCGCCCCAGGTCATTTGACACAGCCCCTCAACTTGAACACCAGATATAGATGACAGAATTGATATTAGCTAGAGAAAACTTAAGTCCTATATAGCAAGCCGAAATTGATGAAAACTTAGGGGTCAAATTGCTATAAATTTTAGTTAGGGCTAGGATACTAGTGTGCACATCGAATGTGGAGGGCATTGTTTGGGTTGTTGCCCTGTTATTTCAATTTTTTTTTTTGTATGTGTGCAGGAATTGGAAATTGGTTCCAATTAAAAAGCAAGTTGTCACACAATTTCTTGTAATTTTGTCTTTTAGGATTTGATTTAATTAAATGTGTTTTAGGCTTTTTCTTTTTAAATTTTCAAACAAGTTTGAAACTCCACAATCAAAGAAAAAATAAGTTGTATTGGTGATGGTTAATTACCTTTAATGTGAGTCTCCAAAAGAAAGAAAGAAACCCTAAGCTAATTGTCCCTAAGACAGAAAATTACTACCAATGAATTATTTTTAGGCTTTCTGTATTAAGTAGTGGTCCAAAAAATTCAAACAACATGACTACTTTGAATAAAATCAAACAAGGACTCCAGAAAAGATTTTTGTAAGATTTTAGGAATTTGTTTGATAATTGTTTTGAATTTTTTGTTGTACTAGTGTCAAAGTCTAGAAATGGTACCTGTGGGTATTTTGGACATTTTAGTATTACCACCGACCTCAGAAAATTTTGGTGATTTTATATGACGTGTAAAATTTTACAAGGATTTTGGAAATCTAAATTTCACAAAAATCGGATGAGCATAAAAATTTTAAAAATTTGCAGACAGTAGCAAAATAGGAAGATTAGAGTGTGTGACCCCTCTGCAGTCCACGAATTTTTAAAAATTAAATACAAATCTAATTTATATGAAATTTGGAAAAAATGTTCCTAACTTAATTTGAAATCACTGTATGAAATTTTATGATTTTAGGAGGCCTGTAGTGTTAAGGATTTATTTTTCAAGTCCAGATAGAAATCTGAACCTGAAAAATAAAACACCAATACTAGGATTGGAGTGGTGTTTAGTGAAGCATACAAGCAAACAATGGATTTTTATGGGCACCACTCCACTTAATTAAAGTGTTTAGGGTCCTGAAAGCTAAGTTTAATATTTTTTTGGTAGTCTTTTAGCCTAAATGTGACAAGAAATGGGGAGCCAACCTGAAATCATGGGAAGAAAAGGAACTTTGAGCTTTTGCTTCTCAATTCCTGCTTTCCTGCTATAGTTCCTGCACACACTAGAGAAAAGAAAGAGAAGGGGATGAGATCCACTTCAAGCAAGAGAAAATAAAATTAAGAAAAGCCATGCCTCCCCGGCAACGACGCCAAAAAGTGATGCGAAAATACGTGATTTGTTAATTAGGTAATTTAGTGTTGTTGTAACGCGCAAAACCGATCAACTCTTAAATTTATATTCCTAGATAGTGGGGTATCTAGGGTCATCCAAGGAGGCAATATGTTTGCAAAATTCAGGTCTCTTGCTTGGAAATAGAAATCACCTTTCTTTTTGGTCTTTTCAACTATATCATTTTTTTAGGGTTTTGAAATAACAAGAGAAAACACGAGTTGTTTGTGAAAAAGTAAATAACAACTATGATTACTAAGCTAACACCTAAGTGACAAGTAATTCCTCTTCCTAAGCTCACTCTAGGCACATGGAGTGAAAGGAGATGTGGTCGGACCTGGATAGGTTGTGTTAATATGGTGATTTTATCGTTATAATGTATATAGTGGTTAACCTAAATTGAGCCTAACCATCTCTTTACAAAATTTTTTACCTGGCCTACTTGATTTTATCTTGGTCACTTTTAGGCCCAGGGTCGAACTCAGGGAAGTGGGTTTAGAAGTGAAGTTTCTACGCCTTTCCTACAACGAATCTCTTCCGTTCTTTTATTGTGCTTTTGGTGTTTTTCTATTTAGATTTTTTTCTGATAATTCTTGTTCTTGAGGCACACCCTCAAAATCAAGTTCTTGGCTTGGAGCCAAATCAGGGTTCCGAAATTGTTCTTGCTATTCGCAAGACTGAGTACCTGCAAGTCAAGACTTATCCTTTCTCTTTTATATATTTTTTTTATCTTTTTACTGGCATGAAAGAGAAGCAGAAATAAAGTAAATATAGTATATATATATATAGGTATATATTATATATGTATAAAGGGGTGGGGGTGGAGGCAGAGATGGCGTGTAGCACTGTGTCGGGTCGGTCGTCGTCTAGGAAGACGCAACCAACAGGACGAAGTGCCGCGTGGAATGTAGGATGGATGGTGGAAGATGAGTGCAAACACACTTTCTATAAGCGTGTATCGAGGAATATCAGCAACTGGTGCAGATATTCCCGCGACACCACGTATGGTAAGTGATATGAAAATATATATATATATATGTAAATATATATATGGTTATAGATATATAGGTATATATGTAGTTATATGTGTATATATATGTATATATGTATGTATATATATATATATATATATATATATATATAGGTATGTAACTATATGTATAGATAGATATATGTATATATATATATATGTATATATAACTATATAGATATATATATATATGCATATATATATATATATATATTAATATATGTATATAGATATATGTAGATAGATATGTATGTATATATATATATAGATATATATATATGTGTGTGTGTAAATATATGTATATATGTAACTATATATGTGTATATATATATATAAGTATATAGATATATATATATGTATGTATGTATATAGACTAATACATAGTTATATAAGTACTAATATATGTATAGATATATGTATATATAAATATATATGTATATAAATATATATATATATATATGTATAAAGTAGAGTATAGGTGTGTGTGCGTGTGTATGAGAGTGTGAGTGTGTGTGTGTAAGTGTCGGCAGAGAGAGTGAGAGAGTGCTGTGAGAGAGAGAAAGAGAGAGAAGGATCGTCTGCTGGAGTGAAGGAGCGGGCGTTAAGTCGTCTGCAGCCTCCAAGTGCCGTCTGGTGATTCACGCGTGCACGCAGGCGTGTATGCGCACGGAGAGGCACACGCTGGGAGGGAGTGAGTGCGGGGAAGAGAGGTCGCAGCGCACCGCACTACGTGAAGATCGGGCGCTGAAGCGGGCGGGTGCGGGCGAAGGGAGATGCGGACACAGACGCTGAAGCGGGCAGATATGCGAGCGGGTGCGGGCGCTGGCAGACACGCGGGCGGGCGCTGGAGTGGGACTCGGGGAGGGACGCGCGCGTGAGCTGTGGCCGATAGCAGCGTGCCGGGTGACCGGTTGAGTGAGAAACTTACCGGTCACCACATTGTAGCCACAGTGTTTCGCTGAAACGCGTGAACAGTGGCTACAGTGCCGGGGTGAGCCGCGCAACCGCTTGTTCCCAGTGCTGTGAGTGCGGGTGGCGTGGACGGCTCGGCGCGCATGCAGAAGAGTGGCACAGGCTGCTAGCTTGCGGAGAGGCGATTCGCGACAGGGCGCGTGAAGAGGGCTGGGTCGCGGGCGAAGGAGCGTGACAGGGTGCGCAGTGGCCTGTGGGTGTTGGCTGGCATGCGTGGTGAAGCTTGGCCGGCCGCTGTAGGGGCGCGTGGTGGCCGGTTGCAGGCGGAAAGGCGAGTGCAGCGTGAAGAAGCGGGAGGCGAGGGTGCCTGCAGGCGCGCGCTGGAGGCGAGGGCGGCCTGCAGCCATGCACTGGAGGGCCTTGCTGCTGCTGCTGCTGTTGTGCGAAGCTTGAGCTGCAAAGCTTGAAGCTCCTGCTCCAATGGCTGAATTGGCGAAACAAAGAATACCACCACACCTATCGGCTCTCTGATTAGCTAGGCGGTGTGGACTCACAGTGGTGGTTGTGCACCACTGTGAGGTGCTCCTGCCCGTAGAGTGTCTCCTCAAAGGAGGAGGGGCTGCGTATGGAGGGAGAAGGGGAAGGAGATGGCCTGGAGAAGAAGAGCTGCAGTGTGTTTTTTTTCATGGGGACCAGGCTCTCTTTGCAAAGAAGGAGCCGTGCACTTTTTAAAGAAGAAGAAAGCATGCACAGCCATGCCCTAGCTGTGCATGGCTCATGGCTGACAGGGAGAGGCTTGCATGCGGCTGGCAGGGGGAGGTGTTGTAGAGCATGGCGCGAGGAGGAAGGTCCAGCCATTCCACGCAACTGCAAGAAGAATTCAAAGTCAAGTAAAATAAAAAATAAAAAGATGGTGAATTTTGCAAAGTAGCACTTGGGGAAAAATGTTAATTGCAAGGCCATTTATTTCACTCTCCTCCCCTCTCAATTAAAAGCATAAATGCATGTACTTTTACAAATGCAACTATGGATACCTAATATGCACTGGTAATGCTAGGAAATAGCACAAGACAGCACACTTACAGGTGTATTTTTGTGGTGCAATCATGGAGGCCTAGAGTAATTAGGAAGAGGTAGTGAAGAGTGCTAGAATCACAGCAATCAAAATGCAACTAAAAGAAATTTCAAAGAAGGCAACCATATTAATGAGAAAGTGTTTTACAGAGAAACCTAGTAGATGAATGCTTCTACTACCAGAGAATTACAATAAATAAAATAAAATACAAATCCTCTAGATAGATGGTAAAGAAGAAGGCTTCTTGCTCCAAGCTTGGTAGCTCCCGAAGCTTGAAAAGAGTCCTCCAACTCCTTCCTTGCTATGCTCCTCTAAGATGATGTCCTCCAAGGTGGTAGCTACCACCTTTAATTCTCTTCCTCCAAGGGTGGACGTCCACCCTAGGTTCTTCTCCTTTTCCTGGTTGTCCTCCTTGAAGTGGAAAGCTCCTCCTCCTTGGCGTGGCACAAGTTGAAGAAAGTGGGGAGAAGAAGGCACTAAAGGGGCTGGTGATGTGCCCCCTTAATCTTCTTCTCTACTCCTTCTCCTTGGCCGTAGGTATAGGTGGATGTAGGTGGAAGTAAACACTAATGGAGGATGCTCTAAAATGGTGGTAGGTGGTGGGTTTATATAGAGTAGGAAGGGGGCTAAGGTAACTCTTGAAATGGAGGGTTAAGATGGGAAGATGGAGGTGGTTGGGGATCCTATGGCTAAGGGTAATTGGTGCCAACCCAAGGGGTGCCATGGGGTGGTTATGGTGGTGAAAGGGCACCTATATTTGGCACCAACTATGGGGCTTCTAGAAAGTAGGTGAGGTGGATGGTGGAGATGATTTTAAGGAGAGGTGTATGGTGGAGATGAAGGGAATTTTGGAGGGAAAGTTGGCGCTAAAAGGGAAAGGTTCTATAAGGTTATTTTGGAGGGAAAATAGGTGGCTTTTGGTAGTGGTGATGGGGTGAAGGGGTGTGATGGTGGTGGCACCAACTTGGAGTAAGATAGCTAGCTTAGGTGAGCTTAGTTGGTGAAGCTAGCTAGGGTTGAGTTGAAGGTGGTGGATGGCCAAGGAGTTGGATGCTAGCTAAGCTAAGCTAGCTTAGCTAGCTATGGAGTAGAGGAGTAGGTAATGTGAGCTAAGGTTTGAAGAGAGGAGCTGAGGAGGAGAAGGTTGGAGCTTGAACTAGAGCTGGCAGCTGCTGAAAAGGCTGGCATGGAGCTACTCTAGCTGGCTTAACTTGCTAGTTCTTTGCTAGCTGCTAAGCCAAGCTAAAGTGAGCTGGCTTCGACCATAATGAACTGAGGTGAGCTGGGTCTAGTGCTCCCGGGGAGGATCAAGATGGTTGAGGCAGCTAAGGTAGCTTAGCTCAACTGAGTTGAGCTAAGCTGAGTCCCCGGGAGCTGGACTTGAGCTTCCTGAGCTGGAATGAAGTCATCTTCAGCTGGCTGGAGTTGAGTGGAGTTGGATGTAGTTGAACCTAAGCTGGGGTGAACTCCAGTCAACTCAGCTGAGCTAGCTAGAGCTCCCTATGGACTAATGGGAGCTGAGATGAGCTAGACTCAGCTAAGTTGAGCTGGATTTGAGCTGACCTGAGCTAGGGTGAGCTAAGATGAGCTCTCTTGAGCTGCCATTCAACTGAGACGAGTTGAATGGATCTAGGATGAGCTAACCCTAATTCAGGTGAGCTGAATTCCATCTATGGTGAGTTGGATCAAGCTGAGCTCCAGCTGGTGAGAGCTTCTCCTTCACCAGTTGCCTTCCTGAGTGCTAGGGTACTAGGGATCTGGCAATCTGTTTATCCCTAACACTCACAAAAACACATTAAAAGCACAATAAAAAATGTAATGCATGCCTAACCTAATTTATGCCTAAATGCAACCTAAAAACCTGTTTATGGAGTAAAATCCTAAGAGCTAAATTTGTTTTAATTCATAAGAATGATGATAAACTGGCATTTATCAATCATATGTTTCAACCCCGTTATACCAAAGCAATTTCAACTCGTCGATGAGTGGTTGCATGTAAATATCGATTCCATTTCCTGGTTCCTTCTTCCCAGGGATGAAAAGCGTCAGCATCATAAACGAAGATCTCATACACATCCATGGCAGCAAATTATATGTAAATATCACCACTGGTCATATTGAATATGATGGATGCATATTTTTGAGAGGATTGAATCCATCACTTGCAAGACCAAGCCTAACATTACATGTTTCTTCTACAAATAGAGCATCTTTGTTATCAAATGCAGCCCACTCGTCAGAATCTGTCGGATGACGCATAAGTCCATCTCGTGATTTGTTATTATGATGCCATGTCATCCACTTTGTAGTCTTACTCAACATAAAAAGACATTGTAGCCTAGGAATCAAAGGAAAGAAATGCAGTACCTTCCTTAATCGTTTCTTCCCTCATGCATTTGAACTGGTATTTTCTTCATATCTTCTCCACATTGCAGGCAACTATTCAAGCATGCATTTTCTTTAGTGTACAGCATATAGTCATTCTTACAAGCATCAATCTTTTCACACTTCAAGCCAACTATGCAAAACTGTTTCTTCGCATCATACCACGACTGAGGAAAATCTTTGGGATTATTTAACAACTCTTCTAAATAACTTAGATGTTGCCTTATTTATCACTTTAATTTGAAACATTCTCAAAAGAAATGACAACCTTGACATGGAATTAATTTCAGGAGCAATGGGTTCCTCTGCTGCCTTCAGTGCATCATAAAAATTATTACAATCTCCAAACATATTATCATTTTCATGACTATCAGCATTTGCAGCTCTTATTTCTTCTAACATCTCTGTAACATTATCACCTCCAATATCTTCAATGCGATTCTCAACATCATTATCAATAGAAGGATAAGTGATTTCTTCTCCATACGAGGTCCAGACTGTGTAGTGAGACCACCAACCAGTACAAATTCGATGCTCAAGTACTGTGTTACGATCATACATGAATCTATTCAAACAACTTTTGCATAGATAAAAAATTCTCTCGTAGAAGTTGCCTCTTCTATATTGCTTCCTATCTTCATGGAATGCCCAGTCTGAGAATGAAATCACTCCGCTCTTATATCGAAAATAATCAGAAATCCTCAAACCAATCTAGGACTTATCCATGGAAACCTATAATCAAATAAACCCACAAACAATGAAAGTAAGTTACATAAAGAAACATCAGATATTTAACACCTAAGTTGTGATAAAATTTAAGGTGCTTCTCCAGTATATCCCCAAGACTAACCTCAACTACATTCCTTTAACACCCAATTTAAGGTGCTTAAGAAACCTAGGTAAGTTTAGTTAGTAAACCAAAGAAGAGCATAAAGATGTCACTGAGATTTCTCCAAACACAGAGTACATGTAACAAGTAACACCTAAGTTGTGATCAAATCTTCAAGAACCCTCCTTAGTTCGGAACTTTACCGAACTAAGGACGATCACAACTTATGACATATTATAAAGACAACACATCATGCATGTATGTGAGATACACATACATTAATGCATTGTCCATATGACATGATTATAAGTCTTGAATGACCAGGTATATTAATACATTTTTGCCTACTCTTTCAACTTGTACCCTAAGGGTTATAGTTCTTATTATTTGTCATCGAATGCATCTAAGGTTCTGCAAGTGTGGATATCTACAAATTGCATAAATAAATACTAACAAAGAAAAAAATAGTAATAAAATAAGTCAGCATCATAAACGTACTACTACGAAGAATGGAATATCTTCTTAGTCAATTTGAAGTAGATTCAGTCCAGATCTACTTGTTAAAAGGATGATTATATGGATTCTTATTTAGAATAATATGGTAACTGGACCTAAATTAAAACATCCAAGATTGCCTAACCCTCTCAAGCGTAACATCTCCCATACCAGTTTGCCCACCCAAGTTGAGCCACCAGTTTACCAACTCAACCTATCCTACTCAACTTGGATAATGATGCTCCTCTCTTCCACCCTCTCTTCCAAACATTTACGATTCTATCAGGATAATATAAATGTAGCAATAACATTCATAAACTTTCAAAAGTTCATGATGTACATTAGGGAAAGAAAACAAAGGAAACAAGTTTTGTTTTAATTGACTAAAAAAACCCAACCAAATCAAGAAGTATTTGAATTGTATCAAATGATAGGATAAGTTTTATAGAATAGTGGACACTTGGATCATATTATGTGAACTTCAGGGAAAATTGTATTCAGACCTTATAAGCAAGACCAATTTTTCATTTGCATCCAATACATGATTGCAAGACAGATACCCTTTACCCACAGAATATTAGATGCGTGGTCCACCCTAATGCATATCAAAAGATCCAAGTCAATTTGTCTTTTTTCTTCTGCTGCCCAAATGCTCTTCCATAGCCTTATCGACGCGACCAAGGGACGTTGCCTGGATCCAAGCTTCGAATTACATGAAGGGTCGTACTTTCCAAGCTTGAAATAATATTCCTTACATACACCTCCTTGCTGCCACCCAACTTAACAGCCATTAATAGAGACATCACACCCTGACACCCACCTCGTAGCACACAGTAACCATGCATATGATTATCAACTCACAAGAGATGGTCAAAAAGGCCACTGACAATTTTAATTACTCCTTTGCAGAATATTCCATTTCTCACAGCTAACACTTTTTTTTTGTAGGCTATAAGCTAGCTTCGATTCTTGTCTCTCCATGGATCAATGGCATAACATTTTAAGTAGACCGCATGTTTGACTCTTCCATTTACAACTTTGGAGGTACCATCCAGATTCCTCCCCTCTAGGATCAGCTCCAACCAATAGAGATCTCCCCTCCTCCCATCACAATCTCCCTTACCCTTTCGCGGGGGGGGGCCCCGCCCCCCCCCCCCCCCCCCCCCCCGACCCTCCACCACCCGCACATTGCAGTTGATCATGAACTTTATTCCCTTATACTTTACACCTCATTAATTACATGATACATCCATCCACCATGTCCACCAATCAACAACCCCCCTTGGAGATATTTCAAACCACACACACACCACCAAATAGCAGCAATAAAAGAATTAAACACACATACCCTTGTAAAGACCTAAGATTGGAAACTCATTATGTGACCTCAAGAAAACTAGAAGAGAAAAAAGAAAAGGAAGGCAACAAGAGGATTTCCTTGTGGTCATGAGCAACAAACACCCTCTTCTTCATCTCCACACTAACAAAACACATCATGGGTAGAGGGATTAACCATCTAATAATGGCCTGTTCTGTGGCAAAACTACCATGATGTAGATAAGATTATCTAAGAAGCTTCCTAGATGCATGTTGTTTATGACCAAAAAAACTTCTTAGTTTCAAAACTTGTTCACATACCATCGAACACCTGGTGTGCGTGTAAACCCTTGAGCCAATCCAAGATCAATAGATCTCGTTGAGCCACCTCGTAGCCAATAAATCCACCAAGTACTACAACAACAATAATAATAGGAGATCAAGATAAGTGGAGTTGGAGGAGGAGGTATGAAATAAGCAAATAAATAAAATGAAGGAAGAGTGGTGGATTAACCCTACTTGTATGTAGCAGCAACAGTGGTAATGGAGGTGTTGTTGGGGTAGATGAGGGAGGGAGAGAGGTAGTGGTCTTGAGGGGAAGGAGATGTGCTGTTGGGGAGGGGAAGGTCAGGGGAGGGCCTTCGTCAGGAGAGGGAAGGGGGTTGGGGATGGTCGGGGAGGTGACGTCGTCGAGGATTAAGTCGGACAGTCGAGGGAGGGGGAAGGTAATGGCAGCGAGAGTTGGTTTTCGGTGGTGATCGATCTTGAGGGGTAGGCAAGGTGCTGCTGGCGACCTTGAGGGGGAGTCAGGACAAGCACCGTTGTCGGGGGAGGGAAGGGGGTAGGCGATGGTCAGGGGGGCTGACGCCATCGAGGAGGGGGCCGGGGAGTCGGGGGAGGGAGAAGGTGATGGGGGCAGGACAGGCGACGGTAAGGAATTTCGGAGGAGGGTGCGTAGGAGGGATGTGAAAATTGGAAACCGTCGCCAAAGGGAAATGCGGAAAGGGGCGGGTAGGCGAGGGAAGGCTATGGTGACGGTTTCACTTAAAATCGTCACCAAAGGGATATGTAGAGAGGGGGCACTCACGAGGGAAGGCTATGGTGACGGTTTCAAGCGGAACCATCACCAAAGGTATCCTATGGTCACGGTCCCACTTGGAACCATCACCAAAGCAAAAAGCAAATCTTACTCTCCCTCTATGGTCACAGTTTTGAGTGGAACTGTCACCATAGGTTACTTTTGGTGACAGTTTCCAAAACTGTCACCAATTCTCCCTTCCCTAGTAGTGTGTCACCAGTGGAAGACAATCAGGATTTCAAGGGGAGCTGTTTCATGGCTCTATGTAATAAAATGGCTCTTTTACGGTAGCAGACAACTTTTTAGGATCACAAAAATTAAGTTGTCTGGTGGGGATAGTTTGATGGACAGATTTGTATGTTGATTAATTAACAAAGAAGCCTAGACTATGGTCCTTTGGTGATCCAACAAATGATTGGTGGATAAATGATCCAAGGAATGAGTCAAATGCATGATTTCCATTAAGTGAATTGAGATAGCAAGCAAATAATCAGAAACCCATATCTAAACTTCAATAAAGACTAATTTACAGATGTTGAGAAATAAATGCTAAAGTCACCTGTTCAGGTGACTATTGAATAACAAATAAAAATGGTAGAGAATCTAACCATCATGAATATTACAATTATCTATTACATAACGACATAATCCCAATCCATAGGAAAAGTGGCTTAAAAGCAAATGAATAAATTACCTCTTCAAGAGTAGAAGTAATAGTACAAGGTATTTTCTGTAACACATCTTAGTCCTAAATGAAGGATTACAATTATTGATCTAACTCCATTTCATCACTAACAATTTTACATGAGAAACCATCACATACTAATATGAGCTGTAACTTTTAAATTCCACATATTGAGGAGCTACAACTTACAATAAATTCTTTCATATACAATGATAAACTTTGTCTGGAAGAAGGCACCCAGAAACCAAGAAGAGAGACATGAAATGCTTCAACTACATCATTGTTAGGCTACAAACGAAAACACTAATCTAGAGTTGATTACAATAAGGACAAAAAAGATGATTACAATAAAGAAAATACACATTCAACAAGACAAATACACACCTTATCAATAAATTCCCTGAATAAATGCCCTTCCATAGCTTTTTCAATTTTTCAAGCTCCTGTGAATCATTGCCAGTGAATTTAGATAAAATCTTGAAAAGGGACAAATTGCTATCTAAGCAATAGAAGGGAAGAAATCTATATTACTTACAATCTTAGGATCCATAGAGCTATCGATCTTCTTAACAAGTCTACAGAGGTCTTCATCCTTCAATGCTTCTCGAAGTTTGCTGGATCCCACTGCATTCAGATTCTATTTTATCAACCTCCCAATTTGGTTGATAATTCTATTTTTGCATGAATACACCATGTTAGCATATGCGCGGAAGGAGGGAGGAATGGAGGCGACGAAGGACGGAGTCGAGGGTGAGGGCTCGCTGGCGTAGGGATTGCTCCTCAACTCACGCACGCAAGAGGTAGGCGGAGACAGAGTCCTAGACCTGGTAAGCCACCTTCGCTGTGCGGGTTGCCTCACTTAGGTGCCTCCCCATCGCCTCCCTCTCCCCATCTCCTCCCCTAGGTAGGGTTTCCAACAACCCTACTACATAGGAGGGAGAAGGTTGTGACAAAGAGGCAAGAAGGGCATGATCGGGAACGCGAAATTGTGAGAGGGCCCATCGAGGAGAGAGAAAAGAGGTGTTAAAATGGAGGTTACAGTAACCTATGAGCAACCTGGGGTTGCACTAACATAGGATAAGTACTCAAACATGGGTTGGGTCACCCCTTGTGGTAAATAGAGGATAACCCCTAAAAAGAAGGGTTGTCCCCCTCCGTAAACTAGGCCTTTAGGTTTAAGATTGGATAAAATTTAGGAAGTTTTAAAGAGGGATAAGTGGTTGGGTAAAAAGAGGGTTAGTAGTTAGGTGTGGATGTGATAGTTGAGTTGATATGTTATTATTGATTTTATTTTTAATTGTATTGGGAATGGATTAGTAGGAGGTAGATGTGATAAGTGTGAGTGAGTTATTAGAGGTATGATTGGTAAGGGGTAGATATGATGGATAGTGGTAGATGTGATAAATGAAAAATAAAATTTGTGCAATACTATTCATACATTGTAGTAGTAACTACTATCACGTAAGATAAATTCTCCTTTTAAAATCGTTTAAGTCATAACAAATTAATTTTATAATTTCATAATTGTGATATATGTATCAAAAAAGATAAATAAAATAATTATGGTAGAGAAATTGCAGGAATCCTTTACCAAAATGGAATTATCAAGCATTTAAGAAAAAGATATGTTAATTTTTACTTTTGTTTTATTGTTAGGGGCGTAACCTTCATGACAATTTGATATAGGAGAAGCTTTTTTCCATTAATATGATATTTTCAAAAAATTATTGGAGACTGTTGGATATTTATGAGAAGCAAAACATTGAGACATACATATCTATAAATCTATCAAATCTAGAACCAACCTTATAACTTTTAGCTTTAACTTGTTTTTTAATTATAACTTTTAGTTTTAACTTAGTAGTAGCAAATAATATGGTTTTTGTTGCTACTAAAAAGTTGACTTAGCAGTAGAGCTCTCCACTAATATTCAAAAGGTTATGGTATCAAATCTCATACCCTTCCTATGTATCTTCCTAAGAACAAAAAGGTTTTTCATCAAATTATAATGAATATGTAACACCTTCAAAGATAGTCTACCCAAAAAATTGTGAAGGTCAGTTTTTCTCGATTAGATTTAAATTTAGGTTGGGGTCGTTATAAAGGGTATCAGAGTCAAACTCCCTCTAGTAAGAGGAAAGAGCTGTCCTTGAGATGGCCAAATAGTACGTCATGAGGTGAAGCCGCACGTTACTACTAGTGGGAGTATCGAACCTCGATAAGGATGTTAAGATTTCAAGTGGAGAAATTGAAACACCTTAAAAAGTAGTCTCACATCGTAAACTCATGAAAGTAAGTAGTGAAATATAAAGATTGAGCATTTTGGATGATTGCTTGGGTCAATTGGGTCCGTACCTAATAAATTGTTGAGGCTAATTTTTCTTAATTAAACTTTAATTTAGACTCATACAGAACATTCTTGATATATTGACAATATAAATTTGTTGATAACTTTAGACTTTCACATGGTATAGTTAATAAACTATTTTCTAGTGGTACTCTAATTAGACATATAGGTATGTTTCTTTAAAATTTTATATGTAAAAAGTGTAACCACCACGTATTTAAGCATAAAAGCGGCCCATGTTTTGATATACATACTTACAATTTTGGTTTCAAATGTTCCTTAATATTTTTCTTTCCAATTTATGGAAAGGTAGGAAATGAGAGAGAGAGGAACTCAACATTCCTCATATTTTAAATAAGATGTTTATAAATTTAACATATTAATTTTTAAGAAACATCAAAAAATGAAATAGAATATTGGTGATGGGCCAACCGCGATGCTGCTTTGTGCGTCTTTTGTTTATTATAGTATAGTCGTTATAGTATCAGATAAGACAGCTACGGTTGTCATTACCATAGAAATTTACTTGGAAATAGTTTTCCCGAGGTCGAACTCTGGGAGCTACTGGAATTCTAGAAGTACAAAGTTTCTTTATTGAATTACAAAAATAAGAGAGAGAGAGAGATAGATTTTTGTCTTGGCTTCTTCTTCTTCTCTTTGTGCTTTCTCTCTGATCCTGTCTTCTTCCCTCTTCTTTCTTCTTCTGCTCTTCCTGTCTTCTTCTTCTCTTCTTTCTCTTTTCTTCCTTTGCCTCTCTCTTTCTTTCTGGCGGCCAAGTCTTCTGCTTTCTTTTTCTTCCTGGCTGCTTGTCTTCTTCTTCTGATCTTCAGCTGCAGAGTCTTCTCTTCTTCCTTCTCTTCTTTTCTTTCTCTTTTCTTCAGCTGCAGAGCCTTCTTCTTTCCTTCTTCTTCTCTGCTTTATCTCCTCTAAAGGCTGCTCATCCGTCGTCTGATACAGCAGTCAGACGACTTAACTGTAGTCTGCTACAGTGCTTCTCCTCTTTTCCTTCCTTCTCTTTTCTTCTGCACGGCCTCTCTTCTTCTGCTTCTCCTCTCCTTCTCTTTTCTTCTGCACGACCTCTCTTCTGCTTCTCCTCTCCTTCCTGCGGCTAAGTACTTAGCCTTTCTCCTTCGTGCTCTGTTCCTGCACACAAGGCACAGCAAAACCTAACCCTTCCCTCTACCCTCACGTATCTCTCTCTCTGCAAACCGCTCACAGGAAGCTCTCCCAAGGTCGGGTTAACGGGTCGGGTTGCGCAACCGGGGCCAGGCGCACCGGCGTGATATGGTTCGCGAGGTGTGCTCGGTGGTGTCGGGTCAGATCCCGTCAATTCCGCGAGGTGAATCCGTGGATGAGGCAGGTGTGATGGGCAAGGGACCTCACCCCTGTGGATTCGTAGGCGAATAGCCGTATGCACAAAATTTTTTTATTTTTAATTTAAACAGGTGCGGCGCTTCGAGAACTTACGATGTGGGACTAAACGGTTGCTTCTCCTCACGTGCGCCCACAGGAAGACCTCGGCCTTGCTTCCGCAGCTGCAGCCTCAATCCCCTTTGCTTGCTAGCTGCCTACCTTCACATGAGTCTCCCCAATTCGCAGTAGCTGGAATCCTGACTCTCTGAAGCCTGGAGCACGCTTGGGAGCTTCTCAAGTCATAGTCAATGGCAGCTGGGGCAGCCATCCTGTCCAGCACAAAAAGGGCCTCTCGACCTAATCAAACCACAAGGAAACCTTCGCCGTGGCACGGCGAAGGTGGTGCAAGGTGCAGCAGGCCGTGGGACGGCCTAGGCATGCGTGCCTAGGTCGTCCTGTGGCCGGAAAAGTGGGTGTGACCGGGGGTAAGTTGGGTAAGTGTGGAGGGACTGTGGAGGGGCGGAGGGCGTTCAGTGAGATGAGGTGGAGCTTCTGGGATGGTTGGCGAGTCGGGTGGAGTTGTGGAATGATGGGGCCGACTCGTCAGAGAGTGGCCGAAGGCGAGGAAGGTGATGGTGGACAGGCGTGGTCGTGGGGCAATCAAGCAAAATAGATTGGGGAAAAGAAAGAGGGGAAGAAGGGGAGTAAATGTAACCTACTTGCAGAGACGAAAGGGGCCGGAGCGGCGAGCAGTTGTATCGACTATCGCCGGAGAAGAAATACCCAGAGGGAGAGAGCGGTGGCAAGGAAGTGGGTAGGGAGGCGTGTGCTTGGTGCGGCGTGACGCGGGAAGATGAGACGAAGCTGGCTCTGCTGCAGGTATGGTAGCAGAGCGACGAGAAGGAGGGGCGGTCGCCGGAGCTGGTGGGTTTCCTGTCGGAGTGGGGAGAGAGGAAATGTTGAGGGTTTCTCCGTCAAGACCAGACTGCTTGAACCAGCGTGGAGTGCTAGTTCTTATAAAGGGGGTGGCGGAGAGGCGGACGCAGGTAGGCGACGTGGAAGCCTTGCCGGAGTGTGGTCGAAGACGAGACCCATACCTTCCGCGCGTTCGCACGGAAGGTGTGGGGGTCGTCAGGCAGCATGGGTGAGTCCCTGCGACAGCAGACGTCGCAGGGAACTCCACGTACACTTTACAGGACGATCCCCTCTCCCTGTGCGGTGCCATGCTCCACGCAAAGTCGCCGGAGCATGGTGCTGCGCAGAGACTTGCAGGAGGGACAGTTCTGCAAAGAACAACGAGAAAGTTGGGGGTAAAAATGCAAGGGTTTTGAAAGTTAAGGGTCAAAAAGTAAATGAAGAGGATCAAATTGCAAAGTCGGTCAAGGAGGTCTCTTCTTAGGCTCAAGTTTTTATGCATGACTATATTTAACCTAAGGTTTCTAATGGTGAATTTTGCTTCTAGGTCAGACCATGTTTGATAGGCCAATTTATGTAAAAACCCAAATTAAATCATTAATTGGGCATGGTTCTCAATGTAGGTCAAAATGGATTTCTATGGCCAAATTGAAGGTTCTAAACCCTATAGATTATTTTTATATGAATTTTAGAGGGTTTAGTTGATTTTTACCCTACCTCGAACCTCGTGAATTGAAGTGGATTTGTTTTAGGGTTATAGAATGTCATTTAATTTCTTGGAGTTGCTGTAGCCCTTGTTAGATCGGATCATCCCACTTTCTTCTTATTAGGTTTGTTTAACGTGTGTTTGGACTCTTAATTACCCTATTTGCAAATTGCGTTGGTGAAATTGCATTTTTACCCCTTATTACTTGTCTTCTTCTTAAACTCAGAATTCTCTGAGTTAAGCCTTTCTTTGAGCTATGTAGGAGCTTTTTCTTGCATATCTAGGTTAAATTGTGCTAGTTAGGGTTCATGATGAGGTTCTCATCAAATATGAAAATTTATCTTACACAAATTACTCTCTTACTCCTTCACAAGTGTGGTAATCGTGATAAAAAATATAATAAATGTTTTACTTTGCTTTGGTCAATGGATAGTAATATCCATAGTTATACTATTATAAATAGTAATATCTTCAAATATTGAAATAAAAAAAATAAAAAATAATCACAATTCCATTAAACTTACAATTCTAGGATGAAATTTCATGATCTAAGAGAATTTACCAAATCTAAGATGAAATTCCACATGTTGAAGGGTCTTCCACAATTTTTTAGTAAAATACAAACTTTAATTAATGGTAGGCCATTAAAATACAAATTTTAATGTGCAAAAAAATGTTATACCATGAGCTTTAAGATATATATAGAGATACTACCTAAAGGATCCCTCACGGTTTCGTGTCTTACTTTTTAAGCTATTTAGGTTTGCACATCCTCTTCAAATATGGTTTTCCCAATCCATTAAGCACTACAAAAGATTAGCTCTATCTAGAGGTTTGTAAAAGTCAAGATAGGTCCTAGAAACTATCAGTATAGGTATGTCTCGATGTTAAATGACATCGAGCCAAACGTCGCCATAGCCACGTCAAGATAGGCTTTGATCGATGCATGACAACAAGCATCAAAATTGTGACATTTAAACATCAAGATTTTGTCGATGTCTAAACATTGAGATTATGACATCTTGGATTAGCTAACTAGTTGTCACGCCCCGCAACAACAAAGCCTTGTGATCGGTGTTGCGGCCAAGTGGCCATCGCCTATCACCTCATAGGATAGTAAAAATGTTGTCTACAGAACTTCATGATTTCAGGCCTATGGTGAGGTAATTAAAGGGGCTAAATTTTATTGAAAATCCAATAGAGTTTCTCCTAGTTTATCATGTTTTTCTGATTTACTGTACTTGCAAGGGGAACCTATGCAAGAATATAAATATAAAATTAGGTGGGCACACCCCACATCAACATCACAACCACAAATCACAAAGAAAGAGCATACATCAATCGCGACTCACCCTACCATACTATTTTATAAACAAACATGCCATCAGAAAATATTTACATCACACACATTTTATGGAACTTGTTGCAAAAGAAAAGTAAAACATAAATTAACTAGCTCCTTGCCTTTTCTATCTACCTACCACTCTAACACCCCAGGTCTGCATCCGATGGAGACACGTGGTAGAACCAACTGTAGCACCTACAGACACATTGCTTGTGAGCGTGGACAAGCCACGTGATTAATAGGATAGCGTAGCCTCCTGTTCTGAAAAATTCGTCAACAACATAGTATGAGCTAAAAGGCTTAGTAGGGCATGACTCGGGTGCAAGGAAAAGAAAATGAGAAACCACTAAATTGGATGCCTTGTAGAGCATGCATTCCTAGTTTGGTGTGGTTTACGTATTCTCTTCCCTTAATGCCTAATATCATCCTCTTCCCCTCTAGTTCCTTTAATGTAAAAAAAATCCATGTACTAAGAAGGTTTTTCTACTATCCATGTACTAAGAAGGTTTTTCTGCTATGTCTGACAAGCCACAATGCCTATCGCTAATGACTCCTACCCGAAGTAATTTTAGGACACCACCAAGTATAGTAATTAATAACTGATAGTAGGTTTCTTAATGTCAAAATGACATTATCATCACCCTATAATTAGGGTACTCTCGCTGTGAACCTGGGTGATACATGATGCAAGAAACCTCTCCTTGTGCCTCAGAGAGATTTGTTCACCTCTCAACTTTAACCTTCATGGAGACACTCGACACACGCATAAGCCTTCTCAATCCCGACATTCTATTGTGGGTAATTCTTAGTCCTTACAGGGTTGAATTCATGTTTAATCCACTCATAAGCCATCCTATGCCTTTGTGGCATCAGGTAATCCATTTCAAACATCTCGAAGATCAACTCTAGAGTTTATTCCAATCTCTCATCTGTCATACCCAATTGTGGATCCCATCGGGATTCGGGACCTTTCTTCAAGGAGTCAAAACATAATCATTTTTCATTTCTTGTTCCCAGGTCTTTGGGTCTACTTGATACATTTTCCTGATTTCAATTAGGTTCTACTTGCGATCTCGTGCTCAGATCGATCAAGCTCAACTAATTAGCCTATTAAGTCTAGGGTCACACCCCTCTGAGTTGCAGGGGTCTGAGTAGGGTTACTACCCACTTCTTGTGCAATTGGGTTCATTCCCTTGTCCAACCACCTCCTTGATAAATGAGACCAAAGTTGTATCCCTTGAGCACTCAAGTGTGCGTTGAAGGACCACAAGACTTTTAGGGCTATTTAGCGAGCTCGCATCCTCACTTGCACACATGCAAAATTTTGAATCTTGTGAAATTCAAAATTTCTATTTAGCAATGCTATATCCAGAATGACCCAACGAATTCCCTTGAGTAAATATAAGAAACCAAGAAGTGCTTTGGAAAGCCTGCAACATGCTTTATAACCATTTAAGATTCACATGAAACTTGACAAATTCCTACCAACAAACTCATTTTTCTTCGTGACCTAAATTATTAATTAACTAATGATTCAAAACACATGTAACCATTCACAATGTTGAGGAAATAATTTCAAGGCTCACATGACGAAGAAAAAGTGAAGTGTGAGAAGAGCAAAGAAATCAAATCATTTATAACTCGAAAAATATCATTTAGTGGGAACACAAAAAAAAAACACTATAATTCGCAATACGAACCATGAGGGTTGCACGTGTGCATCTCCCATTTCCCCCTCACACGTGCACACTCGCATACAAAACATGAAGCCACATCACATGAGTCACAATAGGTATCCACTGTAGGTACCTTGATTAGCCCTAATCTCGGGCCCAATCCCCTACATATTTTGAGTTCCCATGAACTTGGCTTTTACTCAAATTTTCAAGTGATTTCCTAACCTAGGATTTTATATCATATCATCAAAATGAAAGAAATAGCTTCAGGGAAGGGACAACCCTACTTTGAAACCATGAGGCTTTTTGTCATGTGCTCCTGCACCTACTCCACACTTCCCATTGACTCAACGGTGAAGTGAGGAGGCCCCAAGTGACACGCGGTAGCTACGAGGTGAAGTGGTAGCACTCTGGCATCCCTGCAATCACTACACAGGGGAAAAAAACTTCACATCGCCGTCAACCCACATGGAAGGAGAGGGAAAGATGGAGGGGAGGAAAAGGATCCAATAAGGGGACCACAACCACTCACCTTCGTCACCTTTGCCCCAACTTCCTTTCCCAACCCAAACAACCAACAATGCATGTTTATCGTGAAGATTGTCATTTTAAGAATAGCATCATAGTATAGGACGAAAATCGCAACAACACTTAAAATTTATAAACTTAGAAACAAGAAATTGAGTCTGAGGTTGTTCGTAGGAAGCAAATATGAAATTCACATACTAATAACAATTTAAATCAATGAGCACAATCAATTAAGTATAAAGAAGGATATGCAATGAATAACTCATTCAACAATATATTCAATGTCAAGCAAATTTGTATCTCAAGAAATAATGGGATAAAAAGATGCCAGGAATCTAAAAAGAAAGGTGATTTGAATCACCACTTAATCCCTCAAATTATGCATATATCCTACAACTCAAATCAATATTCCAACAATAGTCTTGAACCACTTACTCAAATAGCCACATCAGATTCAAATACCAAATATGTCCACAGTATCAAAGCCAAGGCCAAGTCAGACGTCGTTAAGGCTCTACAGATGACTTAAATAACTCAAAGCACAGCCAAGGCACAAGACCTCAGCAACCTCAAGGATTAAGCCTCCCGAAATCTCGCTAAGTGTTCAGCATATATGGGCACAAATTTTGAGGCTATAGTACAAAACCTACCCCTACCCCCTTCAGAATTTCTCCTCTCCTATCAGAACTGGGTATATGGGCTAACGGGTAATCGGATCATGAGCATAGGAGACCAGACCCACCGACAAGGTGTAGTGGGTGAGGAGTGAGATGGTTTTAAGGTGAGAGGGACCACACCCCTGTGTCATGAGGCGATAAATCGTAGACACGATTTCCACCTATACGCTGTTGGCAGCATCTTCAAGTACAATGTGGCATCAATGCCTACTTTCTTCGTCGTCTTCGCGTGCTGTGGCTGAAGGAAGGCACATCTTCAATTGGATCAGCTACAATGCTTCATTCTCTTATTGCCGCTGCAGGTACCTTTACGGAGTAGTTCTGCAACTTAACAAGATGGAATTGAGTAGCAAAATGGCTAGAGCAGGGAGGACAGAGGTGGAGATGGCACTGGCGATGGCGGAGCTCCGACGAAGGCCTGCGAAGAGAAATATAGGCTAAATGCCCCAATTAAAATGTTCTTCAACATGATTGCCGGTGCACAAAGAATGTGGTGGTGGTCTTGGATTGGTGTGAGGGTGCATGTGGGTGAGCAGTGAAGTCAGAGAAGGAGCACGAAGGTGGTGTTATTCGGTGGGGTGCTTGAGTGGTGGTAAGGTGAAATAGAGTGTGGGATTTTGGTGAGTGAGATGAGGCAGAGCTCGTGGAGGTGGCAACAAGCGAATTGGTAGTCGAATGTGGTTGCACGACCTCGCCAGAGGTGCGGCCAGCGTTGAGGAAGACGGAGAGGAAAGGAGGTATGTGTCAGTCGAACCTAAGATCTAAATAGGTGGAAGTGAAGTAGAGAGAAAGAGGAAGAGAGAGAGATTAGATATGGATGAAGGGGAGGGAAGTTGGCGTCGGCTATGATAGGCCAGCGTCGAAGAAGGTGAAGTCTACGGTGGTAGAGATGGTGAGGAGGAAGGGGTCTGGAAGCCTCCACTTTAGCCAACAAGAGTCGGAAGAAGCTGAAGAAGAAGATCCCTCTACCTATTATACGTGGTAGAGGGTGACAACGAAGATTTGGAGAGGCTCGCTGGAGTCGCGGCAGAGGTGGCCGAAGGGAAAGAAAGTCGAAGATTTTGGTCCAAACTGGACTAAGGAGGATGGTCTGGAGTTGGGGAGTTCTTATAGATCTCAGACTGAACTCTAATTGAGAAAAGAAGCCCAATTGGACCTTGGTTTGGAAGCAAAGAATTCGAAGAATTTTGTGGGTTCGCATGGCCTCTCTACCACGAATCAAAGTCCAAGATTGCATTCACATGAATCTCCAATGTGTGAACTCCAATCCCACCAAATTTGGTGAGATTTGGAGTTGATTTGATGAGGTTTTGGTTCGGTCAATGTAGGTGCTTAGGTTGGTTGACCTAGAATTGGCGGCAAGGACCTAATTATGAAGATGAAGTTGAGGACCCATTTGTAATAAAATCAAAAGTTAGGGGTTTAAGTGAGGGAAATAGAGATCTTAGGGACTAAATTGCAAAATAGGTTAAGATGGACTCATATGTATCCTACACCCACACACATAGTTACCTCTATCTCAATAATGTGACACGACTTGTCTTAGTTGTCACTATATTGATTGATAAATGTACAATTAGTTGATATTATATGCCTAATTTAGCTTAACCTTAGTGATGAACACATATTTATATATATAAATAATACCTAAATAATGTTAGTTTCATGATAGTAAAGGTATAATTACATTTAGAAACCTTATATTCTACATAACTGCATTTACATCAAACAACATTCATTGCAGGTTATTTCTATATTGATAAGCCTATTTTTGGAACAGGCTAGTAATTTATGATTTTGATGTAGGTTGAGTTTGTAAGACAGAGAGAAATGGGTCAAAAATGGATTCAATAGCTCATAAATGGTAAAAAATGGGCTGAAATGGTAGTAGAACCTTAAACCCTAATCCTAATGCAACTATGGTCCACGTCTTGTATTATCCACCAAAAAGTCCACCTAAATTAGTATACAATTCTTTTTGGACTTAAATCAATCAAGAATATTCTATAATCAAATCAAGTACTTGATTGATTTCCTTTCCTTAGATTTCTCAAATGTGAATATGCCACTTGAATATTCTTCTTGTGTTCACATGGAGGCACCTTTAAAAACCATAAAAGCTTGGTCATGCCACCTTTGGAGTTTCCAAATCCTCTTGGACGTCCACGATCAATTCCAAGATCCACCATCCAAAAATCATGTTCCTACTTTCCATATTCTAGAATCCTAATCCCAAAATTTTTGATAGCCTGACACATCTTTAGTATTTTGGCCATAACTTTTTCATTTAAATTCAAATTGAGTGATTTAAGTTTCATTTTAAAGTTGATTTCAAGGGATACAAATTTCCTTTTATATGAAAATTGAAATTTGGAACATAAGGTGGCCAAAATTTCTAGATATTTCAAGGAAACCTTAAAAGGTTGTTGCAACACCATCTATAAATACCCCCTTCCTTAACTTCCACCATCAACTTACTTCCACCTTCTTCCAAAACCCTAACCACCACCTTCATACCACCTCTTGGACGACCATCAAGCCTTCCTCAAGAGTTGGATGTCCCCTCTCTCAGTTGGCATCATCTCAATCTTCGTGCCCATATCATGAGAGCAACATCTTTCACATGGAGACATCTTCTTGGAGAAGGACCTTGAGGAGGAGCTTTGTGAGGATTTTTACACGACTTGAAGCACACGAGATCTACTACGAGAAGTATTGCATGTGGAGCCACAATCATCTCGAAGGGTTCAAGGGTTTCTCTTATTCTCTTGTCATTTATTATTATGAAACTCTTAATTATTTCAATGATTGTGATTATTTCTTTTGAGATGATGTCGTTGTTATATTCATGAGTGGCTAATTTATTTTCACCAATGATAGAGAGGGTAGAATTGACACACTTTTATCACATATAGGTTTTTATCGCTCTTGTATGGTTGTTAGAAAATCGAGTTATTTCATGTGTGTGTAAATTCGTATAAGATAGTCCAAGCCTAGGATCTAGTATCCGAGTTGGGTTATAGTCGTAGTAGGTTTGTGTGAGATGAGAAAAGCCTAGAGGAGGGTAATCATTAGCAATTTGAACTTGTCTAATTGCTTTTTATTAGTCGATTCTATTTACTGAAACTTGCCGTGAAATTTCACATCGATTGGAATTCGTTTCACATTCTTTTGTTTCTTTGAATTTTCACTGATTTTGATTTCCATTTTCAAAAAATTATGCAATGATTCAAGAATTCCAAAATTCATCAAATTTTGTCTAGAGTTAGGTCATAAAGTAGGGAAGAACTATATTAAATTTTAGAGCCTATTTCATTATTTAAAAAAAGATAAAATTCGTACACTAAATGAGGGTCGCACTAAAGACATAACTTAAAATTTTTAACTTGTAATATTTTTATTGAATTATCTACAACTTCGATTTACACGAAATCAGTGGGTACTTCTTTACTAAGTCTATGTTAGGGATAAATTCAACATATTTTTCTGGGGTCATTAGATTTAAGGTTTGGTCCTACACATTAGAAAGGGGCCAGAACAATTCTTTTGACCCACTTGCTTTAAAAAAAAATTTAAAAATCATAAAATACTTCCAAAAATACCAAAAAAATTCTTGAACTTGTCCAACTCATCAAAGAACTCATCCATATAATATCTCTTAGGATTGGATCTGACTTACACTATTCACAATATAATTAAGTCAATTTTAAATTTTGGTGTGCTATTTTTCCGACTTGAGCACTACTCACACCGCTTAGCATGTGTTTATATTGCTGCATTACATGCATTTAGGTCATGAATGGATGTTTAGATTAATAAGTATTTTTATAACACTAATTGATATGTTTTATTTGTAGGAATAAATCGAGCTCAAAGAACAAGGCAAGACAAGGAAAGGAAGAAAGGACAAATAGACACATGGCATGCCCACATTCTCTCTACACCATAAACCCCAAGACAGCCATCCTACATTTAGACTTGTCCTAAACCTAATTTAAAAAACTCCTAATCACCATTCATCTTTCATCCAATGACCAATAGAAAACAACCTAATTTTAGTAATAAAAATCTACTCCATCTCTACCTTACACACTCCATCCAAGGGCCTAGAACCCTTCATGACCAGCTATGGACCTTCATTTAGAACCCTCTTGGTAGGCCATGATGACCTCATCCTCACCCTTCATTTTCCATCCTAAGGCCCTTGGTGATTGACTTAAAACCAACCCCAACTTCCCTCCTAAACACCCTCAATGGCTGGCCAAAAATAGGATCAATCTCCACTATCAATCCATCATCCAATGCACCTTAATGACACAACCTAAACTACCCGATGGCTAGCTACTATAAGACCTTCTAGAGCCCTCTTGGCCAGCCACCATATGCTCCAATCTACACCCTTGAAACCCCATCCTAAGGCCTCTTTCAAACCTTAGATAACCAACCATATCCTAACCCTTCATGTTTAATCCTATGGCCTACATTAGCTCTGACATTCTATAAAAAGACCAACCCTCCCAACACTTAGGATCATCTCTTCCACTCCATCTTCCCCTCCATTTCTCTCCATCTTCTCCACCAGTTTCTTCCACCATTTCAAAAACCCTCCTAAGTAGAAGAATTAGGTCCTTTCTCCACCATTAATGGTCATCCACTAGCTCCCTTAGGATACCCTTCATAGTTGTCCCTTAACCCAAGCATTCCTCTACATCCATGCCACCTTAGCCTAGGTTTACCCTTAGTTAACACTTTAGATGTACCCTTAAGTTATATCTCCTACCTCCTTCCTACTATTCAGGGCAAGAAGATTGGGTAGAAACCTCCGGTCCCACTCTAGAGCTTCTGCACCCGCCCCAACAATTTCTTCTACTCTCTATCTTTCCCTTCGTCATTATTGTTTTCAATTGTTTATTATTTTAGTTTTTTAGTTGTAACATCTCTTTTGATATTTTTTCCTTATTAGTTGTAATCAAATTTTGAATTAAAGAAAGCTTTCCATTTCTATTCAGCATATGTTTTCTATATCTTGCTATGTTTTCTTAGCACTTGCAATTTCCTCTTTGTAGTTAGATTTAGTATTTAGATTTTCACACCCCCGACCCTTATGCAAAACAAAAATATAAAAAATAAGAAATAAAAAATATCAAAAGTAGAATAAAAAGTGCACTTTGTAAAAAATAGGAAAGCTACAACTGCCTCCCTTTGAACGATTCAGGCTCACTATTGCGATTTAAAATGATTGCAACTTCAATATTTTACAAATTTAAAACGTTCACAGATTTCTACGCTACAATAATAAGTTTTCATCAAACACGAGTTCCATCAATCATTGACCCATTAGTCAACTTGCGAATCAAGTTCATCTCATGGGGATCGAGGTGGATTTGGGTTGTGTGTTTCCTTCTCTGAGATTTGAGGTTTGGGCTACCTTGGCCTTTGGTAGCTTACACCCTTAGCCCTAATCTAGAATCACTCTAGATAATCATGGCTAATTACTATGCATGACCAATGTTGGTGGACGCCTGACTCCCCAACCTCTGGTGACCTTACCCTCCCTGACAAAGAATCACAAGGCAACACTGTTGGCTACCTATTCGGCACTTGACTGAGTCTCCCTTCTTTTGAGGAGTCGACTTACAATTTGACATACTCATCGACCACCCTACCTTGATTTTCGGGGTCCAACCCCTTAAACCCTAACTTATATTGATCTCATGAGTAGTCCCTAGCATTTTCCCTTCTCACAGGAAATTTGATTGGGTCGATGATCTCATGCATCTGTCTGATGGTTCTTCATAGAGTTACCATTAAGTGTCCCTGTTGGACTACCTTTTCGAGTACTCGTTGTTGAGTCTCAAGTGGTGCCTTACCACTTCTCACACAACAAACTCGCAACCAAAATAGTATCGTTCCGATATTATAATATTAGACATCTGTTCTCATGGTTAGATGTCTGATCTTATCCCATCAGACGTCTAACACTAAAATCAGACAACTACCTGGTGTAATATCAGGGTCACTCTCCTTGACCCTAGCCCCTAGATGTCTGCCCAATTATCTAATGTCTGGGTCCCTTTGATCAGACATTGAGTCATCTAATTAAACATCACATTTGAAAAATAAAGCATCTACCTTATTCATTGGACATCACATGGGCCGTATTATAAAATGACTCAATTACCCTTGCCTATTAGACGTTTGGACTCATGTTTGGATGTCTGGAGACCTTTCTAGATGTCTAAACATCATGTCAGACGATCGATGGAACTACTTTCGAGACTGAAATACACTTGCTAACACTTGCTGCATGGTTTGTCTGATATAGCCACCAGACGATTCCTTACTACAGTATTGGATGTCTAACCATGGTGTCAGATGATCGAAACTATAATATCATGACTCTGGAAGAAAAATTCCCTCTAGCAATCTTCTAATTTCACCATTACATGTTTGATGAGCCTTCATCAGAGTCTAATTGTCAAATCAGACGACGTTTGATGCAGACGGTGCATATTATCTTTCTGCACTCTGCTCAACTTGACTCCAGTCACTTTAGAACTTGAGATAAAATACCAAAACATCATCTCAACCATGAATAACGTCCCATAGCATTGTCTAATCGGAAAAATCATCTCTAATGTACATCAAAACCCCACTTTCACGACATGCAAGTGGGATGTTTGGGTTTAGGGATGCCTTTTGCATCCCATTGCAAACCCCTTTGAAATCAAGAGGAAACCTAAGTGTTTCCTTCGCATTTCACCTGAAATGCTCAACCATGCACACAAGAATAGAGAATGCTCCATACCTTAGTTTCAAAGTGATTTGTTGGATTATTGCTCCTCTCCTACTCTAAGCAGTCGTTGCCCTTGCTACAACAACTATTTCCTGCAGCAACACATGCCATCATCAAGCACACTAAGGAACCCTTCAATCAGCCCTCTTATCCGATTCAAGACGTAAAACAACCTGTTGATCACTTGATCCTCATAATTTAGAAACGTAGCATATCCTTTCCCTATGAGCTTTAAGAGTAAGGAAACCTAAACAAAGGATGGAGCTTTTCACCTTGGGGTGGAGGTTTTTTCTTTTGGGGGGGGGGGGGGGGGGGGGCAAAGGGGATTGATGAACTCTCCACGACCTGTTGCTACTGGAGGAACTTCTCTTCCCCCCTCCTTCCCTTTGCTAGCATCCCCCCACCTCCTCTCTCGCAAGAAGGAAGGGGATGGTGGGGGAGACAATGATTTGGAGGTGGGGCAACTTTTATCCATCCTTTGGTCATTTTAATAGTAATAAGGAGAAATTTCCTAGTAACCCTCATCCTTTCTTCTCTTTGATTTTCCCTCACTCAAAACTTGCCCCCTCTTCTCCCCAATGTTTTTTTTATCAAGTCAATTTCCAATTACATTTAATTTGGGATACCATCTTATTAGACTCGGAAGCTTAGGTCCTAGATCATCTGATTGGGGGATTAAATATCCTGAATCACGCTTAGGAAGTTGATTTATGCTATTACCCTTAATTTATTTCGAAGTTTATGGTATTACCCTTAATTTTTGTTGAAATTTATCAGGGGATCTCATAAACATCTTTGTGTTATTTCATTTAAACATTGCTATTAACAATGCCGAGATACTACAAATTTATAGCTTTTAGTTTTGATATATAAAATCCCTATAAGACAATCATATTTTATTTTACATATATACCTATATTGACCATATTATATGGCTATATAGCTATATATATTTTGACCATACATTGCCATTCAAGTATGAGCTATGAATATCAACCTAGAAAAAAAAGTTTGAGTTATGAATATGAACTAACACGGAGACCAGCACCAATTAAATTTTTGTCAATGTTAAGTGTTGACAATAAAATAAAAAATGATTAAACACCAGAATAATAGCAATAGCCATATTCGGTGCCAATTATTAATCAGCACCAAATAGCAATTTTCAAAAATAACAATACTGATCATTGTTTCATGTTTAGTAACATAGATAAAGAGATATACAAGCTATTTGTAGGCACAATATGTTATCTTAATTAAAGTTCTTACACTCTGATCAGGATTTGGGCAATCCTAACCACCATCCCATGATATCTCAAAGAGCTTACATAGAATCCAAATCCCAGTCAAATTGCCAATCGCCACCTTACAATTAGATTCATTTGCTAGCTACTCAGTTTTAGCATTTTTGAAGTGTAAACCCAAAAGTGGGAAACGTTGTGAGTGCATCCTCTTTTACGTGCGGATGTGTCTGGAAATTCACAAAGATGTTGGATAAAACTTTCCCTCGTTACATTAATCAGCGTGCTTGTTGGAGATTCTTACGAGGGCATTAATGCAAAAGTGCAAACACAGGAGATCGTGCCATGAATATTTGTCTTTGCGAATTTGTCGACGACCATCAACACAAACCTGCAAATCCCGATATTTTCTGTAGTAATTGTTTTTTTTTTTTGGAAACTAAAAATAAAACCATGCTTGTCCGATTAACATGCAAATATACATGGTAATCCGCCAATATGTATATTCACTGGTGTAGCTCCAAAACCTTTTCTTCAACCCGCATCCTTTTTCCCGCATGGCGATGGAGCTGCAATGCTTTATTTCTTTGTTTTTTTTGGATGACTCAGAATATCTTGTGGGTAAATTAAAAAAATTGAAGATCCAGCAGTATCAACTCCTAGGTAACGTAAGGTCGGAGCTGGAACTCGGATTCCTTCTACGGTAGCCAGGGAATTGCAACGCTTTATATCTATCACTTATGTAAGAGGGGCCAGCAAAACATTTCTACATTCCTCAAATTTGAGAATTAGTTAGTTTGGAGGAGCTTAACAGCTTATAGAAATTAGCAGTTATGCTGATTCATCCTCCTACTTTAAGCAACATTCAAATTCCTTTCATTTTCCATAGCAGCTTTTTATTGTGTTCGCCAGCTGCGATTTAATTATGTGGAAAGGAACCCTGCACTTAGAAGCCTCCTTTGCGTAACTGTACATATTTGGTTGAAAACTTTCACCATGAGCAAGCATATACATTTCACAACAATTAGAATGAAAACTTTGTGCAAGATGTAATGTTACACAAATGCCCAAGTCAAACCCAAGATGCCCATGGCCTTTATCTAAATTCTAATATTCCCTAGAATTAATCAAACTATTTGACACCCTTAATTGCCCTGTAATTTATAGATAATGCATTATTGCAGCTCTAGCTAGACGTGGCTCACAAGGAGAGGATCCTCTCATTCACATTATGGAGCAAGCATTGGGGTTGTCATCATTGAAGAGGTTGATGATTTGATCTTCCTGCGTGTTTCCATGGCCGAAGACCATGATAGATTCCGCGTTCCTAACATAACCAGGTGGTGCCTTCTTGTCATAGACCTGTGCCGCGTAGGGATGGCTTACGATATTGTAAGGCACGTAAGGCCATATCTGAGCATTCTTTCCTGTAGACTTAACCTTCCTCAGCACCTTAGTCTGATCCACATAACCAGTTACAGTCACCTTCTGCTGCTTCCTGTTTATTTCCACCGATTTGACTCCTAGAGATGAACACACATGCTTCAAAATGATTGCCATTTGGCATATATGTATATATATATATATATAAGCAAGTTAGCATACTGCTATAGAAGAAGCCTGATCAGTTACAACCCTTTAGATCAAGACTCAACAATATAGATTTGAAGACAGTCAATGAAGGAGGAAGAAAAATAAATTATGGGTAGTATTACTGAAAACCAGCCTAGTTTGATTGTAATAATGACAATTGCGAAAAGGGATTGCCTCATTTCTCGTTTGGTTAGCACAAATCTAAAATGTGGAATACAATTTATTCTTTCAAAGGTAAGAATCACCATTAGGGGGATGTCTCCTATTAGATGGGAATTACTGTTAGTTCCCTTCTGTTGACAGATAACATCCCACTAAGCAAACAAAGCCCAAGTTTTCCTTAAAATAACTATTAGTGTGTACCTTTCATCGAGGAAAGAGCATTCTTTACTTTGAGCTCACAGCCATCACAATCCATCCTGACCTTAAGCTCCACAATTTGAAGTTGCTTCCTCCTCTTGTTGTCATGGCCAATTCCCAACCAGGCACAAATACACCTTAGAGTACTCCCCATGGCCCTCTTTTAGTTGGAAGAGGTTTGGGAGAAAAGGAGCAACCAAGATGGCAGGGTTGCCTTTTTGTTGAAGTGGTCAAAGGAGGGCACTTATTACTTTGGAGGGGTTGAGATTGTGTTGGAGAATGTGCAAGGGACAGGGAACTTAATTTATAGGGAAGGAGTTTGGTGTGGTGCATTTAGGAGAATCACGTCCTACTCAAAGAAGAGATCCCTTTCCTTGGGCTCACTTCTACCACCAGGGAGGAATTCGAACCCCCTAGATGGCAAGGACAGTAAATTTCAAAACTCTTAAGGGGCCCAATTTGCTAAAAAGCTAGCTCTTAATAATGAAGGAAGCACAACGAAAAAGGAGTGCTAAAAAGTGAGAACCATAGAGAGTTCTTACAAGGGATCCAAGGGAGAAAAAAGGACCTTGGAGAGCTTTTGGAGCAATGGCCCTCCAATTAAGAAAGAAGATGCATTTAGACTTTGTGGGTTGGGTATAGGTTGGCCAATACTTCAGGTCCAAGGAAGCGCAAAAGAATGGCCAAGGCTACATACGTGCGAAAAATAGGTCGTAGTCATACACGCACATTGCACATTTTCTCTTGGCTAGGGAAGCAACTGCCCATTGCACCTAATTATGATGAGAGCATCAAATTTAATTAAAAGCAACTATAACATTAAACACTTATCATTTCTAGTATCTATAGATCTTGGCAATAATCTTTCCTATTGGAAGATACGTATAGTGTTAGGTTACTAGATTATATGAAGATGTAGTTATGTTAATTACTTTCATATAGTGTGTGTAGGAATCTAAGAGATATGTGTTAGTCTATGTAAAGGCTCTTCTACATCTATTTGTTCATGAAGAGAAAATAACATGATATCTAACCGAATGGGCTCTCCCGTGACTTTCTTCCCTCTCCTTATGAGAGAGGTTTTCATGTAAACCTAATGTTCCTATTATGATGTTTTGGTATCTTTGTTCCTCTATTTCTCATATTTTATTATTCAACATCCCCGGTATGTTGGCTCATATGTGGCCTTGTTTAATGTTCATGTACTTGGTCAAATCATAAGGTATTTTGTAAGAGCCAATCATTTCTTCAACCACCTTATTTTGGGTATGTTCAGATAGAGAAGTTACTCTCAAAGAAATACTAGATGACCTTCCAAGCCTCTCTCCACTACTTTGTTCAAAAATTTGAGCTGTAGCCCTTGATGGAAATCCTTCATAACTGAGCTATCTGCATAGGCAACAAAAATCAGCAAGATTTAATTTGAGGATAGGACTCTAAAAAATGTAGTATATTAATTTTTAGATGCTTCAACTATTTTCTTGTTCATCTAGATCACATATGTAGTCAAGGATTAGGACCATGATACATTTGATTGGGGTGAAATCATTTGTGCACATTCATCACAAACATGTTGGCTTGAGGCTATGCGGTTTGTTGTCCTCGATCATCGATCAGTGCATCATAATGCTTTGTGCACCTGCAATACACCATAGATTTTGACCTTTACTTCTTTTGCTCCTTAATTTTTCGAAGAACTTGGACTCCTCTTGAAGTATAGGAATAATCCAGACTTGGTGCACTAGTTCTGTACAGTGCTCTGGTTGGATACTCAAGTCTTGGTACACAAACAAAAAGCAAAAATTCCAACATATATTTATTATTTTCTTTATCAAGGGTTCCTCTTGTGTCTCCTCATGCTATATAGACTATAGTTGGCTCTCACACCAACAAACCTTTACCCACAGCCACAGGAGCATTAGCTTCTTAATTAGATGATTGTCATATGGTGACTACCATTGGGTTTTCTATGTATCTTATCTTAATTTGGGGAATGTGAATGTTGACGAGTCTCTAATTAGATGCCAAAATATTGTGAGAGATGTTCAGAGATACTGTGAATACTTTACGCAAAGGAACCCCGAACTTTGATCTAATTCCAATCACAGCCTTGAACTTCAAAAGTTAATCTTGTTCCTGAACTTAGCTTTCGGGTGGTCTTTCTCGATTGGTTTTGGGGAAATTAACTAACCAACAACACACCTTTCGCGATGCGTGTCAGGACATATATACCTATCCTTTCCCTCCAAGATTATGCCTCATGGAATTCTTTGACTCCATATAACAATAATGAAGGTTCTAGTTAGGCTAGACAGTAAGAAAAAGAAGCCCTAGAGGACACCCTCCCGAGTGCTCAGCGGTTGGCATCTGGTCTGCTTATAGATGCTTTGGAGAAAGCTCATTAAGCAGCACAAACTCACTCTTTGACTAATTGCTACTTTATATTTCCTTTGGGCCCTCAATATAGATCTTGTCAGGGAATCTATTTGCACGTAATAGGTGGCCTCTATTCTTCTATGGCAGCACCTTTATGTCTAATTGCAAGCTTTAATTAATATTTGATGGTGCATTTTAGTACATACTTGTGCAAACAACGACATAGTTAATAACAAATTCATGTGTTACAACATGCAGATACAGCGACATCGTTTCTTTCGTTGCAATTGGAGTACTTTTGCTTACATAATTCCGGCCTTTGTGTACATTATAAGAAGGTAGTGAATGTCGGTGTTGATCAAATTATGTTAACCATTATGCAATTTGTCTTCATGAATGCGTGCCCCATAATTATCTGATCCAAATTAAGCTATACCTTCAATATTCACAGGTAAAACATGCCCCGATCTTGGGTGTCGGAGATGTATGATGACGATGGGCAATTATGTGATCTATGGATCGAAATGGTCGGCTGCGATTCCTTGGAGGAGATCAAGAGATCTCACCAAATCTGTAGAGCCAAGTGAGTGGAAGACGTGGGTTGTTCTCCCACATCATATGCATCGATCGATCTGACCCGCGACACAACATCCGGTTATAGCAGGTAAAATCCTTTTTCCATTTGTGGTGCTGCTCTCCCCTCCTTTTCCACAAGATTACGTCACATCCATTTGTTTTTGCACATTAGATCTCGAGTTACATACGGTTGTAATTGGTTGCACGAGCACATGATTGCATTGCATTTTGGCCCTTGTACAATCCCATGTTTCTTCATGCACTCGCCAATGGAAAAGCTTGTGCCCTTCTTTGGAAAAAGAGCGTGCTGCTTTCTGACGATCACTTGAAGGACACAGAACCCAAGATAGCGTTTGCTTTGCGAAGTGGAAGTGGAAGTGGCGCCATTCTCTCCTTTTTTTTAATGGAATTTATACATATGCCTATTAGGTCCACTCAGACAACTGGCTGCCACCGTGTGTACTTGCATGCCCCGCCTATAGAATTCATAAATGGGTGCTCCCCTCGATCCATCGATTTGGCATTCGATCCGTTGCCTGCAATATCTTGTAGCGTTTTACGTGGGTCTGCACATATCAACTCCATGTAGTTTCCACCGATTTGCTTCCTGGGAAAGATCGTTACCTCATATATATATATATATATATATATATAAGGGAGTTTGAAGTTCCCTGCATATATTTCAGATGAAGCTTACCTAATATGTATCTTTTATTATAAGTAATATTTTGAAGTAAAAATTTAAAAATTAAGATTATTCTATATCAATATATTATATATAAAATTTTAAATCAATTCAACACTCTTATCCTTTATATTAAGGAAGTTCAATTTCAACGACTTAAGTATTATGTAATTTGACCTTACTTTATGGAGGTGTTATAGTCATCTGATTTTAATGAAACTTTATGTACTTTATATTTTTATTAAATGATTTCAGTTCCTAAATTTTTATTTTGAAATATTAATTTTACATAAAAATATAACTAAGTTACATGTAAGTTAGGTATAGATGTGTTGCACATTCCTTACCCTGATATATATATATATATATATATATATATATATATATATATATATATATATATATATATATATATATATATATATATATATATATATATATATATATATATATATATATATATATATATGGGAAAATAAAGTATGCACGTGACCTGCATGTAAGTTAAGCGTAGATGCATTAATATCTTCTACCATGAGTAATATTTTGAATTGAAAATTTGAATATTGAAATCACTTTATATAAACATGTTATGCACAAAATTTGAAGCTAATCCAACACTCCTAGCATATACATTCAATATATATATATATATATATATAAGGGAGTTTGAAGTTCCCTGCATATATTTCAGATGAAGCTTACCTAATATGTATCTTTTATTATAAGTAATATTTTGAAGTAAAAATTTAAAAATTAAGATTATTCTATATCAATATATTATATATAAAATTTTAAATCAATTCAACACTCTTATCCTTTATATTAAGGAAGTTCAATTTCAACGACTTAAGTATTACGTAATTTGACCTTACTTTATGGAGGTGTTATAGTCATCTGATTTTAATGAAACTTTATGTACTTTATATTTTTATTAAATGATTTCAGTTCCTAAATTTTTATTTTGAAATATTAATTTTACATAAAAATATAACTAAGTTACATGTAAGTTAGGTATAGATGTGTTGCACATTCCTTACCCTGATATATATATATATATATATATATATATATATATGGGAAAAGAAAGTATGCACGTGACCTGCATGTAAGTTAAGCGTAGATGCATTAATATCTTCTACCATGAGTAATATTTTGAATGGAAAATTTGAATATTGAAATCACTTTATATAAACATGTTATGCACAAAATTTGAAGCTAATCCAACACTCCTAGCATATACATTCAATATATATATATATATATATATATATATATATATATATATAAGGGAGTTTGAAGTTCCCTGCATATATTTCAAATGAAGCTTACCTAATATGTATCTTTTATTATAAGTAATATTTTGAAGTAAAAATTTAAAAATTAAGATTATTCTATATCAATATATTATATATAAAATTTTAAATCAATTCAACACTCTTATCCTTTATATTAAGGAAGTTCAATTTCAACGACTTAAGTATTACGTAATTTGACCTTACTTTATGGAGGTGTTATAGTCATCTGATTTTAATGAAACTTTATGTACTTTATATTTTTATTAAATGATTTCAGTTCCTAAATTTTTATTTTGAAATATTAATTTTACATAAAAATATAACTAAGTTACATGTAAGTTAGGTATAGATGTGTTGCACATTCCTTACCCTGATATATATATATATATATATATATATATATGGGAAAAGAAAGTATGCACGTGACCTGCATGTAAGTTAAGCGTAGATGCATTAATATCTTCTACCATGAGTAATATTTTGAATGGAAAATTTGAATATTGAAATCACTTTATATAAACATGTTATGCACAAAATTTGAAGCTAATCCAACACTCCTAGCATATACATTCAATAGGGTCGAATTTCGTGATACATAGGTCGTAAAAAATGAGCCCCCTTTGATGTATATGCTAAGAATGTCAGATTGTTTTCAAATTTGACGCATAACATGTTCACATGAAGTGGTCTCAATTTTCAAATTTTTAATTTAAAATATTATTCTTGCTGAGAGATATTGCCACACCTACACATAACTTACATGCAGATCACCTATACACTTTTAGGAAAAGTATTCGGTGAACACTCTACTCACAAATCTTTTAAAAAGCCTAAAATGGTGACCATGGAATCGCAAAATCATTTGATGCCACTTCATTATACTGTAAAAGATTTTAACCAACTCACATAAACCACTGATTAATTTTGAAAATATTCAATTATAATTATCTTAATATATATGAAATATAATAATGAATCCCCCAAATCTCTCATTAATTATTTTCCATAATAATGTCAATTGTTTATATTAGAATCAATTGTGTTGTTGACGTGTATTACAACTAAACTATCTATTATTTTATGTGTTGATGCCTTGTATTACAACTTGATTGTTTATTATTTTATATATTGCTGGCTTGTATTACAACTCAACTCTCAACATCCTTGTTTCTCAATATCTCTTTGTAACACAAAAATTATATCGAATGAAAGCGATGTATTACAAAGTAACTATAACATATTACAATATCATGTATTAAATGTTACAACTATTCACCACTACGAAATGTCAAAACACAATGTATTACAATAATATGTTACATGTGTGTCTCCATATTTATTATCTGTATTGCAATTTAGGAACCAATCATACATGTATTACAAAAAATATATATTTAATTCAATGAAATCTTATGTAGTTGTAATTTGATTATATATGATATATATTGGATGCAATATATTATATGTTGCAAAATATCTATGACACATTGCACCTAATATTCAAAGAGTTTTACAAATTAGTTGTTGTTACAACATTTTATTTGGCTTGTTACAAAAATCAATCTATTCGTACAACTCACATGCAAAGTTGTTACAACTGTATACATTTATCGTTATAAACATCGTTTTATTTTGTTACAATAATTTTAAATATATTAATATAAATTATTTTTTAATTTCAGGCATCAAACACTTGGATTTTTTACTTGATTGGTCCTACTTTTTCAAATTCTTAAACACTTAACATGGATATTTAAGATTTTGAATATAGTGCATTGTATTAAAATCAATCTACATATCTAATTTTAGAATATGTACATACTTAATAATTATAAATGCAAGCGGATTACATTTATATTAATTGCCTTTAATCTCGGAGTTGTTACAATATCACCTTCATTGGTATGGGTGGTATTTACCATATTCATGCAATCTTAATCTAATGGACCGTGTTACGTGCTCATTACCTATTTTATAAGCATTGTGCTCTCTGGATTCACCTTTTATATATATATATATATATATATATATGAAAACTATCTAGAAAGTACTTTGCTCATAAATATCAAAATGAATACTAATTCTCCACAATTTGATTAGCTATAGATCTTGATGAAATCACTCCCTACATCGTATAATGGTTTCAGCGATTTTACTAATTATCATCGTTAACAAATCCTTTTTATAGTAGTTGTTTTATTTTTAAATACAATATGTAATATTCCCTTAGTTTGTTTACATCGATCATCATCATTTTCCGTGGTCCACAATTCATTATAATTTGTATTACACATATTAAAATCCATGTTGTTATACATTTTATTGTATATACACAGTTGTATTACAACTTTAAATATAAATGTGCGCAATACTCCTCTATTAGACTATTTTATTTTGTTCCAGATATCTTTTGTATACTACAGCAATAATTACAATATTTAATGAACCACATCACTAATTATATAAATTGTATTACAACGTTAGTCTATCTTTTTTAAATTCAATAACTATTGAAACCACAATAATAGCAAATACTTATAACAAGTATATGTATTTGTTACAGCTTACGTTGTTTCTATTGCATTGTTAAAGATTTTTTGTTACAATCAACTTCACTTTATATTACAATGCATCATCTAAACTATGACAATGTTTTATTTTTTTTAATACTTTTTTTTTTTACAAAATACAGGAGTCGATATTATTCATCCTCCACTCTCTGGAGACAAGTGTAAAGAGGCAGGGGACTAGATCAAAACTTACCAGTACAACAAAAATGGAACCACGACTCGTAACCTAGTACAAAGGAGACAACAAGAAAAGCCTAGGCAAAGAAAGGCACAAAATGAAGAAAGCTGCAAAAAAATCGAGCAAATCCAGCAAAGACCATCTTAGAACCTAGTGCTAAAAGGTAACGTACGGCATCTACATTTTAACCAGCCGAAGAAGACCTTGAGAGCGGAAGTTGAGCTCTCTAAAATCAGTCAAAATCTTCCAATCACCCGTAGCAAGACTCAGCTAGACGATAGGCAAGCAGGTTTGCCGAAGGATGAACAAAAAGGAGACTTTGAATCTATCCAGATAGAGAGGACTAGCCGTCAAAGTCTCTTTTTTCCTATCACAGTAAAGGTACCTTCCCTTTCCACCAATAATATAAAAGAGTAGAGTCAAGTTCAATTTGAAATGGGGTAGCAAGCACAGCAGTTGTCCGAAGAGAATGCTGAATAGCTCAAATAAGCACAATTTCCAACATAGCATTGGCAACCCTCGTAGTAGCACCACGAACAAAATTCCCACCTTGGTCTCTAATGATCCAGCTAGAATAGGTATAAGGACCAACTTGAATAGTCACAAAGTTTACCTTAAAGGGAGGGACGGACCTAGCTGATGAGAATAGCATAAGTTGTGTGATTTTTTATCTAGTTAGTCATGTCAAAATCATCCCATTTGCGTCTAAGAAGAAGATATCCATCGTTCTTAATTTTGTTCCTAAAGCACCAAACATTATACCAAATAAAAAACATAAGGGCATGAATAATTTTCTTTTTAAAAGGTTGGATGTCCTGGTTAATGATATTACGATAATGCCAAGGATCAATGTAAGAAAAATGATTCTCAGAGAAAACCCACGTACAAATGGTAAGCACAAGCTTGTTGTTGGAGAAAAGGTGGTCAAACATTTCAATGGAAGGAGATTGTGGGCAACACGAACATTTAGAAGGAAGGCAAATGCCCATTTTGATAATATTATCATCAGTGGTGACCTTTCTCTTTATAACTTTCTAGGAACTGAGAGAGATACGAAGAGGGAGCTTGAGTCGCCAAAGATTCTTGTCCATCAGGTCTTTGGAGGAATTGTTGAAATTAAGGCTGTAAGTAGATGAAACACTAAATTTTTCAGAATTTTCCATAGTCCAAATAGGATTATCTTTGAGAGAATCGGTGGATACATTCTGAATATCCAGTCTAACAGACTCAGGGAGATAGGTTAATAAGATGGAATCCTGGAAGTTTGAAAGCATTTCTTTGACAGAGATAGGGGGACGGGAAAACCCATCAGGACAAGGGAGAGTCCCTTGTCCCAGAAGTATATCTTTCCCCTTCATGCAGCTTCCAACGAATGTAAGGCTTCATTTCAAGGTAGACCTTCCTAAGAGTTTGCAGTCTAGTAGGGGCCAAACCATTACCTTTCACAAAATATAGGCCTCTAAGGAGGTTGCTATAGCAGGAATCCTCAAAGACAATATTCCAAACATGTTTCATTTTGAGAGCTTTAATGAAGAGATCAAGGTTCCAAATACCTAAACCACCATTCTGCAAGGGTTTAGAAAACTTGTCCCACCCAATCCAGTGACGACAGCGATCAGAATCTGAAGAGGCCCAGAAAAAATTGGCAAAGGTTGATTGGATCTTTTTGATAATGGATTTAGGAACATCCAAAATCGAAAGGATATGGATAGGTATGGAGGTCAGGATATGTTTGATCAATAGCAGCCTAGCAGAAAATGAGAGAAGATTAGCTTTTCAACCAGAGAGTTTGGATCAAATTGTATCAACAATTGAGTTAAAATAAGAGGACCTTGACTGACCAGGGAAAATGGGACAACCAACAAGGTATTTGAAAGGGAAGGTTCCTAACTGATATCCAGTAATATTGACAATTTGCAAAAGTTTACTAGTAGGAAGAGCTTTCCCAATATAACATAAGCTTTTACATGAGCTAACCTTTTGGCCAATAGCCCTTTCAAAATCCCTAATAAAATGAGTGAGACAAGTTATAGTTCTAATATTTCCATTCAGAAAAATGATAATATCATCAGCGCAGAGAGGACGATAAGGGGTTATAGGCCACGCTTGACAGAAAAAGGAAGAATTTTTCGTTGAAAGACAAGTTCTTTGAGACTCTGAATGAACGGTTCCATGAAGATGTCAAATAATAGTGGAGATAGGGGATCCCCTTGACGCAATCCCCGAGACACCTTAAAGAAAGTAGAGATCCCATCCAAAAGGATAGAGGATCACTCATGTTGGAGAAAGCATTTGAGAAGGTCAACAAAATTGGAGGAAAAGCCAAATTTAAAAATAATTTGGTATAAAGCTTCCCATTCCACACGATCATAAGCCTTTTTGAGGTCAAGCTATAGAATGATGTTTGAGCCAAAAGCCTTACGATTAATTCTTTGGGTAAGTTCAAAAGTGGTGGAGATATGATCAAAAATAGATCTACCCTTAATGAATCCAGCTTGTTCGAGAGAAATAATTCTAGGGAGAAGCATTCTGTAAATAACATTATAGAGACTAATAGGTTTGTAGTTCGAAAGATCAAAGGAATCTGGCTTCTTAGGCACCAAAGAGATGAAGGTATTATTAAAAGCTCTGGGAGCTCTATGAGAAGCAAAGAAAGAGCAGATTGCAGCAATGACATCAGATTTCACCATTTCCTAAAACCCAATAAAAAATTTGGCATTGAAACCATTAGGGCTAGGGGTCTTGTTGGGAGGCATGTCTTTTAAAGTTTGGAAAATCTCTTCTTCAGAAGGCAGAGATGTAAGGTACTCAATGTCGCTGGAAGTAATCAAAGGGGGCATAGCATGAAGGAATTGACCGACCTAATTAGTACCACCTGAGGTTAGGAGGTTTTCATAAAATTCAATAGCTTTAGAAGCTGCAGCCGACCAAGAACCATGGCCAATGGCATTAGTCAAGGAAGTGCAAGATTTTTTAGCGAACCATTTTTTGAGAGTCATATAAAAAAATTTAGTATTTTTTTCCCCATCAACCATCCACTCAAATTTAGCTTTCTAGAGTAAAAAGTCATTTAGCTTGACCCTGGCATTATCAAGTTGAGTGCAGACATCATTGAGCTCAGTGACAGCAGTATCATCCCATTGGGAGGATAACTTAGAGTCAAGGTCATCATAACGGCTTTTTAAATTATTACAAAATTTTATATTCAACGTAGTTGTTTTTAAATTATTCAATGTTCCCTCAAAATGTTCATAAATGTCCTCTATTTCTACTATTTTTGCATGTAATTGTGAGTTAGTATCTTTTACTATGTCTAACTCTATTTCTAAACAAGATTTTTCTACTTCTAGAGTCTTGTAATTATCATGCAAGACCTTATTTTCCTTTTTAATCATCCTAGCTTTATGATATAACTCTTCATAAGATTGTAATAATTCATCAAAGGTAATTTCAGAATCTACCTCATTTTCAAATTCGTCGTTTGCCATCAAGTAGAGATGTGCAACCTCCATTTCTTCATATTCTTTGGAAGATGATTTCATGCCGGAATCACTATCATCCCAAGTCGCTTTGTATGCCTTTCTTGATTTCTTCTTTTTCTTCTGATTGAGTTCTTTGTCCTTCTTTTCCTCCTTCTTCTTCATCATTGGGCAATCTTTTCATACGTGCCCCTTCTTCTTGCATTCAAAACAAATAATGTCATCTGAAAATTTATTGACTCTCTTACCTTATTTTTGGATGAATCTTCGGAACCTACTTGTTAGAAGAGCAAGCTTCTCTTCTTCATCGGAGTCGGAATCGTCGAAGTCTGAATCCTCCTTCATGGCTTTGAAAGCAAGCTCCTTCTTCTTGCTTATAGATCTCTCCTCGTTCTTCTTCATATTCTCCAATTGGACCTCATACGCCATGAGGCTTCCAATCAAGTCATCCAAGGAGAGAATCAATAAATCCTTAGCCTCTTGGATCACTGTGGACTTTGGAGACTAATCACTTGTAAGGGATCTCAAGATCTTTCTTACAAGTTGTTCATCTGTAAACTACACTCCCAAATTCCTCATGGGGTTGATGATATCCCCAAATCTCGTGTACATCGCTTTGATTCTTTCTCCTTTTTCCATCCTGAAACACTCATAACTCTTGGTTGGAATTGAGATTCGTGTTTCTTTTACCTTATTTGTACCTTCATATGTGACTTGAAGTGTATTCCATATCTCGTACGTGGACTAGCACATGGAGATATGGTTGAACTCCTCCCTTGATAATGCACAATAGAGTGCGTTCATTGCCTTTGCATTTCCAGCGATCTTCTTTTGATTTGCCACCCAAACAACACCTTCTTGCGGCTTCAGATCCATGTACTTCTCTTGAATGAGAGTCCATGAGTCTTCATCCATGGCCTTGAGGAAGATTTGCATCCTCCTCTTCTAGTATCCATAGTCTGTCTCATCAAAGTAGGGAGGACGTGTGGATGACTATCCTTCGATGCACTTGGCTAATGATGCCATTGCAAGAGAGAATGTTTACTTCTTTTTGCGACCTGCTTTGATACCACCTGAAGGATTTGTAGGGCACAAGCACACTAGAAGGGGGGATGAATAGTGTGGTATATAAATAAAAATTGCAAGAATATGCAAACCACAAAAAGCACACAAGATATATAGTGGTTCCCATCACTCGGGTACTCCACTACCTAAGTCTCCTAACTTAGGATTTTTAACCCGATTCCTTCAACCTAGAGCGAATCAATTTACTGATAACCTGAGGTAATTAACGAGTTATGTCAACCCAATTACAAGATAAAGAAATGAACAAAAGTATAGGTATAAGAAAGATTTAAAAAGCTTACAACTAAAGTTCCTAAGTCTCTAACAAGTATATTGCTTAAAAAGTGTATGAATTAATCTAACAAGAATATTAAATTGAAAGCGAACGATTTAACAATGAAGTACACAATCGCCTTTGAAGATTTGTTGCAAGCAAAGAGTGGCCTTGAGAAGAATGTAACAAATCAAGCTCCTATGCAGCTAGAAAATTGGGAAATGGAGGTGTAGACAAGGAGAGTATTTTTGGCTTCATGTTCTTTGCAAAGTGTAACGAGCGCGTGCCCCAGACGCCTTTTAAGACGTCTGGGAGGTGGCCCAGACGTCTGTCAAGACGTCTGGGATCACATCCAGACGTCTGACCAGACGTCCGGGATAGTTTACAGACGTCTGGCGAACAGTTATGCTCGCACGGGATATTCGTCTGCGCGCCTGTGCACGCAGACCTGCGATTCTGCCCTTTTTCTCTGCGGCTGCAGGCGGCTGCGACCGCCTTCTCTCTCCTCTCCGCGCGGCGTTAAAAGGGGGGAGGGGGCGCGCCTCCCCTCCCGTCTCCACCATCATCCTCCTTCTCCTGCCTGTGCGCGAGAACGAGCGGACGCGAGGGCGCAGCGGCAGCGGCAGCCGCAGTGAGCGCGCAGCGGCAGCGGCAGCCGCAGTGAGCGCGGAGGAGCTGCGGCGTGCGAAGGCGGGGCTCTGCCGTGAGGGCGAGCTCGCCAGGAGCGGCTTGGCCGGCCGGCGGAGGGCGCAGGGGGCGCAGAGCGTCGCGGAGAGGGACCTGCTGCGGGCGGAGCAGCAGACGCGCGAGGTGCGACGCGGGCGGCGTCGCGAGCGGAGGCCGAGCAAGGTTCTGATTCTGGAAAAATTTCCAGAACCAGACGTCTGGATTGATATCCAGACGGCAGGGTCGACGTCTGTGAGATCATACAGACGTCTGAAAGGTGAGTTTCCGCTTTCTTCTTCCTTTTGTCGACTGACCGTACTGAGGGAGGGGGGTTGGCTGTGCGCAGGTCCTCTGATTCGTCATCTTTGCGAATCAGACGTCTGGAATTTGTACCAGACGGCGGGAGTGACCTCCAGACGTCCGGAGTGACCATCGGACGTCTGGGATCTAGGAAAGACGTCCCCACAGACTTCTGGACGTCCGGGGAACCAAGCTGAACAGGTAATTCTCTGATCCACCGTTTAAGACGTCTGGAAGGAGTTCCAGACGTCTGATTTTGCACAGTATTGTCTTTCTCGACCCGTTCAGGGCCCGTTTGGGCTCCGTTTTCCGCGATTCGAGTTGCGTTCGTTTCAGAATTTATTCCTCTACCCGCCTACAGTAGCTATACACTGTTTTGAGACACTCCTTGTGTTTGATCCTTGTGATAGGACCTCGTTTGGTTGCAGTCTTGAGAGTCGCGGAGGCGCGCGGGATTCCCGATCACGCCCCCATTACTCCCGTTGTACCTGGTAGAGTGGCTTTAAGTATTAATAAAATCTGTTAAAGTATGGAACCATAACTAGAACCTAGGGCATTGCATGAATCCTAGGAATGAGAAATATATGGAATGATAGCTCCTAGGTGTTGCATGAATCCTAGGGCCGGAAACTAGATTGTGTGATAGATCCTAGGATATGGCATGAATCCTAGGATGGAAAAACTAGTGGAATGTATATCACTGCAGTCTTGGAAAAATGGAAAGGAATATATAAAGCTGCCTGTAAATTTAATTAACAGCTGCCTGTTATGAACAAAGAAACATGTTTGAGATCATGGAATTTGAGAACGTGAATCTGGAAAGTGAAACATATGATGTTCTGAAATAAAGAGCTGGAACCCTACGGGAAATTAGGAGTGGAACTCCTGGAAAGAAAAAGGAATGAAACTGAGATGTAGTTTGTACTGTCTCTTGGGTACGTAGTACCAAGGGAAGTACCTGTACCTGTTTAGTGCAGAGTGGGGCCAGCCGCCCCAGGGACCCGGGGTTAGGATTGGCCGCTCTGTACCGACTTGTTGGCCCTCGTGTACGTAGTACCGAGGAGAGCTAGTAGTGTTAGGAGAGTACTAGCTACCCCACGGGCCCCGGGGTTCTGCTAGCCTCCTTCACCGACTTGTTAGGCCCACTAGGGCAAACCAGGGTAGTCAGGCGAGGGTGCGCGGACTGTGGAGGGGCAAGGCCCCGGTTTGGTTACTGTGGAGGGGTTGGACCCCTGTTACTGAGAGGGCTCTGCCCTGGTTCCGTGCTGTGCTTTGGGTGCACCCGTTAACGGAAACGACTGACCGCGTGCCAGTACGGGCTAGCTACCTGTGCGTTTATCGCGCGTGCCGTAGTCACCGTTACGTCTGTCAGTGACCTTGGGGTGGTTGACTGAGGGTAGGATCACCACGGGGGACTCTCCCGGCCAGGAGAGCACCACGTGCTACTTCTACTTTTGGAAAAGACTGCAATCAAGATCGTCCCATGAGGACATTCGAGATCAAGTAAAGGATCTGAGAAATAAATGAAATAGTAAGAAAAATTGAAAGATGTAAATAAAGGAAGTAATAGAACATAACAGCTCCTGCACACTCTACTGTTGCCTTTAGTTAGTTTGCCACTCTACTCAGCGTTTTGCTGACGTGTTACACTCGTTACCTTTTTCAGGACCAGGTGTTGAGCAGCTAGGGTCGGCGGCTGGAGAGGACGCTGGGCCGAGTAGGGTCCAGTAGAGTTACCACAGCTTTGTACCCCTTTTTGTTTCTGTTCTAGTGAGTAGTTTTTGTTTCCGCTGTACCTTCTTTACCAGCAGTTTTTGTTATATGATAAATGTTGTTTTACTGTTGTGGTGGTGCCTACTGTAGTAGTTTCTTTCCTTACTGCTGTACTTTCTTACTGTTAGTTATATTCATGCTGAATGTGGTTTATTTTACTGTCTTTTGGTTACTTCCTCGTTGGACGACTGGGTCTTGGGATTAGTCGAGTCGGTCCGGTTCTCGTGTCTCGCAGGGACTCGGGAATCGGGTCGTTACACAAAGACACACAAGGAGTGTTTATATAGTCCACTAAACACCTCCCCTATGATTACTAGCCATTAGGGGCAATTTGGGAAGATTAGGATTAACATAAATTGCAATATAGCTATTCTAATTAGGCACAACGGCTAGTTGGTACTGGTACTGACTACTCATAGTCAACCCAACAATGCCTGGTGTACCGATACTGATCATTGGTACCGGTACTCAATGCATTCTGTTGTGTGCCAACAAAGTCACTTGGTACTAGTACTTATCACTAGTACCGATACTTGTGACTCACAGGCTCCACCAACTGTGAACACTTAATACCGGTACTCATGATCAGTACTGGTACTTGTTCATAGTTTGGGACTTAGGCCCAAACCTGTGCCTAGCATATATCGAAACTTATGACTAATACCGGTACTTGCTACAAGTACCTTGTTTTACAAGTTTAAACCAAGTTTTATGGAGATCCTATTTTAGCTATATGATAATATTTTCAAAGAGTCAATCTTTAGTTTTAAAATGATTGATTGAATGTGATTTTAATCTCTAATTATCTCTACTTTGATTTCAACTCCTAAGATATCTTTTTCTTGTTAGGAGACATACAAAATTTCTAAGATACAACAAACTAAATAAAACTAAAGTCTTCAATCTTCATGCCATCATTACTTCTTTCATCCTTAGATCATGTTATTTCTTGAAAATAACACTTCATAAACTCATTAGTTTTAAAACGGTTTTGTTAACACCAAACCATAAAAGAGAAGTGAAACTATGTTGACAAAATAATAGAAATACCTATATTTAAAATAATAGAAACCTCATAAGAGAAGGAATACAAAAAAATCCACTAAAAGTGAAACCTCCCCCTCAAACTAAACTTCCTTATTTTAAATACAGTGTATTTACCATTTCTCCCCCTTTTTGTCAATTAAACAAAAAAGACTATATCAATATGCATAGACAATGATTAGGTATGAAACAATATTGTAGAGAAACAATCATGAGAAGAAAACAAGCATATTAAAAGTCATAACAATCATAATTGAAGTCATACATCATTAAAAGACATAATAACCAAGCAAAAACATGTTGAAATGTTCAATACATGAAAATATAGACTAAAAACTAATTACAAGGACGTTTTCTGATAGACTTTTGAGCATGTTTGCCACCCTTATCATCATCATCATAAGTTTCATCATATTCTTCATCATCTTCATCATCATCTTCATCTTTAGCATCTTCATCATCACTATTGACGAGTCAATTTTTGCTTTCGAAAATGATGATTAAGAAGATTTATCGTTGTATTTCTAAGTGGTGGAAAATCAGCTAATCAAAACAATTAGAATTAAAATTAAACCACTCACAGAAGAGCGGGTTGCATCCACAGGGAGGCAATGGCCTATTTAAACATGCTACAATTGAAATTAGATGTTCACTATTTGCTTCTCCCAAAAAGCCAACTAAAATTCCCTTTAGATTAAGAAATAAATGTGAGATAAAATTAGAATCATATTTATGAGAAAGATGAAGGATATAATCATAAAATTTAACATAATACAATATTAATAAAACAAAAATCCCCTCTTGCAAATCTATCATTGCCAGACATTTACTCACTAATATGGTATAACATTTAACTTAGGTGAGGCTAATAAGATGAAAGAAGAGATATAAAAAGAATGCAAGAGAAATAAAGAAGAGTAGAGGGGCAGGCCAGCAAATGCCACAATATATCTTCCAATATTTAACTAAAAAGGTGAAGTTTGCAATGGCATGGAAATGTAATAACTAATTGAATGTTCCTGTAGCAAAATAGGGGAGAACATTTCCCTTAGGCGTGTGCATGGAGCAAGGGATGGCCGGAGGGGTGGAACTTGTCGGAGGTCAAGTGGAGTGAGGGCTTCGCAACGGTAGCGGCGGCGAGTCGCGAGGTGGTCAGAGGTGGGTGCTCTCAGGCGAGGATGCCGACGGTCGTACGTTGGCCTGCTGCTTCTGTGCGCGGCATGGAGCTGCTGCACGAGCGTGAGTGGGATGGATGCTGCGCATGGTGTGGGAAGTTGCTGGAAGTGCTGCGCGCGGTGGAGAGGGGTGTGCGGTGTTGCGCGCTGGTGCGTGCTGCAGGAGGTGCGGCACGCGGTTGGGCGGCGCTGCAGTTGGCCGCTGTACACAGGTAGGGGCCGCACATTGGCTGGAAGTGAGGGCAACGCTGCTGGTGCGTGTGCGGGCGGATGGCCGGGTGTGGTGCGCGTGAAGCAGCGGCCTAGACAGTCACGCGCGGTGTGGAGTTGGAGGTGGCTACTGCTGTGTGTGGGGATGGTGTGGCATTGAGTTTGTTTTTGGGTTCTTTTTGGTGGAGTGGAGGAAAAACAAAGGATGGGGAAGAAGATGAATAGTGGTGGATTTTGTTGAGGTGGAAGAGAAATAGAGGAAGAATGAAGAAGATGGAGGTGGTGCTATTGGGGTTTTAGACATCTGGATCATTCGCAGACGTCTTAACGGACAGGGGAGATGAAAATGTAGGGAGTGAAGTTGCTGCAGCTGCGGTGGTGGATGCTGGTGATGGCAGTGAAGATGGTAGCATGCACGCCTGTGTGTGCTTATGGTGAAGCAGTGTGCATTCACGGTGATGCGAGCAAGCTCCGAATGGCGATGTGGCCTATCACACCACACGCCCACGGTGGTGGAGGCTTGCTGCCACGGTTGAGGTTGGTGGTGGTGGAGCGGATGAGAGTGGTGCACTCTCTGCATAGTGATGAATCGGAGTGGAGGCTTCCTCTAAATGGCAGCCATTCCTCCTCCTTTGTAGCCATAGCTACAAAGATTTTGACATTCAAACAGGCCACCGTCGAGTGAATGTGCAGGAGGAGGAGGCGGAGACGGAGCGATTACCTGCAAAAAGGAGAAGAATAATAAAATAATTAGGATTATTTATACATAACTCCTTAACTTCTATGTTAATTAAAACAATGTATGCAATGCACCTAATTAATTAACTAATTGAATGTATGCAATCCTAGGTTAATTCTAAATGCATTTAGATATGGATGCCACACATGAAGTATGCACTTAAGGTAAAAATATGAATTAATTTAATTACATCCTAATGTATTCTATCTAAATGTTGAAATTAACTTAATGTAGAGGCACTTAAATACTCAAATAGCCCACAAATATGGGCTAATCACATACCCCCTTGTCTAGTTTTTGCTAGTCCCTAGCAAATCTAAGCAATAACCTAGCACTCCAAGTAGACTAGCCAACTCAATCGGTCTTCCTTTAGAAACATGTTAAGTTCATACTTTAGACCTAAGGTTCCCAAGTAGTTGCTAAGTTACTGACTAGGTCGGCTAAAGATGAGTTGCAGGCACAGGTTTCCCTGATTTCTAACTCTACCCTAGGATTTATTGATCCCCGAGATTAAAGCATCTGTGCATGTGCATTAGTCTAAGTTATTTGAGGTTGGTATGATTGCCAACCTAGAGAGGAAAAATGATTTTTTTTTTTGCATTTTTTTAATATATCTATTTTTTTGTTGATTCCTCTAAGTCTAACCTTGGATCAGTTATTAACACGATCTGTGTCGGATTCATTGTCCCCATCACCGTACCTTGAAGGGTGCCTAGCTTTCGATGCTTCGAGATAGCACCGCCCATAACGACCCCAAGAACTCCTGGCAATTGACACTTCGAGATAGTATCGCCCATGGATTTCTTAAGCGAATTCAGGCCTGTGGCAATCTGCACTTCGAGATAGGGTCGTCCATGGTACCTGAACCACACAATGCACTTACATGCCCCTAGTAGGATGAATATCCTAAGAGACAAGCGCTGAGGAGGTAACATGTTATCATCGCATCCTCAAGGTGAGTATATACTCCACCCCTCCTACAGTAGAAACTCTTCCAATCAAATTGTGTTTTCAAGCTTCTCCTAAGTCAAAACTAACTTTTCTTAAAGAAATGAATTAGGGTGATCACTTACTTACACAAGACCAAGTGTGTGTGAAATTTGGATGCTTAGGTTACATGGACCCGTAAACCAAATGGTAGAATAAGACTCCAAGTACTACCCAGCCTTTAACTCAATCTCTAGCTTTCCTTGGTTCGCAACTTAACTCCTACTTAAGTTTTTAAGTCCATAAAGGGCCCTAAGGGTCTAAAGCTAGTAGCTCACTTAGCTTGTAAAGTTCAACACCTAGAATCAACTTAGTCTAACCTAAAGTTCTGGTCTGCTTAAGAATGCAGGGCCCAGCCAGTTAAGCTCAATAATACAAATATATATATATATTTAAATCAATGCAAATGTATGCAATGCAAAATGCTTTAACAATATGCATATATGCACTATGTATAAATGCTATGTATATCCCCAAGTATACCCCCCCATGCCTAAAATTTGCAATGTCCTCATTGCATAGAAGGATATTACCTGGGTCAAAGATGGGCTATCATTCTTTTGTTAGCAGCCGAGTAGCCAAAGAACCTGCAAATCAGGTTCAAGGATCATAGAAATAGGCTCTAAAAATGAGCAAAGTAATGCTGGCCTAGAAAACAGGTAACCTAGGATGTTGGCGAGCTGATGATGAATCCCAATAGCAAACGCTCACCCAACCAAGATGGGAATGAAATCTTTCCAAGTCACCAGAGGAGGTTCTAAAGGATAAACTGGAATAACAACCTCCAAAGGGGTAGGGGGAGGATGACAAGGATCCTCCAAAAGAAATGGAGAAGGAAAAGTGTAAAGATATAACCCCAGGGTAATGGACTGACCATAGAAATCATCAATCCATACCTGATATCCCATTACAAGAGATATTGGTATGTTAAGCCCCCCAATCAAAATAGTAGTGAGCATATCTTTAAGCTAAGGATTGTCTAGAGTGTCTAAGCTTCGAGGTTGCAGGATGGCCATAGGAACTAAGGTGGGTCCAGTCGGCTCAGTGTCCATGCCTAACAACCTTTCCAGTTCTTTAATCGCATCCCTAGCATCTTTGGTAATATCATAAGTATCTACCTGCTCTTCATTAGTGATCATTTTTGCACATGGAGTCAAATTTTCATCTTCAGACATAGGCGAATCAGAGGATGACTCTGAATCAAATGAAGGCAGGTTGAAAGCAACAGATTTAGGGATTATCCTATCAATGTCATCCCCAGGTTCTTGTTCTTTACTCAAATCCTCCCCAGAGTCTATATGTGAATCCACATAAATCTCAGAAGTTGCTTCTAAATTTTCCATTATTTCATCATGAGGAGAAATATCATCAATGGTTGTACTAAGGAAACCTAATTTGGTCAAATTTGTGACATCCTCAGGAGCTAACTCTTCAAATAAGACATAATCACTCTTAGTGGCCCTCCAAATCTTGAATGTAGGTTCCTCATATAATTTATCCTTCTTCTCATCATACAATTCATCATATACCCGAGGTCTAGAATCATCTAAAATCTCAGCAGATCCCTTAAGGCACTCTATCTAGGGTAAATGGTTTACACTGGTAACATCGGACTCCTCAGATAGGTAAATTTCTTCAGGGTTAAGTTCCCTAAGGGTGGGCTTGAGTTCCATCTCGTGATCAGAAGGGAGGGTGGGATTAACAACTTGACTTTGACCCACTTCATCAAATGTGACGAAAATACTATCATCTGGGTTGAGGTCTTCCAATGGTACCATTATTCCCTTCCTTTGACTCCAATATAAATCAGGTGGATACTTAACATTATCATCATCTTCCTCGGGTTGCCACATTTCTTCATCCAATGCATAGCTACTTTCATATGTATCTTCCTCCCACTTAAGGCGTGGACCTCTCAAGGAAGTGTCATCTAGCAGGGAGGTTTCAAAATCAATCCTCGAAAAGTAGCTATTCTCGTTACATAATCCCCAAAATTTCCCTCCAACTTAGAGTGTGGCTCTCCCACGGAGATGCAACTAGCGTAGAGGAGTGCATTTCATCCTCAATGGGGTAGATTGGGTGGCTAATGGCTTCTTTTTCTTGTTGGCCTGCTCTCGAAGATTCTCCTAATAATTCAATCATTTCGTCTTGCATTTTCTGTATTTTCATCTTCAAGGAGGAGAGGTCATCATTTCTATCAGGAGAGAAGTTAGGCTCAGGCTTATAGTACCTAGGAGTGTCTGTCCAACCATTATAATCAATCAAGGAGGGTGGGTTGGGTGTTCCTATGGTGTGTGGGATATTGGGCAAGGCAAATCCCACTCCTAGGTTCTGCTTGCTAATTTGGGGCTTAACCAGGCCAATACTCCTATAATAGGAGTAAAATGGATTCCAATGATTGTCATTATGTCCATCAAAGGATGGACCATCTCAGCGTATGGGATCGAAGATTGCAGAGTGGGGGTAAGGGTATGGGCAAGATGTGAAAGGATGAAAGTCATCATGGTCCATTCTAACTCACACCACAATCAAATTCCCCAAGCAAATACAAATCAAAGGACTTTTTAGGTCTTTAATTAGTTAGGCTTTTGAGACCTGTAGGTGACAAATCAAGTTATCTAAATAGTTACGTGCCTACTTGTCGACCTACAATATGCCTAAGAAGACCTAACTGGGACTTAGGTGATCCTCCCTAAAGCCCAAAAAGTTTAGTCACCACCAAACACGGCAAAGAGGGATGCAAGTAGGGTTAACCCCTTCCTTTGAAGCATTGCTTTCGCGGTGCTTCTTAACTACCCTCAATCCACAAGGTTTGGAGGCAACTTCACCTTTGAACTAAAGTTCAGGTCACTTTAGACCCTAGTAATAGGAGGCTCTAGTCCTATCGATTCCAAACCTAAGGAGTGTCTAAAAGCATGCCGTGATGCAAGAGATATAAGTGTGCATACAGCGCAAAAGATTTTGAATTTTGAATCACACGGCAAGTTTGAAAATCAAGTCCTTGGATTTTAGTGTTCCTCCACAACTTAAAGTCCTTTTTCAAGAAAATATGTGACCACTTGTTAGATCTTTTCAATTCAATTAGGTGGTCTTGCAATTAAATCCAAATGCACATGCGTGAACAATATAGAATGCAAAGAAAGAGGATGTACCTTTCCTCCCTCAATCAGCAATGCAAGATGCATGCAAATGCAAACAAAATAAATCTAGAGGCTTCTCATTCACACCTAAATGGTCGTCCTAAGGCAGGCAGCTTCTAGCAAGCAGCTTATTTCTTTTTCTTTTTTGTTTAGCTACCTATGCACAAGAAAAGAAAATGATAAACAACCACAAAATAAAATAAAATAAAAACCTAGATCTAAAGAAAAGGGAACATACTCCCGAAAATTACCCATGTAGGGGCCTAAAACAATGATGGGGAACAAACCCCTAAAAATGTACCCCAGATCAAGGGTCTCAAACCAAATGTACAGTGAAAATTAAGTTCTAAAACCTAAATTCTATCTACTAAAAAAAAATCGATGGAGATGAAAATGATCACTCCAGATGTCCTCCTTTGGTGGAGAAAAGGCCCACCACAGTGCATCGAGCTCCTACCTTCAGAAATGGAGTTCCTAGTGTCCTCTGAGAATTGGAAATAAGGTCCACCTCGATGTAGCTGAGGCTGGTGCAACAACTTGTCAAACAGATATGAGTACCTCACACTAAAAAGATCGAAGTTAAATATGCCTCAAAAATAATGTGTGAACCAATAAATAAATAAATGTAAGTTTAACAGGCTCATTGCTTCCCCGGCAATGGTGCCATTTGGCGAGTCAATTTTCGCTTTCGAAAATGATGATTAAGAAGATTTATCGTTGTATTTCTAAGTGGTGGAAAATCAGCTAATCAAAATAATTAGAATTAAAATTAAATCACTCGAAGAAGAATGGGTGTATCCATAGGGAGGCAATGGCCTATTTAAACATGCTACAATTGAAATCAGATGTTCACTATTTGCTTCTCCCAAAAATCCAACTAAAATTCCCTTTAGATTAAGAAATCAATGTGAGATAAAATTGGAATCATATTTATGAGAAAGATAAAGGATATAATCATAAAAGTTAACATAATACGATATTCATAAAATAAAAATCCCCTCTTGCAAATCTATCACTGCCAAACATTTGCTCACTAATATGGTATAACATTTAACTTAGGTGAGGCTAATAAGATGGAAGAAGATATATAAAAGGAATGCAGGAGAAAAAGAGAAGAATAGAGGGGCAGGCCAACAAATGCCACAATATATCTTCCAATATTTAACTAAAAAGGTGAAGTTCTCAATGGCATGAAAATGTAATAACTAATTGAATGTTTCTTGTAGCAAAATAGGGGAGCACATTTCCCTTAGGTGTGCGTATGGAGCAAGGGATGGTCGGAGGGGAGGAACTCGTCAGAGGTCAAGTGGAGCAAGGGCTTCGCAACAGTAGCGGTGGCGAGTCACGAGGTGGCCAGAGGTGGGCGCTCTCAGGCGGGGAGGCCAGCAGTCGTGCGTCGACCTGTTGCTTCTGTGCGCTCTGTGGAGCTGCTGAATGTGCACGCGTAGGATGGATGCTGCACATAGTGCAGGAAGCCGCTGGAGGTGTTGTGCATGGTGGAGAGGGGCTTGCGGTGCTACGTGCTGGTGTGTGCTGCAGGAGGTGCAGCGCGTGGTTGGGCGGCGCTACAGCTAGCAGCTGCACACAGGTGGGGGCCGCACATTGGCTGGAAGCGAGGGAGACGCTGCTGGTGCGTATGTGCATGGATGGCCGCGTGTGGTGCACGTGGAGCAGCAGCCTGGACGATCGTGCGCAGTGTGGAGTTGGAGGTGGCCGCTGCTGCACGTGGGGATGGCGTGGCATTGAGTTCGTTTTTAGGTTCTTTTTGGTGGAGTGGAGGAAAAACAGAGGATGGGGAAGAAGATGAATAGTGGTGGATTTTGTTGAGGTGGAAGAGAAACAGAGGAAGAATGAAGAAGATGGAGGTGGTGCTGTAGGGGTTTTAGACATCTGGGAACATCCCCAGACATCTTAACGGACGGGGGAGATGAATATGTAGGGCGTGAAGTTGTGGTGGCTGCAGTGGTGGATGCTAGTGATGGCAGTGAAGATGGTAGCATGCACGCCTATGTGTGCTTATGGTGGAGCAGTGTGCATTCACGGTGATGCGAGCAAGCTTTGAATGGCGGTGCGGCCTGTCACACCACATGCCCACGGTGGTGGAGGCTTGCCGCCACGATTGAGGCTGGTGGTGGTGGAGCGGATGAGAGTGGTGCACTTTGTACAGTGATGAATCAGAGTGGAGGCCTCCTCTGAACGACAGCCATTCCTCCTCCTTTGTAGCCACAGCTATAAAGATTTTGAAATTCAAACAGGCCACCGTCGAGTGAATGCTGGATGAGTGAATGCGTAGGAGGAGGAGGTAGAGACGGAGTGGTTACCTGCAAAAGGGAGGAGAAGAAGAATAATAAAATAATTAGGATTATTTATACATAACTCCTTAACTTCTATGCTAACTATAATAATGTATATAATACACTTAATTAATTAACTAATCAAATGTATGCAATCCTAGGTTAAGTCTAAATGCATTTAGATATGGATGCCACACATGAATTATGCACTTAAGCTAAAAATATGAATTAATTTAATTATATCCTAATGTATGTTATCTAAATGTTAAAATTAACTTAATGTCGCGACACTTAAATGCTCAAATAGCCCACAAATATGGGCTAATCAACTATCATCATAAGAAACCTCTTCTTCATCTTCATTGTCTTCTTCCTCTTCATCATCATGAAGAATAGGTTCTTCTTCCGCCATTGGAGATGAAACATGAGATGGGTCTTGGAAATGCTTTTGCCTTCTTTCACTGTATTCTTGAGGAGCTTTAGGTTGAGTCCTCTTTTTTTGTTTAGGTTGTTGAGTGGAAGATGCAACATGGGAAGACTCAATGGAAAGAGAAAGGTCATGAAACTTGCATTCCATGTGACGAAAGGAAAAATTGTGATTGGTTAAATTTTGACCAATATAATTGAAAGTATTAATCATATTAGGATCAGTTTTAAACACATTAGACAGATTTACCCAAGGTGTTTCAGCTTCTGGATATGGATAGGTTATATGAACAAAAGCTGAGGATGATTTAGGAGGTGGATGAGAAGAAGATTAAGCATTTGGATCAACTTCTTCTTCTTCTTCTTCATCACTAGAGGATTCCACTGTAGCAAGTTTTACTCCTATTTTTTGGAGAGTGGACCATTTGAAATAGACCACTTTTATAAGCAAAGTAAAGTTAGAGAGATCAATTTTACTATTGATAAGAATGTGAGATACAAGAATATGAAGAGGAACAGCTGAAGCACGGTAATGAGGTCTTTAGAAGTGAATAAATACCATGTTCCAATTTACAAGAAAACTTGTTATAATAGCATAGATCAAGAGTAAAATGTCTATAGGGATTTTGTGAAATCCCAAGTACTTAGCCCTTAGGTTCCATGCTCAAATTCTGAATAGAACTCTAGCAAATAATGTCATGTTTGGGGCAACCAAGGATTTTCCGTGATAGTTTGGAAGCAAGAGTGTTTCATGAATTTTTGAAGTGGGGAATTTTTCCTTAAGAGTATCAAAAGCATGACCTTCATTAGGACATTGGGTTATAGTGGATAGAAATTTGGGTGTAACAGTTATCTTTTGTCCAAAAATGTTTGATGTTAAGACAAGACCTCGATTGTCTTATTCTTGGAGATTTGTAAAAAATAGACAATTAACATCAGGATAGACTCCAGGACCATCTGCAAAAAATGACTCATCAAATAAATGCATGAGGTTTTGTTCAAATAAACGAGTGGTGAAGTTAAAGAGTTGTAAAGAGAAGTCTTTCCACTCAACTGGCCTACAATGGTGAAGCTTTAGGCCCTTGTACTAATAAAACTTTGATTTTTCATCTTCATTGATGCAAAATTTGTGAAATGCATCTTGAGGTGCCTTTCCCTTACTCTTAGATTTAGGTGTCATCTGAAATCATGCAGAGTAGGAAACATAATTAGAAATTTAGAATATTTCCTTTCATGTGTGCATATAACAACACACTTAAGCTTGCATGTACCGATACTGGTGATTGGTATTGGTATTGGTGGGTTTCTGTTCCAACCAGAAATTTTAGTTAGTACCAGTACCTGCTCATTAAAGTAGGCATTGCTGCTCCCAGTGACTACCAGTACTGATGATGGGTACCGGTACCATCTGGTACCAGATGAGAAATAAGTGCAGCAGCAGGAATGGTCTTGAGAAAAAGAAAAAATAAGATGTAGAATGGCTTAAGATAACAAGCTCTACTTGGGGGACAAGATTATACCTAGAGTAGAAGCTTGGAGGTAATCCTTCTTCTTCTTTGCTAGGGCTCAGAGTGGCTCTTGAGAGGAGAACTAGGGCTTGCAAAGGGTGAAATAAGGCAAGTGATTGCATTTGGCCTCTTTTATATGGGATGGGTCATGTGCTAGTTACATGACTACTTAAGTGGTTGAGAAAATATTTCAATCAACAACTTAGGTGTTGAAAAATAATGTAGTCAACAACCTAAGTTAACCAACCATATTGCAAACAATACCTTGATATTTCCAGTCATATGGAAATATTACAATTTACCCCTTTTTTAGCAATAGTGGGTAAATTGCAGTTAGATCCTTAGGGAATTTTGTAATTGCAATCAAGTTATTAAGCAATCAATTTGTTAATTTTGAATTTCTTTTATTGTACAAAGTCCTAACCTTCTTCTTATAAAGCAGAATCTCTTTGCTGCAAGTGGTTTTGTAAAAATATCTGCCCATTGATTTTGAGTGTCTACAAATTCTAATTGTATGGAGCCTTGAAGCACATTATCTCTAAGGAAATGATGTCTAACATCTATGTGTTTGGTACGCGAATATGTACCAGATTTTTGGATAAATTTATTGTGCTTGTATTATCACATAAAATTTTGAATTGCGCAAAAACTAATCCAAAGTCGGAAAAAGTCTGTCTCATCCAAATGACCTGAGAGCAAGCAAGTGAAGCAGCAATATACTCTTCTTCAGTCGTAGAAAGTGAAACACAAGTCTGTTTCTTAGAGAACCATGAGACTAAGGATTCTCTAATAAAATGACATGTACCACTAATGCTCTTTCGGTCTGTCCGACTCCCTGTATAGTCTGCATCACTATAGGATAGTAGGTCTAATGTTTGTGCTTTAGGATAAAAAAGGCTAAGGTCTCTTGTGCTATTTAGGTATCTAAATATTCTTTTTACTGCATTAAAATGAGATTCCTTGGGTTCGGATTAGAATCTCTCACACAAACATGTAGCAAAGAGAATATCAGGTCTAGAGGCTGTAAGGTATAAAAGTGAATCTATCGTACCCCAATATTTCTTTTCATCTACCCTCTTGCTGGATAAATCTTCACCAAGAGAAGTAGATAGAGCAATTAGAGTCTCTTTTCCATTTACGTTTTCAAAGTCAAACTTCTTGAGAATTTCAAGAACATATTTAGCTTGACTAATGTATATACCTGTGTCTAATTGTTGAATTTGGAGTCCTAAAAAGAATCTGAGTTCACCCATCATACTCATTTCAAACTCAGTCTTCATAGTCTCAACAAAATGCTGACACAGGGACTCCTTTGTTGATCCAAATATAATATTGTCAACATATATTTGAACCAACAGGATGTCATCTCCTTCTTCCTTAACAAAAAGAGTTGAATCAACAACCCCAATTCTATATCCATGCTGGAGAAGGAATGACTTAAGCCTCTCATAGCAGGCCCTGGGAGCTTGTTTAAGTCCATATTATTGAGCTTGTATACATGCTCTGGGTGTGCTGGGTCCTCAAACCCAGGAGGCTGATGAACATAAACTTCTTTCTTAATGTAGCCATTAAGAAAAGCACTCTTGACATTCATTTGATATAACTTGAAGCCCTTTGCACTTGCAAAAGCAAGTAGCATCTGTATGGACTAAAATCGAGCAACAGGAGCATATGTCTCATCTAAGTCAATACCCTCCTGTTGGTTATAGCCTTGAGCTACAAGTCTGGCTTTATTCCTGATTATTAAACTAGATTTATCCAATTTATTTCGGAACACCCACTTGGTTCCAATGATGGAAATACCCTCAGGAGCGGGTACCAAGTTCCATACATTGTTCCTTGTAAATTGGAGTAGCTCCTGCTACATAGCTACAACCCATGATTCATCCTTTAATGCTTCATCAACTTTCTTGGGTTCAAGTTGAGAAACAAAGGCATTAAGGACAAAATCGGCTCTATAATGAGATCAGGTTTTTACACCTTGTTCAATATCACTTATAATTTGACTTTGAGGGTGATCCTTGTGGTGGACCCATTCTTTTGGAAGATCATGTACATTCCGAGAACCTTCCATTTTCAATACATCGATGAAGGGGGTATCTTCATCATCAGAATCTAAATGATTTGGTTCAGGTTCTCCTAAGTTTGTTTCTTCAAATGGAACATGCAGGGATTCTTCAGTAACAAAAATTATTTTATTAAAGACTCAATAGGCTTTGCTTCTAGTTGAATAGCCAATAAAGATGCGTTCATCACCTTTAGCATCAAACTTATCAAGTCGATCTCAGGTGTTTAATAAATAACATTGACTTCCAAACACCCTGAAATATGAAATCCTAGGAGACTTCTCATAGTAAAGCTCATATGGAGTTTTCATAATAATAGGCCTTAAGAGAGTTCTATTAAGAACATAACCTGCCGTATTAACTACTTTACCTAGAAATATTTTTGAAGCCTAGACTCTAAGAGCAAAGTTCGGGTGCATTCTTGGAGAGTGCGATTCTTGTGCTCCACAACACCATTCTGAGATGGTGCTTGAGGAATGAAAATTCATGGGTTATGCCAGAATTGACACAAAAACTTGAAAATTTTTCATTTTCAAATTCACCCTTATGATCAGTCCTAAGTCTAAGAATTGAAGATGATTTTTCCTTTTGAAGTCTTGGAGCAAGACTTAGGAAGGAATCAAATGAGTCATCCTTATGTTTCAGGAAGATGACCCAAGTGAACCTTGAGAAGTCATCAGCAATAACTAGGTAAAATTTTGATCCATTTAAGCTCTCAAATCATGTTGGCCCAAATAAATCAAGGTGTAACAACTCTAATGGTCGTGTGCTTGAAACTAAGTCTTTTGATTTGAAAGAAGCCTTATGCATTTTTCTGAGTTTACAAGATTTACACAAAGCATCCTTTTTATAAGTTAGTTTGTGTTACGAACGCCTTCCAAGATGTTTTTTTTTAAGACGTTTGGGAGGTGGCCCAGACGTCTGACCAGACGTCTGGAACCCCTTCTAGACGTTTGGGATCTATTTTTTCTGTGGCATGCGGGGCTGCGTCTGCGCGCAAGCGCTCACAGACCTGCAACCGCCGCACCTTCCCCCTTTTTCCCTCTCTCCTCCTGCAGGCGCAGACTGTGCTCTCTCTCTCTCTCTCCCCGTGCGGCCTTATAAGGCCCTCACCCTCTCCCGCACTCTCATCTCCTCCGCTTCCTTCATCTTCTTCCAGCAGGTGCGAGAGTGCGAGCGTGAGCGAGCGGCGGCAGCGGCAGCTGCGGCGAGTTGTGGGAGGAGGTGTTGCGCGAGGGAGGAGACGCCCGACCGTGAGGGCTCGAGCTTGCCGGGGCAGCTAGAGCTGGCTGGAGGGGGAGCCGCAGGCGTGGAGAGTCGCTTGAGGGCTGCTGCAGCTCGAGCAGTAGGCCGACGAGGTGCGGCGCGACCGTGCGTCGCGGGCGGAGAGCGAGTCGAGCTCTGATTCTGAAAATTTTTCCAGAATCAGACGTCTGGGCTTCCAACCAGACGACGGTGACGTCGTCTGGAGGTCTGTCCAGATGTTTGGCAAGTGAGTTATTTTGGTCCTTCTTCCTTTTCTGTGATCATTTGTACTGAGAACGAGGAGTGGGTACGTGCAGGTTCTGAGATTCGCCATCCAACGCTAATCAAACGTCTGGCCGCAGTGCCAGACGACGGGAAGGACTTCCAGACGTCCGAGATGACCATCGGACGTTTGGGAACTAGGCCAGACGCCCCCGCAGGCTTCTGGACGTCTGAGAGACTACGCAGAACAAAGGTACCATCTGACCCACATTTTAAGACGTCTGGAAGAGGTTCCAGACGTCTGATTTTGGACTGTTTCGTCGTTTTCGACCCGTTTAGGGCCCGTTTGGAGTCCGTTTTTCACGTTTCAAGTTGCGATCTTTTCGGAATAAGATCCTCTACCCGTTTCCAGTAATTATATACTATTCTAAGAAACTCCTTATGTTTGATCCTTGTGATAGGACCCCATTCCATTGTAGTCCCGGGGGTTGCGGAGGCGCGCGGGATTTCCGACCACGCCCCCAGTACTTCCGTTGTAGCCGGTAGAGTGGCTTTAGAAATTATTAACATAATTTGTTACAATTATGGAACAATTAATAGAACCTAGGGCATTGCATGAATCATAGGAATGTGAAACCAGATTGAATGATAGATCCTAGGGTATTGCATGAATCCTAGGGCTGGAAAACTAGATTGAATGATAGATCCTAGGGTGAGGCATGAATCCTAGGGCTGGAAAACTAGTGAAAATAATATAGATATTGCAGTCTTGGAAACTGTGGAAAGGAAATAATAGCTGCCTGTAAATTGATTTAACAGCTGCCTGTTATGAATAAATGAACATGATTGAGAATATGGGTTGTATGAACGTGAATCTGAAAGGGTGAAACCTGAATGTGCTGAGTTAAAAGAGCTGGAACCCTACGGGGAGTTAGGAGTAGAACTCCTGGAAAGAGAATGAAATGGAACTGAGAAGGAAAGATGTGGAGGTGTGTTGTCTCTTGGGTATGTAGTGCCAGGGGAAGCACCTGTTACCTGCTTAGTGCAGAGCGGAGCCAGCCGCCCCAGGGACCCGGGGTTAGGTCTGGCCACTTTGTACCAACTTGTTGGCCCTCGTGTACACAATACCGAGGAGAGCTACTAGTGTAAAGCGAGTACTAGCTACCCCACGGTCCCCGGGGTTCTGCTAGCTCACCTACACCGACTTGTTAGGCCCACTGGGTGAACTAGGGTAGTCAAGCGAGGGTGCGTGGACTGTGGAGGGGCAAGGCCCCTGTTTGGATACTGTGGAGGGGTTGGACCCCTGTTACTGAGAGGGCTCTGCCCTATACTGGTTCCGTGCTGTGCTTTGGGTGCACCCGTTAACGGAAACGACTGACCGCGTGCCAATGCAGGGTGGCTACCCGTACGTTTACTGCCGTGCCGTAGTCACCGTTACGTCTGTCAGTGACCTTGGGGTGGTTGATTGAGAGTAGGATCACCACGGGGGACTCTCCCAGCCAGGAGAGCACCACGTGTTACTTCTACTCTTCGGAAAAGACTGCAATCAAAATCGTTCCCACGAGGAACATTCGAGATCAAGTGAAGGATCTGAGAAATAGATAAATTGTGAAATAATAGAAAGACGTAAATAAAGGAAGAAAGAAAATAAAATAGCTACTGTACACTTTACTGCTTCTTTAGTTTAGCTGCCACTCTACTCAGCATTTCGCTGACGTGTTACACTCGTTACTTTTCAGGACCAGGTGTTGCGCAGCCAGGGTCAGCAGCTGCAGAGGACGCTGGGCCGAGTAGGGTCCAGTAGAGTTACCACTGTTCTTTTGTGCCCTTTTTGTTCCACTGTAGTGAGTAGTTCTTGTTACTCTCTGTACTTTTCTTTACTTGTAGTTCATGTTATGTTATAAATGTTGTTCTACTGTTATGGTGGTACATGCTGTAGTAGTTCTTTTTCTTACTGCTGTATTTTGTTACTGCTAGTTATATTTCATGTTGAATGTGGTTTATTTTACTTCTCTTCTGGTTACTTCCTCGTTGGACGACTAGGTCTTGGGATTAGTCGAGTCGGTCCGGTTCTCTTGTCTCGTAGGGACTCGGGAATCGGGTCATTACAGTTTGGGCAGGCCCCTTACTAACTCATTTTTGGCTAACTTATTTAGATATTTGTGATTAATGTGACCTAGCCTACGGTGCCATAGATCTAGTTCAACATGAGATGAAAGCAGACATTTTACAAATTTCTCTTGTGAAAAATGAAGAGCATAGATATTTTCACATCTAAGACCTTCAATTAAAACTGTGTTTATTCCCTCTTTTAATACTTTAAAACCAACTTTAGTAAATAATACATCACATCCATTATCACATATTTGACTAACATTATACAGGTTATGTTTTAAATTTTCTACTAAAAGAACACTACGTACCTGCTTAGAGGAATTACTTATTATACCTTCACCAATAGTGCGACAATGTTTGTTGTTGCCCAACTTGACGTGTGATGAGAACCTTATCATGAGCCCTAACTAGCTCATTTTGACCTAAGAAAGAGAATAAGAGCTCCTACATAACCAAGAGAAGGGCTTAATTCAAGGAATAAGTGTTCTGAGAAGAAAATATGAAATAAAGGTTAAAATTGTAATTTTACCATTGCAGTAGATAAACAGGATTTCTCAAAGGTAAAACATAGGTCAAATGGTCTGAATAAGATAAAAAGTGGGTTGGTTCAATTAGAAATGGGTTCATGTGCAATCTAGGAATTAAATGACATTCTGTAACCCCAAAACACACCTACTTAATTTAATAAGGTCCTAGTCAGGATAAAATAAAATAAACCCTTTAAAATTCATGGAAAAATATTCCCTAGGGTTTAGAACCTTCAAATTGGCATTTGGAACTTATTTTGACCTAGATTGGGGTCCTAGCTCATCAATTGACCTAATTTGGATTTTTATGCAAAATATCCAGTCAAATGTGGTTAAACCTAAAATTCTATTTCACCATTGGATTCCTTAGGTCAAAATTAGGTTTGTACCAAAATTTGGACCTAAGGGGAGGTCATCTTGACCTACTTTGCAAATTAGTACACCCAATTACATTTTGGTCCCTATCTTTTGAAATCCATTGCACAGACCCCCCTAACTTCCTCGCCACTCTTACAAATAGGTCCCTCCACCATTAATGGGGAGAAATCCTACTCCGACGAGGAATGGAGGGGGAGTACTCTCTGATTCCTCAGAGATCTCCTCCCAGATTTAGAAGGGAGATTCTTTGAGGAATTCCCTTCCATCTAAGCTCGATCCTAATCTCTGATTTGCACCCAACCTCTCGTGTGAACGCATGAGAGATTTGGGTCTCTAACTGATTCCATCTCCGGTGAGGATTCGTGTGCTTGGAAGCTTGTCTTCCAAGCACAGGAACCCCTACCAGCATCTATAAAAGGATCCTCAACCCTGGCCTCACCTCCTCAGCTCGACTTGGCCAGAGATCCACCTGAATTTCTTCTTCATCTCCTCTAGTCAAGTGGTCCAGTGAGCTCCGGTGAGCCTCCCTCCTCTTTCTCGTCGCTCTGCCACAATACCAGTGGCAGAGCCGCCCTCACCATCTTCCTTCGCGTCGTGCAACACCTGCGCGAGCATCTCTAGCCCCGTCGTCGCCGTCGTCTCCCTCCACTGGATACCTTCTTCTCCGACGACAGCTGGTACTTCCAGTCGCCATATCTACCCCTTCATCCACTTAGTTAGGTTAGAATCACTCGTCTCTATCCCCTCTTCAATTCCTCTCAATCTATTTCACAAATTACCCCTCAACAGTCACTGTCCACCGCCATCTTCCCCATCTCCAGCCAACCTCCGACGAGATGCATCCGTCACTCCACGCCTCCACACGTCTCGCCATCAACCTCAACACCTCTACCACAGTCCATTGAACACTTTCCACCCACTCACAGACCGCCACACGTACTCCACGCTTCCACTGAACACACCCACTCACACGCTCACAGTCCGACCTAGGCACGCATGCCTAGGCCGGTCTGAGCCACGCCGACCCTCACCTCACCTTCGTCGTGACACGACGAAGGTTCTCTTATGGTCTGAAAGAGCCGCAAGGCTCCTTTTGTGTCGTGCAGGGTAGAGCTCCCGTTCGCCATTAACGAGCACTCGAGCTTGCTTGTTCTTCAGTTGCAGGAAGCAAACTCCAGAATTCAGGGTCCCAGGCTACGCAGATTGTGGGCGAGAGTGAATCCAGCCTGAGAGCAAGTGCCGTGAGACTTGCAGCTGCATCTATTGTGAAGTCACTCTCCTGCAGTTGTCAGCAGAAGCGGGTGGGACTTTTAGTCCCACCTCGGTAAGTCTTGAGTTCTTTGAGTGGTTTAAGATGATTTTCTGTTCTTCCCTATTTGCCTCGAAATCACTGGGTGAGGTCCCTCACCTATCACGCCTCATCCGCGACATCTCCCCCGCGGACCTGGCACCCGACTCGATTAACCTACTGAGCACTCCTCGCACACCACATCCACGTCGGTGTGCCTGGACCAGGGCACGCGACCGACCCGATAACCCGGCTCTGGGAGAGCGTACCGAAGAGAGATACATAGAGAGAGACGCGAGGGTGGGTAGAGGGGTAGGTTTTGCTCTTCGGTGTTGTGTGTGCAGGGAAGAAGGAAAGAAGCCAAAGAGAAGAGGAAGTCAGAGGAGAGTTAAGGCTGAAGGAAGCTAAGGCAGAAGCCAAGGAAGAAGAAGAAAGGTTGAAACCAAGGGAAGCAGAGCTAAAGAAGGCTAAAGGAAGAAGAAGCAAGAAAGAAGAAGAAGAAGACCCACAGTGGAAGAAGGTGAAGCTGACACTTAGCCGCAGACAACCAGTAGAAAAGAGAAGACTTAAGAAGGAAAGGCAGAAGACAGAGGAAAATAAGGAGGAAGAAGAAAGGAAAAGCTAGAAAGAGCTACAAAGAAGAAACAAGGAAGAAGAAGCAGACGGCCAAAGACCAAAGAGGAAAAGAAGAAAAAAAGAAAATCAGGGAAAGACAGAAAGAAGAAAAAGAAGAGAAAGCAGACAGGAGAAGAAATAGGAGAGAAGAGAGATCTTTTTAAGACGTCTGATCCCATGATCAGACGTCCAATTTCTCTATTTTGCCACATTTGACTCAAATTCTTGCATTTATATTCTGAATTAGGTTTTGAGTAATTCTAAGTGTTCAATTACATTATTGAGATTAGTGAATAAATTCCATTTGCTCCCTGTGTTCGACCTCGGATACTTAGGCTTTTAAGTAATAAATTTTTATTTGTTGTCAACGCTTGGTCACTTATACTATGACACAACTGATTGTTAAAACATGATCAAGTGGCTGCCAACATTTCGGCACTGTTGCCGAGGAGCAACGCGCAATTTATCACTAATCTCTGCATGCTTTTTACTATATTGAACACTAACTTGCCCTATTTATTTTATTGTGCTCTTGCAAGGTACTTCACGAGAAGATCCCTCCCACAAGTCAACTACTCCAGGGCAGGTAATCTCTTTTCTTCCTTAAACCATCCCCTAATCCTTGAATGACAAAAGGAAGCAATTAATTTAGGTATCAGTTGCCTTCTTTCTATAGTAATCACCATCTTTAAGGCAAACATTTCCTGATTTTGTGAAAAATTTTCAAATCTTCTTGAAGTTGGAGCGATTCTTTCTAAATCTTATCCCACAAAATTCCTGTGCCTAATAAAAATCACGCTTAAATCCCCGCGGACAACACATTTCTTGCTTTTAAGTCCAAAGAGAACCTTTTTCAAGAAGAAAAGAGGATTGGACATAGAACCAAATTAGGGTTTCTACAGTAGGGTCTTGGAGTGCTAGTTCACACATTCCTGTATAAATGGAAATAAACCCTCCCACATCAGTGCGTTAACCAAGCCCTTGATTGAAGAGATCTAAATAAAACAAACCTTAAAAATTGAGCTCTAAAATCCCTTGAATCTTAAAAAAATCTTTGACCTAATAAACTGGGAGTCAAATCAAGGTGATCTCTAGGTCCCAAGCCTAGAATCATTCTGCCATCTTTAGGATAGGTCAGGTAAAGTTGACCCCTTGGGTAAACCAACCTTCAAATTAGGTCACAACATCAAAACAACTAAAGTTCAAGTGAGAACCCTAAAGCACCTTTGAAATACAAGTGGTAGACTTAAGAGGTCAAGGTCCCCATTCTGGTCTACCTGGAATCTCAGTGACAAGAGATGTTGGGTGGGGAAACCCTGTAACCCGTGGGGACGCTCTACCGTGTAGGGGTCTTTACGGGACTCTCCCTCTATGACTACCCAGGTAATTCTTAGGTGGACGACCTTCTGATCTAGGGGTATCATCTGCCTCAAACCTCCATAGTCATCCAAACGTCTTTGGGTGCCTTGAGTGGGTCAAAAAACATCTCCAGTCCCTCATCTTTTCTCCTTAGAGCACACACATACATTTTCAGTGGGACTCTTTATTCAGATCTAATCGCTTCATAACTTGATTCTACATCTTGATTCAAACTCTGATTCTACATCTTGATTCCACCACCTGATTCAAATATGCAGCCAAACCACTTAGGACTACCATTCAAGAGACCTAAATATCGGAGATCCATGAGAGATAGGATGATTGAGGATGCCCTAAAATTCTATGAAAAAAAAGACAAAACCTCAACACCAGTAGAAAACATTCAAGTTGATGTCCTAACAACCACAACCTTTATCATAACTTGTGCTCAAGTACTATTGGCAGAAGCCACAAAAGGATCAACCCGAGACTTGCTCATCATAGGATACATTGAGATAGAAAAATTGCACAATCTTGAATACCTTCAATGCATGACAAATCCTCAACTTTGGGAGCAACACCAGAATGATCTTGAAAAATGGGAAGAGATAATGAGATTATTAAAACAAATTATTGACCAGAAATACCCGTATATGCCACAAACTGAGGATGAATCATCTTGGGACAACATCGAGGATCAATCTGATCTCAGGATTGAGGCACAAAAAGGTTGTGGATTCTCAACCCAGATGGAGTACAATGTGCCTGATATTGAGGAAGGTTGGGAATCTCCAATTGCAGGAGAACACAATGTTGAGCCCACTCTAGACCATGAATCACCAAGCTTAGAACCCCAAAACTCCTGCAATAATGAGAGTAGAACTGAATCTCTCGAGGGTGTAAATTCTGCCCCTTATTCTGATAAGGTGACCCTAGAAGGTTATTCGGACCTAGATTCTAGTGATTCAACCCACATCCTAAGCCCAAAATCTAGATCTGAAACCTATTGGGAAGATTTCAAGGCCCCATATGAGGAAGATCAATTTTTCAATGAAGGATATGATTTTGGGCCTTTATTTTATGAATATCCCTCGCCAACATCCTTAGAGGAACCAATCGATTTTTCGGAAGTCATGCCAATTTATGATACAGAAACTAAGGAGTTGGACGAGTGGGGTTTCAATTGGGTCTGTCCTACTAGCTTGGAACATGTGCCTCTACCAGATAAGGACACCTTTTTAAGCTCAGAATTGGCATTTAGGATAGACCCTAGATAGGCTGTTGAATCTACAACATATGATTTATTCTATGGTGGAACTCATGATATTGAATCTCATTCAGATTTTGATTCTTGCAAACTCTCTGACGATTTCGAATCTGACCATAACATCGGAGAAAATCTGCTTCCTGATTATAACAAGCCAATCTACGACCTCAGCTCACATGACTCATTCTCTAACTCCGATTTTCAAAGTTACTATGAGGACTCTCTACATGAGACCACCTGTCATTCCTTTCTAAAAGAGACCTCAGACACGATTCTCATTGAAGCCACCTCTTCCACACATACAAAATCAATCAATACCCATTCTCTACCCTGACCTGCAACCAGACTCAATTTCTATTCTGATTCACCTCTCACTGAGCCGTTTACAGATGATTCAACTCCACATCTATAAGGGGAATCAGGTATCGATCAGACAAAAAAATATGATCCATCATTCTCTGATCACCTCTGTAGGGTTTCCACACCATGCACTGATTATTTTCAGAACCCTACTCTGACAAGGCTGATTCGACTCAGCCCAAACTCGAGTTTTCACTTCCATATCCATCCGAGCCACATTGCATATGGTGGGTTTTGCATCTGTTGATCTACATCTATCAACCCACCAGACTGATTGGGTTTGGACTACATCATCAGCCCACTGATCTTAACAAGCACCTGGTTGGACCAACCAAGCTCTTAATCAAGGTTCTTGTTTTACAAAACTCCACTGATTTGACCACTCCTTCTCCACTCCATTTTTTGCTCGGTTGAAGGCGTTGAATTTAGCGCTTAATGGGAGGCAACTCGTCATTCCAAAAACAGAACCCGTCTGATCATCTATCTGTACTCCACGTCCATTGCACCTTGAGTTCAGCCTTAGACAGTTGATCCCACCTCTAGTACACGTACCAGAACTTGAAATCATCCTCATTAGTCATTTTCGACCCGTTCACCCACTCGATGTATCCTGTTCTAAGTCCCTGACCTCAACACTATTGCACACCATCCGTTTACAATGAGGACATTGCAAAACTTAGGCATAGGGGATGATAAAGTGCATACATACAGAACTAAGAAAAAGTCAGAAGGATTCTCACAAAAAATTCACATATGTTAAAAACACAAAAAAATTGAAAAATTATAAAAAAGAACAAAAAATGGAGGGAGGAAAATTTGTGAGCTACATAATTATAAGGAGGAGAAAAAGAGCAAAAATGACAAAAAGGAGCACAAAATGAAAAATAAAAAAGAGATAGTCATTAGTAAGAGATTAAGGAATTAACCAAAGTTCTAGATCACATCAAGAAAAAAGAAAAATGAAAGAAAAGTGCTAAGGAGACACAAAAAGAGATTAGCAGGAACGTTGATCTTAGGCCTTTTGGGTTAGACTCTTAGGCTTAAAAATTCACGTACCCGCTAAGATCTAGATAATCCTCAAGAGGTTGGGGAAAATGCGAAGCTTAAGTATTAAGTCTAACGCTTAGGAAGTATTCGACCTTGTTAACTGACCTTCGATTTGCGGGATTCGGTAACCTAAGCACCCCAATCCACACACAGTCTGGTTCAGTGCGCATAAATATCAAAATCGTGCAAAAAGTGTTTCAATGTTATGAAAAAGTCGCCTAGATTAGGAGCGGCCGATCAACACAAGTTGATTTGGACGAGTTTCCAGCGTGGAGAGGCGGGAAATTCCCCTTGAAGCTGCGTAACAACATATCGTCTCCTCGGTGCTTGTCACCTAGGATATTTAAATATCCTACTGGGGGCATGTAAGCACTCTACTGGTTCAGATACCATGGGCGGCATTATCACAAAATGTTGATTGCTAGGGTCTGAATTCGGCCACGGAATGCCATGGGCGGGATTATCTTCAAATCTCAAAAGCCAGGGTTCTGGGGTTTGTCATGGGCAGTGCTATCTCGAAGCATCAATTGTCAGGGACCCTTGAGGATTGATGATGGGGACGATGAATTCGATACAGACCGTGTTGAGAAGCCAATCCGAAGCTAGAAATAAAAAGAAAAGAGAGAGAAAGCTCTCCAAACAAATAAATCCTCTATCCCACTCTTACAAAAATGCACTGCAAACTGAACCTAGGCTAAAAATGTCTCAAGCACGGGTGCTTTAACCACGAAATCCAACAAACCCTAGGATAGTTTCTGTGGGCCTTAAAAACCTTTGCGGAAGACTGATGATAAAGCGGGTCAGGTCCGAATTTTGGTTGGTACTTGAATACCTCTAGGCCTATTGTCGGCATTCTGACCTAATCAACAAAAGAAAAAGAAAAGCACTTATCATAACTAGTAACAGACACTCAGGGTCTAGAACAGAAGTTAAAACCTTGAAATTTTGCTAAGAGACTAGCAAAAGCTAGGCATGGGGGTATGATGAGAACCTCATCATGAGCCCTAACTAGCACATTTTGACCTAAGAAAGAGAATAAGAGCTCCTACATGACCAAGAGAAGGGCTTAATTCAAGGAATAAGTGTTCTGAGAAGAAAACATAAAATAAAGGTTAAAACTGTAATTTTACCATTTCAGTACATAAACGGGATTTATCAGAGGTAAAACATAGGTCAAATGGTCTGAATAAGATAAAAACTGGGTTGGTTCAATCAGAAATGAGTTCATGTGCAATCTAGGAATTAAATGACATTCTATTATCCTAAAATAGACCTGCTTAATTCAACAAGGTTCTGGTCAGAATAAAAATCAAATAAACCCTCTAAAATTCATGGAAATATATCTCCTAGGGTTTATAACCTTCAAATTGGCCTTTGGAACATATTTTGACCTAGATTGGGGTCCTAGCTCATCAATTGACCTAATTTGGGTTTTTGTGCAAACTATCCAGTCAAACGTGGTCAAACTTAAAATCTAACTTCACCATTGGATTCCTTAGGTCAAAATTAGGTTTGTACCAAAATTTGGACCTAAGGGGAGGTCATCTTGACCTACTTTGCAAATTAGTACATCCAATTACATTTGGTCCCTATCTTTTGAAACCCATTGCACAGACCCCCTAACTTCCTCACCACTCTTACAAATAGGTCCCTCTTCCATTATTGGGGAGAAATCCTACTCTGACGAGGAATGGAGGGGGAGTACTCTCTGATTCCTCAGAGATCTCCTCCCAGATTTGGAAGGGAGATTCTTTGAGGAATTCCCTTCCATCTGAGCTCGATCCTAATCTCTAATTTACACCCAATCTCTTATGCGAACACACGAGAGATTTGGGTCTCTAACTGATTCTGTCTTCGGCGAGGATTCACGCGCTTGGAAGCTTGTCTTCCAAGCACAGGAACCCCTGCCAGCATCTATAAAAGGATCCTCAACCCTGGCCATACCTCCTCAGGTCGACTTGGCCAGAGATCCACCTCAACTTCTTCTTCTTCTCCTCCAGCCAAGTGGTCCAGTGAGCTCCGATGAGCCTCCCTCCTCTTTCTCATCACTCTACCACAATACTAGTGATAGAGCCGCCCTCATCAACTTCCTCTGTGTCGCACAACACCCGTGCGAGCATCTCTAGCCCTGTCGTCGCCGCCGTCTCCCTCCACTGGATACCTTCTTCTCTGGCGACAGCAGGTACTTCCAGTCGCCATCTCCCCCCCTTTTTCCACTTAGTTAGGTTAGAATCACTCGTCTCTATCCTCTCTTCAATTCCTTTCAATCTATTTCACAAATTACCCCTCGACAGCCACTGTTGACCGCCATCTTCCCCATCTCTAGCTAACCTCCGGTGAGACGCATCCGTCACTCCACGCCTCCACACGTCTCGCCACCAACCTCAACACCTTTGCCACAGTCCACTGAACACTTTCCACCCACTCGCAGACCGCCACACGCACTCCACGCTTCCACTGAACACACCCACTCACATGCTCACAGTCTGACCTAGGCACGCACGCCTAGGCCGATATGAGCCACGTCGACCCCTGCCTCACCTCGCCATGACACGGTGAAGGTTCTCCTGTGGTATGATAGAGCTGCAAGGCTCCTTTTGTGTCGTGCAGGGTAGAGCTCCCGTCCGCCATTAACGAGCACTCGAGCTTGCTTGTTCTCCAGCTGCAGGAAGCAAACTCCAGAATTCAGGGTCCCAGGCTATGCGGATTATGGGTGAGAGTGAATTCAGCTTGAGAGAAAGTGCTGCGAGACCTGCAGCTGCATCTAGTGTGAAGTCACTCTCCTGCAGTTGTCAGCAGAAGCGGGTGGGACTTTTTGTCCCACCTCGGTAAGTCTTGAGTTCTCTGAGTGGTTTAAGTTGATTTTGTGTTCTTCCCTATTTGCCTCGAAATCACTGGGGCGAGGTCCCTTACCTATCACACCTCGTCCGTGACATCTCCCCCGCAGACCTGGCAGCCAACTCGACTAACCTACCGAGCACTCCTCGCGCACCACACCCACGCCGGTGTACCTGGACTCGAGTGCGCGACCGACCCGATAACCCGGCTCTAGGGGAGCGTACCGAAGAGAGATACATAGAGAGAGAGACGCGAGGGTGGGTAGAGGGGTAGGTTTTGCTCTTCGGTGTTGTGTGTGCAGGGAAGAAGGAAAGAAGCCAAAGAGAAGAGGAAGTCAGAGGAGAGTTAAGGCTGAAGGAAGCTAAGGCAGAAGCCAAGGAAGAAGAAGAAGAAAGGTTGAAACCAAGGGAAGCAGAGCTAAAGAAGGCTAAAGGAAGAAGAAGCAAGAAAGAAGAAGAAGAAGACCCACAGTGGAAGAAGGTGAAGCTGACACTTAGCCGCAGACAACCAGTAGAAAAGAGAAGACTTAAGAAGGAAAGGCAGAAGACAGAGGAAAATAAGGAGGAAGAAGAAAGGAAAAGCTAGAAAGAGCTACAAAGAAGAAACAAGGAAGAAGAAGCAGACGGCCAAAGACCAAAGAGGAAAAGAAGAAAAAAAGAAAATCAGGGAAAGACAGAAAGAAGAAAAAGAAGAGAAAGCAGACAGGAGAAGAAATAGGAGAGAAGAGAGATATCTTTTTAAGACGTCTGATCCCATGATCAGACGTCCAATTTCTCTATTTTGCCACATTTGACTCAAATTCTTGCATTTATATTCTGAATTAGGTTTTGAGTAATTCTAAGTGTTCAATTACATTATTGAGATTAGTGAATAAATTCCATTTGCTCCCTGTGTTCGACTTCGGATACTTAGGTTTTCAAGTAATAAATTTTTATTTGTTGTCAACACTTGGTCACCTATTCTATGACTCAACTGACTGTTAAAACATGATCAAGCGCTGCCAACAATGCATCCACTATTTTGGATTCTTGTTCACTTGATAAAGAGGTCGGAGTGTCCCATCATATGCTTGGAACACCCACTGTCTAGGATCCATTTGTCCTTAACATGCAAAATAGTTTATCAAATCTAATTTAGGTACCCATTTTCTTTTGGGTCCTTGATGGTTAGTACCCTTCAAATCCTTAGGTTTATTGAACACCTTTGTGTTAGATCTATAATTCTTAGGATTTTTGACCTTTTGATAAATCCATGCATGTCTAGGTGCATGTAACTTATTTTGTGTGTTATTTTTATTATTGAATTTGGTTTTTAAATTATTACAAAATTATGTATTCAACCTAGTTGTTGTTTTCAAATTATTCAATGTTCCCTCAAAATGTTCATAAATGTCCTCTAGTTCTACTATTTTTGCATGTAATTGTGAGTTAGTATCTTTTGCTATGTTTAACTCTATTTCTAAACAAGATTTTTCTACTTCTAGAGTCTTATAATTATCATGCAAGACCTTATTTTCCTTTTTAATCATCCTAGCTTTATGATATAACTCTTTATAAGATTGTAATAATTTATCAAAGGTAATTTCAGAATCTACCTTGTTTTCAAATTCGTCGTTGTTTGCCATCAAGTAGAGATGTGCAACCTCCGTTTCTTCAAATTCTTCGAAAGATGATTCCGTGCAGAAATCACTATCATCCCAAGTCGCTTTATATGCCTTTCTTGAGATCTTCTTTTTCTTCCAAGCGAGTTCTTTGTCCTTCTTTTCTTCCTTCTTCTTGATCATTGGGCAATCTTTTCGTACGTACCCCTTCTTCTTGCACTCAAAATAAACAATGTCATTTGAAAATTTATTGACTCTCTTACCTTATTTTTGGATAAATCTTCAGAATCTTCTTGTTAGAAGAGCAAGCTCCTCTTCTTCGTCGGAGTTGGAATCGTCGAAGTCCGCATCCTCCTTCATGGCTTTGAAAGCAAGCTCCTTCTTGCTTATAGATCTCTCTTGTTCTTCTTCATATTCTCCAATTGGACCTCATATGCCATGAGGCTTCCAATCAAGTCATCCAAGGGGAGAATGGATAAATCCTTAGCCTCTTGGATCGCTGTGGACTTTGGAGACCAATCACTTGTAAGGGATCTCAAGATCTTTCTTACAAGTTGTTCTTCCGTAAACTTCACTCCCAAATTCCTTGATGTGCATACATCTAAATAGCAAAAAATGTCTATTAATGCATGTTCTTAGTATCATATCACATCATGCATTGTAAATATTTCATAACATGCATCATCATGCATTTAGGTCAAATTATACAAATTGTATAGTAATTTTTTCTTTTTGGTGGCCAGGGACAGGGTGACTTTTAATTGGGCCTCGGATCAAAGACCCAACCGTACAGATCTGATAAGGGCGACGATTGGAGTTCAACGACTCCAAGATCACCCCGATCAGACTTCTGTAGCATCAGATATAATCCGAGGAAGGTCAGAGATCAAGGGCCAAGAAGGTGTCAATCCGCACTTCAGATGACAAATCTAACCACACGGATGGGTTCGGATCGGTGATCGCTGCCTAACAATGCAAAAATTGACCCAATCCGACATCCGTGGCACCTTCTACAAGTCACAGAAGATGGACGGTCAAGATGGCGCCATGTGGCGTCATCTCGGTCGCCCAAACTGGCCCAGCTAATACACAAGGATTCGTCGCGCGCTCTCTCTCTCTCCTCAACACAAGATCAAATTTGGGCTATTGGATCTTTATCCAATGGCCATGAGCATGCGCTACGGTTAGAAAGTCGACAAATAAGAGGGGGCAGTGCAGCAGTCAAGCACCTCTTCGTGATCGAGAGGCGCGGCTTCGATCCTTGTTGCACCTCAAATCAAGGCACAGGAGTGGGAGCAGCTAAATCAAGCTGTTGGATGGCGAGCGGACAGTGTGGATGTGGGCGATGTGGTGCACCCAGATGCAAGGAGTGCGAACGCACCATCAGATGCGCTCTTGTGAAGGAGGGAGAGCGTGTGTCTTGAGTCGTTGATCTTCGATCCAACGGCGATGATGGAGGCAGCGTCGCCTCTTAATAGGCGTTAAAGGAGATTGGGCACGGCGTGTTTTATGCTGCCTAATCTCGAGATCGGACGGCTGGGGATCAAAAGATGTGCGCATGCGTTGAGGAAGTGAAGAGGAAGAGGCGCGTAGGCAAGCGCACACATAAGGCCACAATCAGGGCTTTAGTGATGCTTTTAATTTGTCACTAAAGACCTTGACATTAAATTTTAAAGTGAAATGACCTTTGTACCCCCTCCAATCTTCACCTATAAAAGGCCCTACGACCCCCACACTTTCTTCATCCCTTTCTCTCTTCTCTCACCCCCTCTAAAGCTCTAAGAGCTTGTCCTAAACCCAAGATGCTCCATTAGAGTTAAAATTAGAATTTTTCCACCTTCTCCCCCCTTCGTGGAGCATCCCGCGGTTCTCTTCTCACTCCATTTGGGAAGTGGATCCCGTGACAACAACGTCCAGCCTTGCCCCCGGTTCTTCTCGCTTTGTTCTCCTTCTTCCCGCTTTTTTCCTCTATCTTCAAGGCGTCATCCAATCTGACTTATCCTCCAAGCAATCGTCAAGGAGGATACTTCTCTCTCCATTCTCTTTACCGCTGGATACTTCTCTCTCCATTCTCTTTACCGCTTTCTAGAGTAGATTTACTACTTTCTAGCATAGATTTTCTGTTTTTTAGTTGTAATGATTAGTGTAATGAACACCATTTGGCTATGAGATCTATGTTTATTCTACCTTTCTTTTGTATTTATTTGTAATATTCTCTCTCTCTCATCTATTTATTATTTGTTAAATAGATAGTTAGTTTTCGACCAGCTAATCTATTTCATGACAATTAAACAAATGCGATTTTGAATCAAACGTCTGCCTTCCTGTGTTCGACTTGGAATTCTGAGAGTTTCGGTATAAATTTATTTATTGATGGATTTCTTCACAAATCACATGACGACAGGTTTTTCAAAATCCAATCCCTTTTTGCGTAGTCTTCTGCTTCAACATTCCTCATGGGGTTGATGATATCCCTAAATCTCGTGTACATCGCTTTGATTGTTTCTCCTTTTTCCATCCTAAAACATTCATAACTCTCGATTAGAATTGAGATTCGTGTTTCTTTTACCTTATTTGTACCTTCATATGTGACTTGAAGTGTATTCCATATCTCATACACGGACTAGCACATGGAGATACGGTTGAATTCCTCCCTTGATAATGCACAATAGAGTGCATTCATTGCCTTTGCATTTCCAGTGATCTTCTTCTCTTGATCTGCCGCCCAAACAACACCTTCTTGTAGCTTCAGATCCATGTACTTCTCTTGGATGAGGGTCCACAATCTTCATCCATGGCCTTGAGGAAGATTTGCATCCTCCTCTTCCAGTATCCATAGTCCGTCCCATCAAAGTAGGGAGGACGTGTGGATGACTGTCCTTTGGTGCACTTGGCTAATGATGCCATTACGAGAGAGAATGTTTACTTCTTTTCGTGACCCACTCTAATACCACTTGAAGGATCTGTAGGGCACAAGCACACTAGAAGGGGGGATGAATAGTGTGGTATATAAATAAAAATTGCAAGAATAAGAAAACCATAAAAAGAACATAAGATATACAGTGGTTCCCCTCACTCGGGTACTCCACTACCTAAGTCTCCCGACTTAGGATTTTTAACTTGATTCCCTCAACCCAGAGGAAATCAATTTACTAATAACTTGAGGTAATTAACGGGCTACCTCAACCCAATTACAAGATAAAGAAATGAACAAAAGTACAGGTATAAGCAAGATATAAAAAGCTTACAACTAAAGTTCCTAAGTCTCCAACAAGTATATTGCTTAAAAAGTGTATGAATTAATCTAACGAGAATACTAAATTGAAAGCGAACGATTTAACAATGAAGTACACAATCGCCTTTGAAGATTTGTTGCAAGCAAAGAGTGGCCTTGAGAATAATGCAACAAATCAAGCTCCTTTGCAGCTAGAAAATTGGGAAATGCAGGTGTAGGCAAGGAGAGTATTTTTGATTTGATGTTCTTTGCGAAAGACACAGAAGGAGTGTTTATATAGGCCACTAAACACCTCCCCTATGATTACTAGCCGTTAAGGGCAATTTGGGAAGATTAGGATTAACATAAATTGCAATATAGTTGTTCTAATTAGGCACAATGGCTAGTTGGTACCGATACTGAAGTTGTGGTACCGGTACTAACTGCTCACAGTCAGCCCAACAATGCCTGGAGTACCAGTACTTATCATTGGTATAGGTACTCAGTGCATTCTGTTAAGTATTGGTCATTTCTTACCTCAACTCAGTTAATTAAGTTAATTTTACTTAAATAAGATTAGAAGAGAGTAACTTAGGTTAACTCAAAATTGTGTCGGTTAGTAGTATAGGGTCGAATTAACCTAACATTTTAGAATTTTTTAACTGATTGAGTCCAGGTCATTTGCTGGGAGGTATAAGTCATTTTAAATTCACTAATTAACTCTATTTATCTTATAAGTATAGGAGGTATAGTTAAGTTAATTGTACAAACATGAATCTTGCCAAAAATTGATTTAATTTGAAGAAATATGCAAAATCCCATTTGAAATCTAATTTTCTACATTTATTTCAAAAGATTAAAGGCAAATAAGAGTTTATCTATTCAAAACATGCCTTATTACAACAATTAAAAGCAATTCTTATTACAACAAATTCAAACAAAAAGAAATTAAACTCCTTTTCTTTAGCCTCTCTTTCTTTTCTTTTCTTCTCTATTCTTTCTCTTCTCTTCTTTATTTCCTTTTCTTTATTCTTTTATCTTGTCCCTTTTTTTTATTTCTCTCTTATTCATTTGAACTTCTTTCTTTCTTTACTGCTCCTACCTTCATCTTCTTTTCCCTTAGTCTTCTTAACCTTCCTCCTTAATGCCTTCATGCCTATTAACCCTTTTCTTTTACCTTCTTTGCAAGTCCTTCTTCTATTTCCTCTCTCTCTTTTCTTTTCTCTTAGCCTTTTTTTTCTTTAGTATTTCTCCTTAGTTCCCTTAGCCTCTTTTGCTTCTGCCTTTACCATAGTGAGTTCAACACTTACCCTTCTCAGCATAGCACCTGCTCTTCCTTTCCTTCATTCCCTTCAGCTGAACCGGGTTTTTCTTTTAACTAAAAATTGGTTTATGGTTTGCGGCGAGGTCCTTTCGAGGATACATAGCACCCTTCTCAAGGTGAGACCAGACCCTACTCGATCCTCACCTGATTCGAGTTATGGTTTATTTTCGATTATTTCTTTATTTCGAGCCAAACTGGCCCAACCGCCTCCCAGGCCTCGTCCTCCCAGGGCCAACGTTGCACACGCCCACTCGGGCGCACACTCGTAGGCACACACATGCCCGCACACACACACAAATGCTCAGAAGATCAGGTTTCATTTCTTGCCGAGCGCTTGATGACTGATATGCCACAGTAACAAAATAGTTTTATACCAAGGCACGTGCTCGACAGTTTCCGATGTGGGAGTTTGTTTCCCCCTTCCAGACCTGACTTCAACTGAAGATAGCTCCTAGCATAGAGCTCCAAATCAAGCGATACAAAGCTTGATGGAAAGCACTAAGGTAGTTCTACAAGATTGCAGGGTCAATTTAGGTTAAGGGAATGTTTTCCTCTTTGATTTGAAGAGAAAATCTAAGGGGTTTCTACAGGTCTTTTTACTACCTGGAGATTGTTTTCTACTTACAGCATCCATAAATTGGACTTCTTACTTAGCTAAGGGTTCTAACAGGTTCTGCAAGTCTTTTCGCAGCTATTGGAGTGGGTCTTGAAGCTCTTAAAGCTTCAGGAACAGTAGAGAAGATTCTAGCTTCTCCGAAAGCTTCAGAGAACGGATTTCAAACCTAAAATATGTGTAACAAACACTAAGAATCGATTCTGATCAATTAGAACAACTTCTAAGGGAATAAACGAACTCATTTAGGCAGGATTTGAGATCAAATTTCATCAAAATACCACTGCCATCAGTTTAGGTTTGAAAACAACCCAAACTGACAGGGTTGAAATTCCAACAAAATTACAAGTCTGAGCTCATCTAAATCATTCTAAAACTTTTCAACAGAATTTCAGAATCCATTTAAACTCCTTAATTCATCAAATCAAGCTTGGAATCAAGATATCCTCCTCAGGTTTGATTGTGAAGCTCAAAATTTTGACTTTCTATTTAATGCCTCTTTTCAAGAAATTAAGGCCTTAAATAGCATCCTCTCAACCTCAGAAATCTATCAAATCTCTTAAATAGTTGTTTTAACCTAGGAAACTAGGGTTCCAAGCTCGTCGCCTAAACTCCTAAAGTGTTTTGTTCGTTAGAGTGATTGAGAGGTTGCTACAGTAATTTAAGGACATGAATGGCTTCAATGCACTGCACTGAAGCTTCTAGGTTCACTAAATGCTTCTTAGACCTATCTGTCAGACTTCTCCAACTTTGCCGGAGTTGGAGAAGATGAAGGTCCAACTACAACTCTAGATGTCAAAAGTTCAAATAAATGACCTCAAATTAATCAGTAATCAACATTAAATCATTCTGGAGCTTATTATCAACTTCTATAGGCTTAAGATCAGTTTTGACTCGTCGAAGCTCTTCGGAGCTCCGGTGAGTCCAGAAAGAATGTAAATCGTGCACTGAGTGAGAATTCATGCCATTTTGAATTTGAAAAAGTTCCTGAGGTCACAAGGAACTTCAAGATCGCATTTAATTTCTTCATTTACTCATTAGAACTAAGATTTGACAGTAAATTCAATTTGAATGTAATCTGAGTTGGTTGAGCTCAGGACTTGATCCCCACTCAGATGAGTGGAGAAATCAAGTCAATAGATATCTGCGAGCATAATTATATAAAGGCATCAATTTCCAATCCCAATTATCCTAAAGGCATCCAATGTTGCAAAAATCTAGATCTTAAGACATCAATTTCCAATCCCAATTATTCCAATTCAAGCCTTTGGCCTGGCCTTACTCAGGTTTGGTTGCTTTCTCCTCACCAGTTTTCTATCCCGAGGTCAACACTTTTTGTGTATATCTCCCCGGTGGACCACTGGGTCTCTTATTCCTAATATTTTTATCTCCATATTTTTTTCACTTTTTTTTATAGGTTAGAACACCCATTTGTAGCGAGGTGTTCTTTTTATTTGATGGAAGGAAGGGTAGCATCCATTTGTATTGAGATGCTTTATTTTTATTATGGAAATCTGCATAAGCACCCATTTGTAACAAGGCACTTAACTGTAGTGTGTTTTATATTTTCTTCTTTTTTTTATTTTTTTTAATTTCCCCCATCTCATTTTTCTTACTAACATTATTCTCCAAATCCTTTTTCTAGGTGAGTGGCACATCCTTCACCCTTTCAAGAACCACCCCACGGAAATCCTTGGACTAAAGAGGATTCAGAACTGATTTCTTAACTTCTATGATTTTGCGGTCTCAAATGCCAACAAGACAATTCTATGTGTGTGAATTTAGATGTTTAGGTTACTTAGCTCTCAAACCAGAGCTTGGACAACAAAGCCCTTCACTCTCAGGTTCTTTAAATTCTTAGTTTCCTCCTATAGAATCCGTTAAGATAAAATTTACCAACTCTAATTATTTATCTTTAGCCTGTAAGACTTATAAACTAAAATTCTATTAACTCTTTATTTAATTAACTCTGAATATCTGGCCTTTTTACTTAACTTTATGATAAAATCAAATTTTCAAAAAGAAAAAGGATTACGTAATCTAATTGATTAGAAAGTTATAATTTAACCCCAAAACTTAAGTTTAAAATTTAATACACTTGGTTTCTTAATTCAAGGTAAGAATAGAAAAACAAAGCTTTAAGAGATTTAAAGATTCCAAATTCAAATAAAATCTTGTTTAAAATTTGTTTTAAAAAAAGTGTGTTTTACAAAATGTTTAAGTAAAAATCTAAATAAGAGTTGAATGCTCTTAAATACTCTATATGTATTCTATATACATTTTTTAGTTTCTAACCTAAAAGAAAATTAAGCTCTTAATTATAATAAATATATATATATTTTTTCTTCTTTTCTTCTTTATTATAGATGAATATACCCCTCTTATTATTTTTATGAATTTTAATTTTTCAAAATTTTGTATTTATATATTTTCACTTTTATGTTTATAAGGTTTTCCAATTTTTATGCATTTAAAATTTTTCAAATTTTTATGAAATTTTTTATTTTGAAAATTTTTATCAATTTTGGAATTTCTACTTTTTTAAATTTCATGGATATTTAATTTTTATGTGTTTTTTTATCTATCTCTTTATACACACTTAAAGTGAAAATTTCACTTCAACACCCTCCCAAGCTAATACTTTATAATATCCTCATTGTAAGAAGAGTGAAAAGATATTACACTTCATTTAGTATAGAGTAATAGAAGGAGTCAAAAAGAGGAGATCAAAGATCTCTGTGCGGATGATTTCAAGTCTGACCAAATGTCAGAGTGGTCAGTCGGACTAAATGAAGGTAATCAGTAGAATATGAAGTGAAAGATCAAAGTAAGTGTAGAAGAAAATCAAAAGTATAAAATAGGAAACAGCTATGTACAAAAATGGTGGATGGATGGTGAGAAAAACCCTAGTGGAGCATGTAACATTCTCCAACAAGACTCAAAGGATGTGATTCCAAGAAAGGTTTTAAACGTTGACTATTGACTTTGAAGGGTTGATCCTTGTTGGGTTCAGTGATTATGGTAGCTTTGTTGTCGAAGACTCTAACAACAATAAATGGCCCTTGCCATTTAGATCTAAGTTTACAATGGAAGAGCTTCAAACGGGCATCAAACAACAACACCTTTTGGCCAGGTGTAAAGGATTTGCGGGAAATAAATCTGTCGTGGAAGGCTTTAAGTTTCTCCTTATACAACTTTGAACTCTCATAGGAATCATGACGTAATTCCTCAAGTTCGCTAAGTTGCAACCTACGATTTTCACCAGCCTTCGCGAGGTCTAAATTACAGGCTTTAATTGCCCAATAGGCCTTATGTTCAATTTCTACGGGAAGATGACAGGGTTTCCCGTAAATAAGTCTGTATGGTGACATGCCAATTGGTGTTTTGTGGGCAGTCCTATAAGCCCACAAAGCCTCATCTAAATGGGAAGACCAATCCTTCCTATCGGGTCGGATTGTCATTTTAAGGATCTTTTTGATCTCCCGATTAGAGACCTCGGTTTGCCCATTAGTCTGGGGATGATAAGGTGTAGAAATACGATGTGTAACCCCATATTTTCTAAGTAAAGTTCTAAACTGGGCATTAATAAAATGGGAACCGTCATCAGAAATGATGGCACGAGGTAGCCCAAAACTAGTAATAATGTGACTCTGTATAAAAGGAATGACAACTCGATGATTGTTTGCGCGTGTGGGTATTGCTTCAATCCAACGCGAAACATAATCGACAGTAAGTAAAATATAGTGGAAGCCAAAAGAGGATGGAAACAGACCCATAAAGTCTATGCCCCAAATATCAAAGATTTCACAGACTGTGATCGGGTTCAAAGGCATCATGTCTTTTCGTGACATGCCACCAAGTGTTTGGCAACGACTACATGCCTTACAATAAGTCTACGAATCAGAAAATAACGTGGGCCAATAAAACCTGCATTGCAAAACTTTTGCAGTGGTCTTTCTACCAGAAAAATGACCACCACAAGCTTGGTCATGACAGAAAGATAAGATAGAATCAATCTCAGAAGAAGTGACACAACATATGATGATTTGATCATTTTAGAGTCGAAAAAGATATGGATCTTCCCAAAAATAGTATTTGGCTTCTGCTTTGAGTTGTGATTTGCGATTCCCGTCCCAATCTGGCGGGAATTGATGTGTAACCAAATAATTAACAATATCTGCATACCAAGGAAGATCTGTGGATATAGTCAAAAGATGTTCATCAGGGAAGTGTTCAGTGATTATTAGAGATGATTCGATTGTATCAGAAGGAAGGCAAGAAAGATGATCTGCAACAACATTCTGTCGACTCGCCTTATCACGAATTTCTAGGTCAAATTCTTGCGAAAACAAGATCCATCTGATCAACCTAGGTTTCGTGTCCTTCTTAGATAGAAGGTGTCGGATAGCTGAGTGATAAGAGTACATGATAATTTGAGATCTGAGTATATAAGATCTGAACTTTTCTAATCCAAATACTATTGCTAGTAACTCTTTCTCTATAACTATGTAATTCCATTGTGTCTCATTCAATGTTTTACTAGCATAGTAAATTACTACCGGATTCTTCTCAATTTTCTGTCCCAAAACAGCTCCTATTGCATAATCTGATGCATCGCACATGATTTCGAATGGTAAATCCAAATTAGGTGGCTGCAAAATTGGAGCCTGTGTAACTCTATCTCTCAAAGTTTCAAATGTTGTAATACACTTCTCACTCATCTCAAAAGTAGCATCCTTTGTGAGGAGGTTTCTGAGTGGTCGAGCAATTTTTGAAAATTCAAGAATGAATATCCTATAAAATCCCACATGCTCGAGAAATGATCTAATGCCTTTGATCGAGTTAGGAATTGAAAAATTTGCAATTTAATTGATCTTGGCTCGATCTACTTAAATACCCTGCTCAGATATGGGGTGGCCAAGTACTATGCCCTCAGGAATCATAAAATGGCTCTTCTCCCAACTAAGGACAAGGTTTACTTCAATGCATCTTTTAAGAACCTTCGACAAATTATCCAAGCAAATATCAAATGTCTCCCCGAAGACTGAAAAATCATCCATAAAAACCTCCATATATTCACCCACCATTTCGGTAAATGGCTAACATGCAACGCTGAAAAGTCGCGGGTACGTTGCAAAGCCCAAATGGCATTCTTCGGAAAGCAAAGGTTCCGAAGGGATAGGTGAAAGTCATTTTCTCTTGATCATTGGGATAAATTGCAACTTGATTATATCCAGAGTAACCCTCTAGAAAGCAGAAGAACCTATTACCAACTAATCTCTCAAGGATTTGATCAATTAATGGTAAAGGAAAATGGTCCTTCTTTGTAACAATGTTCAACTTACGATAATCAATGCAAACCCGCCACGAATTCACAATTCGTGTGGGAATGGTTTCTCCAGATTCAGTTTTGATTATGGTGAGTCCTGCCTTTTTGGGTACCACTTGAATTGGACTCACCCAAGGGCTATCAGATATGGGATAGATAATGTCAGCATCAAGTCACTTGATTATTTTTTTCTTAATGAGCTCCATTAAATTTGGATTTAGACGTCTTTGAGCTTCTCTTGAAGGTCGTGCCCCATCTTCAATATAGATGCGATGAGTACAAAAATTGGGGCTAATCCTGGTGAGATCATGTAGAGTCCATCCAATTGCCTTCTTATAATCTCGAAGAACCTTGATCAATTTAGATTCTTGTGATTTAGATAGATGAGAATAGATTATTACAGGATATGTTTGATTAGATTTGAGATATACATATTTAAGATTGTCAGGCAATGGTTTCAATTCAAGCACAGGAGTAGAATCAACAACAGGATTTGGGGCAGGATTTTCAATTGTGAGAAGTGAATTAGATGATTCACATTCAGATTTAGATTCAGGATTGAGTAAAGATTCCAACAAAATGATTTTGTTGCTTTGAGCGTATGGGATATCAAAAGGTGTGCTCTCTAGTTCTATGGAACTAATGCCATCCTCAAAAGCTGCTATAGATTTTATTTCCTCAATCCATTCACATTCAAATCCACTAGAAGCCTAAATATATCTAACTTAATTGTCTTCTCCCTAAATTTCAATTCAATCTTTCCTGATTTTTAATCAATGTTGGCTTTTGCAGTAGCCAAAAAGGGTCTCCATAAAATAATTGGGGTGTGGCTAATGTATTTGGGTACTTCTATATCAATGACAATAAAATCTACAGGGAAGTAAAAATCCCGAACTCTCACAATAACATCCTCCAACATTCCTCTAGGAGACTTAATAGATTTATCAGCTAATTGTAATGTCACATTGGTAGATTTAAGGTTTTCTATTTTAAAATGTTTTACCAAGGAAAAAGGAATGAGGTTAATAGAAGCTCCTAAATCTAGGAGAACTCTATCAAAACACTGACCCCCAATTATACAGGAAATAAATGGAGATCCTGGGTCTTTCTTTTTCAAAGGAAGCGTACTTGAAATAATATAGCTCACATGCTCTGAAAGTACCACAGTGCTTCCTTTCTTCGGCTTATGCTTAGGAGTACATAATTCTTTAAGAAATCTTGCGTAAGTCAGAATGTGTTTGATAACATCTAGGAGTGGAATATTAATGTGTACCTATTCAAAAATCTTAATCAAATCTTCATCTAATGTAACAGGTTGTTTTTGTTTCCTAGTCTTCTTCAAAGCTTCTGGGAATGGGACGTGGATTTCCTATTCTACTAAGGTATTTCCCTGATCTCGCGAATTAGTAGGAATCGCGGGATCGGGTTCTGCACCTCTTCCAGATGTAGAAATAGGGGTTGATCTAGATGTACTAGGGTCTTGGGATAGGTTCCTTGGATAGACTAGATCCCTAGTGGAAGTTCCACAACGGGTTGTAACAGAGTTAATACTCACATGTAGAAGAAGAAGCAGCTGATGAAGAAGAAGATGCTTGTGTACTTTGGAAAGATGGATTATTGATTAATGGTTGATTCAAAATTGATTACTGTTGGTTAGGATATTCAAAATCATGATTAGAAGTAGGTGGATTCAGATTTGGATTTAGATTTGGATTCAGGGGTAATTGATTAAGGAGATGGACATGTCCCTGATTCGAATTTTGAACCCCCGGGTGTTGTCTTTGCTAGATATTCCTAGGGTTTGGAATTGGCTAGGATGGAAGGGCCCCTAGCTGACGAGATTCAGCTAACTACGTGATTTGACCCCTAAGATCAGCCAATTCTGCTGAACATTTTCGTTGGACTTCAGCAAGAGCCTCAACATTTTGTCGCTGGCTCTCAGTCATAGCTCTCAAAATTTGGTCTAGCTGTGAATCTCTATTTGGCCCTACGAGGTTTTGCAAACCCGCGTAAAATGGCCTCGCATTGTGTTGCTGAAACGACAACGTGGGCAGGCTTTGCCTGGTCTGAGTTGGATATGATGGTCTTTGTGTATGGTCAAACCAAGAGAAATTAGGGTGATTACGCCATCCAGGATGATAGGAATTTGAATATGGGTTTGATCTTGGTGTGTATCCCTGAATGGCGTTTAAATCTAGAGGATAAGGTGTGTTTTCTGCAAAAGGTACTGGTGGGGAAAAGGGTGGGTAAGATTGTGGGACAAAGGTCCCTCCTTGGGTTGGTGGAGTAGATAGAAAACCCAAGGAAGATGGATCTCTAGAATCCAGATTATTCACAAATTCCCTCCCCGCGGGAATTTGCGAAACAGGTGGATACGCGGGATTCGTAGCAAGTAGAGGCATAAGAGTCTTCATCGTAGTTCTGACCTCGTCGAGATGCTTTGCTACGATATCGACTTTGTCTAGTTTTTCTGCAATTATTTCCAAGTCCTTTGAACTGGACAGGTTACCGATCTCATAAATGCCCTTGTGCGGATTCTGGTGATTCATGTTTGCGCCCCACGTAAATTGCGACATTGATGCGTTGTTGATCGAGTTTTCCACCATTCCTTCAAATAATTTTGAGGCGGATTTTGTGTCGCGATTTACGAAGTTCCCTCCACAAGAGGCATCGACTAGATTGTGAATGCCCTCTTGTAAACCGTTGTAGAAGATATGCATGAGTTGCCAGCGAGGGATGTCATGATGTGGGCATTTCCTTTGCAATTCATGAAAATGCTCCCACGCTTCATGAATTGGTTCTCCTTGGTTTTGATTGAAAGTAGTAATAGCTCACCTTAAAGCATTAGTTCGACCAATAGGAAATAATTTCTTTAGAAATGCGGATTCAAGTTCAGCCCAAGTTGAGATTGGTCTTGCAATAGTTCTATACCAATAAGCAGCTTTGTCTTTAAGGCTAAAAGAGAACATCTTCATTAGTAGGATTTCCCTATTTTGATTTTGAGGTCCAAGTGATTGAGATAGATTCTTTAGATCTTCTATGTGTTGGAATGGATCCTCGGATGCAAATCCATGAAAGTGAGGGATTAGACTAATAATATTCAGCTTTAATTTAGGATCATTCTCCCCAATAGGTATCCTAACATTAGGCTCTACTTCTACATTAGATGGATTGTAGTAATCTCTAAGTAGAGGCCTTGGACGAGGAATCAGTAAATCAGGGATATCAAAACTTGCCTCAGGTTGAGGTGGAGGACAGGTTTGAAGAGTTTGAAGATTATTTAGGGCTGCTGTTAATAGATTGATTTGTCTAGTCTGCTCAAGCATCCTAAGGTTCTGGTTCAGGAGCGCCTCATGAACATCAAAAGGTGGCATCTCCCCCTGACCAGAAAAGGAAGGGATCTTAGGATTTTGATTCTGCAATTGATCCATAGAGGTAAATGGATCAGATGGGAAAATCATTGGTTGCTTATCTGCAATCGGCCTAGGATCACCTATCAAAGACAGTGCAAGAGGCGGATGCAAGGATCGCCTCCCATCCATAAATGAGAAAAAAAATGTGCAAGTGCACATGCACACCACAGAAAAAATGGCACAAAAACCAGCAAAACAGTGCAAAAACGTGGGTTTTGCTCTTCTTTCAAAGGAAAGAAGAGATTCCTAAGATACGCAAAGGTAATTTGACGCAAACAAATAGAGTAACAGTATCAAAATATGAATCCTAATCTGTGTCTATGCAGGTGCATATCCTGAAGGCTCGAAGGTCTAAGGTCTAGGATCGAGATCGCTCACTACTAGCTCCCCAGGGCTCTAGTAGTGAGACAGACTTGTTGATCTTCGACCAAAGCCCTAAGAGGTGCAAAGAGGAGAGATAGAAAAATAGACTTGTGTGACTCTAGTGATCGCACTGTGTACGCGATAGCATGCAACAGACGATAACGATAGAAAAACCTGCATGCATTCTGCAATCAGATTTAAGTCACAAATTTTAATTTCCTCTTTTTAGTTAATATTTTTCAAAAATATATCAACTAAATTACAATGGTCGCTTTTTAAGTCTTTTCAAACAAAAATATGTGATCTTTTTTAAATCTCAAAGACAGGGATCTATGTGATTTTTTTTTCTTATGTTTTCCCGCTGATGCAAGAAAAAACAGTAAAGAATTCCTGAGTCAGATTTGCACAAATATACTAGTAGAAAATGCACTCCTAAGAGTGTATGCCTATTATATGCTGCTGCTAGTCAGATAGGATGTATTTTTGTATTTTTTTATTTTTTAATGCAACAAATCAAACTACTCTAAAGATTAACAATAGAAATACTTACAACAAAAATAGAAACAGAAACAGAATCCTACCTTCTCTTGAGATTACCCACGAAGGTAAACCTGAAAAGAAGACAGAAAATAAAACAAAAACAAAACACAACTAATTAGAACAAAAATAGAAATTATAATTACAAATACCTCTTAATTAGACAATTAAACCAAATAAGTTTTAGTGAATTAAGAAATTGCCTCCCTGGCAACGACGCCATTAAAATCGTCATTTCTTACCTCAACTCAGTTAATTAAGTTAATTTTACTTAATTAAGATTAAAAGAGAGTAGCTTAGGTTAACTCGTAATTGTGTCGGTTAGTAGTATAAGGTCGAATTAACCTAACATTTTAGAACTTTTTAACTGGTTAAGTCCAGGTCGTTCGCTGGGAGGTATAAGTCATTTTAAATTCACTAATTAACTCTATTTATCTTATAAGTATAGGACGTATAGTTTAGTTAATTGTAGAAACATGAATCTTGCCAAAAATTGATTTAATTTGAAGAAATATGCAAAATCTCATTTGAAATCTAATTTTCTACATTTATTTCAAAAGATTAAAGGCAAATAAGAGTTTATCTATTCAAAACATGCCTTATTACAACAATTAAAAGCAATTCTTATTACAACAAATTCAAACAAAAAGAAATTAAACTCCTTTTCTTCAACCTCTCTTTCTTTTCTTTTCTTCTTTATTCTTTCTCTTCTCTTCTTTATTTCCTTTTCTTTATTCTTTTATCTGTTCCCTTTTCTTTTATTTCTCTTTTATTCTCTCGAACTTCTTTCTTTCTTTACTGCTCCTGCCTTCATCTTCTTTTCCCTTAGTCTTCTTAAGCTTCCTCCTTAACGCCTTCATGCCTGTTAACCCTTTTCTTTTTCCTTCTTTGCGAGTCCTTCTTCTGTTTCCTCTCTCTCTTTTCTTTTCTCTTAGCCTTTTCTTTCTTTAGTATTTCTCCTTAGTTCCCTTAGCCTCTTCTGCTTCTGCCTTTACCATAGTGAGTTCAACACTTAGCTTCTCAGCACAGCACCTGCTCTTCCTTTCCTTCATTCCCTTCAGTTGAACCGGGTTTTCCTTTTAACCAAAAATTGGTTTATGGTTTGCGGCGAGGTCCTTTCATGGATACACAGCACCCTTCTCGGGGTGGAACCAGACCCTACTCGATCCTCGCCTGATTCGAGTTATGGTTTATTTTCGATTATTTCTTTCTTTCGAGCCAAACTGGCCCAACCGCCTCCCATGCCTCGCCCTCCCAGGGCCAACATCGAACATGCCCACTTGGGCTCACACCCACAGGCACACACATGCCCGCACACACACACAGATGCTCAGAAGATCAGGTTTCATTTCGCGCTGAGCACTTGACGACTGGTATGCCACAGTAAAAAAATAGTTTTATACCAAGGCGCGCACTCGACAGTTTCCGATGTGGGACTTTGTTTCCCCCTTCCAGACCCGACTTCAACTGAAGATAGCTCCTAGCACAGAGCTCCAAATCAAGTGATACAAAGCTTGATGGAAAGGTCTAAGGTAGCTCTACAAGATTGCAGGGTCAATTTTAGGTTAGGGGAATGTTTTCCTCTTTGATTTGAAGAGCGAATATAAGGGGTTTCTACAGTTTTTTTACTGCCTGGAGATGGTTTTCTACTTACAGCATCCATAAGTTGGACTTCTTACTTAGCTAAGGGTTCTAACAGGTTTTGCAGGTCTTTCCGTAGCTACTGGAGTGGGTCCTGGAGCCCTTAAAGCTTAAAGAACAGCAGAGAAGCTTCTAGCTTCTCTGAAAGCTTCAGAGAACGGATTTCAAACTTAAAATAGGTGTAACAAACACTAAGAATCGATTTTGATCGATTGGAACAACTTTTAAGGGATAAACGAACTCATCTAGGTAGGATTTGAGATCAAATTTCATCAAAATACCACTACCATCAGTTTGGGCTTGAAATCAACCCAAACTGACAGGGTTGAAATTCCAACAAAATTACAACTCTGAGCTCATCTAAATCATTCTAAAACTTTTCAACAAAATCTCATAATCCATTTAAACTCCTTAATTCATCAAATCGAGCTTGGAATCAAGATATCCTCCTCAGGTTTGACTGTGAAGCTCAAATTTTGACTTTCTGTTTAATGCCTCTTTTCAAGAAATTAAGGCCTTAAATAGCATCCTCTCAACCTTAGAAATCTATCCAATCTCTTAAACAGTTGTTTTAACCTAAGAAACTAGGGTTCCAGGCTCGTCACCTGAACTCCTAAAGTGTTTTGCTCGTCAAAGTGATTGGGAGGTTGCTATAGTAATTTAAGGACATGAATGGCTTCAGTGCACTGCATTGAAGCTTCTAGGTTCACTAAATGCTTCTTAGACCTATCTGTCAGACTTCTCCAACTCTGTCGGAGTTGGAGAAGATGAAGGTCCAACTACAACTCTAGATGTCAAAAGTTCAAATAAATGACCTCAAATTAATCAGTAATCAATATTAAATCATTCTGGAGCTTCTTATCAACTCTATAGGCTGAAGATCACTTTTGACTCACCGGAGCTTCGGTGAGTCCAGAAAGAATGCAAATCATGCACAGAGTGAGAATTTGTGTCATTTTCAATTTGAAAAAGTTCCTGAGGTCATAAGGAACCTCAGGATCGCATTTAATTTCTTCATTTACTCACTAGAACTAAGATTTGACAGTAAATTCAATTTGAATGTACTCTGAGTTGGTTGAGGCTCAGAACTTGATCCCCACTCAGATGAGTGGAGAAATCAAGTCAACAGATATCTGTGATCATAATTATATAAATAATTTATAATTTAAACTGCTTCTGAGCCGCCATTGACAGCGAGCTCAGGAGCTTAATTAAAATTAGGTGTTTACATTATAGACGGTAATTACTCATATTAAAGTGTGGAATAGGGTCCTTAGGTGATGAATAGATGATGAAGAACCCTATGAAGGTGAAGCTAAATCAGCTACTGCCGCCATGGATAGCAACAGTAGTTGTTGCACTTGGAAGTGATTTAGGTGATTAAGTGATCAAATTATGAATTAAGTATGTTAGAAATGATCGTGAAAGATAAAGGAAGGTGGACAGTGAGTTCAAAAGACAAAACTAGGGCTCCAGCAAACTCAAGGAGTTTGCGGGAGTCAAAGAAGATGATCCTTGAAATCTAAAATTACGCTAATCTAACTAACTAACTATCTAAACTACTACTCCTTCTCCTACTCCTACCTACTGTTACCTAGACGAAGGAGGTAAAGGGACTCCATCGAAGGCCCATGACAGAGGACGAAATTAGAGGGTATTGAGGAAGATCTCCAACAGGAGAAAATGGATGGGGCAGAGGCACTCCTCGGTCAACGCCTTTGTCCAAGGATGCGGCAGACCTTGGTGAAGTCTCTGAGTTAATCGAGGTGGACGGAGGAAGTTGGAAGATGATGTGGAAGGTCACCGGAGTTGTGGAAGAATAGCCTATTGGGTCGACTACAGTGAAGAAGAGGGAGGGAGCCAACTTGAGAGAAATCGAGGGGGTCAGGGGCTGTTTATAGTTGACAGCGACGAAGAGGGCGGTGGAGTCTAGACGTGAGAAGAGCTAGAGGAGGTTAACATCGACGTTGCCTCTGACAATGGTAAGGTTAACTCCCACCTAAAATTAGGACAAAAGTATCATCCAGACCGATGGATGAAGATGGGATGGTGAGTGCAAGCTCCAAAAGCTTGGAGAAGGTGGAGCGACGTCGGATGTGCGGTGATCGAGCGGTGGAAGCACCCTCAATCGTCAGCTGTTCAACCGGATAAAGGAAGAAGAAGAAGAAGAAGATAGGGACATTTATGTAATTAAACCTAAGGACCTATATGAGAATTAAGGACCCGATTGAAATGAATTATAAGGATCTAAATGTAAACTCAGGTTTTAAGGTTTATTTTAATTTAGATCCTTTTCAACATTTTATATATGATTATAAATAAGGTAATTATTATGTTTAGACCTTGAATTTACATTTTTGACCTCTTTAGGTTAATTTATTTAATTAGGTAAAGTTACTTAAGTTATTACATACTTATTTATACATTATGCTTAAGTTAATTAATCTATTAATTAGAGGAGTGATTGTTAAGATCTCGAGTCCAATTATTAACCAAATTATTAATAATATTATTTGGATGATAAAATAGCATTTTTAACTTATTTTAAGGTCCTTTACTATATATCCCTTATTTTATAATTAACCCATATATACTCATATCTTTAGCTAATTAACTAGGAAGACTAGTTAATTAGAGGTAATTAGAGATCATCATGAGCCTCTCATCAAGTACCAACAAAGTCACTTGGTACCAGTACTTATCACTAGTACCGATACTTGTGACTCACAGGCTCCATCAACTGTGAATACTTAATACCGGTACTTGTTGTTCATAGTTTGGGACTTAGGCCCAAACCTGTGCCTAGCATGTACTGGTACTTATGACTAATACCGATACTTGCTACAAGTACCGTGTTTTACAAGTTAAACCAAGTTTTATGGAGATCCTATTTTAGCTATACAATAATATTTTCAAAGAGTCGATTGTTAGTTTTAAAACGAATGATTGAACATGATTTTGATCCCTAATTATCTCTACTTTGATTTTAACTCCTAAGATATCTTTTTCTTGTTAGGAGACATACAAAAGTTCTAAGATACAACAAACTAAACAAAACTAAAGTCTTCAATCTTCATGCCATCATTGCTTCTTCCATCCATCCTTAGATCTTGTTATTTCTTGAAAATAACACTTCATAAACTCATTAGATTTAAAATGGTTTTGTTAACACCAAAACATAAAAGAGAAGTGGAACTAGGTTCCAACAAATTCCAAAAAAGGCACTTCATAGAGAAAAGGAAACAGAGTGGGTCCTAGATCAACTTCTAGTGATTCTACTTGTGCCCACTTCAAATTGACCCCCACGGACTCCTCTAGCCTTAAAAGGAGAGTGTGCCTCATATGCCATATCCACCATGGAATGAGTACAAATAATCCGAGAATCCAATGGCTCTAAAGAGTCGTTATTAGACATACTTCCATCGCCGTTCCCATCATAGCTCAATTTAAGAGTGACCTCATCATCATGGATCACCATAATCAGAGGGGGATTAAGATTAGGATAAGAGGAAGGCTAAGGGAAATAAATCCCACAACTAGGAGTATCGTTAACAGGAACCTCATAGGTGACAACCCTATTATCTGTGAACAGGGCACAAAAATCAAACTCTACAGCCATTTTCCAAATACAACGTACTTATCATTCTTAGACCCTCATCAGAAACACGAATTATGATTTCGGATAAGTCATATAGCGGTAAGTTTTGAGCGGAATTAGTTGATAAAAAATCACGATTAAAATCCTCAGAAATAGGAAATGAGAAATAATGCGAGAGATTAATCATTTTACCATTAATTTGAAAACATGCTTGGAAATGATTTTGAAAAATTATTTTAGGAATCATATCATCAAGAGAAACGATAACCAACTCTATAGAACCATCATCAGTACTAGATTCATCAACCACATCAGAGGTAGGAGAGTATACCTGAGGGGAAGGAGATGGATCTGATTCACAATCACCAACGGAATCCATCTCCTTCCCATCCTTGTGTCGATTTAGCTTAGAATGACGGCATCGAATTCCAATCCATCACTTCCTTCTCCTCCTCATAGGACCACGTGAAGCCCCCAAAGAAGAAGAGGAAGGAATATTACAATTCGAGTTATAAGGATTAGCCCCACCCACTTCCTACTCAAGGGGGGGAGAAGAGGAAGACAAGTTCTAAGAGTGAACACCTCCAGGCTCCCTAGAAGTGGTAGTCAGAGCTTCTTCCTTCGACCCAGTAGAAGAGGCAGGAGGTTTAGTTGGTGGGGAGGCGCAAGGAGCAGCCTGATCCCCAAGACCTACAAGAGAGGCTATAGAACAAGACATAGCATAGTGGCTAAATTTGAGACATTTAGAGCAAAACAAAGGAAGTTTCTCAGAAACAACCCTCTACTTAAAAACCATATCACCATTCTGAATATAAACAAAATCCAAAAGAGGATCCAACAAATCAATCTCAGCACAGACTCGCAGGAACCCAAGTCCAAAACCTCACACTGTACGAGGATCAACATAGATCAGATTGCCAAGCTAATAGGCAATTGAAAGTAAGGCAGTGGGGTGAATAAGGTGAAGATTTAGACCTGGGAAACCCACCTAGACAGCAGCACAAGTAACAGATGAATCTGTATAAAAGGATGGGGACCATTGGATAAACTACGTACGCACTTTCCCTAAAATCACCAACTCAAGAGAATAAATCTTACAAAAGTCAGCATAAGTCTCACAAGAGATAAGCCAATGTCAAGAATCCTTAGGTAAAATGGAGAAGGCGGAGGAGTCTCAACCTTGGAAGCCAAGAAATCTTTCAAAACTTGCAAAGGAGGCTTCAAGCCCCAAGATCGGGCCACCACTGATGAAGAAAAACCACGACAGAGCTCAGAAACCTTCGAAGACTGATATGTGACCTAAGCATTGGCAATAAGAACAAACATATTAGATTCTTATGCAAATTACCCTTAGGTAGTTCAGGCTATTAGAATAGAATAACAGGAGCATGGTATCCTCTACCATTTATAGCAAGAAGAATAACAGGAGAGGATTGGACTATTTTCCCTCAAGTAATTCTTCTCCTCTTATCTCAGTCCTTATCCCTCTAAACTTCTCTTCCCTTATTCCAACCATCTACTTTTCTACTACCTAGATTCCTTCCCTGACTGTTGCACACTCCATTAATAAATCGGCAGTGGCACAAGCCCAAAGTAAGGCCTTGATTGTACAGTAATCATAGGCCCTAACTTACCTGAACTAAGCTAGAGCTTAGCTTAACATGCAGAATCATATTATGCATCGTAGTTGATATATTTGTTTTATGCATTAAACTATGTTATTTGAGAGATATTAATGATTGCAGGGCTACAGATGACCAATCCAATCATATGGATCTCTTCGGAATAATGACGGGAGTCCAATGCATCCAAGATCGCATCAATCAGACTTCCGTAGCACCCTAGGGAGTCCACAAAAGAGAAAGAGCCAAGGGGCGAATTGAAGAAGATCTAGACCATAAATGACAAATCCAACTGCACGAATGGATCCAGATCGACGTTTGCAATCCAACGGTGTAGAAATCAACTTAATCGAAGGCCTACGTCATCAGATATAAAGAGAAGAAGAACGGATGGCCACGATGGTGCCACGTGGCACCATCGCAGCCGCCATTCACCATGCCCCCAACCCCTGAAGGCGCCTCGCCTCGCAGCTTGGACTGTTGGATCTCCATCCAACGGCCATGAACGCGCCACATCGCCACCCAGAACAGATTAATATAAATATAATTAAGTAAGCATATATGATAAAGGCTTTACGCAGTGTGTTGGCTCGCGTGCAGGAATGTATGCGCGAGGCGCGGGTTCGAACCCGGCCCTGCGCAAAATTGATGCGTGTGTATGCAGGCGCGGGCATGCAGGCATGTGCGATTTGAGGGCCTAGAGGCATCGACGTAGCGCGATCATGCGGGCTGTTGTGAGAACCACATGTAGGACTCATTCTCTTCTTCTTCCTTCTACCTCTCTCTCTTTTCCCTCTTCCCATCGTCTCTGCATTTCCGTCCGCAAAATCTGTTGGGCCACCCTGTCGGATTGCCGCTGCTCCTCTCAACCTCTTCAAAAGGTCACCACGGATCACCTGTTGTGCCCTTGTTCTGTTACAGTAGTAGTTTATTTACTTTATGTTTTATTCAAATACATGTATGATATGCAATTAATGTTCAAACTTTCTGCATGATATATATTGCAATTCATTGTCTCTACTACTTAGTAATTAAATTTAGAATAAGTGCATGAAATCAAAAGCATTTTTTTGCCTCCCTGTGATTGACCAGGACTCCCAGTTTCATTAATTTTATTTATCGAGACGTATTTCACGTTATACTACGACGTATTCATCTTTTACGCGATATACACCCCGAACAAATTGGCGTCGTTGCCGGGGAGGCAAGGTGACTTTTGATTTCATCTGTAACATACTATTTTTGTGTGCAGGATTAAACCGAAGAAGCGGTGAACGAATCAAAGCGGGCGCTGTGGAAATCAGGTGCACACAATCCTATTTGGAAATTCGGCCAGAAAGTAAGTGTCATTTTTAAAATTCAATAGTCGTGTTTCTAATGCTCCAAAAATCCTGAAATTTGGACTAGAATTAGATTTTTAAATTATCTTTACAACGCCATCATTTCCAAGAAGAAATTTCATCTGTGGAATTTTTAAAAATTCTTAGAGTACATATGTGCTAGATGGCATAAAAATAGAACTTTTATGAACTTTGAAAATCAATTCTGACCAACATACAAATCTAATTTACTCACAACCAGTGGGATTTGAAAGATAATCAAATTAGCTTTTATTATCATATTTTTACAAAATTTTTGGAGCATATTTGATACTATTTCCAATAGAAAAACCAACACGGAATGTAAATCCTAAAGTTGACCCTTTTCTAGTTAAAAATCTATAACTAATTGTTGGAAATAGTAAAAATTCTGAACAAATACTCTTTGAAAAGCTTATTGAAAAAGGAATCTTCTTGGTAAATTTCAAATCATTTGGATTCCATCTTTACCTAAGAGTTTATATTTGATTTGTGGTCTTTAATTTGAAATAACTTAGAAGCACATGAGCCAATAGGACCACATTGGACTAACTTGGACCCTAACAAGTCCAAAAGTTAGTCGACGAGGCAAATCACCTTGTGGACCACCCACCATAAATACTACATTGAAAAGACAGGTTAAGAATTCACGAAAATACATCAAATAACTTGTTATTTGGCTTGAAACTACTGAGTAGTTTCAACCTCTCTTGCAAAACCTGGTGTCTAAGGTTGCGGGGTAGTGTCAAACGACCGTGGCTGTGGGGTAACGGAACCGAAGGCGAAAGCCGAAGGAAGAACCGTCCTCGTAGTCCCCTTGTAACCAGCCTGGCTGGGTTAGCCTGAGAGGCGGCAATTCCTTACAATCGGTCTCTCGCCGAATTTTCTTCAACTTGAACTTGAACGAAAAATCTGGTTAACTGATTTTAAGGACCACTCTGATTAACAAGGCCTTAGCCTTGTTCTGCTTGACTACACCAACCCTTTGAGTTGGTGTATGCAAGGAAGAAGGTCATTAAGACCTAACCTCACAGGACCTTGGGAGCCAAACCCAAGGCGGTAGAGGTGATTTTCGCCCAACCTCTCGTCTCAACCTTCTTCCACCCGATTAGCTGAGATGGCTAATCCTGGTCCTCGAATTCGTCAGGACCCTGAAAATCAGGACCCAATGGCTCATCTGGAAGCCAGGGTTGAGGAAATGGAACAGAAATATGAGCAGAGCATTGACCGGATTCTCACGACACTCGATAGGATGCAGCACCCACCACGTGGAGAACAACTATGGGACTTCTTTGATCCGGCGACAACAATCATAGCACCTTAGGTCCGAATTGTTGCAGGCGGAGATGCATTCGAGTTAAAGCCAAATATCATAAGTCTAATTCAGACTCATTTCCATGGAAACTCAAATGAGGATCCCTTCCAGCACCTTGAAGACCTGAGTCGGATTACAGAGTCAATTCGACCCAGGAATATTGATATTGGAATTATTCTCATGAAGCTTTTCCCTTTTTCTCTCAAGGATAAAGCTGCTTATTGGTTCAAGACCATCGGGAGGCCAATTGGAACCTAGGAGGAATTACGTCGCAAGTTCCTCCAAAAGTTCTTCCTGATCGGTCGAACAAATGCCATGAGGTGTGCAATCACGACTTTTGCTCAAGGCCCTGGAGAGAAGCTACATGATGCTTGGGACAAAGTTCACGATCTTCTCAGGAAGTGCCCACACCATGGTGTACCCAAATGGCACCTTGTGCAAGTATTTTACCATGGGTTGGATGACACACATCAGTACCTAGTTGATGCATCTAGCGGTGGGAATTTTCTCTCAAAGGATGAGAACAACGCATTTGAACTGTTTGAGTCCTTAGCAGAGAACTCGATGAACGTCGCCTCAATGAACCAGTTCCAGCGACCTGGACAATGATTGCGCAGCAATCATAGGTCTTAATTGACCTAGATTAGGCTAGAACTTAGCATAAGTTAGGGAAATTCATGCACGCATAAGCATTATCTACATCTTTACTGCTTCACTTTAGCTATGCATAAAATAATGTTATAATGTGCTGATTAAGTATATTATGTTGATTGCAGGCAATAAGTAGATCTGGAGCTGGATCTGGAGCAGGATCTGAAGCTGGATGTGAAATAACGGGAGTTGTAGCAGAGTTGGAGCAGAAGGCCTAGTTTAGATGTAGCAATAATAATGTAAGGGGGTTAAAGGTTTTCTATTCTATTAAGTAGGAATAAAGCAGTAAAATGTGAAGAGCTTAGGTCCATCCTAGCCCTAGGATAGCCTAGAAACTTCCCCAAGCCTTAGTCACCCTTAGATTAGGTCACCGCACCCTAGAAAGCCCTAAAACCCTAGTTCCAACCCTTCTCTGGACGTCCAGATAAGTTTTAGGATGTCTAGGACCCGTAGCCAACTCCCGCACACTTCAAACCCACTTTTACAGTGTTATTGGACGTCTAGATACTTTGTCAAACGTCTAATTTCTGCAGAATACCCAAAACAGAACCTGAAATCCTTCCTGACTCTGATTGGACGTCCAGACAACAAGTTTGGACTTCTGATTTTTGAGTATAAGATGTCTGATTATATTATTAGACATCTGATACTACTCTCCAATTCCTGTTTTGAGATTTAAGCCTTGATCTTGGATCTCTAGGTCCCTGAACCCATATCCAACCCCATAGGAACCTAAATTAAGGTGCCTTAACCCTAGTACATCACCTCTAGACCTCCCTAAGGACCTAATTAGGTCCTCACTACACCTAATTGACTTTGATCTTAGTCAATTCCATCAGCCTATTCAATTGGACTCATTGAGTCCAATTGAGCCCTGATCTCAGCACACACTGTCCAATTGGACTCAGTGAGAGTCCAATTGACCTAGACCTAAATTAATTGAGTTATTTTGCTCTCAATTAAGTTTCCACACACCCAATTAAACTTGTATTAAGTTTAATTGCACTTTACCCTAGTGAATTAGGGTTTATAACCATAATTTGAGACATACCTTGACCTAAATCCACTAGAACCTAACCTAATCAACCTAGGCGCCTAAGTTTCAACCCACACACACCCACACACACCATCCACATGAAAATACCTAGCCTAGAGTTCTCTAGAACTCTCTACCATGTGTGGTTGCCTTGGTTGCCAAAAATACCAACCAAGAGCCATTCAATTTTTAGATCCACATTTGGTGGATCTAAAAACCACCATCCACCCTCTCTCTCTCACTCTCCCACGAGCTCCCACCATAGGCCTCTCTAGAGAATTCCATAATTCTCTAGAGAGCTTCCCTTAGGTCTATAAAAAGACCCAATGGGTGTCCATTTGCACCCATTCACTTCCTTGTCATCCATTCCACTTAGGCTAGCCACTTCCATCTCCACTCCACCTCCACGAGTAGAGCACCACCATGGAGGCCACCATCTCCATGCCAGGAAGCTAGATCAGCTCCCAACCTCTCTCCAAGGGCACACCTAAGCTCCATTGGCCGCCCCTCCTCTCAGCCACTCAAAGGCCATTGGAGACCACCTCCGAATGCCCTTCCTTATGCTAGATTAGTAGCTTAGCTTTTTGTATATTTACTGCTTTTATTACTGCTTAGTAGCGTAGTCTTAACTTCTCCCCCAATGATGCATGCGAAATCCCCCCATTGATTCTTGTATGCAGTCATTTTCTGGTAGCTAGATTTCCGTTTCAAGCATTTATGTATAAGCTTTCATCTATAGTTCTGTTGCAAACAACTCTCTCACTGAATGAATAAAAAAAATGTTATATATATATATCTGTCTCAATGTTATGAAATCACAATGAGCTTATTGATTGCTATCATATTTGCGTGATTCAAGTTGCCTGTCTTAATTGTCTATCCATTCTGCAACTAAGCATGTCGTACTTAAATACGTAATGATCACGAACCGATATGCGATTCTAAATAAAGTAGAGCTGGATAAGATCGATTTCAAAAGTAAAAGCAACGCCTCCCAGAGACGAACGACCGGGACTCAAAGTCTCGTTATTTTTACAAAACAATATCTTTGTTGGATCGTATTTCGCAACTATACTACGATGCTTTTATCAAAAACGCGAGCTAAGATTTTTCTCCCAACAGACAACAATGAGTTATTGTCCATGAAGCTCAAGCTGAATCTACCCGAGCCGACATGGACATTATCACCAAAAAGCTGGATAAGATGGATCTGCTTGATAAGAAGCTCGATGAATTGATGCGAGCGAGATCCGAACCTTCTGGCAGCACTGCTCCATCTTACTCCTCTCAAGCATCCCGAGCCCCTTCTGCTCGTTCATATCCAATTACTCAGGATGTTTTCTCTCCATCTTTGCGGGATCCTGCATACTAAGAACCTGTGAAAAATATGGATCTAGCACCGTACAATCAGGGTTTCACACCACATGATGATGCAAGTGCGTATTCTTTTGATGAATTCGCATCTAAGACATCTTTGGCTTACGAAGATGTCAATGCCATTCAAGGATACAAGCATAACAACTCGTATTCTGAAACATATAACCCTAGTTGGCGCCAGCATCCCAATTTCGCCTGGTCTGGTAATCCACAGAGATTGAGTCAAGTTCCACACTACTAGACCAGACAATACGGGAATGTACAGAGCACGTATCCTAGGCAGCAGCCTTTCCCATCTCAGCAACAACATACACGCTCTATCTATCAACCGCTGCACCAAGCTGCCAACTACCCTCCAAAGCGGGCCGACCCTTTGGAGTCGTTGAAGGTGGAACTGCAAGCATCAATTTGGAAATCTACTAATGACAACCTCCAAATAATGAAGGCAATGGCTAACCAAATACAGAGCATACAGAACATGCAAAACCAGATGATGTAGGAGAATTGATCACAAGGAGCTTTATCCTCCCAACCTGTCCCAAACCCGAGATATGTGTAGAATTAGGGTGCCCTGCCTAGATTCCATGCACCACAAGGGCAGATACACGCGGTTATGCAAGCACCTCCCGTACCTCCCAGTTATGGGCTCCATCAGCCACCTCTGTTGCCGAACACTGTGTATCCAGACCAACCCGCTCCTTTGCCCCTACATGGAAAGCACGCCGATGCAAAAGGTGTCACCTTAAGGAGCGGAAAGACTACACAGAACCCGCTACCTAGGCAAGCAGGTAACAATTTTTCCTGTGCTATACCATGAGATGGCTCACAACCCACTTCCTCTCACAAGCCATCATCATTAGATAAAGGAAAGAAGCCTTTAGACCCTGAAATTCTTGTCCCTTTTCCCACGGCCCTAACACGAGATTTAGCACGGAAAAAGGATACGCGAAAATTCGAGGACCTAAAATCTATGTTCAAGGAAGTTCACATTTAGGTCCCTCTCCTCGAAGCAATAGATCACATCCCAGTCGTCGCTAGGTTCTTTAAGGACTACTATACTCTGAAGCAGCAGCAGAGGATCGGACGTCAAGCGGTATTATTTGAGGAAGCCAATGTAGTTATTTTAGCTGACTTACCACCTAAGAAGAAGGACCTGGGCACACCATTGATTTCCTGCTTGTTGCAAGATTCCCCTTTTGATATGGCCCTTCTTGACTTGGGATCGTCCATCAACCTAACTCCCACTATAGTGTTTGATCGATTTCGATTCGAGGAGTTAAAGCCCACCTCGGTTACCATACAATTGGCTGACCGATCTGTAAAAACATCGAGGGGGGTGGTTGAAAATGTGATCGTAAAAGTCCAAGGATTCTACTTTCCAACGGACTGTTTTGTTCTTGATATGGAGGTTCCTCCTAATCTCCATGATGAACCGATTATTCTAGGTCGCCTATTTCTAGCAACCACCCGCGCAAACATCGACTGTGCATCAGGGTGCATGGAGATTACCCTTGGAAACGAAAATCTCAAACTGGACATTTTCAGGGCATCAAAGAACTTTGATTGTGACTTGATCGAGGAGGATAGTGACGATGAAGATTCAGCTTTCTGTGGGAACATTGGGCTCCTCTACAGCGACCCAATGGCACATTCATCCTCACTATCAAGGGTCTTTGATCATGATCCACACGGGATTGAGACTACTGATATACCAATTTCATCCCATGGATCTGGTTGTCATGGGTGTTCATCTGCTCCTAACACCCCTGATCCTTACTATCCTATCTTAACCAACACTGATATCTTAAGACAAGATTACATGACCACTGCAGGTAGATTCTTCATTAATTAGGATCAACAAATTTCCATTATTGTTTCCTCTCCTCCCCTGCATAACCCTCCTCCCCACCCTCCCTACCCTTCGCTACTAGGGCTAGAACCCTTACTTGATTCACTCAAATACGTGTTTCTGGGAGAAAGTAAGACATATCTAGTGATTATCAATGCTCACTTACTCTGGATCAAGAACACCAGTTGATCTCCGTTTTGCAAGCACATAGGGCTGCTATCGGGTGGGGCATTACTGATCTCCACAGAATTCGCCCCCCATATTGCACTTACCATATCTACGTTGATGAAGGGGTGAGACCGTCGAGACAACCTCAGAGACACCTAAATCCAAATATGTTGGAGGTTGTCAAGAAGGAGATCATTAAATGGCTGGATGCAAACATTATCTATCCGATTTTCGATAGCCAGTGGGTGAGTCCCATTCAAATAGTGCCCAAAAAAGCAGGACTCACCATAATAAAAAAAGAATTGGGCAAATCCATCCCGACCCACACCATGACTTCTTGGCGGGTCTGCATTGACTACAGGAAGCTAAACTCAGCTATCAAAAAGGATCATTTTCCTTTGCCCTTTATTGATCAGATTCTAGAACGGCTAGTCAGGTGTCGTTTCTTTTGCTTTCTGGATGGATACTCTTGGTACAATCAAGTTGCAATCAACCCGAAAGACCAAGACAAGACAACTTTTACGTGTCCCTTTGGAACATTCACTTTTAAGTGGATGGCTTTCGGCCTCTACAATGCACCAGCTACTTTTCAGCGATGCATGATGGCCATCATTTCAGACATGATTGGGGATTGCGTAGAAGTGTTCATGGATGACTTCTCTATGTTTGGAGATGATTTCTCGTCTTGTCTCAATAACCTCACAAAGATTCTGAGGAGATGTATAGAAGTTAACCTAGTACTTTCATGGGAAAAAATCCATTTTATGGTGAGGGATGGCATCGTACTAGGTCACAGAATCTCCTCTAATGGACTCGAGGTCGACTGAGCCAAGTCTAAAATCATTGCACGATTACCTCCACCTAGCTCTGTCAGGCAAGTCAGATCATTCTTAGGGCATGTCGGATTTTATCAAAGATTCATTCGAGATTTCTCAAAAATTGCTCGTCCATTAACGAATCTTCTGGTAACTGACATGCCTTTTGAATTTGACTCCTCATGTCACAGTGCTTTCGATACCTTGCGAAGCGCTGTCTCCAGTGCACCTATTCTCTAACCCCCCAACTGGTCGCTCGACTTCAAGATGATGTGTGATGCCTCCGACTTTGCTGTCAGAGTTGTTCTTGGCCAGTGTCAGGAATGCCATCCATTTGTAATCTACTACGCCAGCAAAATGCTCAACGAGGCTCAGCGTAACTACACAGTCACTAAGAGAGAATTGCTGGCCATAATATTCAGGTTGGAAAAATTTAGGTCATACTTACTTGGGTCTAAAGTTATCATCTACACTGACCATTCCGCCCTCCGACATTTGTTGGCAAAGAAGGATGCCAAACCTCGCCTTATCCAATGGATCCTTCTTTTGCAAGAGTTTGATGTCGAGATTCGCGACAAAGCCGAAGCACATAATGTTGTGGCGGACCACTTGTCTCGACTAGGCCCAGACTACATTTCGTACTCCCCGCCGATATCAAACCAATTTCCAGATGAGTCTCTACTATCTATCAACTCTATGGAGTTTCCTTGGTATGCTGATATAGCAAACTATCTTTTCGCTGGTAGGCTACTTGAAGGATTATCCAAGGATCAAAATCTCAAACTTATATCAGAAGCTAAGTTCTATTTTTGGGATGACCCATTGCTCTTTCGCATTGGGGCTGATCAGATCATCCATAGATGCATCCCTGATTCAGAACTCTCTAATGTGCTATCCTTCTGCCACAGCGATGCTTGTGGGGGTCATTTCTCAGGCTGAAAAACTGCTGCAAAGATTTTGCAGTCGGGATTTTTCTAGATGACCATTTTCAGAGATACACACGAGTTTGCCAAGTGTTGTAAGAGATGCCAAGCAGTCGATTCTATGACCCGAAGAGACATGATGCCTCTCCAATCCATTCTGGTCATAGAAGTGTTTGATGTCTGGGGCATCGACTTTATGGGTCCCTTCCCGAACTCGCATGGCATTGAGTACATACTCCTCACAGTAGACTATGTCTCAAAGTGGGTAGAAGTTATCCTGGCAAGACGAGCTGATCATAAGACTATTATATCCTTTGTCCAGGAATTTATTTTTGCGAGATTCGGAGTTCCCCGTGCCCTGATAAGTGATGGGGGAAGCCACTCCATCCATGCCCATTTCAGATCATTATTGAAGAAATGCAGGGTGCAGTACCGCATTGCTACCCTGTATCACCCACAAACCAATGGGTAGGCTGAAGTATCAAACCGTCAAATCAAGCTTATCCTTCAAAAGATGGTTATACCTGATAGGAAGGATTGGTCCGATCGGTTGATCGCACTATGGGCATATCAAACCGCATACAAGGCCCCGATTAGAATGTCACCATAATGCATGGTGTATGGAAAGGCCTGTCACCTTCCTGTGGAGCTAGAGCACTGTGCCTTTTGGGCGATGCAGAAGTGAAATTTTAACCTTGAGACCGGAGGTTATGAAAGGAAGCTCCAGCTCAGTGAGTTAGAGGAGATTATGCGGGAAGCATATGAGAATGCAAAAATATACAAGGATAAGACAAAAACTTTCCATGATCAACACATTTGGAGGAAGGAGTTCGCACCTAACCAGTAGGTTTGGTTGTTTGACTCCAGACTCAAATTCTTTGCAGGAAAGCTCAAGTCCAAGTGGACTGGGACATTTCTAGTGGCCCACCCGTATCCTAACGAGGCGGTCCAAATTATAGACCCAAAATCTGGGCACGTTTTTATGGTTAATGGCCAGTGCCTCAAACCATTCTTTGCCCAGGAACCTCCTCCTACTGACGAAATGATACATCTTCTTGAGGACGTATGACTGATGAGTTGCCTAGCTGGAGGCATTAAACTCATCACATATACATATATACATATCATATATACATAGCATATTTCATTTTCGCATAATGTTTTGCATATTGTTTTTCATATTGTGTATAGCATTGTAGCAATGGTGTGAGTTGAATGATAACTCAGAAGCAGTTCCAGGTGATTTCTATCCACATACACCCATCCTTATTCCAATTTCTTTTATTCTTGCATGAGGACATGCAAACACTTAGGCATGCGGGGGTAGTTCATAAAAACTAAAAATTTTCTGCCAACGATCGGAGGAATTAGATCATTTTATCAAGAGGTTTTATTAAAGATTTATTCTTTAGTAGATTCCTAGACTTAGAATCCAATATAATTTCATACTTGTATGTAGATTTTGCAATGGATCCTCTGCAAAAATCGATAGACATCTCTAGTTTGTTGAGAAGAAGTATCGCTTCTTCTCCTAAACCCTTGGATAGCAATCAAGGAGTCAGGTGAAGTATCTTCTAGTAGCTCCACCAAAATATATGTGAGGTGAGAGTAGAGAGTTTACTGGTGCTCTAAGGCTAGTATAAGGAATCTTTAATAATTGAATAACGATACTTGGAGTTGGGCATAGTTTTCGCTCTCAATTCTTGCGTACTAAATCTATGAGAAATTCCATACGAGAGCCACCAAATAAGGCAAAAACATAGCGAGCGGGTTCTGATAAAACTGGGACTGAGGTGGATGGTCACGACCATCCTCTACGGAATCCTCAGCTGAAGGAGGGTACTGATGTCAAGGCCAGAAATATGTCATCCTATCCATTCCCCACCCGATGCCGAGAATAGGCATTTCCACCAAATAAGCCACCCGAGATCCTCTTGGTCATCCCAAAAATCCCCAAGGATGCCTCATGTATGAAAGTACGTATGTCGTGTTATGTTGTGTTGATAAATACAGCAATATGTCATGTTGTGGCATTGTGCCTATAGAATTGCATACAAAAGAGTTGTTTGCTCGAAAAAAAAGGAAAAAGAAGTAGAAACAAAAAACAAAAGAAAAAAAATAATACAAGAAAAAAATATTATGTGAAACAGTTGTGTAATGTGAGTCAAGTTAAATGTTTTGAGGCAAAAACACCTACCATCCTCACGAACCACCAAATACAGCCTTAACCTACTTCTTCTGTATTTCTGACTGCCTGAATACGGGCTAAGGGCTTCTGACTTAGTCGTAGGGTTATCAGAACCTAATTAAAGTGTCCTGCCATGTGAGACCACCAAATACATTTGCAAATCTGGTGAGATGTGAGCTCAGGAAGAAAAAGAAAAAAAAAAGGAGAGAGAAGAGTACAAAAGATTAAAGAGAGCACAGTTTTTCTAGCCCCTCTCTAAGTTGATTTATTCAATAATCTAGAAATCTAAATTTTGAAATACTAGTCTCTAAGAAGCACCAGAAGAGTGTGAGCCACCAAATACAATCCAATTAACTCAGACATCTCCTACCCAAACCAAACACCGGGGCCAAAATTAGAAAATATTTTATAACCCCGAGAGAAAAGGTTCACCTATCTTGATAGAATTTTACTAGGAGTCAAGTACAAGCTTTAAATGTATATCGACTCTTCGCTTGGATCCGTTGTAGAAGCTACAACGTTATATATTCATAGTTATCTGGATTCTGAATTTTTAGATAAAACAAAAAGAAACAAATCTTTTGTTTAACTCTTGATAAAATGCATTTAGTCTTGAACTTGCTAGGGACTAGCAAGATGTAGGCATGGAGGTATGATTGCACAGCAATCATAGGCCCTAACTCGCCTGAATTAAGCTAGGACTTAGCCTAACATGAACATTCTACATGCATACCCATCATATTCTACATCATAGTTGATATATGTGTTTTATGCATTAAACTATGTTATTTGAGAGATATTAATGATTGTAGGGCTGCAGATGACCAATCCAATCTTATGGATCAGTTTAGAATAATGATGGGAGTCCAACACATCCAAGATCACATCAATCAGACTTCCTTAGCATCCTAAGGAGTCTGCAGAAGAGCAAGAGCCAAGGGGTGAATTAAAGAAGATATAGACCTCAGATGACAAATCCAACTGCACGGATGGATCCGAATCGACGTTCGCAGTCCAACGGTGTAGAAATCAACTTAATCGGAGGCCTACGTCATCAGATATAAAGAAAAGAAGAATGGATGGCCATGATGGTGCCACGTGGTACCATCACAGCCACCCCTCGCCGCGTCCCCAACCCTTGAAGGTGCCTTGCCACGCAGCGTGGGCCATTGGATCTTCATCAACGGCCACGAATGCGCCACATCGCCACTCAGAATAGATTAATGTAAATATAATTAAGTAAGCATATATGATAAAGGCTTTCGCAGCGTGTTGGCTCACTTACACGCGCCCGCATATGGCGGGGCCCAGGTTCGAGCCTGGTGCTATGCAAAATTGATGCCCATGTATGCGGGTGGGTGCAGGTAGGCAGGCATGCGCGATTGGAGGGCCCAGAGGCGTCCACGTGGTGCGATCGCGCGGGTTGTTGTGAGAACCGCACGTAGGATTTGAATGGCATAATGAGCACGTGTTTAAGCCGTCTGAGTGCAAGATCGGACGGCTAAGATGATGAGGTGGGATTTTAAGACGAAAATGCGAAGAAGCGGTGCGAGATCGCGGGAGCCGTGCGATGTGGATTTAAGGGCGCAAAATGCGCCACGTGGCAGCACCAGAGTAAACCAACCAAGAAGAAGGATTTGCATGAGAAAAAAAGTTTATAAAAAGACATAAGGGCCCCCCTTGAAAAACAACTCTCTCTCATTCTCTTCTTCTTCCTTCTTCTACCTCTCTCTCTTCTCCCTCTTCCTCCGTCATCTCTGCATTTCCATCCGCAAAATCCGTTGGGCCACCCTATCGGATTGCCGCTGCTCCTCTCAACCTCTTCAAAAGGCCACCACGGACCACCCGTGGTGCCCTTGTTCTGTTACAGTAGTAGTTTATTTACTTTATGTTTTATTCAAATACATGTATGATATGCAATTAATGTTCAAACTTTCTGCATGATATATATTGCAATTCATTGTCTCTACTACTTAGTAATTAAATTTAGAATAAGTGCATGAAATCAAAAGCATTTTTCTACCTCCCTGTGATCGACCGGGACTTCTAGTTCCATTAATTTTATTTGTCGAGATGTATTTTGTGCTATACTGTGACATATTCATCTTTTACGCGATCTACGCCCCGATCAAGCTTCCTCAACATGTTCCAGTAAGGGTTCTAACAATTTGGTGTCTAAGCCCACTTCGGCCACCTTTTTCAACTTGACACCTGAGGAGATTGAGGCGATGTGGTTGCTATTGCGGGAGACTGTTGATTAAGCAATGGACGGCTATCACAATGAGTTCGATGCCAAGATCTCAGAAAAGCTGATTCCTACTAAGGATAATTTCCTTAAAGATTCTTCTTCAGGTCTGCAAAATGCCCCTCCCTTTAATCCATCCTTATTGAAAGGCAAAAGGCTAGAGTTTCCTTCTTTCCATGGAACATCTGATCCAACTGCTTGGAAATATAAGGCTGAGCAATTTTTAGTTTTTATTCCATTACAAAGGTCCAAAAAATTCCCTTAGCTTCTTTTCATTTATATGATGATGCTTGCAATGGTTTTGGTGGTATTCTAATAGCCACGTGGATACAAATTGGAGTTCCTTTATTTTGGCTTTAGAAGCTTGATTTAATATTCACCTTTTTGAAGACCCTCATGGTGCTATCAGCAAACTAAAACAAGATGGGTCGTTGCTAGATTATATCAAAGAATTTTAAAGGTTATCTAGTAAGGTTAATGAGGTGTCGGAGGATCATTTACTGGGAATGTTTTTAAGTGGATTGCGTGATGACCTTTCTTCTGAGGTAAGGTCTTTTAGGCCTTCCACCTTATCTGTTGCCATTGAGCTTACACGGCTTCATGAAGCCAGATTTTAGGCAATTAAAAAACCATTTTAAGACCCCTTAGGTCCAATAAAAAAGGTCTCCTTCCTACTCCTCCTAGTAGCGCAGTAATTATTAAGCAAAATCCCACACCAATTGTAAAGAGGCTCACCCTTGCTGAATACGAAGAACAGGTAATGAAAGGGATTTGCTTTCAGTGTAATGAAAAGTGGTCTAAAGGCCATAAATGCAAATCTCTTTATAAAGTTCAACTAGTACCAAATGTGGATCACTTTTCAGAATAATCAGAAGCTCACCTCGATTGTTCTGAGGAAACCTTAAAGCCTTCGGAAGACCACATTCTAGAAATATCTTCTCATGCTATTAATGGCATAGATAGTGATACAACCATGAAGGTAAAGGGTTCCATTAGAGAAACAACCACAACTATTTTGATTGATTCTGATGGCTCCAATAATTTCATTGACCCACGTTTGGTACATAAGTTGGGGCTTAAGGTCTTTGATCCTTCAGCTTTCCATGTCATGATAACTAATGGGCAGAAGATTAGTGGCACAGGTAGATGTTTGGGGGTTAAGGTGTGCTTGAACAAACTAACCATGAGCATCAATTTTTATGTCCTTCCACTTGGCAGTTGTGAGGTCATTTTGGGCACTAAATGGCTTAAAAAGTTGGGCACTATTGAGTGGAATTTTGAGAAGTTATTCATGCACTTTTATGTTGAGGGCAAGCGTTATTCCATACAAGGAGTATCCCGTGTAGAGTTACAAGTAATCACTGAAAAATCTTTGAACAAAGAGTTGGACCACTCTAAACAAGCCTTCATGTTGCAAGTAATGTCAGTACTTCTCTCGCCTCCAGTTTAGACTTCTTTTCCAGCTTTACCAGAGGATATGTAGCAAGTACTTCATAAATTTCAGGGAATTTTTCAGGTTACCTCGTCTCTACCACCGCCTCGACAATGTAACCATAAAATTCCATTGATAGAGGAATCACTTGTCATCTCAAAGGCACCCTATAGACATTCTCCTTATCAGAAGGATGTTATTGAAAAATTGGTTAGAGAATTATTAGATAATGGTCTGATTAGGCCTAGTAATAGTGCCTTTGCATCCCCTATTCTAATTATTAAAAAATTTGATGGGGCATGGCGCATGTGTATTAACTACAGGGTGTTGACTCGCTTCGATCGTGTTCTAAAATGGAATGCATCATAGTACAGTTGATTAAAGCAAGATTAACATTTACAATTTATATAACCCGAAATAAAAGTATTTCGAGGTCGTTCGCTAGGAGCAAGCTAATGCACAAAAATCACTATCTAAATTATGTACAACTGAACATGTACTAAATGTGAATTTTCAAAATAAACGAGTTTGATTTTTGCACTTGGTTTGATGAATTAAGATATGAACCCAAACTCTTGTGCAAAAATTTATTCAATGCTCAATAATCAAGTGTAAAAGAAATTAAGCAGTAAATACTCAGTTATCAAGAATGTTTGAGTAGGTGACGTGTGTTAGTGCGTGTGTGTTAAGGAGTGTCGTTATAGTCGCACTTGCAATGTCGATTTTAAAATAAGTAAACGGAGGTGAGCCCGAGTGTCGATCTCAAGGAGGCGTGAAATCGGATTTTTGCTTATCACTTGTCACGGAAAGTGCAGAGTTTTGCTTGCGAAAGATGCGGTTTTGAAAAGCGAGAGAGAGATAGAGAGAGAGAGAAGGTTTAGGGTTAGAAAGCTCTTTTTTTGATCATGCGACTTAAACAGAAATTAAAATGGCAATTGAATGAAAAACAACTTCATTAAACATGCACTTATAGTTCATAACTTACAACATTAAATACATGCTTCAACAAAAGTAATAAAAAGCTTAAAAGAGAGAGAGAGAGAGTGTGTGTGTGTGGAGAGCGATGAGGCAGCCACGGCGGTGGAGGAGGCTCCGTCGGCGGCTCGTCGTCTCCGACGATTACAAGAGTGCCTAAAGCTAGCTAAGAGAGGGGTGGAGTAGTTTCAAGGGGGAGTGAATGCCTTGAATGGTGGTTGGAGGGAGTTTAAATAGGGTTAAGGGCTTCCTAAAAGAAGAAGGGGCTTTAGTGATATCCATAGCATCGCTAAAACCACTCACAAAAACGTCGGTGAAGCCCTTCAGCCGCTGGTCAGCCGTTCGCCTCGTTCCTTCTCCTCGCGCGGAACGAGAGCCATCCGATCGAAGATCGGACGGCTGAGAATCCTCCTCGGCTGTGCTGGGATCGCGCCTTTGGCGCGCGTGCGCACACGCGTCTCCGCCCGACATGCGCGCGCACGTGGATGCTCGTGAGCTGCGGTCGCGCCGCGTGGCAAGATCCCGACTGGCCTGCTGCTGATCGGGCGGCCCAATTTCTCCACGCCCGTCACCCGTCTTCAATTCCCACTCTGCGCGGCTCGAACCCACGTTGCGTGGGTGCGGGCGTGCGTGCTAACCGTTGCGCCACACCCACGCTTTGTCGCGACGACCGCGGGCGGGCGCACGAGTCTCGGCTGGCTAAAGGCGTAGCGCGCGGTGGGGCGGGGCTGACGTGGCGCAATCTGGGCCGTTGATCTCCAGATTAACGGTTAGAACTTCTTGGGCCCATTGTAGGAGCTTCAGATGTCGGATTTGGCCGATCTTGAGTCCGTTGGACTCCGTTCGTCGTTCTGAATCCATCCGTGTGGTCCGATTGCTCATCTGAGGCTTGCTTTGATAAATGCTTACACAAATGGCCATTAATGCATTTTATAAGCAATCTTGGTACATAATGCATGCAATGCTCCTATTCTACTTATGTTGTGCCTTTTATTCAAAAGATGGGCCATATTCAACATAATTATCACCCCCTTGTGTAGTGTTATCAGTAGGTAATTGCAATAAAAACTTATTTTGAATCAAAATATGAGTCAATCAACAAGAATAGCAAATTAGTCCCTGTAATATCACGTTTTGGGTCCCTGTGAAATTGCACTTTAGTCCCTGCAAAATATTTTCTCTTTCCTTCAACCCCCTGCTAACAAGTAGGACCTTCCTCTTCCTCACTTGTAGAAGTCCATAGGAGAGACTTGGTAGATCTCGATGTTGAAGATTCAGAGCACAAAAGGCCCTGAAAGTTGGTCGCATGGCTTCCTTGGACCACCTCGAAGCTTCTCGCGAAGCTTGGCAGTCGTTGTCTCGGTGATCGAGGCGAATGACGTTGACGAAGTTGACGATGGTGTGGGGTGGTTGGCTTGGTGAAGGAGGCTTGAATCTATCAACAAAAGAGTTGAGAAGCTTTCCCTGAGCATGTTCAAGATGGTGGCAGTGTTGATTGGTCGTGGCAAGGGTGCAGGAGATGCGTCTACGTCAGAGAAGATGGGTGCCGCCGTCAGTGGTGGTTCGACGCGAAAGGCATCAAAACTTCAATTCGAGGGGACAAGAAGCTTTGCCCAGACCTGCTAAAGGTGTTGGCGGTGGCTATTTAACGTGAGGAGGTCAGAGGAAGGAAACTAAGATCAGAGAAGGTGGTGGCTGTGGGTGGAGTTCGGTGGAGGTGTCTGGCGAGTAATCCCTCAAATTGATTGAGGGGTTCTTCTTGTGGTGGTGTGGCGGAGGTGTTGAGGTGGTTGGCGATTAGTAAGGCATCATGAAGCGAGGTGGAGGGTGTCGCCAGAGCGTCCACCGAAGGCTTACCACCCGAGGGGAAGACGACGACAGGGAGGGGAAAGTCGCAGTCGAAATCTACAAGGAAGGGGCCTAAGATGATCTATAGAGTGAGGGGAAGAAGAAGAAGTACCTAGGAGGAGGCAAGAACATCAATGAGCATGGGAGATGGTCGCTGGACTTGGAGGAGGAGAACTCCGGGGACGAAAATCGAAGCGACAAAGGGGCAAGGAGAACCCTGCTTCTTTGATGGGAAGCATGGTGATGAAGTGAGGGAGTGATCTGTGGCCTCGGTTGGTGGCGAGGAGCAGCGAAGAAGAGTTGATAGAGAAGCTCCAAGGTCTCGCTAATGGCGGGCTCGAGAAGGAAGAAGGAAGGGGTGAACACACGTAAAAACTCGACGAATCAAATCGCAAGGGCATGGCCTTGCTTTAAAGGAGCTCGACCGTAGTGAAGGAGGCGAGATTGTGACCCAATCAAGATTGAGATGGCACGGCAAAAATGTGCTCCGATGACAACTTCGGCCAAGGATCGCAGCTTCCCTAGTTGGCGAAATGAGCTAGAAAAAGTGAGAGGATGTATAGGAATGATAGGTGTATCATCCTGCCAATTTTGGCGAGATTCCACTACGTGAATTAATCGCAACCCATGGCTGAAGTCACGGCTAGAGAGTTGATGTCGCTGCTGCTGGCAGGGACTAAAAAGTGAAGAAGATGAAGCTTTTAGGGGGCTTTTTGCAAGAGATTAAGTTCTAAAGGTCCAAACTGCAAACTTGGCCAATATGAAGTCGGAATAAGTTCAAATTTTTATGATAACCTAATTTGGACATGAGAAATTTAATGGTGACTTCAATTTTATGTTTTAGTGATGTTTACATGGTTAATTTACATTTAAACCCAAAATATGTCAAAAACCCTCTTAGGTTTCTATTTAAGGTAAAAAAGGGTTACGATTATAGACTTGATTAATCCAAACGTTTTGGAATATTTTTCAATAATTTTTAGAAGATTTGTATTACATTTATATTTATTAGAACCCTGTTAATTTAAGTGAGGTTGAAATTAGGATTTTTATTTGAGATTTAGCCTTCAATATTAATAGAAACCCTAAACCATTAAATGTAGGCCCACTTATTGGGAATTTGAGCTCAATTGACTTTCAATTTAGTGTATGTTTACCTTTTAGCTGATTTGCATTTGTATTAATCTGCTAAAACAACAAAATTAACTTGTTTCAATGTCATTCCTCCCAATTTTTCATGTTAAGTTATACCCTTTTGTTGGTTAAAAAGATGAGTTTAACCTTAGAACTAAGAAAAATTAAACTAGTTATGAAGGATGATGGTGTTGCCATCATACCCCCATACCTACCATTTGCAATTCCCTTAGCAAATTCTCAAAGTTTAGCACAAATTTTCAGCTTAAAGGGCATTTTTGCATTCAACTCAATTTGAAATAAAGTTGTTAATCTTGGTCATACTTCAGTACAGAAAATAGTGCTCTTATTCCTAGTACTTTAGACAACTCACTTCCTCAAAACACTCATCTAACGGCTCCCTATTTTTAATTTAACCTGACCCTTGATTTTTAAACGTAGGGGCACATAGTTCAAGTTGGTCTCAGTTTTACTCTCGATTTCATAGTTATTAGGGTTGGAACACATGTAGTGAAGGTAAATTGAGTTAAAGGTCCTAAGTATCAAATTAATAACCTATTGGACTTAGTCGGCTGCTCCCACATGAATTAAGCAGCTTTCTAGCTTCCAAAGGGGTCAACCTCAGGGTATATCTCCTTGTAAAAGAAAATTAAAATCTAGCACCATATATATATCTTTCTCTTTTTTTTTATGTGGTGTAAGTGTGTGAGGCATTTGTGTGCCTTTTGGGGTGGTGAGGACAGGTACACTGCTTACTAAGACTTATGTATACAAGCCTCACCGAAACAAAAATTAAAGCGTGCACCTTATTAAAGAAGTGGCTCTCCATCCTTCATGGGATGGCTGCTATAAAAGAGATATTTTTTAACTCTACCTAAGTCCAATGTTTTATTAATCTTCTACTTGGGTCCTAAAACTCAATTCGTGCATGTGAAGTTGTATCCTGATCCATCAAACTCCTAGACCAAAAGTGACAAAGAGACCGGTTTAAACACTCATGCCCCTTAGTCCAAGAAATCAGATTTTTCGACTTTGCCTTATAAGGTAATTTAAGCCATGCTTAATTAAGCATTTTTGGCTCGAAAAATTTAAGGTCAAGGATTGGGTGTCTTAATACTAAAGTAGAGCACAAATAATTTAGAATTCGACTAAGATCAACAAATTTACATTTAGCACATTTTTCTTCCTCTTCATCTTTGCCACTTAAAAGATATGCAGTTTAGTTCCAAAAATTTCCCCTCCTATACTTAGTTTTCTTCTCTATTTTTTTTTTTTTGTGGACCTTTCAAAGATATTCAATTTTCAATTATTTGCACTTTAATTCCCCTCATACCTAGGTTCTGCAATGCCATCATTTCAAATAGGATAGGTTTAAATTCAATGTAATTTATATTTTAGAATAGGTTTATAAGAGTGGGTGGGTGGGTCTGAAATGGCTATTGCGGACGATTTCAATCTCCAATGCAAACATTAGAGGTGGGTCAGCTATTTTGAAATATAAATCTCAAAGTGCAATAGGAGTGTTTGTTCAGGAAGGATATGAAAGGTCTCGAATTAAACAAAGAATGACGGGTTGCCTCTCATTAAGTGCTAAGTTTACCGCCATCAGCTAGGCGCAATGTAGCTCAGGTGGAATGGAGATTGAAAGATTTGCCAATTAGGCTCAAATTGTTAAGTTCCAGAAAAGATTTGAGACGTTGACTGTTAACAACAAATGGTGTAGAGTTAAGATCAGGTGATGAGATTTTTACAGCACAATTACCAAAAATCCTCCTTACAAGAAAGGGTCTAGTCTACTTAGATCTGAGCTTGCCTGAGAATAGATCGAGATGGGCATGAAACAGAAGTACCCTTTTACCAGGACTTAATGATTTTCGTGAAATGTGCTTATCATGCAAGGCTTTTATTCGGTCCTTGTAAATTCGCGAGCTCTCGTATGCATCGTTGCGTAACTCATCAAGCTCGCTTATTTGCAAGCGACGGTGACTGCCAGCCATTCCAAGGTCCAGGTTACATTTCCGTACTGCCCAATAGGCTTTATGCTCCATTTCTACAGGAAGGTGACAAGCTTTCTCGTAAACAGTCCTGAAAGGAGACATTCCTAATTGGGTCTTATGGGCGGTCCTATAAGCCCGTAATGCTTCCGAAAGTTGGGTTGGCCTTTCTTTTCTATCAGGTCAAATAGTGACCTGCAAAATCTTTTTATTTCCTTATTGTGCAGCAATCATAGGTCTTAATTGACCTAGATTAGGCTAGAACTTAGCATAAGTTAGGGTAATGCATGCATGCATACGCATTATCTGCATCTTTACTGCTTTTCTTTAGCTATGCATGAAATAATGTTATAATGTGCTGATTAAGTGCATTATGTCAATTACAGGCAATAAGCTGATCAGGAGCTAGATCTGGAGCAGGATCTAAAGCTGGATCAGGAATAACGGGAGTTGCAGCAGAGTTGGAGCAGAAGGCTTAGTTTAGATGTAGGAATAATAATGTAAGGGAGTTAAAGGTTTTCTATTCTATTAAGTAGGAATAAAGCAGTAAAATGTGAAGAGCTTAGGTCCATCCTAGCCCTAGGATAGCCTAGAGACTTCCCCAACCCTTAGCCACCCTTAGATTAGGTCACAACACCCTAGGAAGCCCTAAAACTCTAGTTCCAACCCTTGTCTGGACGTCCAGATAAGTTATAGGACGTCCGGGACCCTTAGCCATCTCCTGCACACCTCAAACCCACTTCTGTAATGTTATTGGATGTCCAAACACTTTGTCATATGTCTAATTTCTGCAGAATACCCAAAACAGAACCTTGATTTCCCCTGACTCAGATTGGGCGTCCAGAACTGAAGTCTGGACTTCTGAATTTTGAGTATAAGTTGTCTGACCACATTATTGGACGTCTGGTACTGGTCTCCAGTCCCTATTTTGAGATTCAAGTCTTGATCTTGGATCTCTAGCTCCTTAGACCTAATCCCAACCCCATAGGAACCTAAATTAAGGTGTCCTAACCCTAGTACATCACCTCTAGACCTACCTAAGGACCTAATTAGGTCCTCACCAAACCCAATTGACTTAGATCAAAGTCAATTACCTTCACCTAAGTCAATTGAACTCATTGAGTCCAATTGAGCTTAGATCTCAACCCACACAAGTTCAATTGGACTTGGTGAGAGTCCAGTTGACCTAAACCCAACCTACTTGAGTTATTTCACTCTCAATTAGGTTCACACTCTTTCAATTAAACTTAGGATAAGTTTAATTGCATTTTCCCCTTGGTAATTAGGGTTTGTAACCCTAATTCATGACCTACACCTACCCAAACCCCTTAGGAACTAACCCAAGCCACCTAGCCATATAGAGCACGACCACACACACACACACACACACACCCATTCATGCACACACACTTCTCTAGAGTTCTCTAGAACACTTTTTGAAGTGGCGCCACCTCTTGGTTGCCAAAATTAGCAACCAAGAGGCATTCAAAATAAGATCCATAATTTTTGGATCTCATAACCTCTTGGCCAGCCACTCTCGGACTCTCTCTAGAGAGCTCCACACCTCTCTAGAGAGAAGCCATTGGGTCTATAAAAAGACCCCATGGGCGGCCAAGTGACCCCATTCACTCCCTTGGCAAATTCACACTCTTGACTCCATTGGTGCCATTCATGCCCACTTCCACTTAGCTAGCCACACCACCTCCATGAGCTCATCACCACCACCATGGAGGACATCATGTCAGGATGCTAGATCACTCTTCCCTCTCTCCAAGGGTCGGCATAAGCTGCATTGGCCGCCCCTCATTCTCCTCCCGACCACTCCAAGGCCATCGAGGACCACCCCTGAATGCCCTTTATTCTTCTAGATTTAGTTTATTCTCTCCATAATTTTTACTACTTTTATTACTGCTTAGTAGCGTAGTCTTAACTCCCCCCTCAATGATGCATGCAAAATCCCCCCATTGATTCTTGTATGCAGTCATTTTCTGGTAGATAGATTTAAATTCCAAGCATTTCTGTACAAGCTTTCATCTATAGTTCTGTTGCAAACAACTCTCACTGAATGGATAAAAAATGTTACATATATATATATGTCTCCTTATTATGAAATCACAATGATCTTATTGTTTGCCATCATATTTGCGTGATTTAAGTTGCCTGCTTTTTAATTGTCTATCCATTTTGCAACTAAGCATGTCGTTTCTTGAGGATATTGAAAATCTAATGATAGACGCTTTCTCCGTAAATAGTCACCACCTCACTAGAATCGTGTGCACAGAAACTCACACGTTCACCTTTGTAATTTATTTGACGCACGTGCACGTAATCCGAGTCCATAACAGAAGTGGTGAAATCTTAGTTAGGAGATTGGAAACCGTCATGCATTTTTAAACAAAGTAGAGCGGCAAAAAGATCGATTTCTAGGGTAAAGCAAATGCCTCCCAGAGACGAACGATCGGGATTCAAAGTCTCGTTATTTTTAGAAAACAATATCATTGTTGGATCGTATTTTGCAACTATACTCGACCCATTTTCCTATCAAAAATGCGCAATACGAATCTCAACAAATGGTGCTGTTGCCGGGGATGCAATGTCATTTTCTATGATTTCGATCTTTGAAATTATCACTGACAAATTTCTCTCTACTTTGTTTTTGATGTGCAGGAAAAACGAAAGAAAAATGGGATATGTGCACACATCGAGCGCGACAAAGAAAAAAGTTAGGTGCACATCATCTCCCCTTAGATTAGGTTTTTTTCCTGAACTCTAGGAGTAGATTTACTTTCTGCAATTTCCTTTGAATAATTCTTTGAAAAAAAACATATTTTACTCATTTTTGTGAAAAAATAAAAAAATCAAAAAAAGAAAAATTTTGAAAAAAAAATCTATATTAGGTTTCCTTTCGAATCTGGGTTAGTTTGAAAAAGAAAAAAGAAAAAAAAAGATATTTTCTTTGAATCTTTTGGAAAAATTCTTTGCGAAAAAAAATGTGCAAAAGTTTAAAAAAAAACATTTTATTTTTGGTGGAAAGCTTAGATTTTAAGTTCAAACCTCTTTAAAAGCTTTTCTACCATCTTCTGCTTTTTCGACCAGATTTCAAGTCTGATTTAAAAATTCGATTGCCAAAAAATTAGTAAGCGAAAAATTCTGAAATTTGGGATAAACCTTCATTTTCAAACCATCTTTTAAATGCCACCATTATTTTTAAAAAATTCTAAGTATACAATTTTTAAAAATTTGCAAAGTGCACGAGGGTCAGATTGACCCAGATTCAAAATGTTTCAAATTTCAAAAAGTGATTCCAAGCAATCCGCGAATCATTTTTCACTAAAAATGGCTTTATTTTTTCATATTTTTCCCAAATTTTTGAAGTCAATTGATACTATTTCAAAACAAAAAACCAACCAGGGGTCAAAATTTCAAATTTGACTCTCTGACGTTCAAAATTCTCTAAAAATTCGGTTGAAATAGTAAAAATTTCAAAAAAATATTCTCTGAAAAGCTAATTGAAAAATGAATCTACTCGCAAAATTTCAAGTTAATTGGATTCCAATTACTACCAGAACGAACATTACTTTTGTGGTCTGCTGAAATAGAACAAACCCTAGTAGTGCATGAAACTTAGGTTGAATCTTTAGGGTTGCAACTTAGAGACCACACTTTGGGCTAACCTAGACTTAATCAAGTCTAGTTAGTTGGTGAGCTTGGTCACCTTGTGGGCCACTCACCATAAACCCCACTGAAGAAAACGGGTTAAAAATTAATTTTAAAACATGAAATCAACCCGAGTTTGTTGTCATACTACTAGGTGTTTTTAACCTCTCTTGCCAAACCTAGTGACTAAGTCTGTAGGACAATGTCAAACAACCACAGCTCAGGGGTTAACGGAATCAGAGGCTTAAGCCAAAGGAAGAACCTTCCCCTTAGTCCCCTTGTAACCAAACTGGTTGGGTTAACTTGAGAGGTAGGAATCACTTTCAGTCAGTTGAACGACGAACTTCTCTTCAGGAATTCAAACTTCTAACGAAAAATCTAGTCACCCAATCCATAAGGACCATTTGATTGACAGGGCCTTAGCCTTGTCCTGCTTGGCTACACCAACCCAGGGGTTGGGTGGTGTATGCAGGGAAGGAGGTCGCTTAGACCTCAACTGATTGGACCTTGGGAGCCACTCCCAAGGAGGCGAGTCACTTCTATCTACTAAGCCGTGATGGCTAACACTGGATCTGGACCTAATCAGGATCCAGAAGAGCTTGACCCACGAGCTTATCTAAGAGCCCAGGTCACTGAATCAGCTCAACCTTGGGATCAGAACCCAAGGTGGCGAAGATGACTTTTCGCTTCACCTGATCCTTCTCCTCGGGTTACCGAAATGGTTAACCCATATCCTAGCCCTGGATATTATGATCCATACCAGTCGGTCCCTCAAAGGACCTCATCTTATAACCCAGGATATGGATTTCATACTCCTACTTCTCACCCATGGAATATGGGTAGACCTGATTCACCCCCTGGAACCCCTGAAGAGCTACCGGTGCATATGCGGCCGCATTACAGAATACAGAGAGCTATAGCGAGTGCTAAGGAAAAGGCCGCATCCTATCTACACGAAATCCAGGCTATCATTGAGCCAAACCAAAGACAAAGCTGGATTCCACATCAAGCTGTGATGGAGCTCCTTCGGGAAACAGCAGAGATAACAAGGCTAATGGGACAAAATCGGGAAACTCAAGAACTACTACTTTTGAGATATCAAGTGGAAAATAGCCTTGAAGACCTCGAAGAATCTGAAACGACTACGCCGGAAGGACACACAAAAGATTCTTGGGAGCAGATGCTAGAAAATCATTCAGGGGAAGAAGAACCTAGCTTAGATATGAGACAGGAGCAGGAAGTATGCTGAATGGATTCATCTGAGAACTCCATTCAAGAAATTGAGGAAAGGACTGATATCTCCAGGACTGAGCCGCAATCAGATTATCCTGAATCCTGGGAGACACCTCTCAGGTTAGATAACCTAATCGAGACAAGGGAAGTAGATCTAATTGAGGATATGGATCTTGAGGCAAGCATTACATGCGACACTACTGATCAGCCTAAGCCACTTCCCATTGTAGGTGAACCTGTACTGGAGCCAACATCTTTTGATATGCACTCTTCTTCTTTCACCTACATCCCTAATTCGGATGCTAGAGATTTTGAGATGACACTTTCTATCCCTGAGCATGACATCCGAAGACCAGAAATAGCTATGGATTCCAGAATTACTGAGGAACCCAATGCATATGAGAGTGAAGCTTTGAGCAGAAGGAGCTGGGGATGCACCTATCATCCTAGTCAATCTAATAGATGGCTCGACTTTGAGCCTGAGGAGGTAGCCTCTGATGAATCAGAGATGGGTACTAATGAGGATGAAGTAATTTCTAACGAGGATTTTAGTGACCCCCCCACAGATCTTCTACTTTCACGAATACCCCCATATGTCCCAGAGCCTGGAGAGGGCATGATCTTTGATGTCAATTATCAATATGAGGATCCCTATGACTCAGGTTCTGGTTCTGAGATACATTTTGATCTACTCCCTGAGCAACTTCCTACTGAATTGTGGGACATGATAAATCAGTTGAATCAACATCATGATCCCCCCTCTGATTATCCTCTATTTTCCACCACCACTCCACATTTTCTTATAGCTAGACTTTTTGGAGTAGGGGTGCACAATCAGCTGCTTCGCATCTCTGGACCACTGATTCTGGGAGCATACGAGCATATCTTTCTCTTAATCTTAGTCGTCTCCTATGCTAGAAATGACACATCTGATTGAGTTTTCGCCCAGCTGGAGGTGTTAAACTCAGCACATATAGATAGCATATATCCCACATTTCACCATCATAACCATTTTTATACATAGCATATTTTTCTTTTAGCATATTTCCTTTTCATATATTGCATGCTAACAAGTTGGCCGATGCTGAATGTATATTTTCAGGAGCAATTCCAGGTGACTTCTACCCACTCATCCTCTGTCAAATTTATTTTCCATTTTATTCATGCATGAGGACATGCAAGAACTTAGGCATGGGGGGGTAGATACAACAATAGATACAACAAAACTGGAAAATTTTTATGCCAACATTTAGGAAAACCTCGGAGCTACATGTAAAATATACTTTAGGACCTTAAATAAAAGAATAACTGACTCCACCTCCAATGTCCGCATTGGAGCTAGAAATCGTTCGCAACAACCATTTCTGACTCACCCGCTCACCTATTGTTCTAAATTTAGGGTTAAGCTGATTGTAACCCAATACGGGAATTTCATGAAGTACAAATTATACGAGGTTGCTTGTTTATAGCATATATACATAATGCATTCATGAATAAGATTATTTTATTAAGAGAATGCATTAGGGACTTTATCCTCCAATTGATTCCTGTAATCTGGAATCCAGTACAACTTTTCACACACACGTAGAATTTGCAATGGATTCATGGTGAAGGCTGATAAACGTCTTCAGTCTGTCGAGAAGAAGTAATGCTTCTTTTCCTGAACCGCAGACAATGTTTTGGGAGTCAGGCTGATTTTCTTCCAAAAATCCACCAAATAGTGTGAGAAGAAAGTAGAGTGTATTGGTGCTCTAAGATTAGTGCAAGGAATCAGGAATCCTAGATAATTAGGTGATGATACTTAGAGATTAGGCATAGTTTCCGCTCTCGGTTCCTGCGTATGCATTTTTTGTGAAATTTTGAGAGCCACTAAACAAAGCAAATACGCGGAGAGCGAGTTTTCATAAAACTAGGGCTAAGGTGGATGGTTACGACCATTCTTTACGGAATCCTCGGCTGAAGGAGGGTATTGATGTCAAGGTCAGAAATACACCGTCTTATCCGTCTCTCCCAGTGCCGTGACTAGGCACTTCCACCAAGAAAGCCACCCAATGTCTCTTGAGTACCACCAATCCCTAATAATGCCTCCTCAATAAAGTTCATGGATGTGTGCTAGGTGTGTTATGTTGAAAAGGAAAAAAAAAGAGAGAAAAAAAAAATGAAATGAAAAATGAAAAAAATGATGAAAAGAAAGAAAAATTGAAAAAAAAATTAGAAAAAGAAGAAAAAGCAAGAAAAGAATGAATATTTAGTGTTTATTTCATTGAGACAATACCACCAAATAAAATTGAGATCCACCAAATATGGCCTTAACCTATTTTTCTTGTGTTTCTGACCACCCGAATATTGGCTGAGGAATTTCGACTTAGTGTTAGGGTTATGAGAACTCAATTAAAGTGTTAATGCCTAGTGAGACCACCAAATACAGGTCATATATGTGAATCTGGTGAGGTTGTGAGCTCTAAGAAAAAGAAAGAAAAGAAAAAGGAAAAGAGAAAGAGAGAATGAATACAAAGGAATCAGAAGAGAGCATAGTTTTTCTCATCTTTCTCTGAGTTGAGTTACTTAGTAGTCTGGGAATCTAGATTCTGTAGTACTAGTCTCTATGTAGCACCAAGTGAGAGTGAGCCACCAAATATATAATCTTTTCCCTCAGATTCTCTACCTAAGCCTAAAGCCAGGGTGGAATTCATAGAACATCTTGAATACCCCGAGAGAAGTCGCCTATCCTGCTAGAACTCTTACTAGGAGTCAAGTACAGGCTTTAGAGGTGAATCGATTTTTCACTCGAATCCGTTGCAAAAGCTACAGAGTTTATGCTCTCCATAATTTTTACTACTTTTATTACTCTTAGTAGCGTAGTCTTAACTCCCCCCTCAATGATGCATGCAAAATTCCCCCATTGATTCATGTATGCAGTCATTTTATGGTAGATAGATTTAAATTCCAAGCATTTCTGTACAAGCTTTCATCTATAGTTTTGTTGCAAACAACTCTCACTGAATGGATAAAAAATGTTATATATATATGTCTCCTTGTTATGAAATCAAAATGAGACTATTGTTTGCCATCATATTTGCGTGATTTAAGTTGCTTGCTTTTTAATTGTCTATCTATTTTGCAACTAAGCATGTCGTTTCCCGAGGATATTGAAAATCTAACGATAGACGCTTTCTCTGTAAATAGTCACCACCTCACTAGAATCATGCGCACAGAAACTCACACGTTCACCTTCGTAATTTATTTGACGCACGCGCACGTAATCCGAGTCCATAACAAAAGTGTTGAAATCTTAGTTAGGAGATTGGAAACTGGTGTGCGTTTTTAAACGAAGTAGAGCGGCAAAAAGCTCAATTTCTAGGGTAAAGCAAACACCTCCTAAAGAAGAACGACTGGGACTCAAAGTCTCGTTATTTTTAGAAAATAATATCTTTGTTGGATCATATTTCGCAATTATACTACGACCCATTTTCCTATCAAAAATGCACATTACGAATCTCAACATTTCCCAATTTGATAGCTCAGCCAATCCATTTGTTTGTGGATGATATGGGGTAGAAATGCGGTAAGATACCCCATATTTTCTAAGCACGAACGGGAAATGCACATTCACAAAATGAGTCCATCCATTAGAAATGATTACTTTGGAAACATCGAACCGAGAGAAAATGTTATCATGAATAAATTTAATAACAACCTTATGATCATTGGTTCGGGTTGGGACAGTTTCTATCCACTTGGATACATAGTCCATAACAAGAAGGATATACTCAAAGCCATTCGAGTTTGGAAATGGACCCATTAAATTGATCCCCCAAATATCAAAAATTTCACACACGATAATCGGATTTAAGGGCATCATATCGCGACAGCCCATGTTACCCAAGGTTTGGCAATGAGTACATGCCCTACAATAATTGTGTGTGTCCTTAAATAAAGTCGACTAATAGAAGCCGCTTTGGAGGATTTTTGCTGCGGTTTTATGCCTTGAAAAATGGCCACTGCAAGCCTGGTCATGACAAAATGAAATTATGTCACCAATCTCAATATCAGGAACACATCACCGAATGATCTGATCTGCTCCAATGCGAAAGAGATAAGGATCTTCCCAAAAGTAATACTTAGCATCTGAAATCAGTTTGTCATTTTTAGATTTGAGCCAAGTGGACAAAATCTAGTTTGATGCCAAGTAGTTCACAATGTTAGCATGCCAGGGAAGTCCAGCATTAAGGCTCATAAGATGCTCATCTGGTAAATGCTCGATGATTGGAGTAGAAGGATCAATGATAGACAAGGGAAGGTGGGATAGATGATCTGCTACAACGTTATGTTTTTCCTCTTTGTCGCGAATCTCTAAATCAAACTCTTGCAAGAGCAAGATCCAACAAATCAGGTGAGGCTTTGCGTCCCTCTTGGCGAGTAGGTACTGAATTGCGGTATGGTCCGAGTATATTATAATGTGGGACCCGAGAAGGTATGACCAAAATTTCTCCAGGGCGAAGACAATAACCAAAAGTTCTTTCTCAGTGATCATGTAATTACATTGGACTTCGTCCAATGTTTTACTCACATAGTAGATCACCACGGGTTTCTCGTCTACTTTCTGACCAAGGACTACCCCCACAACATAATCTGAAGCATCGCACATGATCTTAAAGGGTAGAGACCAGTCAGGGGATTGCAATACCGGTGCCTTGGTTACTCAATCCTTAAGGGTTTTAAAATCCTTAGCACACTCGTTCGAGAAATTGAAGGGAGGGTCTAATTTCTTTGACCAAGGTGGGAGAAGGAAGTTTAGATATCAAGTTTATCTTAGCTCGGTCAACTTGGATACCTTATTTAGACACAAGGTGTCCAAGAACGATGCCCTGAGGAACCATAAAATGGCCCTTTTCCCAACTCAGGACCAGATTTACTCCAATGCAATGCTTGAGGATCTTAGTCAAGTGTCATAAACATTCGTCAAAAGTCCTCCCAAAAACAAAAAAATCATCCATAAAGACTTCTAAAAATTCACCTACCATATCTGAGAATATTGCCAACATGCACCGTTGAAAGGTAGCAGACTCATTGTAGAGTCCAAATGGCATCCTACGGAATGCAAATGTTCCATAGGTGCTGGTGAATGTGGTTTTCTCCTATTCTTCAGGATGAATGGCCACTTGATTGTAGCCAGAGCATCCATCCAAGAAATTGAAGTACTGATTTTCCGCTAATTTTTTGAGAGTTTGATCCATAAAGGGTGGCGGAAAATGGTCCTTCTTTGTGGAGGTATTCAATTTCCTGTAGTCTATGCAGACTCTCCAATAATTTGCAACACAGGTAGGAATGGATTCTCCATACTCGGATTTGATAACAGTGAGCCCGACCTTCTTAGGCACTACATGAATTGGGCTCACCCAATGGCTGTCAGAGATGGGATAAATGATATCTACATCAAACCATTTAATTATCTCTTTCTTCACGACCTCTTGAAGATTCAGGTTGAGTCGGCGCTGTCCTTCGTGCATAGGTTGTGAGCCTTCTTTTGTAAAGATACGGTGTGTACAGTAAGAAGGGCTTATGCCAATAAGATCATCCAAGGTCCAACCAATTGCCTTGTGATGCTCCCGGAGGATAGAAATCAGACGTGTTTCCTGATCTATGGATAAAGAAGAATTGATAATCACAGGAAACATGTTGTTTGGACCCAAGATGACGTACTTGAGATTTTCAGGAAGAGGTTTCAACTTAAGTACCTGATTCTCAGCAACAGCAGGAAGGTTGGGGCTAGCTTGAGGGGAAACTAGAGGTGGACTAGGTTCCTCAAGGTGTAACTGGGATTGAGCTTCTAGAGGTTCTTGCTCAGGAGTAATTGAATCGAAATTATCAGCAATTGTGTCCTCAAGAAGTGAGTCAATTCTGTTCAAATCCTGAATTACACCATAGTTTATTCCTCTATGGGCCTTAAAAATGTCAATTGAAATTGTTTTATCCCCGAATTTAATTTCCATCTGGCCCTCCTCACAATTAATGTTCGCCCTAGCTATTGCTAGGAACGGTCTCCCAAGATTATAGGTGTCTCTTTCAGGTTCTCTGGTGTATCCATGTCTAAAACGATAAAATCAATCAGGAAATAAAAATCCTGGACTCTCACAACAACATCCTCCAAAATTCCATGGGGTGAATTAATAGATTGATCTACTAACTGCAAGGTCACTTCCGTGGGTTTATGTTCAGGATCCTCAAAATATTTTAGGAGGGATGTAGGAATAAGGTTAATAGATGCACCTAAATCTAAAAGAGCTCGGTTAAATTCTAAATCTCCAATCTTGTAGGAGATCAGAGGGGTGTCAGGGTCCTTCAACTTCTGCGGAAGCTTGCTCAAAATAATGGAGCTAACCTGCTCCGATAGCAAAATAGGACTTCCATTAGAATTTCTTGGCTTCCACTTGGGTGTACATAAGTTCTTCAAGAATCTTGCATAAGCTGGAACATGGCGAATTGCATCCATCAAGGGGATGCTAATCTGGACTTGCTCAAAGAGCTTGACCAAGTCCTCATCAATTTGAGGTGGTTTCCTACCCTTGTTTCCCTTAGTCAAGGCCTCAAGAAATGGTGTGGACCTAGGCTCATCCGGGATGGGTTCTATTGATTCCTGGTTATCCTTGATAGCCACCCCAGATTGAGATGTACTAGGGTTAGGTTTAGTGTATCTCTTGGGCTCAGGATCCTTAGTACATTTACCACTACGGGTTGTTACAGAATGTAATCCCACGAGGTATGGTGGAGTGGGTAGGATTGGTGGCTACTGCTACTAAGACACATTAGGTATAGAAGTTGATGCTTCTGACGCATCTTGATATAAGGGTACAGACGGGCCTGGTTGCACATAGCGGATTTGGCCATATTTTGGTTTTGCAACGTACCTCTGGTTTGGTACGTTGTTTGGGTTTGGTAGAGGTTGAGAGGGTAGTGCGCCTGGCTAGCAAGTCCTAACCATTTGTGCAATCTGGTTGTGCATATCTACCATATCCGCAGTATGTTGCCTCTGCATAGCAACATTGGTTTTCTGCATATTAACCAATGTTTGGAGAATCATGCTCATTTGGTCATCTTTTCTAGGCTCAGATTGAAAATTTTGATTGGGCCTAGGTTGAGCTGGCTGATATGAGTGCAGATTTTGTGGTCGGGGTTGATATTGGGATCTAGGATTTTGAGGATGAGAGTTCCCTGACCAAGAGAAGTTGGGATGACTACGTCGTCTAGGATTATAGGAATTGGAATAGGGGTTGTTCTGGATGGCGTGGAGTTCTTCATAGGGTTGAGCGACTCTAGAAAAATCAGAATATTAGGGTTCATAGGACCCCCAACTATAATAAACGGGTTCAGAATTTCCTCCGAAACCCAAATCAGAAGAGGGTGGATGTGCATCCAACCCAATGTGATGAATATTATGCACAGGCTTCCTCCCTGTGGGAGGACGTTCATGTGTGTTTTGCTGAGAAGAAGTGACTTTTTGTAGTTGGCAAGTCAAATCATCAAGCTTCTTCTCTATAATAGAGACCTTATCTAGTCGGTTGGCCATAATCTCCATGTTGACGGAGGAGGATAAGTCTCGTGCCTCATGTGCCCCACATGGCTTCGTCGATGCACAGGTAGTTGTCCTGTCGAACATACCCATGGACACATTGTTTATGGAATCTCAGACATATTTTCAAGAATTTCCCAAATAATGTCCTCATGCTTGCCCATGAAATTGCCTCCACAGGCTGCATTGATGAAAAGTTGAATATCTTCACGGAGTCTCCGGTAAAAAGATTGGCCCTGTTCCCATTTAGGAACTCCATGATGTGGGCATTTTCGCATGAGATCGAGAAAGCAATCCCATGACTCATGAAGTGGTTCCCCCACATTTTGTGAAAATGCGTAATCTGATGCCTTAATTCATTAGTATGCCCTACTGGGAAGAATTTTCTCAAAAATTCAGCCTGCAATTCATCCCAAGTATTGATCGGTCGATTCAAAGACCGATACCAGTGGGCAGCTTTCTCTTTAAGTGCAAAGGGAAACATCTTCATGAGTAGAGTGTTCCGATTTTGTACAGTTAGCCCGAGGGTCTGAGCCAAATGTTTCAACTCCTGAATGTGTTGGAATGGGTCTTTAGAAACCATCTCGTGGAAATGAGAAATCAAGCTGATAATATTCGGCTTGAGCTCAGCCTCAGGTCCCCCAACTGGTATACACACTCTGGGCTCTATAGCCACTCCTATGGGATTATAGTGATCCATCATTTGTGGATGTGCTCGGGGGTTTTCTAGTCCATTGATAAGATCTGTGAGGGTCTACAACTGGTTCTAAAGGTGCTGGATGTCACCCTTTTCTCCTTCTGGACCAGGGTTCTCCATTGAGTCAGAATTAGGAGATGAAGAACCCGGGTCGGATGAAGATGGGCTAGAAGATATAAGAATCTACTCAAAAGAAGACCCGAACAAGGTAGTCGGGTTCTAGCCCCGACGTGCGTGAACTAATAGAGGAGGTCTTAAGTTTAGTCTTAAGGATCTCCTTTCGTGCATGCACTAATGAAATAGATGAGAGACCATATATGAATCTGACCTAATCAAGGCACCCAAAAAAAATTTTGGATGGCTAAGGCTGGTTCATGGCAGATGGTCTCTAGATCATAAATCCATCCGCCCAAGAATTACTTGGGTAGCCAAAAAGGGAGAGTCCCCAGAAGACCCCTACATGGTAGAGCATCCCCGAGGGTTATAGGGTTTCCCCTACCCGACCTTTCTTGTCACTGCAGTTCCAACTAGATTGAATAAGTGTGAATTAAGTCCTTAGTCTATCAAATTTTAAGCCTATTTGTGCCTTTGCATTATCACTTTGTTTAACATGTGAAATCGATGTTTTAAAATTGTTGCATTGCAGTATAGTCGAAATCACACGAAAACAAATACAGTTTATAACTCGAAAGATTGTTAAGAAAGTCCAAGGTCGTTCACTAGGAGCAAGTATTATAATTAATCTCAAGATCACAATATAACCACAAAGATGAACAATTTATAATGAGAAATCCAAGCAATAATGATGTATATATAAGAGCAAATGTCAACGATGTAAAAAGATTAGGGTAAAATGGTAATTTGAATCACCAATTACCCTAATTATAATAATATAAAATATTTGAATAGTATCAAGCAAGTTAATCCACACAAGCCAAGTGCACAGAGAACTATTAGAGATATCAGATCACAAGGCTCCAGATCAGACAGCTTAAACTCCTCTTTGCTACAGTGCAAAGGCACTATTTTCTTCTTCTTTGGCTTCTTCTTCTTCTTTCTTAGCACTTCCTCTTCTTCTCACGCATAAGGGATTTGCACAACTCTTTCAACGACCAAGCGTTGAGGCTTCACTCTGTAGAGCAAACCCCCCTCCTCTCTCTTTCCTTCTCTTCTTTCTCTCAAAGACCTGGGGTTAACCGGGTAATCGGGTAGGAACAGTAATGAGATCCGGGGACCAGGCTTACGAGCATGGGTCGCAAGCGAGGAGTGAAAGGGGTCGTGAGAGGGGGACCTCACCCCCTATGTGTCGAGGCCATAAAGCCTCGGCACAAATTCAATTTATCTACTATTGAAGGTGCACCACTCTACGATGTGGGACTAATCCCACCCTTGTTCTTCGCGTGCAAGCAGCGACTGATGGCTAATCCAATTGAGGGTGAAGGAGCAATCAATGCTCCTAATTGAGAGCCTAGTTCTCTTCCTAGAGGTGTTCCACACTGCCTGGAGCGAGGACCTGGTAGCGAAGTCGCATGAACACGATATGAAGCTCTTCAAAGGTGCTTCGTTAATGGCAACTTCAACCTGTGACCTGAAAACACAAGTAAGGCCTTTCGGCTGCATCAAATAAGTTTAGAAGCTTTGTCGTGGAATGACGAGTGTGATGGTTTGCGTGGAGTGGCAAGAAGACGAGCGAAAAGGTCTGATGACCTTAGGACAATGGTGTGAAGGAGGTGTTGTCCAGCGAGGTGAACAAAAGATCAAAGCCCCAAATTTCTTTGGGGCATGTGATCAATGGAGTGAGGTGATGCTCGCTAACTTTGTGGTGAGCGGAGAGATGGTCTGTAGTGGCTGGAATGTCTCACCGGAGGGATGCCCACAAGGTGGAAGACGGAGGCATGGAGGGTGCTTTAGGAGTCGATTCGAAGCGGCGATGATACGGTTGTGATGAGTAGATGATAGGGAGTCATCAAGGCTAAGTAGCAGATGAAGGGGAATGGAGGAGGCGCCAGGTTTGGTATGGCCAACGTCGAAGAGGAAGGGTGCTCCGGAGATGAAAAACGGCAACGACGAAGGGGTAGAGGGCACCTCACTGGTATTGTGAGGTGCGGAAAGATGAGGGGAAGAAGAATCGATCGCCTATTGTATGTGGGGGCCAGCAAAGAGGTCGGAGGTGGAGAGCCACCAGAGCGAGGTGGAGCAAGCTAGAGATTGGAGGAAGAAGAGGGATTTTTGGCTCTATTTCTTGCTAAGGATGTAAGGAATGTCATGGGAGGTCTTTTATAGGGCTTAAGAGAGCATGGAGAACAGGAAACAAACTACATAGCTTGCTTGGGATTCAAGAAGAACCCAACTTATTTTGTGGGTTTGCACACACGAATCAGAGGGAGTTGGAGTTGAAATTAATCCCAATAGGTTCTCCTAGGTGTGAACATCAATCTCACCAAATTTAGTGGGATTTGATTGAAGTTTGAGTAGGATTTTGTTTGGTCAAAGCTCGCTTGAAGGTAGGTTGACCTCCAATGGTGGCAACGACTAAATTGCAAAGAAGATGAAGAAGTTGGGGTCTTTTTGCAAAGATTTCAAAAGCTGAGGGTCTGTTTGAGAAAATAAGAGTTAGACTTGGACCAAAATGCAAACTAGGTCAAAATGATCTCAGATTGGGTCTAAATTTTGGTACAAACCTAATTTGGACCCAAGAAATCTAATGGTGAAGTTGTATTTTGGTTTTGACCATGTTTGATTAGAGAAATTATGCAAAAGCCTAAATTAGGGTAACTTTCTATCTGTGGCTCTGTTTCAGGCCAAAAGAGGTTTTGATGGTCAAATCAAAGATACCAATCCCCATAGAATATTTTTCTATGAATTTTAGAGGATTTAGGTGAATTTTATCCTAATCAGAACCTCAATTAATTAAGCAAGTCTGTTTTTAGGATTTCAGATGTCCATTAATTCTTGAAATGTGTGAAAACCCATTTCGTTCTGCATGGACCCACTTATTAGACATTAATGATCATATGACCTTTAATAAACCCCTGAATTACCCCATGGTTATTCTATATTTATGGAATGCTGCTAATTTTTTTATAAATAACCTTATATTCTTCTCTTCTTTTCAAAACAGGATATTATGCCCTTAAGACCTTCTGGTGGATATGTAGGAGGATTGTAAACCTTTTTAGACCAAATTGAGCTAGTTATGGCTCATGATGGCATTACCATCACACTTGATTTAGAGTTAGATTCAGGTTGTGACCTAATTTCTAGGTTGGTTGGTTCACCAAGTGAACCAACTTCACCTGACCTAGCCTAATATTTAGGATGTAATCCAGGCTAACTTACCTGACCCACCTTGCTTCGGTTCGACGAGCAAGTTATTTAGTCACAACTTTTAGGGTTCAAGTGATCTTAGAGCATGCATTTTAGGGTTTAGATCTTAAATCAATTCAAACAAGGCTTAGGTAGCACACAATGCACGTAATTGTTTCCTTTGCGCCTTTGCAAATGTGTACTAAAAAGCCCTACAATTCAACCCTAATTTTGGCTCTATAATGGGGTCCACTTTAGTTTGAGTGACACTTAGACTCAATCAAGAACTTGTTAGTCCAAGGGTTCAATTAATTCATATAATTCCCTATAGGCACAACAAACTTTGGGTTGTGTCCTCTAAGCAAATGTATCTTCTTGACCACAATTAGATCTAAAAAATTCTTGCCCAAAATGATGCTTCTAGGGAAAAAAGGCAAGATTGAATCTTAAGTTATTTTTTATATATATGCAAGGAAAAAGGGGAATAAAGGAAGAAAAAGAATTTACCTATCTTTGTCATGGTTGCACCCTTGATGCAGATGTTGGGCTGGTTGAATCAGGTGTTCGTTCCAAAAAAGGAACCAAAACAAAGGCAGGTAAGTTAGAAAAATAAATGTTTACAAATAAAAGAATATATATAGAATAAAAGGAAAAATATATGCAATGATAGTGGTAAGCACGCATTGCTCCTTGGCAACAGTGCCAAAATGTTGACTCGCTTCGATCGTGTTTTAAAATGGAATGTGTCATAGTACAGTTGATTAAAGCGAGATTAACATTTACAATTTATATAACTCGAAATAAAAGTATTTCGAGGTCGTTCGCTAGGAGCAAGCTAATGTGCGAAAACCACTATCTAAACTGAACATGTACTAAATGTGAATTTTCAAAATAAACAGGTTTGATTTTTGCACTTGGTTCTATGAATCAAGATATGAACCCAAACTCGTGCAAAAAATTATTCAATGCTTAATAATCTAGTCTGAGAGAAATTGAGCACTAAATACTCAGTTATCAAGAATGTTGGAGCAGGTAATTGCAATAAAAACTTATTTGGAATCAAAATATGAGTCAACCAACAAGAATGGCAAATTAGTCCCTGTAATATCACTTTGGGTCCCTATGAAATTACACTTTAGTCCCTACAAAATATTTTCTCTTTTCTTCAACCCCCTGCCAGCAAGCAGGAGGACCTTCCTCTTCCTCATGTGAAGAAGTTTGCTGAGGAGACTTGGTGGAGCTCAGTGTTGAAGATTCAAAGTACGAAGACCCCTAAAATTCGATCTCACGATTTCCTTGGACCACCTCGAAGCTTCTCGCAATGCTTGGTGGTCGTTGGCTCTGTGATCGACGTGAACGATGTCGAGGAAGTCGGTAATGGTGTGGGGTGGTTGGCTTGGCTAAGGAGGCTTGAATCTCTCAACAAAAGAGTTGAGAAGCTTTCCTTGAGTGTGTTGAAGGTGGTGGTGGTGTTGATTGGTCATGGCAAGGGCAGAGGAGATGCGTCTACGTCAGAGAAGATGGGTGCCGCTAACAGTGGTGGTTCGGTACGAAAGGTGTCGAAACTTCAATTCGAGGGGACAAGAAGCGTCGCCTGGACCTGCTAACGGTGTTGGTGGTGGCTATTTAATGTAAGAAGGGCGGAGGAGGGCCACCGAGATCGGAGAAGGTGACGGCTGCGGGTGGAGTTTGATGGAGGTGTCCAGCGAGCAATCCCTCAAATTGATTGAGGGGTTCTTCTCGTGGTGGCATGGCGGAGGTGTTGATGTGGTTGGCGATTAGTGAGGAGGCGTGAAGCGAGGTGGAGGGCATCACCAAAGCGTCCACCGAAAGGGGCCTAAGATGATCTATAGAGTGAGGGGAAGAAGAAGAAGTACCTAGGAGGAGGTGAGAACGTCAGTGAGCATGGGAGATGGTCGCCGGACTTGTAGGAGGAGAATTCCGGTGATGAAAATCAAAGCGACGAAGGGGCAAGGAGAACCCAGCTTCTTTGACGGGAAGCACAGTGACGAAGTGAGGGAGTGATCTATGGCCTCGGTTGGTGGTGAGGAGTAGCGAAGAAGGGTTGACAGAGAAGCTCCAAGGTCTCGCTAATGGCGGGTTTAGGAAGGAAGAAGGAAGGGGTGAACACACATAAAAACTCAACGAATCAAATTGCAAGGGCATGGCCTTGCTTTAAAGGAGCTCGGCCGTAGTGAAGGAGGCAAGATTGCGACCCAATCAAGATCAAGATGGAGTAGCAAAAACGTGCTCCGGAGACAACTTCGGCCGAGGATCGCGACTTCCCTAGTTGGCAAAATGAGCTGGAAAAAGTGAGAGGATGTACAGGAATGATGCATGTATCATCCTGCAAATTTTGGCAAGATTCCGCTGTGTGAATCAATCGCAATCCATGGCCGAAGTTGCGGCCAGAGAGCTGATGTGGTTGCTGCTGGCAGGGACTAAAAAGTGAAGAAGATGAAGTTTTTAGGGGGCTTTTTGCAAGAGATTAAGTTCTAAAGGTCAAAATTGTAAACTTGGCCAAGATGAAGTTGGAATAAGTCCAAATTTTTATGGTAACCTAATTTGGACATAAGAAATTTAATGGTGGCTACAATTTTATATTTTGATGATGTTTGCATGGTAAATTTACCTTTATACCCAAAACGTATCAAAAACCTGTCTAGGTCCCTATTTGAGGTCAAAAAGGGTTGCGATTGTAGACTTGATTAATCCAAATCTTATGGAATATTTTTCAATGATTTTTAGAAGATTTGAATTACATTTATTTTTGTTAGAACCTTGTTAATTTAAGTAAGGTTGAAATTAGGATTTTTATTTGAGATTTAGCCTTCAATCTTAATAGAAACCCTAAACCAGTAAATGTAGGCCCACTTATTAGGAATTTAAGCTCAATTGACCTTCAATTTAGTGTATGTTTACTTTTTAGTTAATTTGCATTTGTATTAATCTGTTAAAACAGCAAAATTAACTGGTTTCAATGTCATTCCTCCCAATTTTTCATGTTGTTAAGTTATACCCTTTTGTTGAGTAATAAGATGAATTTATCCTTAGAACTTATACAAATTAAACTAGTTATGAAGGATGATGGTGTTGCCATCACAGGGCACTCAATGAAAAAATAGTTAAAGATAGATATCCAATTCCTTTAATAGATGATTTGCTGGATGAATTGGCCATTGCTGCTTATTTTTCTAAATTGGACCTGCACTCTAGCTATCACCAAATTCATATATGTTACGACCCGATTTCCGAATTCCTATAGGACTCGAGACTGACTCACCTCAACTAATCCCAAGACCCAGTCGTCCAACAAGAAATAACTGAGAAGCAAGAAAATAAACCACATTCACTATGCAATATAACTAATAGTAAAAGTGTACAAGCAGTAAAGGAATGTAAAAGCTGCTAGTTCAGTACATACCACCACAACAACAAGAAAAGTAGAACAAAAGCAACAGTAACAGGAACAGTAACGTAAAGTCTAAAACTCACTATAGTAGAAAAGAGAGTACAACAAAAGTACTGAAAGCTACGGCTGGGCTCGACTGGGCCCAACACCCTCTGCAGTTGGTAGCTCTAGCTGTTCAACTCCTGGACTTGAATAGTGTTATGAAAAGATGGAGTCAGCGAACGTTGAGTAGAGTGGTAACCATACTATCTAAAACAGTAAAAACTAGCAGGTATATTTATCCTTTTCAAGTTACTTTATTTTACAGGTAATTTTCTTTCACCCCATTGGTTTACTTTCAGATTTCTTTCTTGATCTTGCATGTTCCCCGTGGGAACGATCTTGATTACAGTCTTTTCCGAAGAGTAGAAGGTACACATGGTGCTCTTCTGGCCGAGAGAGCCTCCTGTGGTAGTCCTACACCCAATCATCCACCCCGAGGTCATTGACAGACGTAGCAGTGACTACAGCACGTGCGATAAGCGCAAGGATAGCTACCCCACACTGGCACGCAGTTATTCATTTCCGCTAGCGGGTACGCTCAAAGTACAGCACAAAATAGTATAGGGCCTATCCCTCTCAGAAACAGGGGTCTAGCCTCTCAAAACCAAACAAGGGTCTCGCCCCTTCATAGTTCGTTTACCCTCGTCTAACTACCCTGGTTTGCCCAGAGGGCCTAACAAGTCGGTGTAGGGTGGTTAGCTGGACCCCGGGGTCCATGGGGTGGCTAGCTTCCTCTCTACACTAGTAGCTCACCTCGGTACAATGTACGCAAGGGCCAATAGAAGTCTGTGTAGAGTGGCCAATCTTAACCCCAGGTCCCAACCCAAGGGCAGCTAGCTCTGCTCTACACTAAAAGGGGACAGTCGCTTTCCTTGGTACCACGTACTCAAGGGCCAACACACTTCCCGTCCACATTCCAGGCTTTTTCATCTAACCACAAGAGCTCTACTCCTAACTCCCCGTAGGGTTCATGCTCATGTTCACCATATTATTCCAATCCAGGTTTCATCATTCACAATTCATTTCTCATTATACACAGGCAGCTCGTATTTCCACAATTTAACACATGCAACAAGTGATATCACAGGTAACTGTTTAGTTATCTCAGGTAGCTCGTATTTATTTACAGGCAGTGGCTAACAATTTAGCTCATTCGTATATATACAACTTCAATTACGCATACAATTGGTTCAACCATTTCTTATCCTAGGGTTCATGTCACATCCTAGGTCTAGTTCTCTAATTGTCATAGATGCATTCATATTTAATAAGTATAACAGGCGTGGACCACTCTACTAGACAATCCGGGAGTACTGGGGGCTCGAACCGCAGACCCACGCGCCTTTACAAGCCCTAGACATGCAACTGAGATCAAAGTCCTATACTAAGGAACACATCACAATGGAAGGTTCAGAACAGTGTATGACGATTTCTAATGCATAGAGAAACTCACAAGGAAACCACAGATATTTTGTTTGCATAAAACGGATCCCGATCAGACCTAAACGGGTCAACAACGTGTCTACAGACCCAAATCAGATGTCTGGAAACAAGTCCAGATGCCTTAAAAGTCACAGAGGCTCACCTCAAGCTCCTACAGTGACCTCAGACGTCCAGGACTCCTCCACGACCATCTGGAAACAGTTTCAAATGTTTGACCAGTCCTCCCGTCGTCTGGGAATGCCTCCGATTGTCTGGTAAGCTGTCTAGATGTCCAAAAGTGCATGGAAGGGCATTCCGCACACCTTCCCAAAGCTACTCCTGTGCACGATAGAGTAGCAAACCACTTTTAGCCCAAACATAACATCTATGGTGCGGCCTGCATGGCCGTAATCGCAAGAAAGACGTACCTTCGCAATACAGATGCTTTCAGACGTCCGGTGTTGACGCCAGACGTCCAGCCAGTCGTTCGGAAGACACTCCGGAAGCCTGATACTAGAAAAATTCCAATATCAAACTGCGCTCCTGTGCTTCTCGCCGCACTCCGTCGCGGCTCCTTCTACTTCGCTGTAGCCTAAACCGCTGTAGAAGGTCAAGGATGATGCCCCAATGTCCTCCTCCTCCCGCACGCATCGCGGTGGCCGTGCGAGCCTTCGATGAGCTTCCATGAAGCTCTTGACCTCGGCCCTCTCCTCCTCCTCAAGCATGCTCCTCCTCCTCTCTCTCGCGCTCTCTATCTCTTATGCCCTTGCTCACGGCAGTGGAGTGGGGGGGTGTGGTGGTAGTGGTGGAGTGGAGAGGAGAGGAAGGGGGTGGCCTTTTTTAAGAATGGGGGGCTAGGGTTCGGTGGGGAAAAGAAAAAGGAAGGAGAGAGAAGAAGAGTCTGTGTGCCGCCTGCGCGTAGAACACAGATTGCGTACAGATTTTTCAATTTCCAGATGTCCGGGAAGGGGTCCAGACGTCTGGTCAGATGTCTGACTGACACTCTAGACGTCTTAAAATGCTAAAAATAGGATGGGTCTTTATATCATAACAAACTTAAAGGATGTTTCGTCCCTAAAACTTGAACTATCTAGGGTGCGGAAAAAGAATATAAACGCATAGCAAACTTAAAGAGGACCGAAGTCAATCCGAAAAGATGTACCCTCAGAAAGCTATGGGTACCGCTCTCGCATCGCCGCCTCAGGCTCCCAGGTAGCCTCCTCGTACCATTGGCTTCTCCACAAAACCTTCACCAGGGGAACCTGCTTTCGTCTCAGACTCCAGGCGGCCTTGTCTAGTATCTGCACTGGTCTCTCAGGGTAGGTCAAGTCGTCACCCACCTCGACACTCTCGTGGCTCAGAATGTGACTGGGATCGACGACGTAGTTCCTGAGGTTGGACACGTGGAACACGTCGTGCACACTAGAAAGGTGGGGAGGAAGGGCAAGCCGGTAAGCAATGGGTCCTACCTGCTCCAGGACCTCAAAGGGCCCCACAAACCTCGGCGCAAGCTTCCCCTTCACCCCAAAATGCTGCAGGCCCTTCATGGGCGAAACACGAAGAAAGACGTGATCCCCAACCTCGAATAGCACCTCTCTACGTTTCCGATCAGCATAACTCTTCTGCCTGCTCCTGACAGTGCGGAGTCATCTGGGGATCTGCTTTATCACCTCCTGACTTCGTCGGATCAGCCTGGGGCCAACCTCCCACTAGGTCCCCACCTCAACCCAACTCAAGGGCACAGTACACCTCCGTCCGTACAGAGCCTCGTAAGGTGCCATGCCGATGCTCGAGTGATAACTGTTATTATATGCAAACTCTGCCATGGGTAAGTGCTTCTCCCAAAAGCCTCTCCAGTCTAGTACATAGGCGTGCAAAAGGTCCTCAAGTGTCTGTATAGTGCGCTCTGACTGTCTGTTCGTCTGGGTGTGGTACGCGGTACTGAACCTCAACCGTGTCCCCAAAGCCTGCTGAAACTCAGCCCAAAATTGGGAAGTAAAACAGGTATCCTGGTCAGATACAATCTCACGTGGAACTCCATGCAAGCGTACCACATCGCGAATGTACCTCTCTGCCAACTGTACTGGTCCCAAGGTGACTTGGATCGGTAGGAAACGTGCCATCTTCGTCAATCTGTCCACTATCACCCAGATTGCATCGTGTCCTCGCTGGGTAACGAGTAGATCCACCACCAAGTCCATGGTGATGCTCTCCCACTTCCACTCTGGCACAGGAAGTGGTTGCAATGGCCCAGCAGGCTTCTGGTGCTCAGCCTTCACTTGCTGGCACACCAAACACTACTGCACGAACTCACCTACATCTCGCTTCATCCCTCTCCACCAAAAGTCGTGCCTCAAATTATGATACATCTTTATGTTCCCAGGATGTATGGTGAACTTGGACCCATGCACCTCCGTCAGGAGCTCTCTCAACAACTCCTTATCCCTAGGAACACACAAGCATCCCCCCATATGCAACACCTCATCTGTAAAAGAAAAGTCTCATGGGTTCCCTAACAGCACTCTGTCTCGCAACGTCTGTAGGTACGGATCTGTCATCTGTCCTACTATGTTGCGGTCTGCCAGTTCTGGTCGTGTCTGTCGTGTCACCGTCACTGCCCCACAATACCCCGGTAACTCTCGGGGTCACCAACTGCCCAACTCCTCTATAAGTCTCCAACTCTGTGCCTGTATACTGGCCAAGTGGGTGGGTGCCTTCCGGCTCAAGGCGTCAGCCATCACATTGGCCTTCCCCAGATGGTAGGAGATGCTGTAGTCATAGTCCTTCAGGAGCTCTAACCAACGTCTCTGTCTCATGTTAAGCTCCTTTTGGTCAAACAAGTACCTGAGGCTCTTATGATATGTGAAAATCTCAAAGGTCTCACCATATAGGTAGTGCCTCCATGTCTTTAGTGCGAAGACAACAACTGCCAACTCTAAGTCATTGGTAGGGTAGCTATGCTCATGGGGCTTCAGTTGCCGCGAAGCGTAAGCGACAATGTGACCCCACTGCATGAGCACACCCCCTAACCCCTGCAACGAAGCATCCATGTAGACCACAAAACTGCCACTGCTATCTGGGATGGTGAGCACAGGAGCTGAACTTAGTCTCTTCTTCAACTCTTGAAAACAAGCCTCACATGCATCTATCCAGGCAAAGGGCACGTCCTTCCAGATCAATTGAGTCATAGGATGCACAATCTGCGAGAATCCCCTGATAAACCGCTGATAGTAACCTGCCAGTCCCAAAAAGTTATGTATCTCTGTCACTGTACGCGGCCTCTCCCACCTGAGTACATCCTCAACCTTGGGTGGACCCATAACCAAACCATCCCTTTGTTGGTGCTAGAGCACCACGATCATTTGTTTTGATGATAACAAAACACGTGTTATTTAACATTTGCAATTTGAGTCCTAGATTTCAGGTCAATTGCAAATGAAGACGTGTTTAGACGGAACTCGAGCTCGCATCCAGGACGGATTGGAGGAGCTTGACGGAAAATAGTGGAGGTTCGCGTGGAGCGAAAGATTGGAGATGGAAGACAAGAAGAATAGGATAGATTCTTTTTTATCCTTTCATGTATCTCTTGTATTTATTTTCTTGCTCTTTATTTTCCTTAGACATTATGTTAAAGAGCCTCAAAGAACCCTAACAGTAGTCCTAGGAACACCTGCACAACCCTAGGATACGTAGGTTTTCTGTAGAACACTTAGAAAACCAATATAGGGTTAAAACTGACTTTCCAGACGTCTAATTCACGAATCAGACGTCTGATAAAGGATTTTAAGACGTCTGACTGTTGTTTCAGACGTCTGATAACTGTTAGGCTGGACATAGTTAGTTCTGTCTGATGAATTCAGACGTCCAAACCTTATACCAGACGTCTTAGGAGACGTCTGATGACTTTGCCAGACGTCCAGTTAGTGGACCGTTGGCTGGCTTAGAAGACACTCAAGAATATGACCGTTAGAGCCTTATCAGACGTCCATAGGACTTCACAGACGTCTGATAAATGACCGTTTTGCCTCGGCTGACCCAAAATCTCTTCTCAGAGATTTTCTAGCCGTTGCAACATTTGGAAATCAATTCCCACGGTAAAAGTAGGTTTCCAGACGTCCAGACTTAGTGCCAGACGTCCTCTATGTCGTCTGATGGACTTGTACAAAAACCCTGTTTAGATCTGATTCAAGTCAGGGAGAAACCCGCACAGAATCAGACGTCTGACCTTGGAATCAGACGTCTTAAAGTGGCCTTCCAGACGTTTGATTCCAGAGTTAGACGTCTGATAACCCTGTGAAGTGTAATCATTGTCCTGATTTCGGCCTGATTCTCTTGGGTTTTGCACCCAACGGCTATGGAAGCTTTTCCAAGCCTTCCAAAGCCTTCCTAAGGCCTCTATAAATAGAGGGGAACCTTTGTAAACAAAAACACACAAGATACACACTAAGAGAAACAAGAGACACACCTAAGCAACTTAGTTCCACTCCTTTGTGTCCAATTGAGGCCCTTGCTCTCCAAGCTCTAGTTTCATTCTCTTGAGAGCATCAAGCCTTCGCGCGCCCGCTCTCCCGCTGTTGATAACGAGAGCGACGTAGCGCCGTCGCGTGGCACACGCACTGCGTCATCGTCGACGCACTCCTTGCAAAGGGGAGTTTCCTATTTCCTATAGAAGCTAGGTTTAATTTTGTTGGCTCTATAGGACTGTTGTTTTATTTTATCTTTGTATTTTGGTTGGGTATTCGCTTTGCGAATTCCCGTCTCCTTCGTGGGACAAAATCCTTCTCGTGGAGAGAAGGGGTTGAGGAACGCTACCCTCGTACTTGTAGCGTGGTTGTACTGAGGTTGAATCACCCTCGTTCAAAGTGATTCGGTTAGTGGATTTGATCAACTAGGTTGATCGGAAAATCCTAACTCGAGAGGGTTAGGTGGTGGTTTTCACCCAGTTTGGGTTTCCACCTAAAAATACCTGTGTACATTGTGATTGCTTATTTTTGTGAGATTGCTTTATATTTTTATTTCCGCAAATTTTATTACGTCACCCCTCCTGGTAGAAGGGACGAAACTTTCAATTGGTATCAGAGCAGGTCTCGCGAAATCGGCGTTACAAACCGGCGAGGATCTAGATCATGGAGGGAAGCTGTTCCAAAAGTAGGATTTTGGAGGGACAGTCCACAACTCGTCCGCCCTACTTTGACGGGAACAACTACAGCTACTGGAAGCTGAGGATGAAGACGTGGCTCCAAGCCACTGAATTCGAGGTATGGGGATGTTGCGAAACCCCATACGAGATCCCGAAGCGACCCCAAGGAGGGTACTCACAAGTACAGATTCTAGAGCTCTCACTCAACGCAAAGGCAATGAATGCCCTGTATTGCGCGTTGAGTCCGGAAGAGTTCGAGAAAATCCAAGAGTGCACCACCGCCCACGAGATATGGAGGAGGTTGGAAGGCACTCATGACGATTCCAGCTCGGAGGAAGAAGAAGAAGAAAAGGAAGAAACCTCTTGCTTCGGCTTCATGGCCAGGGGAAGCGACAGCGAAAGCGAAAGCGACTCAGACAACGAGGTAAATCTCGATCTTCAAGAAGCATTTAATGAACTTTTTGAGATTAGTAAATCACTTAGGGTAGAAAATAAAGGCATTAAAAAGAACCTTAGTTTTCTTAGAAATGAAAATGATAGGTTAGAAAAACAACTCAAGGACATAGAAACTAGTCCTAAGGATAATAACCTATTATTAGAAAATCAAGACCTCATCAATGAAAATAATAAATTGATTGAGGAAAATGATAGTCTAAAAATAGAAATTTCTAATTTAAAGACTAAGATGAATACTATAGAAAAAGAAATTGCATGTCTTAGGGAAAACTCTAACAAACTAATCAATAAAGTAGATGATTTATACAGCCCTAAGATTGAGAAAGGATCTCCATCAAGGAGACCTTCTAACAAATCCGGATCCAAGCCCACTTGGATACCGAAAAAGGAATTAGAATCGTGTTTTGTAGGTTTCAAGGATAACTACAACACAAAGGATTGGACCTACAAATTCAAGGCTGGTCAACTTAAGTTGGGAGAACCAATGAGTAGACCAAGGAGGAGAAGAAGAAGACTGACGAGACGGCGAACAAACGACGGACCCGCCGCACGTCGACCACCAGATTGGAGACCGGCGCCGATGCCCGGGCCTCCAAGCTACGGATGGGAGCCCCATCCGATGTGGCATCCACCACCACCATTCGGGCCATTTTATTGGCCATGGTAGGTGAGGTAAAATTCTTAACCCTATCCTTTTTATAAGCATTTAGATAGGGGGAGTTAAAAATGATGAGCTTATTGTCAATTTTTAAGGGGGAGATACAAGTTAGCTAAAATTCCTTTAGTAAGGGGGAGAAAAATAATAGCTATCTTGTTGTTATAAAAAGGGGGAGGACATTACCTTTGTTAAAAATAAATAGAAGAGCATGTTTTAAGGGGCAGTAATATAAAATCAATCAAACCTTTTTGATAATGTCAAAAAGGGGGAGGATTTTTATGCATTATTATTTACGGTTTTGTCATCATCAAAAAGGGGGAGATTGTTGGTGCTAGAGCACCACGATCATTTGTTTTGATGATAACAAAACACGTGTTATTTAACATTTGCAATTTGAGTCCTAGATTTCAGGTCAATTGCAAATGAAGACGTGTTTAGACGTAACTCGAGCTCGCATCCAGGACGGATTGGAGGAGCTTGACGGAAAATAGTGGAGGTTCGCGTGGAGCGAAAGATTGGAGATGGAAGACAAGAAGAATAGGATAGATTCTTTTTTATCCTTTCATGTATCTCTTGTATTTATTTTCTTGCTCTTTATTTTCCTTAGACATTATGTTAAAGAGCCTCAAAGAACCCTAACAGTAGTCCTAGGAACACCTGCACAACCCTAGGATACGTAGGTTTTCTGTAGAACACTTAGAAAACCAATATAGGGTTAAAACTGACTTTCCAGACATCTAATTCACGAATCAGACGTCTGATAAAGGATTTTAAGACGTCTGACTGTTGTTTCAGACGTCTGATAACTGTTAGGCTGGACATAGTTAGTTCTGTCTGATGAATTCAGACGTCCAAACCTTATACCAGACGTCTTAGGAGACGTCTGATGACTTTGCCAGACGTCCAGTTAGTGGACCGTTGGCTGGCTTAGAAGACACTCAAGAATATGACCGTTAGAGCCTTATCAGACGTCCATAGGACTTCACAGACGTCTGATAAATGACTGTTTTGCCTCGGCTGACCCAAAATCTCTTCTCAGAGATTTTCTAGCCGTTGCAACGTTTGGAAATCAATTCCCACGGTAAAAGTAGGTTTCCAGACGTCCAGACTTAGTGCCAGACGTCCTCTATGTCGTCTGATGGACTTGTACAAAAACCCTGTTTAGATCTGATTCAAGTCAGGGAGAAACCCGCACAGAATCAGACGTCTGACCTTGGAATCAGACGTCTTAAAGTGGCCTTCCAGACGTCTGATTCCAGAGTTAGACGTCTGATAACCCTGTGAAGTGTAATCATTGTCCTGATTTCGGCCTGATTCTCTTGGGTTTTGCACCCAACGGCTATGGAAGCTTTTCCAAGCCTTCCAAAGCCTTCCTAAGGCCTCTATAAATAGAGGGGAACCTTTGTAAACAAAAACACACAAGATACACACTAAGAGAAACAAGAGACACACCTAAGCAACTTAGTTCCACTCCTTTGTGTCCAATTGAGGCCCTTGCTCTCCAAGCTCTAGTTTCATTCTCTTGAGAGCATCAAGCCTTCGCGCGCCCGCTCTCCCGCTGTTGATAACGAGAGCGACGTAGCGCCGTCGCGTGGCACACGCACTGCGTCATCGTCGACGCACTCCTTGCAAAGGGGAGTTTCCTATTTCCTATAGAAGCTAGGTTTAATTTTGTTGGCTCTATAGGACTGTTGTTTTATTTTATCTTTGTATTTTGGTTGGGTATTCGCTTTGCGAATTCCCGTCTCCTTCGTGGGACAAAATCCTTCTCATGGAGAGAAGGGGTTGAGGAACGCTACCCTCGTACTTGTAGCGTGGTTGTACTGAGGTTGAATCACCCTCGTTCAAAGTGATTCGGTTAGTGGATTTGATCAACTAGGTTGATCGGAAAATCCTAACTCGAGAGGGTTAGGTGGTGGTTTTCACCCGGTTTGGGTTTCCACCTAAAAATACCTGTGTACATTGTGATTGCTTATTTTTATGAGATTGCTTTATATTTTTATTTCCGCAAATTTTATTACGTCACCCCTCCTGGTAGAAGGGACGAAACTTTCACCCTTGAGATCACATGGCCCAAGAAAAGTCACCTGCTTCAACCAAAACTCGCACTTACTGTACTTGGCATACAGCCAGCGTCGTCTCAAAGTGTCCAGAATCATCTGTAGATGCTGTCCGTGCTGTGCCTGATCCCGCGAGTAAATGAGCACGTCATCGATAAATACCACCACAAACTGATCTAGATATGGTCTAAAAACCTGGTTCATCAAATCCATAAAAGCAGTAGGGGCATTGGTCAGCCCAAATGGCATGACCAAAAACTCATAGTGTCTGTACCGGGTGTGGAAGGCTGTCTTGGAGACGTCGATCTCCCTAATCCTCAATTGGTGGTAGCCTGACCTCAAATCTATCTTGGAGAATACCGTGGCACCTCGCAACTGGTCAAAAAGGTCATCAATCCTCGGCAGCGGATACTTGTTCTTGATGGTGACCCTATTCAGCTATCTGTAGCCAACACAAAGTCGCAGGGTACTATCCTTCTTCTTCACAAACAGTTCAGGGGCTCCCCACGGGGACGCACTAGGCCTCACAAAGCCCTTCTCCAACAGGTCCTGTAGCTGTGACTTGAGCTCTCGCAGCTCAAGTGGTGCCATCTAGTACGGTGCAGTAGAAATGGGCTGATCCCTAGTACTAGTGAGATCTCAAACTCGATCTCATGCTTGAGCGTAGTCCTAGTAGCTCCTCTGGAAACATGTCGGGGTACTCACAAACCACCGAAATGCTCTGAAAGTCAGCCACGGGGCAAGGCTCTGTTACTACACAGGCTAGAAAGCCCTCACTCCCCTAGCTCAAAAGCCTCGCTGCCCGAAGTGCAGATATGCACTTGAAACCTTCGCCCATCGGCTGTCCGTGAAACTCAAAGGAAGGCATCTCCGATATGGAGAAGACAATCTTCCTCCTGAAACAGTCCACCAAGGCATGATAGGTGGACAGCACTCCATCTCTAGAATCACACCAAAATCCTCCATCGGTATCACAATCAGGTCAGTAGGGAGGTTGTGTCCCCCTATACTGACCTCACAGTCCGTGTAGACCTCCTCAGCTACAAACAGCTGGCCACCTAGGCCTCTGATCACAAATGGATCCTCTAACAACACACTGTCCTGTCCCAAACTGACAGCAAAACTCACAACAGCAAAAGAGCGTGTGGTGCTGGAATCGAAAAGCACGTAAACTAATCTGCCGGAAACGGTAACCATACCTACCACCACTGAACCGGAAGACTTGGCATCGCTGTGTGTCAAGGCGTTGATACGCCCCTCAGCTCTCGATGTAGAAGAAGCAGCCACACTCTGGGTCGGGCGAGCAGCCGTTGGTCGGTACCCTCCTTGTGACTGCTGCCCTCCCCCACGTGCCTGGGGACCACAACCACCAGCTTGGCCTCCAGCACTCAGTGCGGGGAGCATCTGCTGCGCTCCAACCCTAGATAGGCAATCCCTCCTGATGTGGCCCGGCTGGCCACACTAGTAGAAGAGGGGAACTCGACTCCCTCCCTCTGTAGGTCCCTGATGATGGATGGGCAGGGGTCAAATGCTGGCAGCTGCCCCTGTCTGGGGCCCCAAAAGGCCACTGACGACCGCGCAAAACAAGACGGCTCTCCTGCGGGTGAGCGTGCCTCCTCTCTCGTTGGCCCTGAGAGTACTCTGGCTAATAGGGCCTCTTCCGCCTGCTATCAGTGTCTCGCATGGCTGGGTTGGTCTCCTCGTACGTCATGGCTGCCTCCACCACTCTCAAGAAGGTGGGCAGCTTTAGGGGTTTGACATACCCCTAAATAGTAGGCCAGAGCCCCTCAGTGAACCTCCACAGGGGCTCCTCCTCTGTAGCTACGACTGTCGAAGCAAAACGTGACAGCTCTAGGAAGCGCGTGCGATACGCACTAACAGTCATCGTCCCTTGGCGAAGAGTGTGGAACTCCTGCCTCCTCTGGTCCTGCCAAGTCTGCGGGAAGTACTGCTCGTAGAAAAGGGTCACGAACTAGTCCCATGTCGGCTCTCCCCTCTCCTAACCTCTGACTGCCCTCCACCACCTATGTGCCACACTCTCTAGCTAGTATGTGGAAAAGGCCACGCGACACTCTGCAGGGGATGAAGGGTGTCAAACACCTTCTCTATCTGCTCTAGCCAGCCCTCTGCCTTAGACGGGTCCTCATCCCCCTTGAAGGAAGGGGGCTTCAACTTTCGGATCTGTTCGAAAAGCTCGTGGTGCAGCTGTAGTGGAGGAACGGGCACGCCTCCAGGCAAGGAGAACTCGTGCTTGGAAGTGTTAGAGTGCAGTGGGGGCAATGGAGGACCACCCCCTCCCCCTCCTGCTCATCCGATGCTGTGGCGATCTCTCTATCCCACTGAGGACTCCCCCTCCACGTCCCCAGGGAGAGGTGCCCGTGGAGGCTGGTGGAGCTCCTCTCGCACTATGTCTCTGATCAGCAGATCGAGGTCCTGGGCCTGAATGCCCGGGAGAAGTGGCGGGTCAACTTGCACCTCGGCCCGACACGTCCGCCCCTCCGACTTCGTCCACGGCCACGTTCGCAGCCTGCCTCGAGAACTCCCTGACGAGGCATCTCCTACAAGAAGACGCAGAAGATAGAACAAAAGAGGTCAACTCTATTGAACTTCTACGAAAAGGGACTCAGAACAGATGCCAAGCAATACGTTGTGGTGGTTACCCTAGTTACATGCACGTGAATGGTTATTCTCAAGCTAGTTGGTTCTTTTCTAGAGATGACCTTGCTTTGATACCATCTTGTTATGACTTGGTTTCCAAATCCCTACAGAACTTGAGACCGACTCGCCTAGACTAATCCCAAGACCCAGTCGTCCAACAAGAAAGAACCAAGAAGCAGGAAAATAAACCACATTCACTATGCAATGTAACTAACAGTAAAAGCGAATAGGCAGTAAAGGAATGTAAAAGCTGCTAGTTCAGTGCATACCACCACAACAACATGAAAAGTAGAACAAAAGCAACAGTAACAGGAACAGTAACGTAAAGTCTAAAACTCACTATAGCAGAAAAGAGAGTACAACAAAAGTACTGAAAACTACGGCTGGGCTCGACTGGGCCCAGCACCCTCTGCAGCTGCTAGCTCGGGCTGCTCAACTCCTGCACCTGAATAGCGTCATGAAAAGGCGGAGTCAGTAAACACTGAGTAGAGTGGTAACCATACTATCTAAAACAGTAAAAAGTAGCAGGTATATTTATCCTTTTCAAGTTATTTTATTTTACAGGTAATTTCCTTTCACCCCATTGGTTTACTTTCAGATTTCATTCTTGATCTTGCATGTTCCTCGTGGGAACGATCTTGATTACAGTCTTTTCCGAAGAGTAGAAGGTACACATGGTGCTCTCTTGGTCGGGAGAGTCCCCCGTGGTAGTCCTACACCCAGTCATCCACCCCGAAGTCACTGACAGACGTAGCGGTGACTATGGCACGTGCGATAAGCGCATGGGTAGCTACCCTACACTGGCACGTGGTCAATCGTTTTAGCTAGCGGGTACGCTCAAAGTACAGCACAGAACAGTAAGGGCTTAGCCCTCTCAGAAACAGGGGTCTAGCCTCTCAGAACCAAATAGGGGTCTCTCTCCTCTACAGTTCGCGCACCCATGTCTGACTACCACGGTTTGCCCAGAGGGCCTAACAAGTCGGTGTAGGGTGGCTAGCTGAACCCCGGGCCCTGTGGGGTGGCTAGCTCCCTCCCTACACTAGTAGCTCACCTTAGTACCATGTACGCGAGGGCCAACAGAAGTCAGTGTAGAGTGGCCAATCCTAACCCCGAGTCCCAACCCAAGGGCGGCTAGCTCCGCTCTACACTAAAAGGGGATAGTCGCTCTCCTTGGTACCATGTACTCAAGGGCTAGCACACTTCCCATCCACATTCTAGGCTTTTTCATCTAACCACAGGAGCTCTACTCCTAACTCCCCGTAGAGTTCATGCGCATGTTCACCATATTATTCCAATCCAGGTTTCATCATTCATAATTCATTTCTTGTTATACACAGGCAGCTCGTATTTCCACAATTTAACACATGCAACAAGTGATATCACAGGTAACTGTTTAGTTATCTCAGGCAGCTCATATTCTAACAGGTAGCTCGTATTTATTTACAGGTAGTGGTTAACAATTTAGCTCATTTGTATATATACAATTTCAATTACGCATACAATTGGTTCAACCATTTCTTGTCCTAGGGTTCATGCCACATCCTAGGTCTAGTTCTCTAATTATCATAGATGCATTCATATTTAATAAGTATAACAGGGGTGGACCACTCTACTAGATAATCCGGGAGTACTGGAGGCTCGAACCACAGACCCACGTGCCTCTGCGAGCCCCAGACACGCAACAGGTCGAAGTCCTATACCAAGGAACACATCACAAAGGAAGGTTCAAAACAGTGTATAACGGTTTCTCATACGTAGAGAAACTCACAAGGAAGCCACAGATATTTTGTTTGCGTAAAACGGATCCCGATCGGACCCTAAACGGGTCAACAACATGTGTACAGACCCAAATCAGACGTCTGAAAACAAGTCCAGACATCTTAAAAGTCACAGAGGCTCACCTCAAGCTCCTGCAGTGACCTTAGACGTCCAGGACTCCGCGACCATCTGGAAACAGTTCCAGATGTCTGACCAGTCCTCCAGTCATCTGGGAATGCCTCCAGTCGTCTGGTAAGCTGTCCAGACGTTCGAAAGTACGTGGAAGGGCGTTCCGCACACCTTCCCAAAGTTGCTCTTACGCACAACAGAGTAGCAAACAACTTTTAGCCTAAACAGAACATCTGCGATGCGGCCTGCATGGCCGTAACCGCAAGGAAGACGTACCTTCGCAATACAGATGGTTTCAGACGTCTGGTGTCGACGCCAGACGTCTAGCCAGTCGTCCGGAAGACACTCCGGATGTCTGATACTGTAAAAATTCCAGTATCAGACCGTGCTCTTGTGCTTCCCGCCGCACTCCGCCGCAGCTCCTTCTGCTCCGCTGTAGCCTAAACTGCTGCAGAAGGTCAGGGACGATGCCCCAATGTCCTCCTCCCGCACGCGTCGCGGTGGTCGTGCGAGCCTCCGATGAGCTTCCACGAAGCTCTTGACCTCGGCCCTCTCCTCCTCCTCACGCACGCTCCTCCTCCTCTCTCTCGTACTCTCTCTCGCGTGCCCTTTCTCACGGCAGTGGAGTGGGGGGAGGTGTGGTGGTAGTAGTGGAGTGGAGAGGAGAGGAAGGGGGTCGCCAAGGCCGGGGGGTAAGGGTTCGGTGGGGAAAAGAAGAAGGAAGGAGAGAGAAGAAGAGTCTGCGCACCACCTGCGCGCAGAACATAGAGTGCGTACAGATTTTTCAATTTCCAGATGTCCGGGAAGGGGTCCAAACATTTGGCCAGACATCTGACTGACACTCCAGATGACTTAAAGGGCTAAAAACAAGATGGGTCTTTACAATATACATTGCAATGATATTAATAAAATAGCTTTTAAAACTCATGAAGGTCATTATGAAGTTTTGGTAATGCCTTTTGAGCTTACCAATGATCCTTCTACCTTCCAAAACTTGATGTATGATATCTTTAAACCATTTTTACGGAAATTTGTCTTAGTGTTCTTCAATGATATTCTTATCTACAGCTCTTCATGGAACTCTCATCTTCAACACTTGGACCAAGTTCTTGTTGTCTTACAGCAGAATCAATTGTATGTTAAAGCCTCTAAATGTCAATTTGGTGTTACCTCTATTTCATATTTGGGTTTATTTCAGGTGGGCAAGTTTCCATGGACATGGAAAAAGTTGACGCAATTAAATCTTGGCCAATCCCCACTTCCTTCAAGTCACTTAGGGGATTTTTGGGTTTGGTAGGGTACTACTGGAAGTTTATTAAAAATTTCCATCAGTTATTAAGAAATGATACATTCATTTGGACTGCAACTTCTTCCTTTGAAGCACTAAAAACCTTATTAGCATTATACCCAGTCCTTGCCTTGCCAAATTTTGCAAAACAATTTGTTTTGGAATGTGATGCTAGCAAACATGGAATGGGAGCTATATTATCTCAAGAAAGTTGACCCATTGCATATATTAGCAAGGCCTTTAATTCAAGGCAAGAATCCCAATCAACATATGAAAAGGAGATGTCTGCCATACTTTTTGCTGTGAATAAATGGAGACATTATTTATTGGGAAGGAGGTTTATTATTCGAACTGATCATCAGAGCAACAAATATCTTTTGGAGCAGCGAGCTAATATTGCCTTTCAGTACAAGTGTTTGGTCAAATTGATGTTTGGATTTCGAACTGGCATATAAGGCAGGGAAACATAATGTGGCAGCAGATGCATTATCGAAACTTCACTCCAATATGAATTTACAAGCTGTTTCATCAGTCCAACATGATTGGTTAGCTGAACTTAAAGATTCTTATCAATCAGACCCTTATTTCGTTAATATTTTCCAAAAGTACCGTGATGGGCAGCTTCCACCATTTTGTTCTCTCAAAGGGGATCTCCTATTATATAAGGGTCGCATTTTGCTTAGCCCCAACTCTGATTTAACAAGGAAAGTTTTACATTTTTGTCATACGTCAGCTGAAGGTGGCCACTCCGGTTATCACAAAACACTACATCGGATCAAACGCTCCTTTCATTGGCAACATATCAACAAAGCAGTCAGAAAGTACATTGAAGAGTGTGATGTTTGTCAACGTTGTAAATATGTTACTCTATCTCCTGCTAGGTTGCTACAACCATTGCCCATTCCTTCAACTGTTTGGACAGATTTATCGATGGATTTTATTGATGGCCTTCCTCCTTCAAAAAATTACACAGTTATTATGGTTATTATTACTAACTGTCTCTGGAAATATGCTCATTTCATTCCTCTCAAACATCCATATAATATCACCCACAAACAGATGGTCAAACGGAAGTTTTAAATCGTTGTCTAGAGACTTATTTACATTGTTACTGCTATCAACATCAGAAGTTTTGGGTTAATTGGTTATCTTGGGCTGAATTTTGGTATAACACATCATTCCACACGTCTACAGGACATACCCCCTTTGAAGTTTTGTATGGGTGTTCTCCCCCAACCTTACCAGCCTACGTTACCTCCTCGTCAGGAGTTTATGATATCGATCTCAGCTTGCGGAAGCGTGATCAAGTCTTACAGGACCTTAAACATCATCTCTTAGCTGCCCAACAAAACATGAAAGTACAACCTGATAAGCATCGTCGAGAGAAATCTTACAATGAGGGGGATTGGGCCTATCTTAAACTTCAACCATATCGCCAAAATTCATTAGTTACACGAACTAACCACGAGCTTAGTGCCAAATATTGTGGCCCATATCAGATTGAAAAGCGAATTGGTGAAGTCGCTTATAAGCTTCGTTTACCTCCAGATGCCAAGATTCATTATACATTCCATGTTTCCCAATTAAAACGGAAATTGTGCACCAATCCAGTACAACAAACACTTTTACCACAACCAGGTATCTCTGAATTACACCCCCTTGACTTACTGGGACGACGGATGGTAAAGAGAAATAATCAGGCAGTCACACAACTCCTTATTCATTGGGATGGTCATGATGTTGAAGAAGCTTCTTGGGTTGATTTTACTGATTGCACGCAGCATTTTCCAGATTTCTACCTTGAGGATAAGGCATAGCTTATGCAGGGGGAGTTGATATGTGTCCTAAGCATTGGAAATAAGAACAAACATATTGGATTCTTATGCAAATTACCCATAGGTAGTTCAGGCTGTTAGAATAGAATAATAGGAGCGTGGTATCCTCTGCTATTTATAGCAAGAAGAATAACAGGAGAGGATCAGGCTATTTTCCCGCAAGTAATTCTTCTCCCCTTATCTCAGTCCTTCTCCCTCTAAACTTCTCTTCCCTTATTCCAGCCCTCTACTTTTCTGCTACCCAGATTCCTTCCCTGACTGCTGCACACTCCACCAATAAACTGGCGGTGACACGAGCCCAAGGTAAGGCTTCCTCGACAAGTCCCACTGAGGGCTCTAACAAAGATGAGAAGGTAGTGCAGAGAACACCATCAATAAACTCCGATTTGCGAACCGAAAGCAAAAGCTCAAGGTAAGGAGGGTACGGGGAGTCCTCAGATCTCGCAACCACAGAAGCAATGGAAGGCTTCAAGGGTGACAGGACCTTCGACCCAAACAGGGGAGATGAAGAGTCCAAACTCGAAGGAGCAGGAAACATTTCCAAGCATGAAAGAAACACAAAAACAAAGGAAAACCAAACATGAACCCAGCAAAGCCAAAGCCGAAAGCAAACAAAAAAAATGAAAACCACACCAACAAAACAAAACAAACAAGATCAGAAATCCAGGAAGACAAGGGAGGATCTAAACAAAAAGAAGAAAAGCAACATCAAGGCAAAAGGAGCGGTCACACCGATGCTCCAAATCGGGCCGCTTGTCTTTAATGCTTACGTTACGCCATTTTATCGAATAAATTACGTAATTTGTATGATACCGTTACTATATTTGTTTTATGTATCAAGGATATGTTATTATACTGATGTTTTAAATACATTCTAATTAAAGATATGTTTTAATTATGTATTAAGGATAGGTTTTTGGATTACATTTTTTTGTGTTTTTATTTTAATGCAAATTGTATTACAATGTTAATTTAATTTTCTTAAGCTAATATTTTATAATTTAATGAGTATCATAAGTGTTACGACTTAACTTATTTATATTACAATGTTAAAGCTTTTAAGTTATAATTAACTTCATCTTATATTACAAATCCTGTGCTAAGTTGTTATAATATTTTTATTCTCTTAATGCTTACGATATATTATTTTTTATTAACAAATTACATTATGTACGGGATATTATTACTTCGTTTGTATTTTATATTAAAAATATATTTGTAATCACTTTGTAATGATGGTATATATTGGATTTGATTTGTTGTATTTTTTTTAGGGAAATATTTAATCATGTTATCAATGGAATCATTTTATTTTGCAAAATTCTTATTTACCACGTGGAGCCAAAATCATCTTTGTTTCAATTGACGATATTTATCTCTTCCCTAAAATCACAATAAGATGATCATTATTTAATGTTCATTTATGTTTTTTTAAGTACTATATTCTCAAGATAGATCCCGTGTATATATATGAGGTCAATCTATTAAGTATAATGCTTACAAATCAATAAATAAACTTATAATCACAACTATTAGATCACGATCCTATGAAAATTATAAATATCACTTATTTGCATGATATTGGCTTTTCATTACAATGAATATGATAACTTTTATCATATAAAGTAATATATAATTTTAAATAATAAAATAACCTTCCAAAAACAAACTCGAGATTGATGGCTATAAATAGATGAAGTGCATGAATCACGATGATTTTAAATTAAAAATAATGTGACATACTTTTTATAATTATAAAAATGTTGTATGTGTTGTAACTATAAGGTATGAGATTGTAAAATAGATATATATGTATTATAGCGAAAGTAATATTTAGTTGTAATATAATAACATCTCTACTATAACATGATAAAGTGTATTACAAAATGATTGGCTTTGGATAACTTGATGAACATATATCGTAAGCATATAATATAAATAAAATTATATGTTATATTATGTAATACAAAGAAATAAAAATTTATCTTTTAGTAACAAGTTTTATATTTATAATATGTTCAGAATTTTTTTATTCATCATTTAATGGCACATATCAGTAAAAAAGTAAATATAAAATACACAATGTTAAGAAAAGTTGTAATATAACGTGCTGATAATATTTAAAATAATATATGTGACTTGTCAAAACAATTGTGTATCTAGTATTGTACGCATGTAATATAAATAAAATTGGATATCACATTCACTGATACAAACAAGGAAAATTTTGACTTTTTAATGACAAGCTTGATATTTGTATTACGTCGAATATCAGAAATGTTGTAATGCAATCGTGCCAGCTACATGATCATTGGATGGAAATAGGTTTTAAATTACCTACTTTGCAATACAATAAAGCTTTGAAATTTTAAATATACATTAAGTGGCAGTTCATTATCCGATAAAGTTGCACCGAAAAGACATCTTGCAATCAATATTCTGTGATACATCTTCATGACTTTGTATTACGAGTAATATAGGGGTGCAATTGGGTGGCAAAAAGATGTGATGGAGTGCTGTGATGGTTAATGTAAAAGGCAAGCATCTAATTAATAGCTTTATTCACGAGAGAAAAAAAGCATAATGTCCTTACTTGCTCTTGCCTATTCAAGAGAAAGTGTTATGGGCAAAATGCATAGCAGCAAGATTAGAAGAGAGGCGAGAAGGTGATCAACACAAGCTTTTATTGAGATCCAAGTTAGAAACATCTTTCCTCAGGTTCAATCTTGCATTTTTTTTGTGCTTCCGTATAAGTAAATAGCCTGATGGTATGATAAAGGAAAATGCGAACCACCTCTATGCCATTTCATTTGTTGATTATTTAGGGTTTTGTTAGTGGTTCATGTGTTGGAAGAGATCATAAAAATTGTATTCGTAAAAGATTTTATGTATTAACATGGGAAATCGAATAATCGAAGAAAATAACTAAATATGAAAAAAAGTGTGAGAAAAAATACTTGTAACAATGATATGTGACGCAGATAGTAATATTGAATGTTAAATAAACATGTTTGCGAATGATATGTCTTCGAATATTTGAATGCTGCATTCAAGAGGATCGAGCACCAATAGAAGATCATCTAGGAATGAGGCAAAAAGCATCAACAAGAGTAGGGGACCAGTGGAAGAACGGGCTACATCTAGGGTTCAGGAGCAACTGAGAAAATAGTTCGAGGAGCACAATCATAAGAAAAGCTAACAATTGATAGACAAACCTCGAAGAAAAAAGGTTGTAAGTAGACAAATTTTTACCTATTTAGGATTATAAATTAACATTTGTTTATTGAATTGATAAGTGGTATACTTGAGAATAAATGTAGATGTGGAGAAAGTAACACATCGATGCTACATCCAACATTTCAAAGAATTCATAGATAAACACCCACTCTCGAAAAAACAAAAGGACCTGTTGGAAAAAATCGCCTTTCATCTTCTGATAGGGGTTGGGAAGATAAACGTAAACACAAAAATACAAGTGGATGATTGAGAGATATACTGGTGAAAGAAAACTCTTGTGGGAGATAAGATTGTAGAGTTCTTAAATGATGACATAGAATTAATATTAGGTTTACCGAGTAGTTGGTATGAAATTAAAATTAATGAAAAGGGACTCGCATAGCGAAGCTATCGCCATGAAAACATATTCAAGAAAGAAAGTCACCTTGACTGAAGATCAATCAAGCCGATAGCACAAACATACTACCATTTTAATGATGATTCTTCCATGTACATTTTGTAATGAGGCTCATTACACTTATGTTCACAACGTTCCTATTTCCTGATTCGTGGTATTCATTCCCTCAAATCCTATTAAACTACATTGATTCTCTTGAGGATACCAAGTACTTCAATTGGTCTTCAATGGTGGCAGAGTTCATGCTGGCCAAAATGAGAGAAACTGCAAGGAAGTTGGCTTCCAAAGAAGAGAACACATCCTATGGATCCCCAGGCTACGTGAACGGATGTGTGGCTTGTTTATATGTAAGTATGTATAAAATATAAATCTCAAATTGACATATGTCTACTGCTTTGTAAAGAGTTTATAATTTTTCTTGAAATATATACACAGATATGTAGGTGTGGATGATGGAACATTGCTTCCAAGATTCATACATTAATCGCGATCTCCAGCCAAGGATTAGAAAGTGGACGGGGGTGAATGTTATCAAGCTTAAGGACATAGTGCACATTGGGGATAATGTGGTACGTTGCATTAGGAACTTATTTAAATTAGTTTTGTGAATTATAGATAAAAGTTTAACATGCTTGTGTCATAAACAAAACAAAAATAGATAACTACTTCTTTGGTTGCTGAGAAAAATGAAATGTTCAAAGTCAGGGCAAACGACTACATTTTTTCTCTTGACACCTTTGAGATCAAAGGTTTTCTATATAGAAGACCTTTTCAACTTATCGATACAGTGACTGACCTGATGCCTCTTCGCATAGAGGTATCAAATGAAAGATGTCATGTTTTTTAGGATGATGGTATCTACAGGAGGGAGTCCAGCCTTAATGAGAATAGAGGTTCGAAGGATGAGTTGGAGAACTGTAAGAAAAAGCTATGCATGCTTGAGGATGACCTTGCAGAGTCAAAGAAATTGGTTCAGAAGTTACTGGAAGAGAGCCTTTGTGAAAACAACTAGAAGTATTGGGCTAGGAACAACTGGAGAGGGAAGCAATGGTAAGGGTGTGGAGTTGGAAAATCAAAAGACAACGATGGTTTCAAAACACCATCATTCGATTTGGGTTTGACACAAGAAAGGCATAAGGAGGTGGGTGAGTGATCATGAAAAACCTATCTGCATGCTAAAAGTAGTGATTTAATGGTGTTGTTGTTAATTGTAGTATAGTGTTACAATGCAAATGGATGTTATGTCATTTTATTTATTTACATAATATTTACTGATTTATTCCAGATAGTTATTTATATACATTACTCTTTGTTTGCAAGGCAAAATTGATGTTTAAAATAATTGCGTTGTAGTATAGTCGAAATCGAATTTTGAAAACAAATACAATTTTTATTACTTGAAAAAAGTTCCGAGGTCGAACACAGGGAGCTATATGGGATTTAGAAATCAAGATCACAATTCAGAATTAAAAGAGATTGCAATAACGTCAGTAGAAATGTGCAAAAATATGGGAGTAAAATGGTGATTTAGATCACCAAATACTCCTACAACATCACTAAGGAACCCAATGTAAATGTATATGCAATGAGAGCTAATGTTCTGTCGTCTAATGAGGAAATCAGACGACTTAAAATTGTCTGCTTTCTTCTTCTTCTTTTCTTCTTCTCTTTTCTTCTCTGTGTTTGCTTTCTCTGTCTTCTCCTTTCTTCTTCTTCTTTTTCTCTGCTTCAGCTATGTCCTTCTCTTCGTCTCTTCTTCTCTTCAAGCCTTCACCTCTTCTTCTCTTCTGCTTCTTCTGCCCTTAGCTCTTCGACTTCTTTCTTCTTTCCTTCTCTGACTCTTCCTTTCTTCTTCTTCCTTCTGCTCTGGCCCCTTCTTCTTCTTCCTTCTTCAGAATTAGCTAAGTGTCAGCTGGAGGTTTCTATAGCAAAACCCTCCCCCTACCCGCGCAACACTCCTCTCTTTTTCTCTCTTAGGATCTGCTCTCCCAGAGCCACAGGTATTCGAGTTATCGGGTCGGGTGTGTACCCGGGTTTAGGCTCACCAGCATGCGGTGGTGAGCAAGGAGTGCAGGTCGGGTTGGGTTAGGCCAGGTCCGCGGGGGAGGTGTCGCGGACGAGATCGGGTGAAGGTGAGAGGGATCTCACCCCGTGGTAATTGAGGCGAACAACTATCGGCACCTTTTCAATTTATGTGGGTGCGCGACTTCAAAACTTCCCGAGGTGGGACTATCTGCGCACCCCTTTTCTAGCGTGCCTACAGCAAGGACTGTCGTTCCAATTGCAGCAGCTGCTGAGGCTTGCAACTGCAATTGAGGACCTGGGTGCATGCGCAAGAGACTTCTGCGCATCCTAGGACTTTAACTTGGGAGTGGAAGCACTTGAGGCAGCCTCAACCAAGCTTCAAGCTTGCTCGCTAATGGCAGACAAGGTCTGAACCTGAAATCAATAGAACGGCCTTTTGGCCACGTCAAAGCATTCAGGGGGCATCGCCAGAGCATAGCGAATGTGCTAGGGGTGGTGGCGTGAAGCGAGAGTGACTGTGAGTGCGTACCTAGGTCAAATTGTGTGTGTGTGAGTAGGTGTGCTTGGGGGGTGATTTGGGTGATTGGAGAGGTGAGTGAATAGGGGGGAAATGCTCAATGAGGTGTGGTGATGGTCGTGGGCTTGTCGATGAGGGTTTTTGTAACGAGCGCGTGCCCCAGATGTCTTTTAAGACGTCTGGGAGGTGGCCCAGACGTCTGTAAAGACGTCTGGGATCACATCCAGACGTCTGACCAGACGTCCGGGATAGTTTACAGACGTCTGGCGAACAGTTATGCTCGCACGGGATATTCGTCTGCGCGCCTGTGCGCGCAGACCTGCGATCCTGCATCTTCTCTGCGGCTGCAGGCGACTGCGACCGTCTCTCCCTCCTCTCCGCGCGGCGTTAAAAGGGGGAGGGGGCGTGCCTCCCCTCCCGTCTCCACCATCTTCCTCCTTCTCTCCTGCCTGTGCGCGAGAGCGAGCGGACGCGAGGGCGCAGCGGCAGCGGCGGCCGCAGCCCCAGGTTGATCCGGCAGAGTCAGGAGGTAGTTGAGAAGATCCACAGACGACTCCGCACTGTCAGGAGCAGACAGAAGAGCTACGCAGATCGCAGACGCAGAGAGGTGCAGTTCGAGGCCGGGGACCACGTCTTTCTTCGTGTTTCGCCCATGAAGGGCTTACAGCGGTTTGGGGTTAGAGGGAAGCTCGCGCCGAGGTTCGTGGGGCCCTTCGAGGTCCTGGAGCGGGTTGGACCCGTTGCTTACAGACTTGCCCTTCCCCCGCAGCTTTCTGGTGTGCACGACGTGTTCCACGTGTCCAACCTCAGGAAGTACGTAGCCGATCCCAGCCACGTACTGAGTCACGAGAGCGTCGAGGTGAGCGACGACCTGACCTACCCCGAGCGGCCAGTGCAGATCCTAGACCGAGCCGTCCGCAGGTTGAGACGAAAGCAAGTACCCCTGGTAAAGGTTTTGTGGAGGAGCCAGCGGTACGAGGAGGCTACCTGGGAGCCTGAGGCGGCAATGCGGGAGCGGTACCCAGAGCTTTTCGCGGGTACGTCTTTTCGGACCGGCTTCGGTCCTCTTTGAGTTTGTTATGGTTATTTGGACATCCTTTTTCCGCACCCTAGTTGGGGCAAGTTTCGGGGACGAAACTTCCTTTGAGTTTGTTATATTGTAACGAGCGCGTGCCCCAGACGTCTTTTAAGACGTCTGGGAGGTGGCCCAGACGTCTGTAAAGACGTCTGGGATCACATCCAGACGTCTGACCAGACGTCCGGGATAGTTTACAGATGTCTGGCGAACAGTTATGCTCGCACGGGATATTCGTCTGCGCGCCTGTGCACGCAGACCTGCGATCCTGCATCTTCTCTGCGGCTGCAGGCGACTGCGATCGTCTCTCCCTCCTCTCCGCGCGACGTTAAAAGGGGGAGGGGGCGCGCCTCCCCTCCCGTCTCCACCATCTTCCTCCTTCTCTCCTGCCTGTGCGCGAGAGCGAGCGGACGCGAGGGCGCAGCGGCAGCGGCGGCCGCAGTAGGCGCGGAGGAGCTGCGGCGTGCGAGGGCGGGGCTCTGCCGTGAGGGCAAGCTCGCCGGGAGCGGCTTGGCCGGCCGGCGGAGGGCGTAGGGGGCGCAGAGCGTCGCGGAGAGGGACCTGCTGCGGGCGGAGCAGCGGACGCGCGAGGTGCGACGCGGGCGGCGTCGCGAGCGGAGGCCGAGCAAGGTTCTGATTCTGGAAAAATCTCCAGAATCAGACGTATGGACTGATATCCAGACGGCAAGGTCGACGTCTGTGAGATCATACAGACGTCTGAAAGGTGAGTTCCGCTTTCTCCTTCTTTTTGTCGACTGACCGTACTGAGGGAGGAGGGTTGGCTGTGCGCAGGTGTTCGGATTCGTCATCCTTTGCGAATCAGACGTCTGGAAGTTGTACCAGACGGCGGGAGTGACCTCCAGACGTCCGGAGAGACCATCGGACGTCTGGGATCTAGGAGAGACGTCCCCACAGACTTCTGGACGTCCGGGGAACCAAGCCGAATAGGTAATTCTCTGATCCACCGTTTAAGACGTCTGGAAGGAGTTCCAGACGTCTGATTTTGCACAGTATTGTCTCTCTCGACCCGTTTAGGGCCCGTTTGGGCTCCATTTTCCGCGATTCGAGTTGCGTTCGTTTCAGAATTTATTCCTCTACCCGCCTACAGTAGCTTTACACTGTTTTGAGACACTCCTTGTGTTTGATCCTTGTGATAGGACCTCGTTCGGTTGCCGTCTTGAGAGTCGCGGAGGCGCGCGGGATTCCCGACCACGCCCCCATTACTCCCGTTGTACCTGGTAGAGTGGTTTTAAGTATTAATAAAATCTGTTAAAGTATGGAACCATAACTAGAACCTAGGGCATTGCATGAATCCTAGGAATGAGAAATATATGGAATGATAGCTCCTAGGTGTTGCATGAATCCTAGGGCCGGAAAACTAGATTGTATGATAGATCCTAGGATATGGCATGAATCCTAGGATGGAAAAACTAGTGGAATGTACATTACTGCAGTCTTGGAAAAATGGAAAGGAATATATAAAGCTGCCTGTAAATTTAATTAACAGCTGCCTGTTATGCATAAAGAATCATGTTGAGATCATGGAATGTGAGAACGAGAATCTGGAAGGTGAAACATATGATGTTCTGAGATAAAGAGCTTGAACCCTACGGGGAATTAGGAGTGGAACTCCTGGAAAGAAAAGGAATGGAACTGAGATGTAGTTTGTACTGTCTCTTGGGTACGCAGTACCAAGGGAAGTACCTGTACCTGTTTTAGTGCAGAGTGGGGCCAGCCGCCCCAGGGACCCGGGGTTAGGATTGGCCGCTCTGTACCGACTTGTTGGCCCTCGTGTACGTAGTACCGAGGAGAGCTAGTAGTGTTAGGAGAGTACTAGCTACCCCACGGGCCCCGGGGTTCTGCTAGCCTCCTTCACCGACTTGTTAGGCCCACTAGGGCAAACCAGGGTAGTCAGGCGAGGGTGCGCGGACTGTGCAGGGGCAAGGCCCCGGTTTGGTTACTGTGGAGGGGTTGGACCCCTGTTACTGAGAGGGCTCTGCCCTGGTTCCGTGCTGTGCTTTGGGCGCACCCGTTAACGGAAACGACTGACCGCGTGCCAGTACGGGCTAGCTACCTGTGCGTTTATCGCGCGTGCCGTAGTCACCGTTACGTCTGTCAGTGACCTTGGGGTGGTTGACTGAGGGTAGGATCACCACGGGGGACTCTCCCGGCCAGGAGAGCACCACGTGCTACTTCTACTGTTGGAAAAGACTGCAATCAAGATCGTCCCACGAGGACATTCGAGATCAAGTAAAGGATCTGAGAAGTAAATGAAATAGTGAGAAAAATTGAAAGATGTAAATAAAGGAAGTAATAGAACATAACAGCTACTGTACACTCTACTGTTGCTTTTAGTTAGTTTGCCACTCTACTCAGCGTTTTGCTGACGTGTTACACTCGTTACCTTTTTTCAGGACCAGGTGTTGAGCAGCCAGGGTCGGCGGCTGCAGAGGACGCTGGGCCGAGTAGGGTCCAGTAGAGTTGCCACAGCTTTGTACCTTCTTTTGTTTCTGTTCTAGTGAGTAGTTTTGTTTCCGCTGTACCTTCTTTACCTGCAGTTTTTGTTATATGATAAATGTTGTTTTACTGTTGTGGTGGTGCCTACTGTAGTAGTTTCTTTCCTTACTGCTGTACTTTCTTACTGTTAGTTATATTCATGCTGAATGTGGTTTATTTTACTGTCTTTTGGTTACTTCCTCGTTGGACGACTGGGTCTTGGGATTAGTCGAGTCGGTCCGGTTCTCGTGTCTCGTAGGGACTCGGGAACCGGGTCGTTACAGTTTTGGTGGCTTGTGGAGGTGGGATGGCCTCGCCGGAGGGGGTGTTTGGAGATGGAAGGGATGGAGGTGGGAAGGGGCGTCAGTGGTCGAATTTGGAAGATAAAGAGTGGAGAGGAAAGTGGAAGGGACAAGGGACTTAGCTAGGAGGTTAATGGACGAAGGGGGGCAGTGAGGGCATCGGGTCTAGTGTGGCCGATGCCGAAGACGAAGGCAGCTCCGGTGAGGTGGGAACGGTGAGGATGAAGTGGAACGGGTGCCTGCTGGTATGGCGAGACGTGGGGAAGAACAAGGAGGAGGAATCCACCGCAGGTATGGCAGTCGGACGACGAGAAAGGGAATAGGGGATCGCCGGACGTCGAGGAGCCTTTGGCTGTGAGAGGGAGAGATGAATTGAGGGGAATCACGGCTGAATTCGAGCATAAAGAAGTTGGGAGAATTTGGGCTTCTTTAAATAGGGATCTGAGTGGCGGTTAAGGCTTGGGAAGCAAGCTTCCCAAGCTTGGAAGGTCACCAGACTTGGGATCTATTAAGATACCCAAATCTCTCATGTGTTCGCATGAGAGATTGAGAGGGAATCAGAGCTCATCAATGGGTTCAGACTAGAGAGAATTTCTTAGAGGATCTCCCTTCCAGTTTTGGAAGAGATTCTCCAAGCAATCAAGGAGATATTCTCTATCAAAGGTCGCCGAAGTAGGTTTCCTCTGTGATAATGGCGGAGGGATCTAATTGTGAAGACGACAAAGAAGCTAGGGGGCTATTTGTAATAGTTTTTGTAAGTTAGGGGTAGAAATGTAATTAGACAAGACCCTTTTGCAAACTGGGTCAATGAAAACTCATCTTGGGCCCAAGTTTTGGTAAAAATCTAATTTGGATAGAAGAAATCCAATGGTAAAGTTGTATTTTGGTTTTGACCATGTTTGATTGGGTAATTTATGCAAAAACCTAAATTAAGGCAAATATCTGTCTGAGTCTCCATTTTAGGTCAAGATGGGTTCTGATGGTCAAATTAAAGGTACAAAACTCTAGAGAATATTTTTATATGATTTTTAAAGGGTTTAAGTGAATTTTATCCTGACCATAACCTTTATTAATTAAGTGGGTCTATTTTTAGGGTGTGAAAAGTCATTTAATTCTTAGAACACACACAAACCCTTTTTTGTCTAATCCAACCCACTTTTTATCTTATTAAGACAAATTTTACCTTTGTTTAGCCTTTGGGAAAATCCATGGTTGTACTGCATTCATGATAAGTTGGTAAAATTACAGTTTTAACCATAATTTCTTGTGTTTCTCTCAAAAAGGTTATGTAATGAATTATGACCTTCAGTTGGTTATGTAGGAGCATTTATTGACTTCATTGGGTCAAAATAAGCTAGTTAGGGCTCATGATAGTGTTCCCATCACTCTTTATATTCCAAAAATGTCAATTGTATTTCCAAACAAATCAAAGAATCAAATAATGAATGAATTGAGTTAATTATGTATAGAATGCAATAGTCAATGCTAACTACAATGCCTTAAACATATTTACAACCAATCAAGTAAGAAAACTACCTAATCTATTCTATGTTAGTAATATATAATTCAAAACCTAAGTCTAGGTACAAAAATAATAAACAAATACTTACGTATAATATACTAACATATATACAGACATACTAACTCCTATTAAACCTTAGAAACACTATATACAACCTAAGGCAAACAGTGACTCTAACTATATACACTAACTATAAACATATACATATATACATTACAATATATATATTACATACAATATATCTATTTACAAATATACACTACTAATACCTAAGTATATACACTATATATAGTGGTTATCATATACTATACACATTTATATACATTTATGTACCATTTCAATGCTATGCAAAACTTTTAACTTGGTTAAATTAATATAAAAGACTATACTGACATACTTAAATGTTACTAAAGCCTTCAAAAAACTGTCACTAAAGACTTATATATACATAAAAGGCTAAAACAAACACATATATATACATTACTCTACTTATATACTCGTTATATATATATATAATCTATTATACATATACTCATACATAGATTATGTATTTACATATATACATATACTTATACTTGTACACTATAGACATATAAACATACACACAATACTCTCACAGTTCATATGAGTATTGCTCCAACACTTAGTCATTTTTAGGTTTAACACTCAGCATACACTTAGTCAATTTTGCCTTAAGTTTCCTCTCTGAGCTTAACATTCACTTAAAAAATTAGTTTTTAATGGGTGGGGCTGGTTCATTTCATGGGATACACAACACACTTACGGGTGGGACCATATTACTAGTTTGAATCAGCCCCTAGTTTCTATTTAGTTATTTTTTAGTGCATTATATCGGCCTAGACTTGGCTCAATTAAATCGGGCCCAAGCACTGTTCAAACCGAGCTCTTAGCCCCCACAATCAATGCTCAGTATGTATGCTCATAGGAATGGGTGGTCAGGTGTGTTTCACGTGTTAGAAATCTAGGTTACAAGTAACCCGTTGTCGTAGTTGCAAAACATGTCGATCAGATAAAATTTATACCGAAACTCCAAGGGAGTCCCGTGTCGAACACAGGGAGGTGACGTTTACTTTATTGAAAACTATGCTTTGTTTCGTTTCCTTTTGGCATTTTGGGGTTGTTTTTTTTTTGTATTTTTGAAATAAAAGAAAATAAGCAAACATATCACAAGATAGAGATGTGGAACAAATATGATATATATTACTTCCAATGTCAATTACAAGAAACTATGAAAGCATATAAAGAGAGGGAGGTGAGAGGAAATCTCCTGAATCGGTTGTTTGGCGAGATGACGGCGCCTGGCGGAAGCTCGGACAAAGGAGGTGAGGAGTGGGACGATGGAGGTGAGATGCTGGAGGATGTTGGGTTGAGGAAAGCTTCGGCGTAGCTCCAGAATGGAGGTGAGAACATGGAGTTGATCTGCTACTGGAATGGAGGTGGGGGGATGGCTCCAAGGTGACCTATGAAGGGAGATGGAAAGTTGGAGGAGTATTTGGTGGGGCAGAGGTTCGCTACACTAATAGGCACCTTGGGAGCTTGAGAACAAGATCTAATGGAGCGTTGGTAGGCTTGCTAGAGCTTGGGAGTAGGTGGGAGTAGAGTAGGTAGAGATCGCTTGGAAGGGAAGGGATGTAGGTCCTTTTATAGTGGAGGAGAAGAGGCTAAAAATGGATAAAGGACCTTTAGCGACCTCTAGGCGATCGCTGGAAATGTTGCTGTAGATAGCTCACCTCCACTCACGCCCTTAGCTAGTTCTACTGGCTTGCAATGAAATAGCGATGGCTGTAAGCGTCGCTGTAGGTCAACTCAGCTGTTGCTGAAAGCTGGTGCCAATTGCCCTTGCGCCCACGCTGCGCTACCTCTCTTATCACGCGCACTGATCGCATGTGCCATGTTGTGTGTGCGCTTGCTATGCGCTGGCGTATGCGTGCACGCGCGCGCTGCCATGCGCTGGCGCTGCTGCTGCCATGCTCTCGCCCAATTGCGAATTGGAGGGGCTGCAAGGATTCGAACCCGTGCCCCCCTGCAAACCAGCACTCCAACCATTACGCCAAACCTTCCCTTGTGTCGTGAGGAGTGGCTTGGTGCAACCGCTTCTCAGTCGTTGGATCTTGATCCAATGGCTAGGATTGAAGGACACAGATGAAGGAGTTGAGCGATGCTGCTGGCCAGTGTTGGGCGTCCTGGATGGCGCCACATGGCGCCATCTGGGCCATCCATCTTCTTCTTCTTGTAGAGGGTGCCACAGTGCTTATATCGAGATGATTCCCACGATGCCAAACTGCAATCGTTGCTCCGAATCCATCCATGCGGTCAGATTTTCCATCTGAAACCTGTATGGATGTTGCATTGCCCCTGGTCATATAAAATGAAGGAATTAATATACAAAACATACAACTATCCTAAATGCCATGCAATGGATGTTATGCAATATTTATAACTTGATATGCAATGCTAAGTCTAGGAACCATAAAAAATAAGCAATTTATCATGAATTTATGTGTGTTCATCATACCCGCATGCCTACTTTTTGCTAGTCCCTAGCAAAATTAACCTAAATGCTATGTATAAAAGTAGAATCAGGGTTCGAGTAATTAGGCAAAATTCATTGATTGCTTTAGAAAATCTTAACCCCAAGACCTAATTACAAAAACTCAACAGTGCCTAGGTGCCTGCCAGAATGTAGACCATCCAAGCCCTCGCCTTATTTGAGAAGAGAAGATATTTTTTTTTTCTTCTTTTCTAATTTTTTTTGTACTTTTGGAGTTTGAGAGTTCCGGGATAACTTTTTACGGCTACCCGACCCACCCAAGACTTGAAAAGGACTCTAAGTGCTAAGCATCTTTGTGAAAATGTGATCGACTCACAAAACGGCCGTTAAGACGGACTTTGGGTTTCTATGGCCCTAGGTGACCTTGCCTAAAGGTTTATCTTTACGATCGGTAGCTTTCTCCCTACTTTCTTTTATATGGGGTCAACACAAGGGCAAACCAAGTGTATATCTCCCTGATTTATTCTACTTCCCCGCTTCTTCCCTAACTGTTTTAGGAATTATTGTGCATTTTTTTTGTGTGAGCTGGGTTCTAGACAACCGGTCGATGAGCTATTACCACCGACAACTTGCTAGCAATACTTGTGCGGTGAAGTATGATTTTATTTATTTTTTTATTTTCTCCTTTTTCTATTTTTTAATTTTTTTAATTTTTTATTTTTTTTAAGTAGGTGACTTTCTTGATCTAAGATTTACCTAAAGGCAGTATAATAAAAATGGTCATGTGGCTGGGCTCTGGACAATCTGCTGATGAGCTGTTACTACCAACAACTTACCAGCCATACCACCCAAGTCAGTCCATTAGCTACCCAATTTCCGTAAAAATCACCAAAAAGTGAGTCAATGCGAAAAAATGTGTGTAGATGCTTAGGCTTAAAGTCTCCCTAAATCAGAGGGCGGGTTGATAAGTCGCATATTTATCATCCCAAATTATTTACCAAATTAATATAAATTTTAATTGGCGAGGACTCGAGACTAAATCCACATTCGAGTGGACACCCGAGCTAATTAAGCTCAAAGACCTGAAGAGTTTAAGTGTTCAGGTCTCAAAGAATCAATTCCTAAAGTTTACAACTCCTAATGCCTAAATTCTCGTCTCCTAATTCTAATTCATTTTTTTATTTATTATATTATATATATATTTTTAACAAGAATCAAATAACAAGAAATCATTGTTACAGCTGACAAAATGGCTATAAAATATGTCTACCCCCTATGCTTAGCTATTGCAATGTCCTCATTGTGAAAAAATGAAAGCATGCAGGAGAGTAGAAGTGGAAGAATAGCACCTGGGTTCCGTGAGACTCTGATCAGGTTGGAACAATCTTTACATGTGCTGAGTTTAGTTCCTTCAGCTGGGCGATGATGATCAGCCCACGGTGTTTACGGCAAGGTAAAAGCAACCTTGTCCGAGACGGGTTCAGGGAGCACATGGTCAACAATGGTGAGACGCTGTCCATTAACCTTGAAAATATCACCCGTCTTTGGGTCAGAGATTTCGACGGCCCCGTTAGGGAAAATCCACTCAATAACAAATGAGCTGCCCCACTTAGACCTGAGTTTACCGGGAAAAGCTTCAATCGAGAATCGAAAATCCAGACCTTCTAGTTTGGCTTAAAGCTCTTATGTGAAATCATCTGGTCGTGGAGAGCTTTGGTGCTTGCCTTATAGATTCTGACATTTTCATAAGCATCATTTCAAAGCTCCTTCAACTCAGATAGTTGGAGTTTCCTAGTTTTCCCGACCAACTCAAGGTCCACATTACATTTCTTGATGGCCCAAAATGCCCGGTGTTCAAGTTCTACGGGTAAGTGACATGCCTTCCCAAACACTAGATGGAACGAAGACATACCGATAGGCATTTTGTACGCCGTACGGTAAGCCCAAAGAGCATATCTAGCTTTTGGGTCCAGTCCTTCCTATCAGGCCTAACGATTTTCTGCAAAATGTTCTTGATCTCCCGATTGGAGACCTTGGCCTATCCGTTTGTCTGAGGGTGGTAAGGTGTGGAAATTCGATGGCTCGCCCTGTATTTACCCAGCAAATTCTGAAATTGGGCATGAGTGAAATGTGTGCTACCATCACTGATAGTTGCCCAAGGAACCCTAAATCGACTGAAGATATTTCTCTTCACAAAATTGATGACCACCTTGTGGTCATTGGTCCGGGTGGGAATTGCCTCAATCCACTTGGACACGTAATCAATAGCTACCAGAATATACTGGTGTCCAGATGAAGGAGGGAAGGGTCCCATAAAGTTGATGCCCCAAATGTCAAAAATTTCAATGAAAAGAATTGGGTTCAGGGGCATCATATCTCTCTTAGCCATGTTCCGAGTGACTGGCATCGGGTGCATGACTTAGAGAATTCCTGGGCATCCTTAAATAATGATGGCCAATAGAATCCGGATTGCAAAATTTTTACGGCCGTCTTTTTCCTAGAAAAGTGTCCACCACACGCGGATGTGTGACAGAACTCAAGTATGCTATGGAACTCAACTTCTGGGATGCATCGGTGAATAATCTGGTTTGTGCCAATGCGGTACAGCTCAGGATCATCCCAAAAATAATATTTGGCCTTAGATACAAGTCTATCCCATTGTTGTTTGGTCCGATCCTGGGGGATTTGACCAATGGCCAAATAATTGACAATATTCGTAAACCAGGGGGTTCGGATTCCCGAAACTGTGAGGATAGTTTCATCCGAAAAAGTATCAGAGATCGGAACATCCGGATGAGGAGAATCAATTAGGATTCTCGAGAGGTGATCTGCCACTATACTTTGTACCCCGGATTTATCCCTGATTTCAAGATTGAACTCTTGAAGTAGCAGAATCCAGCGAATGAGCCGAGGTTTGGCATCCTTTTTGGCCAAGAGATGTTTCAAGGTCGAGTGGTCGGTATAGATGATGACACGAGAACTTAACAGATAAGCTCTGAATTTTTCTAAAGCAAAAACTACAGCGAGCAATTCTTTTTTAGTAATGGTGTAGTTCCTCTGGGCCTCGTCCAGAGTTTTGCTAGCATAGTAAATCATAGAGGGCTTTTTCTCAATCTTTTGACCCAAGACAGCCCTGATGGCATAATCAAATGAGCCAGCCATAATCTCAAATGGGGCTGTCCAGACCGACGGTTGCAATACCGGGGCACAGGTAACGGCCGTTTTCAATAAATCAAATGCCTTACGACATGATTCATCAAACTCGAACAACACGTCTTTGGCCAAAAGGTTACTCAAGGGCCGAGAAACCTTCGAGAAATCCTTAATGAATCTTCTATAAAAACCCACATGCCCAAGGAAAGAGCGAATCTATTTTACGGATGTGGGTGCAGGAAGTCTAGAGATAGCATCCACCTTAGCTTTATCAACTTCAATTCCCCGATTAGAGACCACGTGACCTAAGATGACGCCCTCCTGAGTCATAAAGTGGCTCTTTTCCCAACTAAGGACCAGCCGTGTTTTGATGCATCTCTGAAGGATCAATTCCAGGTTAGCCAGGCAAGACTCAAAAGAACCTCCGAAAATGGAGAAATCATCCATGAACACCTCAAGACAATCCCCCACCATGTCAGAAAAGATGGCTGGCATGAACCTTTGAAAAGTCGCAGGTGCATTGCAAAGCCTAAACGACATTCTACGGAATGCAAAGGTTCCGTAGGGACATGTGAAAGTTGTCTTTTCCTGGTCTTCGGGATGGATAGGGACCTGGTTATATCCCGAATAACCATCCAGGAAGCGAAAATATTTTTGCCCAGATAACCTTTCGAGGATTTGATTGATGAATGGTAAGGGAAAGTGATCCCTTTTAGTGGCTGTGTTCAGCTTCCTATAGTTAATACAGACTCTCCAAGCAGAAGCTGAACGAGTGGTGAAGGTTTCCCCTTTCTCATTAGTCATAACAGTTATTCCCGCCTTCTTGGATACAATCTGAACGGGGCTAACCCACGGACTATCTGAGATTGGGTAAATAATCCTATCATCGAGCCACTTAATTATCTCCTTCTTGACCACTTCTTGCATATTCATGTTTAGTCTCCTTTGCATTTCGCAAGGGCGGGATCCATCTTCCATGAAAATATGATGATTGCAATAAGATGGCTCGATCCCCCTAAGGTCGTGGATGGTCCAACCAATTGCCTCCTTGTTGTTCTTAAGGACCTTAATCAACCTCAATTCTTGCTCCTTAGTCAAACCAGCACTAATAATCATAGGGAGCGTGTTTTCAGGTCCTAAGAATTGATATTTCAAATTTTTGGGCAATGGTTTTAATTCCAACTGGGGTGGGTTTAGAATAGAAGGAAGGGAGGATGCTGATGAAGATTCATCAAGACGATCCAGTGGAAGAGGTTGGGAATGAAC